>JAPDPK010000177.1:5000-1232524 GCA_031772115.1 Heritiera littoralis | reverse complement strand
TGAGGTGGCATGCCACATGGGCAAGAAAAACAGATATCACAGCTATTTAACGGCTATATCCTTAATTCTATTAATTTATAACTTTTAGGTTTAACATGCTGAAAATGAAACTTAGTGTCCTTATTTCTATGAAATTATACGTTGAGGGCTTAATTGCATATTTTTATAAACGTTGGGGATGTATTTGGGTATTAAACATTGAAAAAAAAAAGAAAAATTAACTTATATCCACGTCAGCATGACACATGGCAATATTATGCCACGTCAGCATAACACGTTGCATTGTTATCCACGTCAGCATGCCACGTGGGCAAAACAAACGGACATAACCGTGATTTAACAGTTATAACCATAATTCCATTTTTTTTAACGTTTAGGCCTTATTTGCTGAAAATAAAACTTTATGGCCTTATTTCCACGCAATTGAACGTTGAGGCCGTAATCCTATTTTACCCTAAACGTTGAGGTTATATTTGGCTATTAAGCCTTATTTTTTTGACAATCAAAAGATTTATTTTTATAGCTATTGTTTACCCCAATTTCAACATAAAACAGTATGTTCTGGAGTCAATGGTAGTTGATTCTTTGGATCATAATTCAAAATCAACATCTAAAATTCAATGTCCAAAGAAAAAAATTTTCCAAATAGATAATCACAAAGACAAAATAAAGCATACAAAAGTTGGGAAAGCTCCCAATTATATGACACATCAACCACAACTTGTGTAGTGAATTTCAAACCAATTGTTTGAGAATTAGAGATTATTAATTAATGCCCATGTCAAAATCAAGAAGAAAAAAAAATGAAAATGATGAAATTCAAGACTTGTGTTGAACTATCTAAATCCAAGTTTGGTAAGCCAAAAGCTTTAAATTCATGTGCTCCCCACTGTCTTTGCTCAAAGGTGAGGCTATATAAGCTAAGAAGAGACAGAATTGTATTCAACATTGACATGAGGCACCCAAAAGGGAGACCAAGGATTAGCATGGTGCAACATCAAACATATTCTCAATGCATAGAATTGAAGGAGATGTGGGCATTGTGTGATCCTAATCAGCTGCAATTGCCCATTCTTATGTTGACAAAACAAACCCTATGAAAACCCTTTTGTCTCCTCTTTCCATTTGGGTATAATAAATCAAATAGATATTATGAGCAAGTGTGCTTTTTTTTTTTAATCAAACATGTTAGTAATAAAGATACAACCAAATGTTTTAGTTTAATTTTATAATGTGTTTGTTTCATCTGTATTTTGTTATTTTAAGGAATAAAGACAAATTCATCATTATATTTTGATATTGTACTTTTATTTGATCAAATTTTATTAAATTTTTAATAAAAATAACAAAATTGACTAAACTTATCATTTTCTATAAGGTGATAAAATTTTCGCCAATTCTTTATTTTTATTCAAAAATCAATAATTGAAAGTATGATAACGATAAAATAAAATAAAAATAAAACAAATTATCCAGTATCACTCTTCAATTTGATTGTGATCTCAATATTTTATTGCTCAAAATAATAGGTGTGCATGACTTAAAGTTGGGAAGTTCAGTTAAAGTAATACGCTTTAATGTTCTAAAGATGAAATACAGTCTTACACCAAAAAAAAAAAAACCAATCTTAAACATCCAAAGATCAAGATCTAAAGGAAAAAGTAAAAAAAAAAAAAGAGAAAAAAAAAGAAAAGAAAATTGAGATGCCAAATTTAGAAGATGAAAATAAGATAGATAGAAATAGAAATAAATAAAATCTACGTATTCATTGAATTTGGATTAACTCAAATAATTTATATAATTGCTTTTGAAAGATAACATTTAATAAATCTAAAATTCAAATCCTAATTTTTTTTTTTAATTTTCAGAATTGAACTTCTTTAAAAAAAATTAATTTATCAAACATAAAATGGAAAGCATCATAGATTTGGCTTTTTTTTTTTTATGACAAAATGTGTAAAGGACAAGTGTCACCTTTTGAATCCAGCCAAACAAATGGGTCCCTAAGGTTTTAGGGCTTTTCTTTTCTTTTCTTAGTTTAGTGTTTGACCTTTGCTGTCGGAAGCTGAAACACAGAGCACGGCTGCACGCCTGCACGATTGCAAGAAGACACCATTAGAGGCCTTGCAATGTTTGGCCAACCAAACTTAAGTTAATGAAATCCCATTAACACATTCTTCTCAATTTCTTTCTTTCTTTATGTATTAGCTTTATCTTATTTCACTTCACCTCATTTTTTTATATTCTTATTTGTGACACGTTATTTTCTTTAACGTAATTTTTATATTATAATCAGAATATTTATTTCAAAAGATTAAAATAAATTATATGAATCAATATCTAAACTTACATTAAATCATTCATACGAATCTTCTGATTTTAAATTGTTGAATGTAAAATTTAGAAGCTTAAAATTAAATCAAGTGATTATGTTCTCATTTATTGTATTTTAAATTTTGAATATGATCTTAAGTCATTCATCATAACTAAAGATAATAAAGATGCATGAAACTAACCAATTTTCCAATGATCACGATTTTTTTATTTTGTCAGAACATTCAAAAAAACTATAAATGTAGCATTAAAGTCAACAGAGTTTCGTACATGAATAAATATGTGCGAGTAAATTTAAATCGAGAATTGCATTTAATAATATTTAATAAAAGTCTAATTTATTTATTTCTTACCTGAAAAGTTCATTTTGTTTCTTGTTTACCATATCAATTTCGTCGAAAATGTGGCATGAATCAGATAAGATTGAGTCTGTGCAAAAAAAGAATTGGATAAGATTGATTTCAACATTTATTGATAGAATTAGTTTAACCTCCTTTCACATGTAATTTTACTAAGTTTTAACACACTTGTTAGGGTTATTCTAATCCATGAAATGAAGCCCATAGTATGAAATTATATATAAATAGAAGGACAAAACTGCAAAATCAACATAAAAAGAAGATTTTGTTTTTTGTAAGTAGAAAAGAAGATTAATTAATTTACAATTTAGACAACTAAAGCGAATAACCTGAAAAGAATAATGTACTAAATTTAGTGGTAATTGAGACATTTCAGACACTAAAAATGGCAGTCACATCATCACCAGTACCTTCTCTATTCTCCCTCCAACTGTTTGGTCTGCTAGTCATTTTAGGAGCCAAATCCGGAAATCAAAGGAAAATTGTTTTTGTTCTAACCAACCAAACAAACGAGAAAAAAAAACCAGAAACAATCAGTAAAAAGCCTTTCCTCATCAATCCAACAGCTTCCATTTCTTTGTAATTTTTTTTTTTCAAAATCTGAAAGTACCCATTTCTTAAAACTAATTCACTAACTCAAAAAGCTCAAAGCTTTCACAAAAAAGAAAAAAAAGATTGGGTTTTGTGTTGGTTGTTGTTTATTTAGATGATTCCATTTCCTCCAATTCTTCTCTCTTCTGGGTCAGTTTCAGAAATGCTTTTTTTTCTCTGTTTTTTTGGTCTTCCTGAAACCCCACATTGATGCAAGAGAAGGAGACAAAGAGAGATGGATAGGGACAGTTTTTGATGTTTGGGTTATTGGTTATAGAAAAGAAAAAGGAATGCAGAGTTTGAACAAAGGTATAGCTTTTATTTGTTCATACATAGAATGAGCAAATGAGCAAAAAGCTTGGCTTTAGAAAGGCCCTGGAAACTAAAGTAAAGAAATCACAAGCAGCTGCAAAGAAGAAAGCAATCAGCATATTTGCGGCAATGTCCGTAGCTCATGTCGATGATGAAGAGCCTGGCCCTGGTGAAGTCCGCCAAGTTGAAAAAGTCCTCCCAAGAGGTGACTTTTATACAGGCCAATGGTGTGATGGTGTGCCTCATGGCAATGGAAAATATTTATGGACTGATGGTTGTATGTATGTTGGTGAATGGTTCAAAGGAAAGACCATGGGAAAAGGCAAGTTTAGTTGGCCTTCAGGAGCTACCTATGAAGGTGACTTCAAGAATGGTTTCATGGATGGTAAAGGGACTTACACAGGTTCTTCAGGAGATACTTATAAAGGTTATTGGGTTATGGACTTGAAACAAGGACAAGGAACTCAAAGTTATGCCAATGGGGATTACTATGAAGGAGAATGGCGCCGCGGATTCCAGGAAGGACATGGGAGGTACCAATGGAATAATGGGAACCATTACATTGGTCAATGGAAGAAAGGGTTGATGAATGGCGATGGAACAATGATTTGGAGTAACGGGAATAAGTTTGACGGGTTTTGGGAGGATGGTTTGCCTAGAGGGAATGGTTCTCCAACAGAGAATCCAGACTGGGATCCTCTACAGGTGTTTTTGGAGGATTTGCAAGATTGCGAGATATGTCCTGGTGAGAAGGTGTCAATTTTACCATCACAAAAGATGCCACATTGGCCCGGAATGGGCAAAGGCAATGATGGAAGGCAGAGGAGAATGTCTGATGCAAAGTTAAGTAATTGTAGTTGGAGTTCTGATATGAATGAATTTTCTGCTGGTAGTGAAGGGGATTCGAGGGATGAGGATGAAGGAGGGGGGAATCTTCGTCTTGAAGATTCAGATACAAGAGGGAGTGAGCCACATCTTAAGATGCCAACTAAGAGGCAGGGGCAGACGATATCGAAAGGGCACAAAAATTATGAGCTCATGCTTAATTTGCAGTTGGGTATCAGGTAGTGTTTCTTTAGTTTGAATGTTGCTTTGCTAGGTATTGAAGGTATAGCTTATGCCAGTTAAAGAAAGTTGAATCTTATCTTAAACCTTAATGTCAATATTGCTTGTCTTTGATATTTGCATTGCCTTCTAGGTTGTGTTTATCCAGTTCAAGCTTGTATGAAGGGAATGTGAGTTTATGTTGTTTATGCACCATTTATTTTTTGCTTCCTTTTCTGTTCTTGGCATCAATCTGATATTGTTTTGTTCCTTTACTTTTTCAATTTTTTGCTTAGAGGTAATCGCTTGCAGTTTAGTTTGTAGCTAAGATTTCTTGATCTTCAACTCATTTCAGTTCTGAGATGCAATCATTAGTGTTCTAATCATGTGTATTGATTCTGGTTACATTGTAGACACTCTGTAGGAAGGCCTGCTCCACCTATATCTCTTGATCTGAAGTCTTCAGCTTTTGATCCTAAGGAAAAAGTATGGACCAAATTTCCACCTGAAGGATCAAAGCACACTCCGCCTCATCAATCTTGTGAATTTAGGTGGAAGGATTACTGCCCAGTTGTATTCAGGTTAGAGACTGGATCATCTACTTGTACACTATGGATAATCCTTCTTTGCAGAACTATTTGGTCATAATTGAGCTACTATTGTAAAGTTGTATGCAAATGGAAACATACTAAACATTTCTCTTTATGTAACTTATTACATCATAATAATACTGGAACCAAATGATATGAATCGGGTACCGCTATTATGTGATCACAAGTAACTGACATGTCATTTTTTAATTTTCAGGACCCTTAGGAAATTGTTCAATGTGGATGCAGCTGATTACATGATTTCAATATGTGGGAATGATGCCCTTCGTGAACTATCATCCCCTGGAAAAAGTGGAAGCTTTTTTTACCTGACCAATGATGACAGATACATGATAAAGACGATGAGGAAGGCTGAAGTAAAAGTAAGTGTTAGTGTTGTTTCTATTGCATTTTCCAGCTGAATTCGGAAATAAGATAGCTTTGCACCCAGCTGCAATTTCTCGTAGGTTTATATTACAGGCACAACTTTTATGTATCATATGGGTATGCCCTATAGATCCTGAAAATCTTCCTAGATGACGATATTGGTGCCTCATAATTCACTAGTTCATGAAGTTTCAAGTTTTCAGGCAAAGTATTACTCAAAAATTGTACAAATCACTCTCAATGAGTAAATAATCATGGCATAAAATTTCATTTCTTCTGAAAATGCATAGAGTGCTTTACCTGGCTTTACTAATCCAAGTGGGAACACTGCTGCAGGTTCTCTTAAGGATGCTTCCAGCCTACTATAATCATGTTCGGTCTTTTGAGAACACTCTAGTCACCAAATTTTATGGTCTTCATTGTGTTAAATTAACTGGGGCAGCACAGAAAAAGGTAATGTCTATGTTAAACAATTTCATCTTCAAACATAAATAACCTTCAGTCATAAATTTCAGAAATCAATCTCATACTTTCTTCATTTGGGTTTAATGAGTCAGGTGCGATTTGTTATAATGGGGAATTTGTTCTGTACTGACTATGCCATTCATAGGCGCTTTGACTTGAAAGGTTCTTCCCATGGTCGCACAACTGCTAAACCTGAATCAGAAATTGATCCCACAACAACCCTCAAAGACCTTGATCTCAATTATATATTTCGATTGCAGAAACTGTGGTTCCAAGAGTTTTGCAGGTGATTATCTTTTCTAATAACCATTTCTTCTTAAGGCATCATTATTCTCTGCAGCAGATTACTTATGTAAGATGGGAATGCAATATTGTACTAGGTTCCTCTGTTTGTTTTGTTACTTGCATCTGAATTGGTAAATGGATTAACTTTATCAATATTTATATCTTATAAAAGCTGCAGTTTGCAAGACTAAACCTTTCTAAGAGAGTGCAGAGAGTTGAAATCTATTGTGCATTCAAAAGTTTAAGCAGAGCTTTTGGTTTTTTTTTTTTTTTTCCTTCCTTGAAAATACAAATATCATCTTCTTTTGCACAAGATCTTAAGTTTGGGCAAAATATAATATCTTTTGGACTGATAAGCATGGAACTTTTTTGATTTTTCTATTGTAATATAAGTTGCTCTTCATGCAGGCAAGTTGACCGAGATTGTGACTTCCTTGAACAGGAGAGAATTATGGACTACAGCATGCTGATTGGTTTTCACTTTCGAGAAGTTTCCACATCTTGTACTTCTGGAGTTCTGACACCTACTGGTTCTTTCTAGTCGTCTCTGGAATTAAAAATTTCCATGACTTTGAAATCGGTGGTTGCTTGACTAATTAAGATATATTTTGGACTTATTTTACAGGAAATGGAGATGGTGAAAATGAAGGACCTCCTCGGCTGTCTCAAGTAGGAAAGGATCAGTTTCCTATCAGTTCCTCTCGGTAAACTGAATATTTTCAATTTTAGATCCTCATTTATATTTTCAGAGTACTTCGGACCTTAAAATTGTGGCTAAGTAGTCATTACTGTTGTCTCCCCACTTTAATCATAACACTGAAATTATTGGTTTCTTCAGCTATCAGAATCTAAACTGATCACTATGTGAATCCCACTTCGGTGCATGCATGCGTGTGTTTGTGTTCTTCCTTTTCTTTTGTTAAACAAAAATATTAAAAATCCAAATTGATTGCCATGGCCTTGAGAATGAATAGATCTAAAAATGTTGCATGATGTCCATATGAAGTGATACAAATTAGTTTTACCACTGATCTATCAATTTGACATTGCAGGTGGTCTTCCATTAGTTTAGGTATAAACATGCCTGCTTGGGCTGAAAAGACGGTGAGAAGTGAGAGTGAAACTCAGCTGGTTGGAGAGCCAACTGGTGTATTATATGATGTCATCCTCTTCTTTGGTATAATCGACATTCTACAAGACTATGATATTAGCAAGAAGCTTGAGCATGCATACAAATCAATGCAGTATGATCCAACTTCGATTTCCGCTGTTGATCCAAAGCAATATTCAAAACGCTTTCGGGATTTTATTTTCAGAGTTTTCGTAGAGGATACTTAAAAGTTATATTTTGACAAGATCTTCAACTTGGATGTAGTATCCATTCATGTACATTCAATCATTTTTTGGAGACGTGAAAAGGTTATCATTTTGGTGATCGACATGGCCATGGAGGTTGATTTGTGGCAGCCCCGGATGCGCCTTTGTAATTCAGGAATAGTTTCTTACCCTCTCTTCATCTCTATCACTTTGCAGTTGCAGATATATGATATGTTATAGTCAAGGTATAGGTTAACATTGTAACCCGAGTTACTAAAGCTCGCTTCAAATGTAAATGAATTGGCCTAGTGGTGAAACATACATCGGAATTGATTCTTTTTGTACCTAAAATTTTTTCCCCAGTTGGTGAGGAGTCTCTGGGTTCAGCTTGAAATAATAATGTATAGAAAGGGATTGGAATGAAACTAACTTTAAGTTGTTAAAATTGAAGATGAAAATTTTTGTTTCCATTCTTTGTATTTGGTGTTTGCATGACATTCGAAGTTGATCTATCAGATCTACACTCGACCTACAAGCCATTTTTCCTGGTATGGGAAGAGCATCTTTCTTTGACCTGGCTCTATTGCAATTTTCTATTTTTCTTTTAAGGTCAATTGTAAATTGAGGGGAACTTTGGTGCAACAGTAAATTTTGCTCTTTTGTGATATGGAAGTCACAAGTTCAAGCAAATATAACTTCTCTTAATGCAAAGAGAAAAATACGTATACATGATCCTTCTCAAAGCTCACAATGTAAGAATCTTGTGCACTGAGTTGTCATTTTTTTAAGGCCAATTGTAAGTTGGGAATGACACTTGAGACCAAGAATTGTTGATAAAATAGTTCTCCTCTTCAACAAAAATTGTCTGATATATTTGCACATTGTAAGGAGAACCAAAGAAGGTAAGTTTTGATATAATGGTAAAGGTTGTTATTTTGTAATTTGAAAGTTATGAATTCAAGTTACGAAAAGAACTTTTTTGTTAATATACAGAAAAGTTGCGCACATATTTTCTTCATATCCCATAATGCTAGAGTTTTGTATGCTGAATTTTATTTATTTATTTATTTTTTACGGCGAACCAGAGGACTAGAGCTATAAAGAGTAACAAGTGAACCTTCCGGCTAGCTAAGCATGAGATGAACTGGTGCATACCAAGAGTTCCCCATATCCCATTTTGATTTTGGGGTATGCTTGCCAACTCATTGGGATAAGAATATAATACAAACAATTCCCTATGTTTAAGGGTACAATATACTCACTGGACATAGTTTCTTGTTCCCAGCCTGCTTCGTTTTTTGGTACATAATGGCTCCTGCCCTTGTCAGAGCTGTCAGGCTAGAGAATCTCCCCTGAAATTCATTCTTTCTGAAGAAGAAATTCATTTGATGACCACTAAATGCATTGGACTTCCCAATTCCAAGCTGAAAAACATTGTTCAAAATCATCTGATTAGAGTTCCCTCTTATCTTCGAATTTGACAATGGTTTCTCAGCTGTTAGGTATATATTCTTACACTTGCTGGTATCTTTATATGATCATAAAATCTTACAAATATTCCTACAGGGAACTCTAATAAAGTGAAATTTATCTGCTTCGTATAAATGGATGACTGATGGAGTTGGAAAATTTGAAGAACTGCTAGAATCTTTTAATTCATCATTATTAGCAAAGTTTTTACCTCAATACTAAGTGGGTTACATGAACCAATATATGAATTTATGCTATATTGTCAGCATGAATTTTTCTTTTCCATTCATTCTTATTTAAAGCAATGTGTTCTTTCAATTATCATTCAACAATATCTTTATGGATGATTTTTTTTCAAATTTTTTTCGGTCTTCCCTAGTGTTGATCATTTTTTACAGGTTTTCCTTGCGGAAATTAATGCATCAACCTACCATTCTCTTTATTCCAAAACAAACCATCAATCTCCCTCCATGGCCAATCAGCTTTAAATCTTCATTTGAATGTGCGGCAGGGAAGAACAACAAACAAGCAAATCATGTTAGGGAGTTTGCAATACAAACCTGGCCTACTTCAGCTATGTTAGCACATCAAAGTCTATTACATTAACAGCAATGCCAACAGATTGTCTGTTCTTGAGGCAGCAACCAATTCAAAGGCCGTTGTCCTTGGAAAGGGACCATTACAAGAAATCAGTGCAATTTGACAGATTTAATGAGCTTGATGGATGCCAAAAGTCCCCAAGTCAAGGAGGTTGGGCTGTCAAGCCAGCCCTACTCCTAGCCAGACATTTATGACTTGCCCTATGGACTTGAGTTATTATTGTGGAAAATCATGCATGACATCTAATTTATGATAGGATTTGATAAAGGGCTCCATTTTTTTTAGCCATAAGGTGCAATTTATCACAGGAAGGTTGGTATCTTTAATCACACATTGAGTAATGTAATCAATCAATAAAAAACCATTCATGTTAACTAATTCTCTCATTTCAATTTGTATAAAATCATCGTCAATAACAACTTCAATGTTTCTTGGGCTCATTTTACATTTTTCCTCTTACATAAAGAAATTACAGAAAGTTTAGTTGTTTATTGCTAGACTGGCACTAGCTCAATAAAAGGAGCAATTCAATTCAACTCATAATTTTTTATTGTAAAAACTTGCACTTAACTTTTGTTGTAATTCGTAAGTCTTACTGTTCTGTGTCATGAAAAATATTTTATAACAGCGAATGTAAGTCTTTACATATAAATCATAATAGATTCTTGTGATATCTCAATTTGAGATTGAAACATTACATTGATGGTTAAATTTTTTTTATTCAAAAAGGAGATTCGAATGATTCGTGCACTTATCATTGCCTTTCCTGTGCTTTTGATGGACCAGGGCTTGGGCCTACGCATACTTTCTATAGTTAGGGCCAAAACACACTCTCATCTCAGTTGCAATAGATTGCCCTTACTGTCCATGAACTACAGCATAGCAATTTTGGGCTGGCTGTAGAGTGATACCTTGGAAGGTTAAATGGTTACTGACATTAGGAGGAAGTTCTGCAAATAATAGGTGTCCATAATACATATTGTTCCTCAATCCTTCTTGGAAATAATAGTTTCATTGGCATAGGTTTCTGGTTTTTTGAAGTGTTCAGCAACACTATTTCTTCCCTTATTCCATTATTGTAGCACTTCTAGAAGATCGAAGTCTTCCTGCTAGCACAAGAAATCTGCCCTCAACACTGGTACAGACTAGAAACAAGCATAGATCATACACTTCTTTAAAATGTTCTAATTGAATACAAGACTGGAATTAACCTTCCAATGCCTTAAGACCCTTACATTAATATTTTGTTTCAAAATCGGACAAAAAGAACTTTCAAAATTATGTTCTGTATAGATTAACAGCTTATTTCTTTATACAAAAGCTCTTGGTTGCTGGGGGCGAAATGAAATTGAATCCAGCTTCAACTACTGCAAAAAGCCTTTAGCATTGCTTGTGACTAGCAAAAGTAAGTTGATGAAGTACAGGCTGTGAAAGCATTGCTTGGAAGGTTCTTAAAGCAAAGAATGACATTCCAGTTCTTTACAGGCTTAAAAATGAAAGCATATGCTTTGTGCATAGTCTAATATATGTGCATTCAACCAAAATTGGCATAGTTGAATCCCTTTCATCACCTAGCATACATGAACAATCTCATGAAAATTTAAGAAAGAATCTCAGAAAATAGCAAGCGGAAAAGCAAACAGAAAATATTTTCGAAGGAAAATAAAAATTCAATATGACAATGCAATAAGCGCTGCAGAAAAAGTTCATTATACTAATGTCCACATACCGGGTTAAAAAATGTAAACCAGAAAGAAATGAATGAAAGAATATAAAACTCAATCTCTTGTTTTCCGAAATCAACACTAAGAATATTGTCATCTTATTTTAATGGATCAAAGCTTCATATGCTTTGCCCTATTTGATTGTTGCTTTTGCTTGTTGGTTTTTCTGATTTGCATTTTGCTGCAAGCAACAGCAAATGGTAAAAAGTAATACCATAATTTCTCATCTAATTGAAGTCGTAAGCTAGACTAATACCTTAATTGCGCCAATTTATAGTTCAAATAAGAAAATCATATCAAAAGATTCCAGATGGAATCAGGAAAATCAGTTTTTTGTGCTGGTATGCAGAAGAGCTATACTCCAATTTCAGCCACATTTACTGTTCAATCATCATTGTAAGCAAACTGGAAACAGGGCAACAACACCAAGCAACATTCTAATAATTAATTTATCAATGCATAGCAGAAGTACAACAATTAATGTATTTTTCAGACTTGCTAATCATTCAAAACATAGATGTTCTTGTCTTGTTTTGTCATATAAACTTTACTCAGGAAACTTCAAAGGTGAACTTGATGATTTCATCTACTGATGCTGGAATCCTATGCTGCCATTGGGACCCAAGAGAATTTTTGGGGATGATTAACAGCCGAAGGAAGCATATATTTCTGTAATTAAAAGAAAGTTTTAATCATTTCAACCCATTTGGCTCATTGTTTTACTTATCACAATCTATTAATTTTAGCTCTTTAATCAGTTATTAGCCATGAAAGCAAAGTTATAACCTGTCCAGTGCTAAAGATTGTACGGTTGTACCTTAAACTAATCTTCAGTCACCAGAAACTGCAAAGGTGTTTGGTGGATGAACAATTGGAGAAGAAGAATCCCTATCCTTTCCACTGCTGCTGCTTTCAAAAAGCATATTTGAAATGCAAGGAAATGCATTTTTCAGATCAACTCCATGATCATAGAGTAACCCCTTGAATACATGGCCACTGATGTTCACAGTGGCCTGATAAGCAATCTCTGCTTCACCATCACTAATGGCTGTCACTTGAATGCACCTGAAAACTGCAGGTGCTTGAACTTGACCTGGTAATGATTCTTTGAATCTTGAATCTGGAAATTAGCAAAATACCCAGGTTTTAATTACTTTCTAACATACACAACAATATAACAAATTCAGTACATGTTAAAATCATCCAATCAAAAAAATCAGACGAGTACCATGGAAGTGAAAAGGCATGATCAGATTCATAATATGAGAACTCAACTATTCAAGAAATCCCATACATTTCAAATAGAAAATTTTATAGGATTTCTTGCATCAAGAAAATTGAAAAGGAAACATTATGAAACAAAGAAGAATGTTTAGAGAGAAATACTAAGAAACTTAATCTAATCACTAGGAAGCAAATAGAGAAAGAGAAAACAGACCCTGGTGACTAGTGCCAGCTTCAAAATTCAAAGACTTGGAAGCAGCATTAGAGCTAGAGGTACCATTTGAAGTAGAATTCAAAATCCTTGGCCTTTTACCACCGCAGGAAGAGGACCCTGAAGACCCTCCACCACTTCCACCACCATCACCAGTGTCAACACCACCATCCTCATCACCAACCACCAGCACCCTCCTGTCCGTTTTCTTAGCAGCAGGCACCCACGTGCTCTTCACGTGAGTAGCACAATTGTACCTTCCGCTCTTACAACAAGTCCTACACCTGCCGTATCCGCACTCCTTCTTTGCTCTGTTCCCACAGTCTCTACACACCTTTAAACAACCATCTTCATCTTCAACAGTACCAGTCAAAACTCCATCTTTCTTTTGGCAAACTGGTGAATCTTGGGTGGTGCTATTCTTTAAAGTCCAAAGATTTGTGTTGTAGTCTTGGTTAAATGCTTGTGGTGGTTGTTGTTGCTGGTTTTGTTGTGATGTTGGTGGAGCTATAAGGAAAATGTTATGGAGGCCTAACATGTTGGTGGGGTGGTGATGATTATCCCGGGGTGCTGCCGCTGCCGCTACTGGTTGCAGTGGCCGAGCTGGCGGTGGCAGTTGCGGTGGCCATGTTTTAGTGGTGGTGTAGTTGGTTGAGGTGGCCACAATTGGAAAGTTTTTGGAGTGAATATAATGAAAAGAACAAAGTTTTTGTTGATATGTGAAAAGCTGAAGCTCCGTTGGTATCTGACAGTAGGTAAAGAATTAGAGATCTTTGAGAGAGAGAAGCTTTTTACAGCTACAATGGATCTGCCAACTGCAAACTGTTCTGCTAACATCCACCTTCCATAGCTTGGAGCTACCCTAGCCAATAGCTATGTTTTCTTTTAGAAATGGTTTTATACTTTGTTTCATTGTTTTTTAATTTTTTTTATTAATCTAAATAGATTTATATATTGTGCTAGTTGGAGTCTTGTAAATCATGATGTTGAATTTGAATTTTGTTTGTTAATCTAACCCTCTCAAAAGTACACTAATTGTTGGTGAATTTGTTAAATGATTAAAATAATTGAGTGCAAATCGATCAAAAAAAAAATAATTGAGTGCAAGCAATAGGAGAAGGCACTTAGTGGGGTTAGGATTTAGGTTAAATTAACTATTTTTATTAATTTTTAGGTTAAATTAACATAATTTTGATCATTTTTAATAAAATTAAGAGAATAAAAAATTTTGTAAGTTTAAATTTCAAAATTTTCAAAATATTTTTTAATTTAAAAAAATAGAGTAAAAATTATATCTATTTGACCAAAAAAAATTAAACAAAGATACGTAAAATAAGACAGAAGAAATACTAATTTAGTTAAAAATATTTGTCATTTGGCAAAGAAACACAAACATTTTCACTGTTGCGTTTAATTTATCTCATCCATTCACATGTAGTCATTAATTTAATATTTTAACCTTATAAAGTCCATTAATAACACTTCAATTTACAAATAGATTAGAAATGCCTTTCATTACAACAAATAATAGAAATCTTATAATTCAAGGGAAAAGTTGAAACATTGGAAATCTCTTTTTGGCAATTGGCTAAAGGGGGTTAGTTGAACAATTGAACAATATTAGAATTGTTATGTCTACCAGAGACCTCATCCCAATGGGGTTGTGAATTAATTTAATAAATAATTTATGTTCATGTAATATAAAATATGAAAATTTTGTGTTAATAAATCAAATATAAAATTATTTTTTAAATTTTATCACATTTATATAAAAATTTTATTAAATTTTAATTCGTATCATCTTTACATATTTTATTTATGTGGTTTTCATATTACACTATCAACCTATTCTGTTGTCTTTAACATTATTAGATCTAATTTCAGGATTAAGGTTAGGGTGTAGACTTTGAGCCTAAATTCAACAACCCTATACTGTACCCCCAAAGTCACTCTAGACCTTAGGTGGAGGGAATTTAGTGGACCAAGTTAACTTTTTTTTTTCCTTTGAAGTTGATTGTGATGGTGGCAATATCTTTTTGGTGGTTTAATTCATACTCTTTCCTTTATTTGAAAATTGTCCCACTTATTCCTTTTACCATTACTCTTAATTTCTTTTTTATTTTATATTCTTTAAAAAAACAATATAAGATTTTTAATTATGATAATGATTACAAATTAATTTTTTATTTACTCGTAATTGTGAAAAAAAAATAGTTAACCTCTTATACAATGCACATTTGCTTACACACTCTTGCTAAGAAGGCAAGAAAGTTCTTGTGTATACTCACATATTTTTGTCTTATAAAATTGTATTTACATAATGTAAATTACAATAAAATTCATATAAAAAATCATGTCAACACATCATACTTTTTTTTAACTATTATCATATTCAAATATAATTTTTACCATATTTGAACCCCTATTACTTTTATATTTTATATTCTATTATTTTTCATATCAAATTTTAGATTATCTGATTCTGAGTACCGAAAGAAAATTACCTTTCAAATGATTTTTGATTCTGTCAGATGCTGAAACAACTGCATATTACTCATTAAACATGCCTTGAAATATAAACTTTCCATATTGTTACTTTGTTAAACAAATATACAATCATTTTCAAATATTTATGGAAACAAAACATGTGGTGCTGCACAGGAATAAAGACTACCGAACCTAATACCTCACCAAGTAAATTAACCCTTTTCCTGTTAAACCGTAGCTCAAATGCAAATATCGGCTGGGTTATTTGATCATGTTCCAATCATGTCCAAAAATTCAAGTGCCAATGCCTATGTCGAATCTCGAATGTCGGATCAATCTTAGGCACTGTGCAAGCTTGTGTAAGGATCCATTTAAGGATTCCATACCCTCTTCGGACATGTGAACTTATGTTCCATAGACTAAACTCTTAATTAGACCATCCAACTCAGACGAGACAAGTTCAGATTTAGCACATTGAGAAAATGCACCGATGCATCACCATGGCTCAGAGTTATTGCCAAGAGAATTTCGGACACAAGATGGCCGAGTCCAACCTTCCTCCATTGCGATGAGATTGAGTCGAACAATCAAGTTCTCCACAGCTTCTTCTTCTAAGATGCTAACTGAATTTGTCAACTGACTTTGTGGGGAAGAACTCTGCAATAATTTATTAAGCCTCTTTACCCTATCTGTAGAAATTGTATTCAAAGTTGCATTTAATGTTACTCTATAAAATTTACCTTCGTGTCTTGATATAACTTGAGATATTTCAGAGCCTGCTCATACAATCCACAATGGTAGAGGAGTATGCTGTAATCTCTCATTTCCTTTGGATCGCAGTTGAGAAGAATAAGACGTTCGCATGCTGCGACGAGAGTAAAAATTTCATAATAATAAAGGTGAGGACATTAACCTCAATATTATATTTCATATGTATTATGAAGAAAACAAACAAATTTTGCTTAAAGCAGGTTAGAGAAAAGAAAATCAAAAGCAGAGGAAAAGAACAAAGAATGTAAACAAGTTAAGTAAAAACATTCCACTGTCAAGAAAAAAGAGAAGTAAGACTGAACAGCGAGACTGGAAATGGTGCCAATAATCGTCTAACCATTGCCAATAATTGTCTATCCATTTCCATCATGAGGGAAATGGACGAGAGAAGGAAAGGACAAAAATAAGCTTCAACTGTCCTTACATTTAGTGATCTTTGATAACATGTTTACCTAAATTAATGCAAATGACAAACATACACCATTACATGCAACAAAGTCCTTATTTCTAACTCCAACAATGTACAAAAATGAGGCAGATCATATTCCTGTTTCATTTATCTTTTCCAGAAAAGAAATTAACACAGATTAGCTGATAAAAAGAACACAATTCTCAGATTAAAATCATGTACCATGTACAAGTGGCAATTAGCTCGGTTGTGCCAGGTTTAGGGCAAATTGGAGTCATGTTGTTGACATTCCGAGTCAATTCTGGTAGGACCAAATGGGTTTTCATGTAGGGCTGCATCAGGTTATTTTGGTTCGAATGTGCTTTTGCTGCTTTCTTAGAGAGGCTACTTATTCTTAGATTTTCTGCTTGGCCAGGTTTGGGATATGTTGGTTTCAGATCATTCACTTTTTAAGTCAGATTTAAGTTAGGTTGGGTCAAGCACTCGGGCCTTGTGTAAAAATCAACTTGGCTTTTGCAACCTCTAGATTATCATGTTATAGTATATCTTTGCTAAAATGAAAAGAATTTACTCATGCAACATCATCTTCTAAATACATACCAGACAAAGCAAGCCTCATATCCCCGAAACAACCACTGGTCCAAGCACCTCGCTCTAGCCTATGTTGAGCAGCCTTTGCAGATGCAAGTTGATAGCTGCTATAAGAAAAGAAACGTCAAATCATAACCTAGAACTCCGAAAGTACTTATAAACACAAATTAAATTGCAATACAGATCAAATACCTCTCTTGAATGCCATTAGATTTATCTATACGGTTAGCAGTGTGTACTGCCCTTAAAAATAAACTATCAGCATGATCATGTTGAAATGGCCAGAAAGCATCCTTCATATTTCTTAAAATCTGCAATCATGAAACTACTTGAGAAGCACATAAAACAAAATCAAAAGGTAAAACATTAAAAAGGGGGGAGAAAATGCAATACAGATGACATAAATAGATCAAAGAAAAAAGGCAAAAGTTGAATATATTGAAGATAAATCTCCCACATGCACCCACCAAAGAAAAAGATAAATTAGCATATTACCCACAAGATGAATGTAACATTGGAACTTTCCATATAGAACATAAACAATGTTTAAACCAAACTACCTCAACAGTTATGATATCAGTTAAATGTTGTTGAAACCTCAAAATTCTACCATTAGCCTCTAAACATAGGATAAAAGACTTGCAAATTAATCAAATAGTTGGCAATCATTTAAACATATCAGTTCCTTCGCTTCTTTGTGCTGTAAAAAGCCATGCAGACATAAGAAAGCTAATATCCAACTTAGCATCCATTTTTCCTACTTTTGTTCCTCGTCCCCATGTGATAGCAGTCAAGAAATGTGAAAAAACCAATAAAAAGATAAGACTAAACACTTATTGGAAAAGCCAATATCATTTGTTCTTTCACTTCACTTAGATAGGATTAATATATCGAAAGGTAAAAATAAAAAAACATAAAAGGCTATGAGTACGAATGTCACCTCCTCCAATAGCATTTGCACAGTCATTATGTGTGGCTGATCAGACTCTTTGCTTTTTTGCTTATCATAGGCTCTAGGAAGACCGTGAGGATCATGTGGAAAAAAAATCTCAACATCGAAATCCAGAAGGCCCCACAAGCGAAGCATTTTCAGGATCTCTGAATGTATGAGCGAAAGCATAACAGCAGAACCAGAACAATGTGTCAAAACCTGCTCAAAACTTAAGATTAATTAACAAAACAATCCCTAGAAAATGGTATACTCTTAGGAAAGATTATAAAATCATAAGATAGAAGGCTATATTTGATACCGAGTGAAGATAAAGCGCTCTAGGCTCTGCTTGATTCTTGGCACTAGATCTCCGGAAGCCCTAAGAAGAAGTGAATGGATTGACCAATTAGGGAAAAAAATGATTGCATTAATAGTTAAGAAACTAAGTTACGTTACTTAAAAGAATTAGATTGAATTGCAACTAAAGAAGACGGAACTCTTAATTTCATAAAAAAAACCAAAGAAGCACAGAGGCTACACTGTCCATTAGGATAAATTCTGCACACACGCGATTTCCTGAAGAAATGAAAAACTGACTTAGCAGTTAAAAATGTTCTCATAGATACCTTTTTGACATACAAATATTTCTCAATGCTCTCCAAGAAATTCTCCCCTGACAACCTGCATGACGAGTTATAGTGACAGCAGTAGCCCATAAAAAGATCATCCAATCTTTCAAGGAAAGCGTCCACCCGCAAAGGAACTGAAGAGTGCGAAATGAGAGAATCGTCCTCCGCTGCTATGTAAAGAGCTGTTCTTCCTAGATCAACGCATCTGTTTATGCTGATGCTTGTTTCTCTCTCAATATCAGATAATCTTTGAATTTGCGAAACGAAAGCCTTCCTGGCCTCCTGCTCAAAAATCAATTAAAATTGCCATTGAACTCAACTCTCATAAACTATTTCCAGCTGAATTTCGAAGTCCCAAGTACAATTTCTATAATTAGACATTCTTTACAGCGAGATAAATGCCGAAAAGATAAATGCACATAAAAATTAATCATTGTTCATAGCAGAAAAGAGAGAGTAGTACCCTGGCGTGAGAGGTATCGACTCCAGAAGATTCGAGAGCATCATGCAAGGCGAAGCTGAGATCGGTGGAAGAAGCGTGTCGAGGAGATCCACTACGGCAGACCACACGAAAACACGGCGGAGACGACGGAGGAAGAGAAGGACATGAACGGAATTTGGAGAATATAGAAAGAGAAGGTTTGGGATTCCAAAGAGACGATGAGGAAGCGACGGCGGTTATCGAAGAAGCGGAACTCATCTGCACTTCATTAAAGGAAAAAACACTACTATTTTTTGAAAAAAAAAGAGCTATACGATAAAGTATCAAGTTTATGAATTATCGAATAGCAAAATATCTAAGGATTGAATGGTTGATGCTGATATATCATTCGTACAAAACGATTTTTTTTTCTTTTTTGAGTTTTGGCTTAATTAAAAAAACAAAGGTTGATTGTGACATTTTCGATATTAACGATCGAAAAATAAAAATTTAAAATTTAAAATTATATAATTTAATTATATATATATAAGATAATTGTTTCATTTATTATTAGTGAAATATTGTTTTTTACAAACGATATTAAGATCGTAACGTATCTTATTTTATTTTTTTATTTTTTAATATTTTTATAAAACATATGTCACGATTTTTACATCACTTATAAAATAAAAATATTTTACGGCTAATTTATAAAATAATTATATATATGTAATTTATATATTTACATTATGTTGCTTTTGTCATTTGACAAATATCATGTAAAATCAACTTATTGATATGATAACAGGATTAATGCACTTTATTTATTTTTTTTTTGGACTTAATTTTGTTTTGGAGTTGTCAAGATTGACTTCGAATGGCAAATCTTGCCTCTCTTTTGGGACGTTTGGCGTAAGTCGAACAATACAAAGTCAACTTTAATATCATTGATCATGTGAACATTATTATTATTATTTTTTTTTATAAAACTGACTTATTAAAAGTATGCAACTCCAACCCTTTTATACCAATGGCCCTTTGTTTTTCTATCCCATGGGGAAATGAAGCATTTTGTTTGCTCCCTTCCAAAGCGTTGGCATGATACTTTCATTTTAAATATTTATGTAAAACAAGAAAATTATCATATTATACAAAACACAAAATATATTTTTTATTTTTATTAAATTTATATAAACTTTATCAAATTTTAATTTGTATCAATTTTTATTTTTTATATTATTTTCATGCTTAATTATCACATCACATTTAAATTTAACCTTTATCACGTTTTTTTTTTAATTTTTCAAAATTAAATAATCTCAATTCAAAACTCAATTATTATCATTAGATAAAATTAAAATCGTAAAAATACATTTGACTTAATAATAGGGGCATAAAATTTCACTTAAAAAATCAAATTCAAATTACCTTTTTTTGTTCAAATAAATAATTAAAATTAAAAAATATTTACTTTTAAACATTTGCTTTAGAATAAATTTTCAAAACAATTATAGATCTAAATTATCCTTTTAGAGCATTAGATGACTTCACCAGCATGAACCCTAAGTTGAAAACTACATCACTACATAAATACTTGACAACTTCAACTTAAGCATCAGTCTTGGTTACACCAACAGTGAACATTTGTGTCCAATGTTTCTCACCGCTATCATACAAAGCTGCAATGACGAGCTGCTGCTGCTGCATACCATGGGTTTCATCAAAACTAGTGGATTATCTATATGAGCTGATCAACTTATGAACCGTCCGGTGAATGTTGTTGTTGGTGAGCAGCTTATCGATATTTTGACATCAAAAGCTTTTCAGGGATAGGCCTGCATACCGCCAACATATGTTGCCTCAACTGATACAGATCCTTCTGTAGCAAACTCATCCCATGAATCAGTTGATAGTATGACAAAGTCGGCCAATTTGCCTGTCGATAAAGATCCTATTTTGTTCTCGAGAAAGCATGCCTGAGCAGCTGAAATGGTGTGCCTGTCATGGTGAAAGTGTGATTACTGACCAAAAGGAATTAAAAGAATTAGCTATGAACATTTACAGTTTGTGTCACAATGAAGCAAATTTGACGCAGGAGGCATGCTTCAATAGAAAAGCCAACGCAAAATCTGAAGAGAAAGGTAGGAATGCTAATCAAGCACATGCGTTCGATTCGAGCAATATCTTTTAGAAGTTTGAATGACTTTTGTCAGGGAATGTTTCAATTTGATTTATGATACGGAATACAGTTACTTCCTAGAAATCTCCGGTACTAAGCAGCGCACAGCAAGCAATTCTACAAATACACATCTAAGACTAACAGATAAAGTAGTTCTAGTGTTGCTTACGCAATTAACGCATCATTCATTGACAGGCACTCGGAAGGAATCCAAGCATTTTCCCAACCAGGAGGAATTCTTTTCATTGCTGTTCTTATAGCATGCAAAGGACAAATGCTTGTAACCTGAAAGAACAGCAAGGAATGAGGTTTAGTGAAGAGCATATTGGAAAAAAATTTTAAGAAAATAAAATAAATAGTAGAAACTAGAAACAAATATTAGTCAGAGGATGATGCTCACAGGCCAGTCAGAACCAAGAGCCAACAGTGCATTGCTTGATAGAAGTGACCGGAAAAGGTATGATCCCTTTTGAGCCCTATCCACCCCAAGCTTTCTGATTGCGGCATCAGCATCATCAAGCAAGTGATCTGGCTGTTGACAATAGTATCTTAGTATCATCTAACGAAAATTATTTCTAGTAGCATTACATGAGAGTGTTTTGTGGTCAACAATTATATTGGAGGGTATTATATTCCGTGCATCCATTTTAGTGAAGTCTGATCAACCCTCACATTGATACATCTATAATTTTGAGTTTTTACCAACTAATAAGAGAACAGAATGCAAAAGGGCAGATGGAATTCACAGTTCAAACATGAACTGAACTGCGGTTAAAAGATCTGAGCAACAAAGTCTTCATATTTCATTGGCAGCCTCTTAGAATTAAAAATGAACATCTAAAGGTAGTGCTGAAAAGTACTAAAACCTGTACTGAGGCAACAATCCCTTGTTGGCCAAATCGATCTGCTGTCCCTGGGGCCAAATGCTGTGCATGCTCGATCTGAAAGCATTTGTGCCAAAATAAAATACCAATGAATTATAATAATCATAATTAAAAGGAGACAACCAGGTCACATTGGAACTGAAATTAATTTTTGTGTGTGCATGAGTGCGTGTGGGCAGAACAATTCTTGAGATTTCAACCATTACCCTAAATCTCCGATCTCTCTCTCCATTCTTTGAAGCAACTGATTCATACATATCCAGGATCAAGTCATTTGCTCTGTCACCTATAGCATGGATAGCAACCTGAAATAAACTAAAAAGCAAAGTAAGCTTCTACAACTGAAAAAAGAGTTCATTTCAGAGAGAGCGAGAGTGCTATTAACCATTGGTTACCTGAAGCCCAGACTTGTCTGAAGCCATTGTCATGTTGAAAAGATTTTCAAATTCTACAACTTGTAAGCCAGAATTGTGAGGGTCATCGAAATATGGCTACAATATAAGAAAAACAAAATAGCATTAGATGTTCACTTCAGAAATTTCTGATAATGGGTATCCATGACATTTGATAATTGATCTGCATATGTGAACATGATTTCATTCCCTTGAAATGCCCCAAAAGATGTGCAAGATGCACCAAGTATCTTTCTTTTCTAACATTCAAGCCAACCTTTATATATGCATAACATAGTATGATAATGAAGACTAAAAAAAGTAAGAACTAAAAAGGAATAGTGTTCTAAGCTAGGTACTTGGTTATCTTCTGTCAAAAACCATTTTATAATTTTGCTTTTATTACAAAATCAGGATAAAGAAGACCAAAAATTAATTTTAAAAGAAAAAAATAATTTCAAAGAAATTTCTTGCTAGACAAATGGATGAATTTCAAACAATATATCTACAGTTTACCAGGTCATTTAGCACAAGTTTCATGGTTCTCACCTCATGGAAGAGCGCACTATTAGAACCCACAGATCCATCGGCAAATGCTTTAACACCACCAAAGTAAATCCAATTGCTCAGAGCACGGCCTGTTTTATGAATTACATCCTGACATGACAAAGAAATCCTTATAAATAAACCAAAATGGAGAAAAAAAATCTGTTAGTGTAAAGTAAAATAGAAGGGTAGAAAGAACATCAATCTCAAAAAAGACATGATTATTGCAGACAAAAAATACGGGAACTACCCATTTGGTTATTTAACTTTTCGGGAGTTTGTGTTTTGGTCATCCAAATTTGAAAAATCATGTTTTGATCACAAAGTTTATAAAAGTTGATATCTTGATCGTGCAAACTATCTGACATGGCTTTACACATCATCTGATATTGGTCACATGGCTTATCCATTTCAGACCATCTACCGTGTGGCAATACAATTTTTTTTTTTTAAAAAAAGAAAACCTTATATTTCTAATAATCATTTTTTTTTAATTTTTAAAGCCACGTGGCAAGATGAACCGACATGGACATGCCTTGTGGCTAGCCATGAAAAGCCATACCAGACAACCATTAACTTTTAATAGCTGAGTGAGAAAACATTCACTTTTATAAACATTGGAGACCAAAATGTGATTTTTTAAAGTTGGGTGACCAAAACAAAAACTCTTGAAAAGTTGAATAATCAAATTGCATAATTTACCCACAGAAACAAGGCAAAGAGATCAAGCAATAATGTTACAAGATAAAATGAATGAAATAATGCCAATGTGTAGAAAGATGGAACCCATAAAGCCAATTCAATCTAAAGCTTTAAAACAAGAAAAAAGAATAGTTGCACAAAGTTATTTCCAGAAGTACAAATTGAAACAATTTGATTTACATGTTGCAGTAAAAAGAGAGAAACAGATGGGAGGTTATACATATAACCGTGACCAGGTCTCCATCGGAAAAAATAAGCACACTCTGATTATCATCTTCCCCGAAGAATCAGCCCATTGATACACTTCTGTCCAAATGATAAAAGAGACATTTATCTGTCATTTGGAAGAGGAAAAGGTGACATTATTTTCTAGAGGTTTGCATTTGAAGGTTTTGTAGAGAAATTTTTTGATTCATGCAAACATAAGCCAACATCAACTCCAAATCCACGAACAAGATAAAGAAAACCTTTACGAGGATACTTTGATGTCTATCAATTCCATCATATTGCACCCAGCATTTTAAATACCACTTGAATTTTCTTTTATCATTTTTAATTGGTTTATTATTGTTTCCACAACAAATTTGAAGACAAATTTTATCTCAATGTAATGTCATGAGACTATTCACATAAAGAGCTAAATTTTTTCGAATAATATGCAAGACAGGAGATGCAATTAATAGTTTCATTTGATTTGATATATGCATTGACCCTTCAAACTATCTTAAGTGAAACCTGAAAGGTCTTGCCAGGAATGCTCAACTGGAGCCCCAGGAAAAAATCGCCCAAAATCAACGACAGCTGTAACACCCCTTCTTAAGGCAAAACTGCTAGCTTTAAGCATGGCTTCCCTCCTTTCATCTACAGAGACCTCTGGAATCCTGGCAAGAATAAGTTCCATTGCAGCATCAACCAGCAGACCTGTAGGTTCTGCATAGTCATGATGGCAATTTAATGTAAGAAACAAGTCTGTACACTGTTACCTTAGTTACATTAGGAAGAACTGGAGGATATTCACAGCAGAAATTGCATACATTACCAAACTACAAGCACATATAAGGTCCCTGTAAGATTAATATTTTCCAAAATTGCATTACATATTAGGATTTGTTTTACTGAAAGTATGCCTGCCATGACAGTTAATCTGGTTTTAAAAGAAATATTTATCTAATTTTCTGATTCTATACAGCAAAAAAGGAAAACAATTATAGAAAGTACTTATGTAGAACCTACATTTATATGAGAACATACAGCAGTCTATTTATTCGGACACGGAGAAGCAGAACATTACATGTCAAGGCAAAAGAACCAAACCTTCTTTCTAGTATCTGGCATTATATCTGATATGAAAAATGGACATCATATTTATATCTGATAAAAAAGAATAATGAGGATTTAGACTATATTTAAATTTTTATTTAGCTATTAAGGGGGAAAATATTGTATATTATGCGATCCACTAAGCAATATCAGCACTAAAACTGGCAGCAATTAAATAGAGTAATACACATACCTCCATCAGCAGTTCTCATAATTGTTCCACCATTTGGATCTTTAGATAAATTAGTGACTCCAGCCAACTTTAGTGCCACTGAATTTGCCAAGCCCATATGACCATCCATCCTTGTTAGCCAAACCTGGAAAACAAGATATCACTACCATGCTTGATATAGACAGCCCCTATGTTGATACTAATAGCTACCGCAATCAAACTACTGCTTCTTACGGGATTATCAGATGTGACCTCGTCTATCCAAGATGCAACTGGCAGTTCTCCTCCCCAAAGATCATTGTTCCATCCACCACCCAGAATCCATGAACCCCTTTTGGCATCTATAATTGTTCATAAAAACAAGGCAAGTGAAAAAGTTTTATGGGATTTGGAAAAGCATGTAAGATGCAGAAACACTTCAAATAACTTAAGTCAATTGTACAATCACAGGGTGTTCCTAAATCTCCCTTTTGTTCTTGCAAAGAATCCACCTATCCACAATCACAGTCTGTTATCAATACAGGTAATTATTAGGTGTGTAAAAACAGAACTAATGATATTTCTTGGGACTAGAATTAGAGGTTTTTATTTCTGTAGTCCACAATTTTTGGCCTCAATTTTATATCGAAAGAAGAAACAAATTATAAATAAAAATTTTAAGACATAAACCATTGTTTCTAAAAGAATAAAAGATGTGCAAAAGGAGGTCAATCCTTAATCGTCTACATGCCTTCAGGCTTTAAAAAACATGGGTCTAAAACAATGTTACGCTAGAGATGGATGATTATTTTGTACAAGATAAAATTGAATGCACAGTAAACAAACAGTGCTTCAAATCAAGCCATCAAAGTTGTTTTCTAAACTGCACTAAATAAGCTGGAGATGGTAGGGTTGATAACAAACAGGTTAAGAAGTCCACTTTACCCAATTCTAATATGCCAAAATGAAGAGAAGCCATGAAGATCATGATTATAGATAAACAATGGAATCATAGGGTACGGCACATAATCCTCTACACCTATAAGACCATGTACTATATAAAGCATATTTGAATCTTAACATAAAAAATTTTCAGAAATTATGCTAAGTACATGCATTCAGCATTGCTGTGGATTAAATGACAAACAAACTGATATGTTTTGCCATTATCCAGAAAAATAGCCCAGATGAAACACCTAAACATAATTAAAGAGAAAGAAGATACTTAATGCTGCTTCTTTCAGCCTTCTCACAACTTCATCTTTCTGATTTACACCTCCGAGCTGTACACGTGCCATCTGTTTTTACACAATAAACCTCAACTTTGCATAAGTATATATAGATTAGAAGACAGGAAACAAAACAAGATGCTGGAGGCATGTTTTGGGGAAACAGTCCAGAGAATTGATTAAGGCTTGGAAGTTTGCCAATGAAAGGGCTCCCATATTCTTTATCTATGGTTAATATTCAATGAAGATAGGGGTTAAAGAAATCTAAAGGGGCACGAAAGAATACTAAGCTCTTTGTCTGTCACATTTTTAACAATAGCATGGCTATTTAAACAGGACACCTACATAAATATAAGTAAAGGATTCTGAAAATAAGTAACTGAGTGAGTATCATTTCAAGCTGCTGCACTCCACCATGAAAGAAGATCTAGTCAAGGTGGCTGTTTTTAGGTCAATGTTTCTGTCTAGTAAATTCATTGCATGGTAGTATCGTACATTTCATATTACTCCATTAAAACCAGATTTTAACAAAATAGTTTAGAATAACTTTTAATGCACACAATATCAGCTCAATTGGAGAAAACAACAGTATTTCAGTAGGTGGAATTTCTTAAAACCTGAAGTCCTGCGAAAATCAAGTGCACGTGAGAATCAATAAATCCTGGCACCACAATCTTTCCTTCAAGATTCAGCACTTTTGTATCATATCCTGACAAATCCTGCACTCAAGTAGTTAACAAATGTAAGCAGGATGGTTTTCAAACACACAGCCTTGTAAATTTTCTTTTTCAAATGTATAGTATAATTCAAAATAAAAAATTTATGTTGAAAGTAATACTACTAGTATTCAACAAGAAAAGTGGCTAACCAAGAAAAAAAATGGGAAAAAAAAACTTAAATTAGTATAATGGCAAAGAATAATCCAGAAAGTCACATTTTTTAAGAAGAAAACATAATTGCCAGTAGTCGAAGAAAAACCCGACATTCAAAATAAAAAACAACCTGAAGAGAGGAATAGTTGCCAAGGCGGAGGATTCTACCGTCACGAATGGCCATGCAATCAGCAAAAGGAAAAGAAGGGTCACTAGTGAAAATGACCCCATTCTTAACTATCAAATCAGCAGCTAATTTAGTTGATGGAATCAATGAAGCTCTCCATTTCAACCAATCTGACAAAAAAAAAAGTCCAAGCAGTAAAATTAAGGAGTACCCAAGTCGGTGAATTGTTAAAAAGAAGTGGAAAATGAGATGGATTTGGGAAAAAGAGTGTTGGGTTGTAGTTACAATTGGAGTTGAGCAGAGGGACGAAGAGAATGGAAAGGAAAATGGCAATTGAAGCGGAGATGACAACGAAACGATACATGCTGTCTTCTTCCTCTTTACTTCCCTCTGTTTCAGTTCTGTTTACTGTTGCATTTTAAAATATTCTTTTCCATTTTAAAACCTTTTATTTGCCACCTCAGCTAAATAAGAAAAAAAGGCGCACTCTTTAGCTTTTCTTTCTTTTGTTTTGTTCTTTTCTTCTTGCTTTTTGAGATTTTTGTAGCGCTTTCTACGCTGTAGAATGCAGGTTGGTGGATTATGAAGAAAATCCAGATTAGACCAACCGAAAAATAAGCAAAAATTTAGACACAAAGGCCAAAAAGTGAGTTCATCAAGAAGCGTAAGGAAGTTGGAAGTGGTGTCACCAGTGCCAGCAGACATAGATATTACATACTCAGTTGAACCATTTCGTATATCTGAGATTGCTTTGGACTCTCAGTTCCAACTTCCAACCATTATGATCTTTATGGCAAATACAAAGCCAAGGTCTTTTCTTTTTCCTTCATTTCTTTGTTTCTTTTTGGTTATTATTGAAAGGTTATTGGTCTTTCATGAAGCTCTAATTGAAACCTCTCTAGCAGGTTTGATTCTCTAAGATGCTTGCTGAGACTTCTCCATTGTGCACATGCAATAATTGAGCAAGAAATCTGTCACAGTCCGAGGAACCTCTGTTCCTTCGCTTTTCCCAGTTGTCCTTGTGCTATTTTAACATAAAGTTGAAGAAAACTGAATCTTCCATTTAGGAAAAGACATCACCATTTTTGGAGGGATTTCTGTTTTCCTAGTCTAGATGATTGCCACTGATGGTAGTATCACTGCTAACACCATTAACAAATCTTAGAGGTAGAGAAGTTGATATTAGCCCATCAAGCTGGACATGGCTATGGTGAATGGTGGTGGCTGCAGAGAATCATTGTCGCATTGTCCTCCTAGCTACCTAGCTAATTCTTTTGATATGTATTTGTTAACAGAATAAGTGCGGTAGACAACAGGAAATGAAAACAAATAAAACAGCAGACAAGAGATTTAACGTGGAAAACCCCAAAAATGGGGAAAAACCACGGACAGAGGAAGAAAAGTTTCACTACGAGTATAAATATTTATTACTCAAATTTACACAAAGTAGAAAACGGATTCCAAACACCAATCCCACCACTACCACCACAAGTCTCAATCAAAAATCCATACTTCTTTGCCTCCACTATCATCAGTCTCAATGAAAAATCCATATATGTCGCTTTATCAGCTTTATCACATTTGTCGCGCCACAAGCTCTTCATGTTGAGTCAAAAAGAATACGAGTCCCATACAACAGTATTAATAATATCCTTGTTTGTTGATTGCTGCTAATGCTTCCCATCTGTATTTCTGAACGAACTTCCTTTGCTCTTGTAGAAAAAAGTTTCTGCAACTTGAATTGCAAAACATTAATAATCAAATCAAGCTCCATGTATTTAAAAGATAACATGTATTTAAGTCAATCAAAGCTTAGTATCATTCATTTCTCTTTCAATTATACAAATAAAGATAACATGTAAAAGTCTTGGAGAACAAACTAACCTCTTCATAAACCTTTTTAGTCCTTTTATAGGCTAGAAAGCCAAATCCAAAGAGAGATCTAAGAGAGAATTTTAGCAATCCTTCTAGGTTAAAGAAGCATTCAATATTCCTGCATTTCCAGCTGCAGGATTAATGGTTTGGAACTTTGCTTTACTCTTGTTCAGTTCTGATGGAACAAAATATTGTTTAGATTTGAACTATACCTGATCTATAACTTGAATTTGCCAGTTAGTATAATCGCTGTGCTCACAGGTTGTAGTTGTAAACCTTGCACACTGCCCACAAAATCAATTTCAAAACATCAACATTACTTTAGATACTTTTTTCAAGAATACAGTTTCAGATGCAAATCACAGTTATGACATCTCCATGCTACCAAAAATGATAAAGCAAGATTCAGAACTATTTGTTTACCAGGCTACCTTCTAGCTGGTTTAATATGCTTGTAATCTGGATATGTCACGTCTCCAAAGTACCCATTTTTATTGACAGCTTTAAACAATGCCATGGATTGACTACAAAGAAAAACTCAACCCGCTAAGTTAGTTATGTGGAAAAGAAGAGCAAAAGATTGGCAGTGCTTATAATCATTGCAACAATGGTGTCACTCACTGATGCCTAGGTTCAATGTCACTGCTGGTACATATTTACACCGTTTCTCAGACAGGGAAGCTTAGCTCAATGCATCTGTACAGTTGTTCTCGTAAGAAACAATAAATGTAATGCACTAAGCTCCCTGCTTCAAGTTTTATGACAATCTTATCAGAAAAAAAAAAAGGGAAAATTTAAATGTTTCATGTCAATTTCTTAGAAATTGCAATCTGTAGGTTCAACAATATGCAACAAGAACCGATACTCTGTTTGAGAAATAATTAAATGATATGAAAACAAAGAAGATTTATCAATTAAAGCAATTGATAAATAAGTTTTGTAATTTAACATGCAAATAAGAAGTATTTAGGAAGAAAAGACCTCATCAAAGGTTTCAGACTCAGCAAATCTTTAAATTTTACCTTTGTATCTGAACAAATATTCTTTCTAGTAAATCTTTTCCTTCATCCATTTACACACCTTTCAGTATGGAACTACCTTGTAGACCTTCATTGAGCTCCAATTATACTGAAATTGAAGTACAATAATTAAAGAAGCTATACATACATAAACACTTGAACATTAAATTAACTAGCTTCTTACCATTGTCTTGCACATACTGCAACTTCCATGAATGCCTGTAATCAAAAAATTATCAAATTTCCCTTTTTCCCAACTCAGACTTTGAATGAAGGTCCTAATTAATGTCATTTGATGCTAAAAAAGGATGAAAATCATACTGACAGGAAAGATAGGAACCAGGTAAATTTCCACTTGACAGATGGTACAAACTCCTAGCATGCCCGCAAAAGGAACAACAGTAATATCATTTAAGTTTCAACATGAAAGTAAGATGGTTGACATATTTTTTGAAGTTGGAAATCCGCTATGAAGAAAGTGGAAAAGCTTTTCCAAATTGAAACATCTAACCTTTCTATTCCACATATAACGTGTGTAAGAATTGTTCACTGGCAATGCAGTTTTCTCAAATTTGATTTTTATATGCAAGATCGTATATAATTGTGGAACAAAATCCTCCTAAAGTTCTAAGTGCTACAACTATTCCAATGCATTTCCAAATTGTCATACCTGGGACATTCTCTGATTGATTTTAGTCAACTTCCTCTTGACAACACATGAAACCATCATCAATTTGGAGAAGAGCATGTCAGCAATGTTGAATCACTCTTGTTCTTTATCACTTTTGCACCATTCTGTTAGCAATGTACAATTATAAATATATATAATGCAGGTTATTCAAATTAGGGATAAAAGATAAGAACAAAAAGAAATTTTGAACTTCCGTAGGTTTGATTTACAAATATGGAAGAAGGCATACTCTTTATTTATGCTGTTTTCCTTTCCATGGGAAGAAATGGTTGTTGTTTTTCCACCTTCAATCAATAGATGAATCTTTTATCCATGTACGCATACAGAGTGCTAACTTGAATCACAGGTGATAAGCTGTTCTCTCACAATTGACCACTGGAACACTACAGGAACAAAAAATGAGGGTGTCTTAAAATGTTGCAATGTTGGATCATAAACTCTCAATAATTACAAGTTCAATTAGTTATACAAGAAAAAATTAGTGTTTTCAAATAGACATGCTTGGATTTTCTGATTCTTTTCAGTAAAATGAAAGAGCCTTCAGCTATACTTGTACGGAACTCTGGTTCAAAGAAGATGATTTCAAGTTTCATGACACAACCAATATCATTTTCACAATCGCAGCTATGGCCTTATAGATCATTCAACCTTCGAGACTTCCATAGTTGGTAGGTCCTGCAAAAACCAAATAGATATTAAAAGAAGAAAGACAATGGCATGGTTAAATTGACCAGGCTCAACAAAGTGGTACAGTTAACCTTAGCTTCTACTACAACATTTTCATTTCAACCATCATTGGTAGGTTTTTGAGCCAAAGGTGTCAATTTAATGCCCAAGTATGGGTGGTTTGCCAAGAAATCACTTTATTTATCGAAAAAAAAAAAACACTTATCGAAAACACAAAAGTAAATTCACAAACCTCAACTCCATAGAGCAACCAGCACGAAGAACACCAATCTTCACTCTCAGCACATAACAATCATTTTGTTGATTATCTTGCAAAAATTACTGAAAATGTCTCAGGTTTTTCTTTGAATTAGTGCAAAAAAAAAAACAGAGGACCACGAATTTCAACGAAGATCAGACGCCCGATGATCAATAAAATAAATTGAAAATGTTTTCCTTTCTCTTTACCATATAAATTCGAAGATGTAACGAACACTATAATTGTAATAAAATTTCGTAAGGGTTATAATCAAATTTGAAATTGACGTACCTGTCATTTCTTTTCAACTTTGCTGCTCTAAAAAATTATTGTCTGAATCATGATCTTCTGAAGAAAAACTATTGTCTGAATCAAGATCTTCTAAAACAGAATCAGCTGGAATCAAGATATCCGTACCTTTAATTAGCACATGAGGTACATGAGCTATATTGGACCACTCTGGTCCTTTATACTTTTCACACCGTTCTTCTAGCACTGGACATCCTAGAGCTAGTAGATTCAAAAGCGAAGAAAGCATGTCCTTTTTAGGAAGAGACTTGAGGTTCGGGCAACCTTCGATCTTCAACATCTCCAGAGAGGTGAGGCCCTGAAAGCCCTTAGAGGATAGGATTTCTAGTTTTGGGAAATTAGAGATGGCGAGATTGGTGAGAGAGCAGGGCAGAATCAGTCCTATCTCCTCTTGTGGAAACAACACTGCATCTGGACACCCATTGGATATTTCAAGAGATTCAAGAGAAGTGAATCTATGCAATCCCCACTCTATCAGTGGCTTACAGATATTGGGTCCTCCGATGGTAAGTTTTTTGAGATTAGCAGGAATGCCTCCTTCCGGAAAGGATGTTACACTTGAGCAATCTACTATTGTTAAATCTTCTAGACAGTTGAGGTTGTGTATACCGTGAGGCAGAGCTTGAAGTTTTTTACAAAATTGGAGGTTGAGCTTTTTGAGGTTTGAGGAGGGCAAACAACTTTTTGGAAAGGAAACCAAATTTGAACAAGACATTATGCATATGTAACGGAGATGGCTGAGCTTGTTCAATCCTTGAGGTAAATACTTAATATTACTACACGCGATGATACTAATAGATTCAAGAGAAGAGTTATCCTGAATTTCTTGTGCTATGGACTCTAGCTCAAAGCAATCGCTTAGGCCAAGTTGTTTAAGCCTGGTGGGTAACTCCCCTCTTGATGATAAAGATACCAGAGATGGACAATAGAGAAGATTCAACTGATCAAGAAAACTTGCATTGCTGATGTCAACATTCTCTCCCTCTTCCAATAAACACCGTAAATTTTCACACTGAGTAATCTCAAGGATTTTCAGATTCAAAGGCAAATTGTTCTTTGAAAGAGAAATCAGAGATGGACAACACTCTATAATCAACTGCTCAAGAGCACACGCATTGTTGATGCTAACATTTTCTCCCTCTTCAAACAAACACCGTAAATTTTCACAATTAAAAATGGTTAGGCTTTTTAGATTCAAAGGCAAATTATTCTTTGAAAGAGAAACTAGAGCTGGACAATTCCAAAGCCTTATCACCGTAAGCGATGTGACATAGTGCAAGGTTGTTGATAGCTTTTCGAGACTTTCACAATCCTCTATTCTCAGTTTTTGAATACTGCAAGGGATCTTCAATTGCATCAATTCTTCTCTTTCCTCTTCTGCCCCTATGGAAACAAGTTGTGACCACTTTACAATACTCAATTCACCAAGTGACATCGACTGAGTTAGCAATCCCCAATTGTTCTCTTGAAAAGAGTACAACGCCTCGCAATCATTGATATAAAGGGATTCCACTTTTATTGATCCTGATGTCAACCATTCTGCTGTACAAGTAAATTCAGAAATTTCTGAGAAGGAGACTTCATTTAATGATCTATTATCTCCAAAACCTTTTAATGACCCTAACACTACCTTTTGGCACCTGTAAATTGCTAATTTTGAAAGAATTGGAAGGCTTTGAATTGAAATCACCAATTTCTCACAATTAGAAATCCGAAGTTCCTCCAAAGAAGGAAGATTGTCTGGTATGCTCCCCAACAGTTTCGGGCAATCCACAACACGGAGCTCACGAAGTCTTGGGAATTTAGTAGCTTCCTCATCAACTTCACAAAAGTTCCAATTGTCCCATTCAAGCATGTCTTTAAATTCTAAACTCTCCAATTTAGGAAATGCATTTGACACATTCTTTCCAAAAAACTCAACTCCCACACTTGTTACACTATGCAACCCCTTGATGTGCGCTTTTTTCAACAACGGCAATTGCCCAAGTGATGGCAATGATGTGCAATTTGGACAGTTTTCGAGGACTAAAGATAGCAAATTAGTGAATGAAGAATCTCCTATCCATTTCGCAAACCTCACACCACAATAGTACTTGACATGAAGCTCCTTAAGCTTCTTGGAAGGTTGAAGCAATTCCAATACGTCTTCCTCAATTTCTCCTGTTCTATTCTCAAAGTCTTCACTCCACTCCAATTCTAACTTATCAAGTCCGGACTTATCATGTAACTTAGCCTTCCGTGCATCTTGAGCTTCAACAACATTCTTTAACCCTGAAATACAAAGTTTACCTTTGAGATTTGATAAACCCTCTAGCTCCCTTATTTGACATCCCTTGTCCTCATGCAAAACAAATTTGGATAGAGATAGTGTTTGAAGATCACTCAATGTGCCAAAATTACTCAGCATGTATTCTAATCGAAACGTACCAGTGATATCAAGATAACATAGATTAACTAAGTTTTCCATCTCTGAAGGTAACTTCTCTAGCATGTGACAATGCACTAATAAAAGGGTTTCTAAATTATAGAGAGTACTTATTGACTCGGGCAAACATCTAATAATAGTGTAAGAAAAATCTAAGTACCGTAAGTGTTTTAAATCTTTCCAAAAATCCGGCAACTCTGTGATGCTATACTTTCTCAAAGAAATCAACCTTAGGCATCTCAAATTTGGCAACAAGTACGTTAGAACATCATTGGTTACAAAGTTCCATCCACCATTATATGATAGCGAAAATGGCAAAAAGGTACGCAACTGTTGTGCTTCATTGATGCCCTTGAATTTTTTGATGCCATCCAATCTGCCAGCAATGTAAGATATGTGGCGAGCATGCTTTGAAATTTTTTGATCACCCTCTATTCTAGAGCATATTTCTCCAGCAACTGATTGAGCCAAATCATTGATGAGGTCATGCATAACAAATCGAGATGCATCTTTGTTTGATTTTTGGAAAAAAGACCTTGATACTAGATCTCTAAAATACTCATGGCCTAGATCTTCAATGCTATGCTTATCTCTTGCTTCTTGTAAAAAGCCTTCTGCCCTCCATAACAAGATTATTTCTTTCTCTTCAAATTCATAGTCCTTTGGAAGAATGGAGCAATATGCAAAGCATTGCTTCAAATGCGGAGGAAGATGATGGTAACTCAAATGGAGAGCTGGAATTATATCATATCGTTGGTCTGACAGTTTCCATATATCACTCTCTAATATCATTTTCCAAGCATCGTAGTCAATATTAGTACGAAGCAAGCCTCCAAGTGTTTTAGCAGCCAAAGGCAAGCCCTTGCACTTCCTCGCTATTTTCTCAACAAGTTGTTTTAGATTTGGATGTCCTCCAAAATCTCTTGCTCCCAATGCATGTTGAGCAAATACAGACAAACAATCGTCTTCCGACAATACTTCTAAAGAATGAGCATAAGAAGCACCCATTGTAGATGAAACAGCAAAACTTCTTGTTGTCGCAATAATTTTGCTTCCCGGAGCTCTTGCTAGAAAAGGAGATTGTAAAATGGTCCAGTTATGATAATTCTCATTCCAGACATCATCCAAAACAATCAAAAAATTTTTCTCTGACAACTTCTTCTTTAATTTTTCTTGAAGTGAATTCAAATCATTTTCATTGCATGACTCAGAAGTGACTGCTTGAAAAATTGCTTTTGTTATTCTTGTGATATCAAAATCATCAGAAACACAAACCCATGCTTTGAGATCAAAATGATTTTTAACAGCAGCATCATTGTAAACAAGTTGGGCCAGTGTTGTCTTACCGATCCCTCCCATTCCAACGATTGGAATCACAAAGTTTCCTTCATCATCACTCTTGAAGACCAATTCAAGTATTGCCTCCTTGTCTTTGTCTCTGCCATACACATGAGTTTCAATCTCCAGAGAAGTAGGCTGCTGCCTTTCTTTGATTCTGTTGGATTTCTGGCTGTCAATCATTCTCAGTTGTAATTGATTTTTCTGAGGCCCCAAATCTTTCAATCTGGCAGTGACATCTTTTATCTTTGACATCATGCCTCCGTTAGACATAACAGCAGTCAATGAATCAAAAATGCCTCTAGGTTTCTTACTTGAGCGACCTCGACGCTCCAACATCAAGTCGCGCCTGGAAATTTCAGTTTGAAGCTCGTCCACAATGTCATCCACATCGTATGCCAAGTTTAGGAGGTCTGACAACCAGAGTTTCACAGATTGATCTTTCAACTGCCTCTCCTCAGCATCATCAAGCAGCGCGCGAATCTCCTGCAATTCCTTCTTCAACTTCTGCAGCTCCTCTTGAATCTGCTTATCAGTGGCAAATTGGAGGAATTCAGAAGAGCCCAACTTGTCTAGGACAAAGTCAAAGAGCTTCGAGACGACAACTTCTCGTATAGCGAACAGGGCTCCAAGCAAAGACATGGTTGTGTAGCGTTCTTGCAAGAAACTAGAGGAAGAAATGAAAGTAGAGAAAATATAACGAAAAGGCCCTTTTTTTCAACAACTTTTAATGAAATAAACCCCCAATTCTTATTTCTTTTTTTTGCTCTGACTCAATTCTTATTTCGGGTAATGCAAATTTAATGGAATAATATTTTATCTATACTCACATTATTATTTTTTATACAATTTTATCTTTAAGTAATTAATTTTTTCCAAAAGTGCCGCATAACAACCTTAAACTCTATTTCGAAAATAAATATAAAGAAGTCAATGAGTAAATAAAAATAAATACAACGTTGTATATCTTAATTATGCAAATTTTGATCAAATATTTTAGTGATATATTTTTTTGTTAATCTTTACTTCACTGTCAATATTTCAAAATATTTTTAGTACTAGAAATGAATTGAATTTGAATTAATGCAAATAAAAAATTATACAAATTCTAATTTTTCAATTAAAATTTAAATTAAAAATGATTGTATTTTTTAAATGGTAATTGAATAAAAATTATAAATAGAACGTAAATTAACAGGTTACTAATATTTAATGAATTTAAAATATTTTTTAAACTTTTAAGAAATTATCTTTTAATTATGAGTATTTTTTATTTATAATGAGAATTTCTAAACAAATCCACTTTTTTTCTTATTACACCTTATTCTCTCTATATTTTACTGTTTATAACACTGTTCATGGCACAAATGAAGTTGGGTGCATGAAGGAAAAAAAAAGGTGTATTTAGACCCTTTCAAAAAATTATTGCCTAGAGAAAGATATTGATAGACATGAAGAATCTTTTACTCTTACAACTGGATCTACACGGTTTCTAAGGCAGTACAAGTAAACTGTAAAAGTAGGAGTAATAACTGAGTTGAACAACTCATCGATTTTGTCCCAACTCATCAATAAAGGAGCTTACTTTTTCTCTTTTTCTTTTTGACAGTAACGTAGAAAATGGAGCAAATTATATAAACGCTTTGTAAAGAAGGAAACGATGGAAGTTTGTTTTGGTTAATTAATATTAATAATTTGATATTTAGAGTATAATATTTCTGTCAATTTAATAATTAAAAAAAATAAAAATTTACAATCAGATAACTAAATTTCACTTTCCTTAAACATATTGCTTCATTGTTTAACGGTGTTAATCGAAATTTGGATATGACATATATTGATTAATAAAAATTATCTTGTCTTAAATCATTTTTTGTCTTTAAATCAAAAATAAAAATAGAATAAAAATTCATAAAATGAAAAAAAAAATATTTTTTTAAAATCCTATTTTGTTTTTTATTTTTGAAAAAAACCATATAATATAATTTTGCTCAAAATTTTTATTGTTGGAATTCATAAAAAAAAAAAGGAGAGATTTCAATTGATTTCTTTTCTTCATGCAATTTCATCCCCTGAGCGACACAAGAAAACCCCACTCCTTTAAATCCCCTTCTCTCGGCAATTTCTACGTTTGAAAATTGAAATGAGGAAAATACATATTCAATTTCTTCTCAAGTATTTTTGAATTTTGATTACTAGAAATTGCAGTGAAGGAGGCAATTGAGTTTGACAAGAGAAAATATAAAATGGGCAAAGAATATATATATATATATATATATATATTATTGCATACACTCAGTAAAATATTTTTATTCCATAAGTGGTGTTAAAATTATGATACATATCATATTTTATTTATTTTTTATTTTTTTAATATTTTTATAGGACACGTGTCACAATCCTAACACCGCTTATAGAATTAAATATTACACTGATAGTATATAAAATAATTATCCTATATCTAATGCGAATTTTCCATTCAAGTTTTATCAATAGATATAAACTTTGATAGATTTAAATATCATCAGGATTCAAAGGTAAGATAAGATCAAGTAACATTTCTGTAAAATTAGAACAAGCCTATCCATATGGATAGGGGTATTCATTCAATGAGTTCCATTAATTTCGAATTGAATGGATCAAAATGGAATTTAATTGAATTAATTTGTTTTTATTTTGTTAATCAAATCAAAATTTATAATTTTAAAATCAATTGAACAAATAGACCGAAATAATTAAATACATTTACATTTAATTATTAATTTATTATATTTAAAACATCATATAAATTTTAAATATTAAAAATATTTTTAGATTTCATATATGTTTAATTTTATTTTTGATTTTTTTATGTTTTGATTAAAATTTAAGATTAATTTGATTAATTAATTAAATTAGCCTAAAATCGAAATTTTTTAAAATTTTGTTAACTGACTGAAATACTTTTGTAACTGACTAATTAATCAACTTAAATTTCAATTTGGTTAATTAATTTAGTTAAAATCAAAATTGGAACACTTTCTATATTTGAATAGTAAAATTATAATGCAGTTTGATTTATGTGACACTAGTGGAAGGATTAACCTCCTTTGTTCGAAAAAATTGTGGAGGTCAATTACACCTTAATTTCAAAAATTGTTCTTATTAATATCTTTAATCCAATTTTATTCATATATGTATATATTTTAAATTTAGTGGATTTAAAATAATATTTTATCTCTATTCACATTACTTGTTCTCAGATTTTCTGGTTGGGCAGGCTTGGGATATGTTGGTTTCAGATCATTCACTTTTTAAGTCAGATTTGAGTTAGTTGGGTCAGGCACTCGGGCTTTGAGTACTAAAATCAGCTTAGCTTTTGCTACCTCTAGACTATTTTGTTCTAATATATGTTTGCTAAAATGAAATGAATTTACTCATGCAACATCTTCTTCTAAATACATACCAGACAAAGCAAGCCTCATATCCCCAAAACGAGCACTGGTCCAAACACCTTGCTCTAGCCTATGTTGAGCAGCCTTTGTGGATGCAAGCTTATAGCCACTACAAGGAAAGAAATATGAAATCATAACCCAGAACTCCAAAAGTACTTTTAACACAAATTAAATTGCAATACAAATCAAATACCACTCTCAAATGCCATTAGATTTATCTGTACGGTTAGCAGCATGTGCTGCCCTTAAAAGTAAACTATCAGCATATCATGTTGAAATGACCAGAATGCAGCCTTCAAATTTCTTAAAATCTGCAGTTGTGAAACTACTTGAGAAGCACAGAAAACAAAAACAAGAGGTAAAACATTAAAAAAGGGGGAGAAAATGCAATATACATGACATAAATAGGATCAAAGAAAAAAAAAAAGCAAAGTTGAATATATTGAAGATAAGTCTCCCACAAGTACCCACAAAAAGAATAGATAAATTAGCATATTACCAAGATAATTTATCTATTCTTTTTGTGGGTACTTGTGGTAGACTTATCTTCAATATATTCAACATTGCCTTTTTTTTTCTTTAATCCTATTTATGTCATGTATATTCATTTTCTCTATAAAATGGTGCGATCTTAGAACAAAACAATCCCCATAAAATGGTGTGCTCTTAGAAGAGAATATAAAATGATAAGATAAAAGGCTATATTTCATATTGTGTGAAGATAAAGTGCTCGAGGCTCTGCTTGATTCCTGGCACTAGATCTCCAGAAGCCCTACGAAGAAGTGAATGGCTTGATCAATTAGCAAAAAAAAAAGGAAGAAGAAGAAGAAGATTGCATTAATAGTGAAGAAACCAAGTTACTGATGTTACAAGAATTAGATTGATTTGCAACTAAAAAAGACGAAACTCTTAATTTCATATAAACACCAATGAAGCATAGGGACTAAACTGTCCATTAGGATAAATTCTGCGCACATGACATTTAAATGAAGAAAATCACATTAATAACAATACCAATAGTAAGACATTAAACTACATTCAAAAAAAATGTTAAGACATTAAACTATGAGCATTGAAAAATGCTCCCATAGACACCTTTTTGACATATAAATATTTCTCTATGCTCTCCAAGAAATTCTCCCGTGACAACCTGCACGATGAGTTGTAGTGAGAGCAGTAGCCCATGGTAAGATCATCCAATCTTTCAGGGAAAGCGTCCACCCGCAAAGGAACTGAAGAGTGAGAAATAACAGAATCATCCTCTGCTGCTATGTGAAGAGCTGTTCTTCCCAGATCAACGCATCTGTTTATGCTGATACTTGTTTCTCTCTCAATATCAGAGAATCTTTGAATTTGCGAAACGAAAGCCTTCATGGCCTCCTGCTCTAAAATCAATTAAAATTGCCATTGAACTCAACTCTCATTAACTATTTCCAGCTGAATTTCGAAGTCCGAGTACATTTCAATAATTAGACATTCTTTACAGCGAGATAAATGCCGAAAAAAGAAATTCATATAAAAATTAATCACTGTTCATGAAGAGAGAGTAGTACCCTGGTGTGAGAGGTACCGACTCAAGGAGATTTGAGAGCATCATGCAAGGCAAAGCTGAGATCGGTGGAAGAAGCGTGTTGAGGACATCCACTACGGCAGACAACACGAAAACAAGGCGGAGACGACGGAGGAAGGGAAGGACATGAATGGAATTTAGGGAATTTAGAAAGAGAAGGTTTGGGATTCCAAAGAGACGATGAGGAAGCGGCGACGGTTACTGAAGAAGCGGAACTCATCGGTTGTTCATTGAAGGGAAAAAAAAAAGCCAAGATTTTTTGAACAAAAACGGCGATGCCAAAAAGTGTCAAAGTTTACGAATTATCGAATGGCAAAATATCTAAGGATTGAATGATCGATGCTGATATATCATATGTACCAAAATTTTTTTTTTTTGACTTAAATCAAAAAGAAAATTTGATTGTGACATTTTCGACATTAATGATCGAAAAATAAAAATAAAAACTCTAAAATTATATAATTTAATTATATATATGTATATATGAAATTCATATATTTACATCATGTTGCTTTTGTCACTTGACAAATATTCCGTAAAATTAATTGATTGGTCTGATTATGTGAGATCGAAACATTCTGTCTATTCTTTTACTTTTGTTAAGATTGACCCCTCTAAAATACTAAAGTATACTCTAATATCACATGTTATGTAACTATTATTTTTTTCTATAAAACTAATTTATTGAAAGGTGCAATGCCAATCTTTTTATACTTATGATCCCTTCCTTTCTATCCCATGGGGAAACAAAGCATTTTGTTTGTTCCCTTCTTAAGGCGTTGGTAAGATACTTTCATGTTAAATACATGTTCAATATGAAAATTATCATATCACACAAAACATAAAATATATTTTTTCAATTTTTATTAAATTTATATAAATTTTATCAAATTTTAATTTGTATCAATTTTTATTTTTATATCATTTTCATGCTCAATTATCACATAATATTTAATTTTAACCTTTAGCACGTTTTTTTAATTTTTCAAAATTATCTCATCTCAATTCAAAACTCAATCATTATCTTTAGATAAAATTAAAATCGTAAAAATACATTTGAGTCAATAATAGGGACATAAATTTCCACTCAAAAAAAATCAAATTCAAATTAATTTTTTTCAAATAAATATTAAAATTTAAAAAATATTTACTTTTAAGTATATGCTTTAGAATAAATTTTCAAAACAATTATAGATATAAGCTATCCTGTTAGAGCATTAGATGACTTCACAAGCAAGAACCCCAAAGTTGAAAACTACAACACTACCTAAATACTTGACAACTTCAACCTAAACATTAGTCTTGGTTAGAATCATTACACCAACAGTTAACATTTTAGTCCAATGTTTCTAATTGCCATCATTCAGAGTTGCAAACACCTTTTTCTCCGTATCAGACAAGATGCTGCTGCTGCATGCCATGGTTTTCATCACAATCAGTAGATTATCTATGAGCTGCTCATCTTATGAGCCGTCCAGTGAATGCTGTCCGTGAGTAGCTTATTGATATTTTGACATCAAAAGCTTTTTCATAGATAGGCCTGCATACCGCCAACATACCCAACTGATGCAGATCCTACTGTAGCAAACTCATCCCATGATTTGGTTGATAGTATGACAAAGTCGGCCAATTTGCCTGTCGATAAAGATCCTATTTCGTTCTCAAGAAAGCATGCTTGAGCAGCTGAAATGGTATGCCTGCCATGGTGAAAGTGTGATTACTAACCAAAAGGAATGAAAGGAATTAGTCATGAACATTTACAGTTCGTGTCACAATGAAGCAAATTATGATACAATAGGCATGCATCAATGGAAAAGCCAATGCAAAATCTGAAGAGAAAGGTAGGAATGCTAATCAAGCAGATGCATTTAATTTGAACAATTTCTTTTAGAAGTTTGAATGACTTTTGTCAAGGAATTTTTCCATTTTGCATTATGATATCAAATATGGTTACTTTCTAGAAATCTGTGGTACTAAGCAGCGCACAGCAAGCATTTGCGCATATACATATCTTAAGACTAACAGAAAAAGTAGTTCTAGTGTTGCTTATGCGATTAACGCATCATTCAGTGAAAGGCACTCGGATGGAATCCAAGCGTTTTCCCAACCAGGAGGAATTATTTTCATTGCTGTTCTTATAGCATGCAAAGGATAAATGCTTGTAACCTGAAAGAACAGCAAGGAATGAGGGTTTGAGAAGAGAATATTAAAAAAGATTTTTAAGAAAATAAAATAAATGGTAGAAACTAGAAACAAATATTAACCAGAGGAAAATGCTCACTGGCCGGTCAGAACCAAAAGCCAACAGTGCATTGCTTGATAGAAGTGACCAGAAAAGGTATGATCTCTTTTGAGCCCTATCCACCCCAAGCTTTCTGATCACGGCATCAGCATCATCAAGCAAGTGATCTGGCTGTTGACAATAGTATCCAAGTATATCATCAAAAGAAAATTATTTCCAGTAGCAGCATTACAAAAGAGTGTTTTTTGGTCAACAATTATATTAATGGGTATTACATTCCACGCATCCTTTTTGTTGATGTTTGATCAACCCTCACATTGATGCATCTATAATTTTGAGTTTTTAGCAAAGAATCAGAGAACAGAATGCAAAAGTGCAGATGAAATTCATGGTTCAAACATGAACTATGCTGCAGTTAAAGGATCCGAGCAACAATGTGTTCAAATTCACTAGCAGCCTCTTAGAATAAAAAATGAACATTTAAGGGTAGTGTTGAAAAGAATTAAACCCAGTACTGAGGCAATAATCCCTTGTTGGCCAAATCAGCCTACTGTCCAAATCAGTCTGCTGTCCAAGGGCCAAATGTTGGGCATGCTCAATCTGAGAGCATTTGTGCCCAAATAAAAAACCAACAATTTATAATAATCACAATTAAAAGAAGACAACCAGGTCACATTGAAACTGAAATTAATATTTCACAGTGTGTGCATGAATGCACATGTGGGCAGAAAAATTCTTGAGATTTCAACCATTACCCAAAATCTCCGATCTCTCTTTCCATTTTCTGAAGCAACTGATTCATACATATCCAGGATCAAGTCATTTGCTCTATCACCTATAGCATGGATAGCAACCTGAAATAAAAAGCAAAGTAAGCTTCTACAACTGAAAAAAGAGTTTATTTAGAGAGAGCGAGAGTGCTATTTTAACCATGGGTGACCTGAAGCCCAGACTTGTCTGAAGCAATTGTCACGTTGAAAAGATATTCTAATTCCACAACTTGTAAGCCAGAATTGCGAGGGTCGTCGATATATGGCTACAATATAAGAAAAACATAATAGCATTAGATGTTAACTTGCTAATAATAAGTTAGAAATTTCCGATAACAGGTATCCATGATATTTGTTAATCCATCTGCATATGTGAATATGATCTCATTTCCATGAAATGCCCCAAAAAGATGTGCAAGATGCTCCAAGTATCTTTCTTTTCTAACATTCAAAACCAACCTTTATATATGCATAACATAGCATGATAATGAAGACCAACAAAAGTAAGAACTAAAAAGGATAGTGTCCTAAGCTAGGCACTTGGTTATCTTCGGTCAAAAAGCATTTTATATTTTTGCTTTTATTACAAACTCGGGAGAAAGAAGACCAAAAATTAATTTTAAAAGAAAAATGGAATTTCAAAGTAATTTCTTGCTAGACAAATGGATGAATTTCAAACCATATATCTATAGTTTACCAGGTCATTGAGCACTAGTTGTATGGTTCTCACCTCATGGAAGAGAGCACCATTGGAACCCTGAGATCCATCAACAAACGCTTTAACACCACAAAAGTAAATCCAATTGCTCAGAGCACGGCCTGCTTTATGAATTACATCCTGATATGACAAAGTAAACCTTATAAATAAACCAAAATGGAGAAAAAAATCTATTAGTATAAAGTAAAATAGACAGGTAGAAAGAACATTAACCTGAAACAAGACATGATTATTGCAGACAAAAAATAGGGGAACTACTCATTTGGTTATTTAACTTTCGGGAGTTTGTGTTTTGGTCATCCAAATTCGAAAAATCATGTTTTGATCACAAAGTTTATAAAAGTTGATATCTTGATCGTGGAAACTATCTGACATGGCTTTACACATCATCTGACATTGGGCACATGGCTGATCCATTTCAGACCATCTACCATGTGGCAATACAAAATTAGATAAAAAAAAAAAAGGACAACCATTAGCTTTTAATAGCTGAGTGACAAAACATAAGGACAACCATTAGCTTTTAATAGCTGAGTGACAAAACATTCACTTTTACAAACATTGGAGACCAAAATGTGATTTTTTAAAGTTGGGTGACCAAAGCAAAAACTCTTGAAAAGTTGAATAACCAATTTACGTAATTTACGCACAAAAGTAAGGCAAAGAGATCAAGCAATAATGTTACTAGATAAAATGAATGAAATAATGCCAATGTGTAGAAAGATGGAACTCATAAAGGCAATGCAATCTAAAGCTTTAAAACAAGAAAAAGAATAGTTGCAGAAAGTTATTTCCAAAAGTACAAATTGAAACAATTTTGCACCATGAAGAGAGAAACTGTTGGGAGGTCATACATAAAACTGTGACCAGGTCTCCATCAGAAAAAATAAGCACACTCTGATTATCATCTTCCCCGAAGAATCAGCCCGTTGATACACTTCTGGCCAAATGATAAAGAGACATTTATCTGTCCTTTGGAAGAAGAAAAGGTGATATCATTTTCTAGAGGTTTGCATTTGAAGGTTTTGTAGAGAAATTTTTCGATTCATGCAAACATAAGCCAAAATCAACTCCAAATCCAGGAATAAGATAAAGAAAACCTTTACAAGGATACTTTGATGTCTATCAATTCCATCATATTGCACCCAGCATTTTAAATACCACATGAATTTTCTTTTATCATTTTTAATTGGCTTATTATTGTTTCCACAACAAATTTGAAAATAGATTTTATCTTAATGTAATGGCATGAGAGTATTCACATAAAGAGCTAAATTTTTTGAATAATATGCCAGACAGGAGACGCAACTAATAGTTTCATTTGATTTGATATCTGCATTGACCCTTCAAACTATCTTAAGTGAAACCTGAAAAGTCTTGCCAGGAATGCCCAACCGGAGCCCCAGGAAAATATCGCCCAAAATCAATGACAGCTGTGACACCCCTTGTCAAGGCAAAACTGCTAGCTTAAGCATGGCTTCCCTCCTTTCATCTACAGAGACCTCTGGAATCCTGGCAAGAATAAGTTCCATTGCAGCATCAACCAGCAGACCTGTAGGTTCTGCATAGTCATGATAGCAATTTAATGTAAGAAACAAGTTTTTACAGTGTTACCTTAGTTACATTAGGAAGAACAGAAGGAAATTCACAGCAGAAATTGCATAGGTTACCAAACTACAAGCACATAAAAAGGCACCTGTAAGATTAATATTTTCCAAAATTGCATTACATACTAGGATTTGTTTTACTGAAAGTATGCCTGCCATGACAGTTAATCTGGGTTTTTTTTAAAAAAAATATTTACCTAATTTTCTGATTCTACACAGCGAAAAAGCAAGGAAAACAAATTATAGAAAGTACTAATGTAGAACCTATATTTATAGGAGAACATACAGCAGTCTATTTATTCGCACACAGAGAAGCAGAACATTACTTGTCAAGGCAAAAGAACCAAACCTTGTTTCTAATATCTAGCATTATATCTGATATAAAAAATGGACATTATTTTTTATATCTGATAAAAAAGAATAATGAGGATATAGACGACATTTAAATTTTTATTTAACCATTAAGGGGGAAAATTTTGTATATTTTAATGCGACCCACTAAGCAATATCAGCACTAAAACTGGCAGCAATTAAATAGAGTAATACAATTACCTCCAACAGCAGTTCTCATAATTGTTCCACCATTTCTATCTTTAGATAAATTAGTGACTCCAGCCAACTTTAGTGCCACTGAATTTGCCAAGCCCATATGACCATCCATCCTTGTTAGCCAAACCTGGAAAACAAGATATCATTACCATGCTTGATATAGACAGCCCCTATGTTGATATAAATAGCTACTGCAACAAAACTAGTGCTTCTTACGGGATTATCATATGTGACCTCATCTATCCAAGATGCAACTGGCAGTTCTCCTCCCCAAAGATCATTGTTCCATCCACCACCCAAAATCCATGAACCCCTTTTGGCATCTAGAATTGTTCGTAAAAACAAGGCAAGTGAAAAAGTTTTACAGGATTTGGAAAAGCATGTCAGAAGCAGAAACACTTAAAATAACTTAAGTCAGTTGTACCATCACAGGGTGTTCCTAAATCTCCCTTTAGTTCTTGAAGAGAATCCACCTATATATAATCACAGGCTGTTATCAATACAGGTGATTATTAGGTGCATAAAAACAGAGCTAATGATGTTTCTTGGGACTAGAATTAGAGATTTTTATTTCTGTAGTCCACAATTTTTAGCCTCAATTTTATATCGAAAGAAGAAACAAATTATAAATAAAAATTTTCAGACATAAACCATTGTTTCTAAAAGAATAAAAAATGTGCAAAAGGAGATCAATCCTGAATTGTCTACAGGCCTTCAGGCTTTAAAGTACATGGGTCTAAAACTATGTTACGCTAGAGAAGGATGGTTATTTTGTACAAGATAAAATTGAATGCACAGTAAACAAACAGTGCTTTGAATCAAGCTGTCAAAGTTGTTTTCTAAACTGAACTAAATAATCTGGAGATGGTAGGGTTGATAACAAACAGGTTAAGAAGTCCACTTTACCCAATTCTAATATGCCAAAATGAAGAGAAGCCATGAAGATCATGATTATAGATAAATAACGGAATCATAGGGTACAGCACATAATCCTCTGCACCTATAAAACCAAGTACTATATAAAGCATATTTGAATCTTAACATAAAAAATTTTCTGAAATTATGCTAAGAAAAGTACATACTTTCAGCACTGCTGTTGATTAAATGACAAACAAACTGATATGTTTTGCCATTATCCAGAAAAATAGCCTGGATGAAACATCAGAAACATAATTAAAGAGAAAGAAGATACTTAGTGCTGCTTCTGTCACCCTTCTCACAACTTCATCTTTCTGGTTTACACCTCCAAGCTCTACACATGCCATCTGTTTTACACAATAAACCTCAACTTTGCATAAGTATATATAGACTAGAAAACAGGAAACAAAACAAGATGCTGGAGGCATGTTTTGGGGACACAGTCCAGAGAATTGATTAAGGCTTGGAAGTTTGCCAATGAAAGGGCTCCCATATTCTTTATCTATGGTTAGTATTCAATGAAGATAGGGGTTAAAGAATTCTAAAGGGGCACAAAAGAATACTAAGCTCTTTGTCCGTCACATTTTTAAAAACAGCATGGCTATCCAAACAGGACACCTACATACATATAAGTAAAGGATTCAGAAAATAAGTAACTGAGTGAGTATCATCCCAAGCTGCTGCACTCCACCATGAGAGAAGATCCAGTAAAGGTGGCTGTTTTTAGATCAATGTTTCTGTCTAGCAAATTGATTGCATAGTAGTATCGTACATTTCATATTACTCCATTAAAACCAGATTTTAACAAAATAGTTTAAAATAACTTTTAATGCACACAATATCAGCTTAATTGGAGAAAACAACAGTATTTCAGTAGCTGGAATTTCTTAAAACCTGAAGTCCTGAGAAAATCAAGTGCACGTGAGAATCAATAAATCCTGGCACCACAATCTTTCCTTCAAGATTCAGCTTTTTGTACCATATCCTGACAAATCCAGCACTTAAGTAGTTAACAAATGGAAGCAGGATGGTTTTCAAACACACAGCCTTGTAAATTTTCTATTTCAAATGTATAGTATAATTCAAAATAAAAAATTTAAGTTGAAAGTAATACTACTAGTATTCAACAAGAAAAGCAGCTAACCAAGCTTAATAAATGGGAAAAAAAAACCTTAAATCACTAAAATGGCAAAGAATAATCCAGAAAGTCACATTTTTTAAGAAGAAAACATAATTGCCAGTAGTCGAAGAAAAACCCCACATTCAAAATAAAAAACAACCTGAAGAGAGGAATGGTTGCCAAGGCGGAGGATTCTACCGTCACGAATGGCCATGCAATCAGCAAAAGGAAAAGAAGGGTCACTAGTGAAAATGACCCCATTCTTCACTATCAAATCAGCAGCTAATTTAGTTGATGGAATCAATGAAGCTCTCCATTTCAACCAATCTGACAAAAAAATCCAAGCAGTAAAATTAAGAAGTACCCAAGTCGGTGAATTGTAAAAAAGAAGGGGAAAATGAGATGGATTTGGGGAAAAAGAGTGTTGGGTTGTAGTTACAATTGGAGTTGAGCAGAGGGACGAAGAGAATGGAAAGGAAAATGGCAATTGAAGCGGAGATGACAACGAATCGATACATGCTGGGAACTTCTAATTATACTCCCGGTTTTACTCTTTTTACCCCAACTGGTATACCCCACAACATAAAACCATTTTTTTGACCGTTTTAACCTTTTTCACATTGTAAATTTTCCTCCCGCCAGCTTTTTGAGCCTTCAACGCCAGCTTCATCTTCGACTCAACCCCATCTCGCACAACATGTGGTCATCTGAGGCTGTTGGCGACACTGGACGGAGCCGTCTCCTCTGCTGGAACAGTGGGTCGCCAACAGAGGAGACAGCCTGGCGCACCTACGCCATTTTTCTTTTTTTGCAATTTTTTCAATGTGATTCTCACAAAAACTTGTTTGCATGTTCAATAACAGATAATTCTTTCTAAAAAAATTTAAGTATTGGGCAAATTGTTTCATATTCATGTTGAGTTTGAATCCAAAAAAATATACAATTTGTGAGATTTTTTAGAACTAGAAAAGGATTGGTTTCGTAAGGTAGCCATAAGAAGCAAGGGAAGGTTCCCATGGTTTGCGCAAGATAATTTGCGCTATTTATTTTAATCTGCGCAAATTGTTTTGCGCATAAATTTTTGTTATGCGCAAAGCTTCTTGCGCAGAAATCTCGGATTTGCGTAATCAGCCTTGCGCGATCCCGGGGCAAAGGATAATTTTTTAAGGTTAAAAATGTCAGTTATGTTGGGGTAAAACTATTTTTTTTTTTTGTGTTTTAGTGGGGGTAGAAAGAGTAGAAAATGGAGTACGTTTAGAACCTCTCATACATGCTTTCTTCTTCCTCTTTCCTTCCCTCTGTTTCAGTTCTGTTTACTGTCGCATTTTAAAATATTCTTTTGCATTTTAAACCCTTTTATTTGCCACCTCAGTAAAATAAGAGGAAAAAGGCACACGCCCATATACTTAGCTTTTCTTTCTTTTGTTTTGTTCTTTTCTTCTTGCTTTTGATATTTTTGTGGTGCTTTCTATGTTGTAGAATGCAGGTTGGTGGATTATGAAGAAAACCCAGATTAGACCAAACGAAATATTAGCAAGAATTTAGACACAAGGGCCAAAAAGTGAGTTCATCAAGAAGTGTAAGGAAGTTGGAAGTGGTGTCCCAGTGCCAGCAGACATAGATATTGCAAACTCAGTTGAACCATTTCATATATCTAAGATTGCTTTGGACTATCAGTTCAAACTTCCAACCATTATGATCTTTATAGCAAATGCAAAGCCAAGGTCTTTTCTTTCTCCTTCATTTCTTTGTTTCTTTTTGGTTATCATTGAAAGGTTATTGGTCTTTCATGAAGCTCTAATTGAAACCTCTCTAGCAGGTTTGATTCTCTAAGATGCTTGCTGAGACTTCTCAAGCGTGCACGTGCAACAATTGAACAAGAAATCTATCTGTCACCGTCACCGTTCTTGGAACCTCTGTTCCTTCACTTTCCAGTTGTCCTTGTGCTATTTTAACGTAAAGTTGAAGAAAACTGAATCTTCCATTTAGTAAAGGACATCACCATTTTTGGAGGGATTTCTGTTTTCCTGGTATCTGGGTGATTGCCACTGATGGTAGTATCACTGCTAACACCATTAGCAAATCTTAGAGGCAGAGAAGTTGATATTAGCACATCAAACTGGACATGGCTATGGTGAATGGTGGTGGCTGCAGAGAATCATTGTAGCATTGTCCTCCTAGCTACCTAGCTAATTCTTTTGATATGTATTTGTTAAGAGAATATGTGCGGTAGACAACAGGAAATGAAAACAAATAAAACAGCACACGAGATTTAACGTGGAAAACCCCAAAAATGGGGAAAAACCACGGACAGAGGAAGAAAAGTTTCACTATGAGTAAAAATATTGATTACAAAGAGATATCTAGATGCCCGAACCCCAAACTTATACAGTGTAGAAAATGGATTCGAAACGCCGATCCCTCCACTACCACCACAAGTCTCAATGAAAAATCCGTATTTGTTTGCCTCCACTATCATCAAAAATCTCAATGAAAAATCCATATATGTTGCTTTATCACCTTTATCACATTTGTCGCACCACAAGCTCTTCGGGTTGAGTCAAAAAGAATTTGGGTCCCATACAACAGTGTTAATAATATCCTTGTTAGTTGATTGCTGCTAATGCTTCCCATCTGCATTTTTGAACTTCCTTCATTTGCTCTGGTAGAGAAAAGCTTCTGCAACTTGAATTGCAAAACATTAATAATAAATCAAGCAATATGTATTTAAGTCAATCAAAGCTTAGCATCAGTCATTTCTCTTTCAATTATACAAATAAAGATGACATGTAAAAGTCTTGGAGAACAAACTAACCTCTTCATAAACCTTTTTAGTCCTTTTATAGGCTAGAAAACCAAATCCAAAAAGAGATCTAAGAGAGAATTTTAGCAATCCTTCTAGGTTAAAGGAGCATTCAATATTCCTGCATTTCCAGTAGCAGGATTAATGGTTTGGAACTTTGATTTACTCATGTTCAAATCTGATGGAACAAAATATTGTATAGATTTGAACTATACCTGATCTATAATTTGAAATTGCCAGCTACTATAATCGTTGTGTTCACAGATTGTAGTTGTAAACCTTGCACACTGCCCACAACATCAATTTCAAAACATCAACATTACTTTAGATACTTTTATCAAGAATACAATTTCAGATGCAAATCATAGTTATGACATCTCCATGCTACCAAAAATGATAAAGCAAGATTCAGCACTATTTGGTTACCTGGCTACCTTCTAACTGGTTTAATATGCTTGTAAGCTGGTATGTCATGTCTCCAAAGTACCCATTTTTATTGACAGCTTTAAACAATGGCACGGATTGACTACAATGAAAAACTCAACCTGGTAAGATGGTGTAGACACCATTTTTGTCCGGTTTTTTTTTTCAAAACATTCTTAATTAATTAGTTTGTATATATTTTATTATTGATTTTTAAATTTTATTTTTTATTTAGATTTAGAAATAAAATTTGGATTTTGATTTTGATTTTTATAGAATAAAATAAAAAAAAAGAAGGAAATCTAAATTAATTTTGATAGGAAAGTAAAATTAAATGAAACCATTAAAAGATTGGAAATTAAATTGAATTTGGAAATGATATTAAATTTAAGATTAGATTCTTAAAATATAAAATTTCCTAAAAAAAATTGATTCTAGATTTCCAATTATTACCAAAAATAAAATTCAAAAAAATAAAAAAAAAATATAAAAAAAGGGAAAAAACCTAGGTCGATAAAAGGAGAAGGAAACTAGGGTTTTGGGGGAAAAAGAGATAAAAAGGGGAAGAGGAAACCCTATAGGAAGGAAACCCTAGACAACACACAGGAAAACCCTAAAGAAAAACCTAGAATAAAGCTAGAAAAAGGCTAGAAAAAGTGGCTGGGGGGGGGGGGGGGGGGGGGGGGGGGGGGGGGGGGGGGGGGGGGGGGGGGGGGGGGGGGGGGGGGGGGGGGGGGGGGGGGGGGGGGGGGGGGGGGGGGGGGGGGGGGGGGGGGGGGGGGGGGGGGGGGGGGGGGGGGGGGGGGGGGGGGGGGGGGGGGGGGGGGGGGGGGGGGGGGGGGGGGGGGGCTGCACCAGAGGAGAGAAGGGGAAGAGGAACCCTAGGAGAAAAGAGAAAAAAAAACCTAGAAAAGAAAAGCTAAAAAAAAAAACCGAAAAAACGTAGGTGGAGAAAAGGAGGAGAAAGAGGAAGAGGAGGGTTTTGAAAAAAAAAAGCTGCTGGAGGGGGCCGAAAAGAAAAGAAACCTACGTTTTGGATAGCTTCATTCATTCACGGGGAGGAGCTAACACCTTCCACCACCATTCCCAACTCCTGTCGTTCACAACTGCATCATTTGCTTTTGCTTTCCTCGACGCACTGCATCTCTACTGCTGCTATACTGTCGCACAACCCTGCCTTCACCATCATCAAAACCACGCCCAGTTCTGCCATATCCAGCCACCACGCCTTTCCTTGCTCTGCTCACGTTTGCTGCACCATCCCTGAGCTGCTGCACCCTCCATCACTGCTGCCTTGAACTGCACTGAACGCCACACTCCCTCACCTGAAAACCTCCCTCAAATACTGCCTTAGCCGAAATCACCCAACATGGCTTCAACCCAGTCCCTTACTTCAGCTGCTGCCCATCGTCTTCACCAGTCTTGATGCAACCTCTATTTGCCGATATCATCCCTTGCTCTGACCTGCAGCTTTCCCTGTTCTTGCATCATTTCTGTCACCATTGCTGCACGTTGCTTGAGTAGCTTTTTACAGGATCTGAAGCTGAGTTGCTGGATTAGCAACATCAAAACAACGTGAAAGAAGGGGAATAAAAAGAAAAACCCGACGGTTTACTGCCGGAAGAAAAAATGCTACGCCTACTGCTTGAAGCCATACACTCCTACATCGCTTTCTGCTACGTGAATGCTATGGAGAATCAACGCTTGCTACTGCTGTACTGTGAAGAGTAAAGAAAGAAAGGCCAGCTTCGCAGGAGAGGAGGAAAGGTAAGTCTGGTCCTCTCGAATGAAAGCTCAAAGACAACTAAAAAAACCAAGGCTAGTAGTGAAGGAGAAAATTACAAAGGCAAGTCTTTCCACGTGTACGTGAGTAGTTAAGGAACAAAGGTGACTGTAGCCTGTATTCTTTTGTTATTTTACTTTATTTGTTTGTTAAGCTAGTTCCTAATCAATTGATTAATTCTAGTTTCAAATAAATTGATTAACTCTTGATGTTTTTAGGTAAGATTAAAATTAATTGATTAATTGGTCAACTTGGGTAAGATTAAGATTAATTAATTGATTAGTTAATTTAGATATTCATAATTTGTAATAATTCTTTAGGATGATAAAAAAAATAATAAATGTAAATATGACAAAATATAAAGTTAAAATAATAAAATAATGATAAGATTTAGTAAATGAAAAATATAAAAAATGAATATGATTACTCCGATGACGAAATATCAAGGGAATTACGCTCAAGTAATTTTCTTGAAAATTTCTAGGTAAGAAAATTCTATTCGAGGCCTCACCAGCTCAATGGAAGGTCTAAATAGGGTCTTCAATAAAAAGTAATTTATATTTATTTTTTTTTTAAATTAAAATACGAATGATTAGTAATTCGTTACTGAATTGGAACAATAATAAGTTATAAAAATTAGAAATGATAATTAATAACCCACGATAATAGAAATAATAATGAGTAATAAAATAAAGAATAGAATGAATAAAAATTAGATATGAAAATTATAATGTAAGTGAATATGAATTACTCCAATGATGAAATATCGAGAGAATCACGCATAAGTGATTTTCTTGAAGTTTTCTAGGCGGGAAAATTATTTTCAAGGTCTCACCAGCTTAATGGATGGCCTAGAGATAGTTTTTCAATATTAAATGATTTTTATTCATTTTTTAAGATTATAAAATAATTGATTTCTTTTTTTAAATTAAAATTAAAATTAAAGTAATTAAGTAAGAAGATAAAAAAAAAAACTTCAATAATTCATGTTAACTATAATAATAAAATAACAATAATAAATGGTAATGAAATGATAAATAGGAGTTATTGTTCCGATGATGAGATTCCAAAAAGGGTTATGCTTAAGTAATACTTTGGAATCTTTAGGTAAGAGAATTTCTTTTAAATTCTACCAGCTTAATGGAGGATTTTAAAGGAATTTTTTTATAAAATGATTTATATTCATTTTCTAAAATAAAAATAATTTATATTCACAAATAAATATGACAATAAATAATGGATAAAAACATTAGTCAAGAACATAAATAGAAAATAATAAAATGAACAAATAAAATTAAGAATTAATAAATAATCAAATGGTAAGAATAAATTGGGTAGAAGGAGTCAAAGTTAGGAATTTCTCATAAAATAATAGAAAGATGGTAGAAGTAGTAAAAACGATAAGATAGCGAGAAGGAATTAGATAGGAGTCAAAATTAGAAGTTTTCATAAAACATTAAAATGAATCCGACGACGGAGCCTCTTCAAGCAAGTCGCATAGTACTACTTGAATACTCTTGAGGTGAGAAAGATTTTTGAGTTGTCCCACCAGCTTAATGGAGGACACTTAGAAATATTTTTCAATAATAATTATATCGAGATTAAAGATCAACATAAGCAAATTTAGAAGATGACCTAAAACTAAGTGGTACCATTTTAGGATGGGCGTTGTGAGGGTGCTAATCCTTCCTCACACGTAACCGTACTCCCGAACCCTAGTATCTTTGAACGCAGACCAGGCCTTATCCTTAGTTTGAATAGGTGACCAATCACACATAGGTAGAATGGTTGGTGGCGACTCCATGTCTTTGTGTCTAGCTATTAGGTTTCCCCCGAAGCTTAATACGTTATGACAGTTTGGCGACTCCACTGGGGACGTTAGAGAGTCAGGCCAATACTTAGTTTTAGGTTATCTTAGAATTTGCTTAAGAGATCTTAATAGAAAACGAACATTAAATGAAACATTATTCCTTCATACACACACATCACTTTGCATTAGCATACATATGCCCTCGACCCGGGCTCGGTCCTTTTTAGGAGGGAGTAAAGTATCTACGCTCTCGTGAGGTAATACCTCCGCAATGGCTAGCGAAATACTCCCACTCAAATTGAACCTTTCCGTTTGTAACCTGTGATGGGTGAGGACTGGGTGCTTTACTAGTCCTATGTGGACGATAGTGAGGAACGATTTGAGAACCTTTAGAATTCTTACTTAAGAGACCAACTTAAGTTAGGGCCATGTCAACTCACCATGTAGAGATAACCAAGGATTAGGACACATGAAGGAAAAAATTTTCTTTTCAAAAAATATAATATTGAAAAATCAAAATAAAGAAAATAAAGAGATGAAATGTGTCTGTTCATCACATGAGGCTTTCCTTTGAATTTGTGATGCATAACATGTCCATTTGAACATTGCACCTATACATTTAGACATTTTTGGCTATACATAAATTGAGCATGCATCTCATGCATAGGTTTGTATGTGCGTATCATGGCATCTTGACTTAGACTATGGTAATAAAGGTGAGAAGATAGCTTGGTCGTCAAAATTGTCAGCCACCCATATGATACTTGTTTGCAAACAAGAGTAATGGAGAATAAACAATTGGCACGAATTGATGAAATTGAAAAGGTGCAACAAGAGATTGTCAGGGCCCAAGAAGAGTCTAGGGAACAAATGGCCAAGATGATGGAGATCATGATGAGCTTGGCAAAAGGGAAGGGAGTTGATGAAGACACTAACGTTAGAGTGGAGCCACAAATGGGGGACCCCATCAAGCAAGAAAAGCTTAGAAGGGAAGCGATTGAACTAGGTTCTCATGAGGGGATGCATCATATGTGTGATACGTTAAAGGAGAGACTGAGAGCCATCGAAGGGAGCACTATTTATGGAAACATTGATGTGGAGAAATTGGGTTTGGTTCCTGATTTGGTGTTACCCGCAAAATTCAAAGTCCCCAACTTTGAAAAATATGATGGAACTAAATGCCCATTAGCCCATATTACGATGTTTTGTCAAAAAATGGCAGGGCATATTCACAATGAAAAGTTGCTAATCCACTATTTTCAAGATAGCCTTACTGGGTCCGTAGCAAGGTGGTATGTCCAATTAGATAGAGGACGCATCCATTCATGGAAGGATCTTGCGAGATCCTTCATGGTTCAATATCAACATGCAAAGGATATGGCACCAGATCGATTGTTCTTACAGAATATGGAAAAGAGGGTTACCGAAAGCTTTAGAGAATATGCTCAGAGATGGCGGGTATTGCTGCTCAGGTTCAGCCTCCCCTTACAGAGAAAGAGACGACAATTCTATTTGTCAATACACTTAAGGCTCCATACTATGAGAGGATGATTGGAAATGTCACCAAAAACTTTGCAGATATGGTACTCTCTGGTGAGATGATCGAATATGCTGTAAAAAGCGGGAGGATCAAATGGGCAAATACAATGAGAAGTGCAACATTTAATGATGAGAGTCAAGATGTTCAAGCTGTGACTAATGAAAAGCAGTATGAAAGTTATACCCCATATCACCCATACCACATACAACAAACCCACCACCCTTGTCCATATCCTCATCAGTCAATTCCTCAAAATGGTTTTCAGCCTAACTTTTGTCCTCAATCACTCTCTGTCCTACCAAACAATCCAAGAAGGCCAAGAAACGGTGTAGAGAGATTGCCAATTCCAATTTCTAAACTATTGCCTTTGCTAATAAAGAACCAGTATCTGGTGCCTACGCCTTTGAAAACAGCTCCAAACCCAACAGTAAAAAGTTATGAACCAAATGGTAGATGCGAATATCACATGGGGGCAATTGGGCATTCAACAGAAAAGTGCAGGCAATTGAAGGAAAAGGTTTAAGAACTCATCAGTAGTGGTGCCTCGACTCAAGAGCTTATTGAACAATGGAAGTTTGCTTCTCCATAAGCCAAATTTCCTATGTGTAATTTGTGGATGTGAGATGTTCTCAAAATTCTTGAAATTTGCATCAAGTTGTTTTGAAAAGCTTTTCATATTTTTCTTTCCAAGTAGATGAAATAAAATAATTTTGAAAACATTGGTGATTGTTATAGAGAATGAATAGACCTAGCCATTACATTTCCAGTATACTTTCCAATTCAGTGAAAACTTGGAATCCATAAAGACACACAAGCTTGAAATTCATTCATTTTTGCTTACCATGGTGAACTTTTGAAGTCAATGATCTTCGTTAAGGCAATGAGCAATGAAATGATTGATGAATTTACAAAACTTTTGAATTGTTTTGAAAGACCAATTCATGAAGCATTCTCTTAAGGACTTTGTTTTTGGAAATTTGATAGATGTTAAGGCCAAGCTAAGAGTCCCAAACACGTCAACCCAAATTTCTTTCTCATGACTTGAACTTTCTGACTCAAACCATCTGTTGCTATATCTTGAGGCAAAATGATTGAAAGAGCCAAGCTTTTGATAACCTCAACATCTTTTAATGACCATTCTTAATTTGATTGATATCCTTTTTCCTATCTTAAACCATGATAATGAAGATTGTTGCATATGGGCTTCATAAAGTTGAATTGATACATTCTAGGCATGAGTTGTGAAAAAAAAAAAAGCAAAGAAAAAGGAAGTAAAAAAAAGGAAAAGAAAAGAAGAAAAAAATTGATTGTGAAACCATGCACGAGGGATATTCAAATGATTTCAAAAGCTGAATTTTCATCTTGAGGATTGGTTTTCAATAGAAGTGTCAATATTTGATATGACAGATGGCCATCTTTCATATTCCTATTACTAAAACGAAATCATCCCTTTGTTACCCCTTTTGAGCTTATTGATTTCTTTTCTAAATGAACCTTGACCAAGGATCACCCTCCACATTGGAGAGGCAAATACATCAGAGGAGTTTTAGAAGCATTAGTGATTGGTCTTATGTCAAATGCAAGAAAATGATGCCTTTGTTAAGGGGCAAATGTGAGAAGAAAGATATGTGAAGATGGAAATCAATATGAAAAAAAAAACAAAAAATGAAAAAGGTAGATGAAAAAAAAAAGAGAAAAAAAAAAGAAAAAAGAAGAAATGAATGCGAATAAAATGTTAGACAAGAAAAGAAAAATGCTTCGAAGAGTGGGAAGGACAGATGTTCACAATCGAAGAAATGATCCTTGGTTCGATAAACCTTGAAAACACTTATTTTGGGCCTATTTATCTGTTCTTTGAAAACCCTAAACCTTGGCCTACGTTACGTGCCTAAAAGTCCATTTTGATCAAATAGGGATGCTTGTATCGAAAAGCTTTTCTCTGAGAAATCATCATCATTATTTGGCTTGGAATGAAATTTGAATTCTCAAATGCATGGTAGAATAATCAAAAAAAAAAAAAAGAAAAAAGCAAGAAGAAAAAAAGAGAATGAAGCTCTAGGGTGAAAACCCATGAAAGGGCAGTCTAGAGCAAATTTGAAACAACTCAAGGCCATTGTTTGTGACTATGCTAAGGCAATAACAAGAAAGAAGAAAAACCAAGATGAGTGATGCTTTCAGGCAAGACCTTTCGAGAAATTCAAAAACCATCACCTCGAAATTTTGACTTGAGATTTGTATCTTTGGTTTCCTTACCCCGAAATTTGAGCCATCACAGCTAGTCTTGACATTTGTTAAAGTTCACGTATCAAGAAATTAAGAGAATGCTAAAATGGATTGTATTTTGTGAAAGTTACTTTACAAAAGGAATTTTGATTTTCAAGGAATTTGTTTCATTTGTGAGCCTAGATGAAGAGACATTGATCAATAGAACCTTTCTTGATAACCAAAAATCCTTGATGCACCAAATCAGTACATTTATTCAGCTAGACCAAGTTGTGACTCATTTTATTTGTTCTCAATAGTAATCACCAATTTTTAAGAGATTTAAATGTCAAATGTTTTTATCTTGGAAAGTTACTATGTGGGGCAATTTTCTATTTTCAAAAAGAAACTTGAGGAAGTGAAAAATGAGAGTTTTGAGATTTTATGGGGGCAAGTTCTTGTTTTAAAGAAATCAAGTGTGGTAAAGGTGTTTTTAAAACTAGTCTTGGGGCAATCTTTGGTTGTTACGACATCATGAATTTTCATGAAGATATGGAAGTGGTGAAGTGTTCTTGTGAATAGTTTGAGATGATTTTGTTGTTATGATTTGTATAGATGAATTTTAATTTGATAAGAATTGTGGGTTAAGAAGAACACTAAATGAATGATGATGATGGGGCAATAGGAAGACTGAATAAGTGATGATTGCTAAAAGAAAGAAGAATTGTGTGGCAATAAGAAGACTGAACAAACGACGATGATAGGGCAAGTGATTTTAGGATTGCTAAATTTGAAGAAAGAAGAATGATGAGGCAGCGAAAGATTGAATGATAAGGCAAAAAGAAGATTGAAGGATGATAAATTTTTGAAGAAAGGAATAAGGTAGACTGATGATGTGACTTGGTAAGGCATTGTTTATCATTTGCATTGCATTCATGACATGCATGGCATTGCATTCCATTACATGCATTTTGACACAAAAAAAAAGGGGTTTGTTTGCTAAGACAATAGGATAAAAAGGGTTCTGAAAGACTAGATGACTAAAATTTTGAAAAAAAAATTTTGTAAAAAAAAAAAGAGAGAAAAAAATCAGAAATGTGAGAAGGATTAGGAATAAGATGTGATAAAAAAAAAAGGGATTTGAAAGACTAGTTGACTAAAATTTTGGAAATTTTTTTTTTTTTTTAAAAGAGAGAAAAAAGAAAAAAAAAATCAGAGAATGTGAGAAGGATTAGGAATAAGATGAAAAAAAGAGGGGGAATGAAGCTTTGAAACAAAAATGTTAAAATTTTGAAAAGAAAAAGGAAATTGAAAAGGCATGGATATGATGGGACAATGAAAAAGAGATTGAAAGATGCGATGAGATGAGATGGAAAAATGTGATATTTAGATAGAAAATAACAAAAAGAAGAAACTGGAATGATAAGATGATTTAGAAGATAGAATTGAAATGATGAGATAAGATCAGAACCTTCGGGTACAATCTGTAAGACTTCCGGGCAGGATTCATTAAAACCTCCGGGTACAATCGATAAGACCTCCGGGCATGATTCATTAGAACCTCCGGGTGCAATCTATAAGACCTCCGGGCATGATTCATTAGAACCTCCGAGTGCAATCTATAAGACCTCCGGGCATGATTCATTAGAACCTCCGGGTACAATCTTCAAGACCTCCGGGCATGATTCATTAAAACCTCTAGGTACAAGCTATAAGACCTCCGGGCATAATTGGGCACTTTTTAGAGATGAGAAAATTTTTAAAGTTTCAGGGCCTTCCTAGTCGAAGGAGCATTTTGGAGAAGAGAAATTTTAAAGTTTCAGGGCCTTCCTAGTCGAAGGAGCATTTTGGAGAGGAGAAATTTAAAGTTTCAGGGCCTTCCTAGTCGAAGGAGCATTTTGGAGAGGAGAAATTTAAAGTTTCATGGCCTTCCTAGTCGAAGGAGCATTTTGGAGAAGAGAAATTTAAAGTTTCAGGGCCTTCCTAGTCGAAGGAGCATTTTAGAGATGAGAAATTTTAAAGTTTCAGGGCCTTCCTAGTCGAAGGAGCATTTTGGAGAGGAGAAATTTAAAGTTTCAGGGCTTTCCTAGTCGAAGGAGCATTTTAGAGAGGAGAAATTTTAAAGTTTTAGGGCCTTCCTAGTCGAAGGAGCATTTTTTTTAGATGAGAAATTTAATAGTTTCAGGGCCTCCCTGGTCGGAGGAGCATTTTCATGATGAAAACCAATTTCTTTTAAAATAAGTAAATATCAAAAAAAAAAAGAAGAAAACAAAAAAAAAAGAGGAAAAACTTTGAAAAAGGAAAAAATAATAAAATGGATGCGGACAAAATGGATGTCTATGTCTTTGCACAATTACTATTTCATAGCAAATGTACAAAGAGGGGCAACTGTAGACACCATTTTTGTCCGGTTTTTTTTTTCAAAACATTCTTAATTAATTAGTTTGTATATATTTTATTATTGATTTTTAAATTTTATTTTTTATTTAGATTTAGAAATAAAATTTGGATTTTGATTTTGATTTTTATAGAATAAAATAAAAAAAAAGAAGGAAATCTAAATTAATTTTGATAGGAAAGTAAAATTAAATGAAACCATTAAAAGATTGGAAATTAAATTGAATTTGGAATTGATATTAAATTTAAGATTAGATTCTTAAAATATAAAATTTCCTAAAAAAAATTGATTCTAGATTTCCAATTATTACCAAAAATAAAATTCAAAAAAATATAAAAAAAATATAAAAAAGGGAAAAAACCTAGGTCGATAAAAGGAGAAGGAAACTAGGGTTTTGGGGGAAAAAGAGATAAAAAGGGGAAGAGGAAACCCTATAGGAAGGAAACCCTAGACAACACACAGGAAAACCCTAAAGAAAAACCTAGAATAAAGCTAGAAAAAGGCTAGAAAAAGTGGCTGGGGGGGGGGGGGGGGGGGGGGGCTGGCCACCAAAGGAGAGAAGGGGGAAGAGGAACCCTAGGAGAAAAGAGAAAAAAAACCTAGAAAAGAAAAGCTAAAAAAAAAAAACCGAAAAAACGTAGGTGGAGAAAAGGAGGAGAAAGAGGAAGAGGAGGGTTTTGAAAAAAAAAAGCTGCTGGAGGGGGCCGAAAAGAAAAGAAACCTACGTTTTGGATAGCTTCATTCATTCACGGGGAGGAGCTAACACCTTCCACCACCATTCCCAACTCCTGTCGTTCACAACTGCATCATTTGCTTTTGCTTTCCTCGACGCACTGCATCTCTACTGCTGCTATACTGTCGCACAACCCTGCCTTCACCATCATCAAAACCACGCCCAGTTCTGCCATATCCAGCCACCACGCCTTTCCTTGCTCTGCTCACGTTTGCTGCTGCACCATCCCTGAGCTGCTGCACCCTCCATCACTGCTGCCTTGAACTGCACTGAACGCCACACTCCCTCACCTGAAAACCTCCCTCAAATACTGCCTTAGCCGAAATCACCCAACATGGCTTCAACCCAGTCCCTTACTTCAGCTGCTGCCCATCGTCTTCACCAGTCTTGATGCAACCTCTATTTGCCGATATCATCCCTTGCTCTGACCTGCAGCTTTCCCTGTTCTTGCATCATTTCTGTCACCATTGCTGCACGTTGCTTGAGTAGCTTTTTACAGGATCTGAAGCTGAGTTGCTGGATTAGCAACATCAAAACAACGTGAAAGAAGGGGAATAAAAAGAAAAACCCGACGGTTTACTGCCGGAAGAAAAAATGCTACGCCTACTGCTTGAAGCCATACACTCCTACATCGCTTTCTGCTACGTGAATGCTATGGAGAATCAACGCTTGCTACTGCTGTACTGTGAAGAGTAAAGAAAGAAAGGCCAGCTTCGCAGGAGAGGAGGAAAGGTAAGTCTGGTCCTCTCGAATGAAAGCTCAAAGACAACTAAAAAAACCAAGGCTAGTAGTGAAGGAGAAAATTACAAAGGCAAGTCTTTCCACGTGTACGTGAGTAGTTAAGGAACAAAGGTGACTGTAGCCTGTATTCTTTTGTTATTTTACTTTATTTGTTTGTTAAGCTAGTTCCTAATCAATTGATTAATTCTAGTTTCAAATAAATTGATTAACTCTTGATGTTTTTAGGTAAGATTAAAATTAATTGATTAATTGGTCAACTTGGGTAAGATTAAGATTAATTAATTGATTAGTTAATTTAGATATTCATAATTTGTAATAATTCTTTAGGATGATAAAAAAAATAATAAATGTAAATATGACAAAATATAAAGTTAAAATAATAAAATAATGATAAGATTTAGTAAATGAAAAATATAAAAAATGAATATGATTACTCCGATGACGAAATATCAAGGGAATTACGCTCAAGTAATTTTCTTGAAAATTTCTAGGTAAGAAAATTCTATTCGAGGCCTCACCAGCTCAATGGAAGGTCTAAATAGGGTCTTCAATAAAAAGTAATTTATATTTTTTTTTTTTAAATTAAAATACGAATGATTAGTAATTCGTTACTGAATTGGAACAATAATAAGTTATAAAAATTAGAAATGATAATTAATAACCCACGATAATAGAAATAATAATGAGTAATAAAATAAAGAATAGAATGAATAAAAATTAGATATGAAAATTATAATGTAAGTGAATATGAATTACTCCAATGATGAAATATCGAGAGAATCACGCATAAGTGATTTTCTTGAAGTTTTCTAGGCGGGAAAATTATTTTCAAGGTCTCACCAGCTTAATGGATGGCCTAGAGATAGTTTTTCAATATTAAATGATTTTTATTCATTTTTTAAGATTATAAAATAATTGATTTCTTTTTTTAAATTAAAATTAAAATTAAAGTAATTAAGTAAGAAGATAAAAAAAAAACTTCAATAATTCATGTTAACTATAATAATAAAATAACAATAATAAATGGTAATGAAATGATAAATAGGAGTTATTGTTCCGATGATGAGATTCCAAAAAGGGTTATGCTTAAGTAATACTTTGGAATCTTTAGGTAAGAGAATTTCTTTTAAATTCTACCAGCTTAATGGAGGATTTTAAAGGAATTTTTTTATAAAATGATTTATATTCATTTTCTAAAATAAAAATAATTTATATTCACAAATAAATATGACAATAAATAATGGATAAAAACATTAGTCAAGAACATAAATAGAAAATAATAAAATGAACAAATAAAATTAAGAATTAATAAATAATCAAATGGTAAGAATAAATTGGGTAGAAGGAGTCAAAGTTAGGAATTTCTCATAAAATAATAGAAAGATGGTAGAAGTAGTAAAAACGATAAGATAGCGAGAAGGAATTAGATAGGAGTCAAAATTAGAAGTTTTCATAAAACATTAAAATGAATCCGACGACGGAGCCTCTTCAAGCAAGTCGCATAGTACTACTTGAATACTCTTGAGGTGAGAAAGATTTTTGAGTTGTCCCACCAGCTTAATGGAGGACACTTAGAAATATTTTTCAATAATAATTATATCGAGATTAAAGATCAACATAAGCAAATTTAGAAGATGACCTAAAACTAAGTGGTACCATTTTAGGATGGGCGTTGTGAGGGTGCTAATCCTTCCTCATACGTAACCGTACTCCCGAACCCTAGTATCTTTGAACGCAGACCAGGCCTTATCCTTAGTTTGAATAGGTGACCAATCACACATAGGTAGAATGGTTGGTGGCGACTCCATGTCTTTGTGTCTAGCTATTAGGTTTCTCCCGAAGCTTAATACGTTATGACAGATGGTTCAATGGAAAAGAAGAGCAAAGGATTGGCATTTTGCTTATAATCATTGCAACAATGGTGTTACTCACTGATGCCTAGGTTCAATGTCACTGCTGGTACATATTCACACCGTTTCTCAGACCTTGAGCCACAGACAGGGAAGCTTAGCTCAAAGTATTTGTACAGTTGTTCTGGTAAGAAACAATATCTCTGCTGCACTGCCACTTACCATTTTATTCTTCTTTAAGCTCCCTGCTTCAAGTTTTATAACAACCTTATCAGGGAAAAAAAAAAGAGGGGGAAAATTTAAAGGTTTCATGTCAATTTCTTAGAAATTGCAATCTGTAGGTTAAACAATATGCAACAAGAAGAGACACTATGTTTGAGAAATAATCAAATGACATGAAAACAAAGAAGAGTTTTTAAAGTATCTATCAATTAAAGCAATTAATAAATAAGTTTTGTAATTTAACATGCAAATAAGAAGTATTTAGGAATAAAAGGCCTTATCAAAGGTTTCAGACTCAGCAAATCTTTTCCTTCATCCATTTACGAACCTTTCAGTATGGAACTACCTTGTAGACCTTCATTGAGCTCCAATTACACTGAAATTGAAGTACAATAATTAAAGAAGCTATACATACGTAAACACTTGAACATTAAATTAAACTACCTTCTTACCATTGTCTTGCCCATATTGCAACTTCCATGAATGCCTGTAATCAGAAAATTATCAAATTTCCCTTTTTCCCAACTCAAACTTGGGATGAAGGTCCTAATTAGTGTCATTTGATGCTAAAAAAGGATGAAAGTCATACTGACAGGAAAGACAGGAACCCGGCAAATTCCACATGACAGATTGTACAAACTCCTAGCATGCTTGAAAAAGGAACAATAATAATATCATTTAAGTTTCAACATGAAAGTAAGATGAATGACATTATTTTTTTGAAATTGGAAATCCGTTATGAAGAAAGTGGAAAAGCTTTTCCAAATTGAAATACCAAACCTTTCTATGCCACATATAACATGTGCAAGAATTGGTCAGTGGCAATGCAATTTCTCAAATTTGATTTTTATATGCAAGATCGTATATAATTGTGGAACAAAATCCTCCTAAAGTTCTAAGTGTTACAACTATTCCAATGCATTCCAAATTGTCATACCTGGGACATTCTCTGATTGATTTTAGTCAACTTCCTCTTGATAACACATGCAACTATCATCAATTTGGACAACAGCATGTCGGCAATGTTGAACCACTGTTGTTCGTTATCACTTTTGCACCACTCTATTAGCAATGTATGATTATAAATATATATATATATATATATATATATATATAATGCAGGTTATTCAATTTAGGGAGAAAAGATAAGAATAAAAAGGAATTTGAACTTACATAGGTTTGATTTACAAATACGGAAGAAGCCATACTCTTTATTTATGTTTTCCTTTCCATGGGAACAAATGGTTGTTGTTGTTGCACCTTCAATTAATAGATGAATCTTTTATCCATGTATGCATAAAGCATGAGTGCTAACTTGAATCACAGGTGATAGGCTGCTCTCTCACAATGGACCACTGGAACGCTGAAGAACAAATAATAAGGGTGTGTTAAAATGTTGCAATGAAGGATCATAAACTCTCAATAATTACATGTCCAATTAGTTATACAAGAAAAAATTAGTGTTTTCAAAAAGACATGCTTGGATTTTCTGATTCTTTTCAGTAAAATGAAAGAGCCTTCAGTTATACTTGTATGGAACTCGGGTTCAAAGAAGATGACTTCAAGCTTCAAGATACAACCAATGTCATTTTCACAACTGCAGCTATGGTCTCACAGGTCATCCAACCTTCCCGAATTCCATGGTTGGTAGGTCCTGCGAAACCAAATAGATTGAATCGTTTTAAAAGAAAATTGATAATTTAATGCCCAAGTATGGATGGTTTGCTAAGAAATCACTTTATCTATTGAAAAAAAACCACTTACCGAAAATACAAAAGAAAGTTCATGGACCTTAGCTCCATAGAGCAACCAGCACGAAGAAGACCAATCTTCACTCTCAGCAGATAACAAGCATTTTGTCTATAAGGTCATGGTTAGTTAGTATCTCTTCCTGCAAAAATTACTGAAAATATCTCTGTTTTTTTTAATTAATGCAAAAAAGACAGAGGACCACGAATTTCAACAAAGATCATACGCCCGATGCTCAATAAAATTAATTGAAAGTGTTTTGCTTTCTCTTTACTGTATAAATTTGAAGGTGTAACAAACACTATAATTGTAATAAAAGTTCGTAAGGGTTATAATCAACTTGAAATTGATGTACCTGTCATTTCTTTTCAACTTTGCTACTCTGAAGAATTATTGTCTGAATCATGATCTTCTGAAACAGAATCAGCTGGAATCAGATACGCATGGCATCAATTAAACTCCACGCCACACAAGGTATATGGGCTATATTGGACCACTCTGGTCCTTTATCGTTTTCACACCATTCTACTAGCACTGGACATCGATACATATGTAGCTCCAAAAGTGAAGAAAGCATATCCTTTTTAGGAAGAGACTTGAGGTTTGGGCAACCATTGATCGTCAACTTCTCCAGGATGAGGCCCTGAAAGCCCTTAAGAGGATAGGATTTCTAGTTTTGGGAAACTGTCGATGACCAAAGTGGTGAGAGAGCAAGGCAGTATCATTCCTATCTCCTCTTGTGGAAACAACAGTGCATTTGGACACCCATTTGATATTTCGAGAGATTTAAGAGAAGTGAGTCTATGCAATCCCCACTTTATCAGTGGCTTGCAGATATTGGGTCCTTCGATGGTAAGTTTTCTGAGATTAGTAGGAATGCCCTCTTCCGGGAAGGATGTCACACTTGAGCAATCTCTTACTTCTAATTCTTCTAGACAGTTGAGGTTGTGTATACCATGAGGTAGAGCTTGGAGTTTTTCACAAGATTTGAGGCTGGTTGTGTATACCATGAGGTAGAGCTTGGAGTTCTTCACAAGATTTGAGGCTGAGCACTTTGAGGCTTGTGGAGGGCAAACCACTTTCTGGAAAGGAAACCAAATTTGAACAAGACAATATGTCATTTAGAAAGGATTATAATCAATTTGAAATAGACATACCTGTCATTTCATTTCGGCTTCACCGTCCGGATCATAGATGTATCAATAACCAATCATAGATGTATCACATTGATTGTTACTAATTCCTCCTATCTGCATTTCTGAACTTCCTTTATTTGCTTTTGTAGCACAAAAGCTTCTGCAACCAGATTGTAATCAAAATTAATAATCAAATTAACCTCCATTTCTCTTTCAATCCTGTAAATACAAGAACTAACCTCTTCAAAAACTTTTTTACTCCTTTTATAGGTCAAGAAGCCAAATCCACAGATATCCAAAAAGGAATTTTAGATTATCCTTTTAAATGAAAGCAGCATTCAACATTCCTGTATTTCAGCAGCAGAATTAATGGTTTGGAACTTTGATTTACCAATGTTCAAATCAGTTGGAGCAAAATATAGTTTATATTTAAACCATACCTGATCTCTAACTTGAGTTAGCGTGCTACTATAATCCTCTTGTATTCACATATTGTAATTTGTAAACTTTGCACAATGCCTGCAAAATCAATTGCAAAACGTCAAGATTGCGTCTGATACTTTTTTCAGGATTTGGATTACAGATGCAAATCAAAATTGACCAGGCTGAACAAAGCGGTACAGTTAACCACAGCCTCAACTTTAGCATTTTCAATTCAACCATTGTTATGAAAAAACGAACTTGCTAATGCTCCAAAGTAGTAAATATTTATACTAAATATAGAAACAGCCATAGCTGTGTTATCAAGTATGGATGGTTTCTTTTTAATTCTAAAATATGGATGGTTTGCTAAGAAATCACTTGTCCAAAAATACGAAAGAAATTTCATGAACCTCTGCTCCAAAGAATAGCCAGCCAAGAAGACCAATGTTGATAAAGTCGTTCTGCAAAAATAACTGAAAAAAAGCTCAATTCTTTTTTTTTTTAATTAATGCAAAAAAGTAGAGGTTCGAATCTAAAAAAATAAATAAATAATCGATGATCAATAAAATAAATTGAAAGTGTTTTCCTTTCTCTTTAGCATATATATTTGAAGATATAATACCTGCATTTCTTTTCAACTTTTCTGCACTGAAGAATTATTATCTGAACCACGTTCCTCCGAAACAGAGCCAACTGGAATCATACATCTAAGGATTCAACTGGTGTTGTGTCCTGAACAACGAGCGATATGGATCGTTATATACCACAACAGAAGGTACATGGGCTATTTTGGACCACTCTGGTCCTTTATTCTTTTCACATCGTTCTTCTAGCACTGGACATTCGTGAATAGATAGATTCAAAAGCGAATAAAGCATGTCCTTTTCCGGAAGAGACTCGAGTTTTGGGCAACCTTGGATGTACAATTTCTCTAGAGAAGTGAGGCCCTGAAAGCCCTTGGAGGATAGGATTTCTAGGTTTGGGAAATTCCTGATTTGGAGAGTAGTGAGAGAGCAGGGAAGCACCAATCTTATATCCTCTGGTGGAAACAGCTTTTCATCTGGAAACCCATTTGATATGGAGAGAAGTTTAAGAGAAGTGAGTCGTTCCAATCCCCACTCAATTAGTGGCTTACAGATATTGGGTCCTTCGATGGCAAGTTCTCTGAGATTAGTAGGAATGCCCTCTTTTGGGAAGCATGTCACACTTGAGCAATTTGTTATATTTAATACTTGTAGACCGTTGAGGTTGTATATACCGTAAGGCAGAGCTTGGAGTTCATCACAACCTTTGAGGGTGAGCTCTTCAATGCTTGAGGTGGGCAAACCACTTTCTGGAAAGGAAACCAATTTTGAACATCTCTGTATGTTTATGCTCTGGAGATGGCTGAGCTTGTTCAATCCTTGAGGTAAATACTTAATATTCCCACAATATTCAATCCTAATACATTCAAGAGAAGAGTTATCTTGAATTTCTTGTGTTATGTACTCTAGCTTGGGACAATCCTCTATGCTCAGTTTTTTAAGCCTGGTTGGTAACCCCGCTCTTGATGATAAAAATACCAGAGATCCACAGCAGCGAATATTCAACTCTTCAAGAAGACTTGCATTGCTGATGTCAACATTCTCTCCCTCTTCCAATAACCACCGTAAATTTCGACACTGATCAATCCGTAGGAATTTCAGATTTAAAGGCAAATTGCTCTTTGAAAGAGAAATCAGAGATGGACAAAAACTTAAAATCAACTCCTCAAGAGCACACGCATTGTTGATGCTAACATTTTCTCCCTCTTCAAACAAACACCGCAATTTTTCACAGCTAAAAATCTGTAGGCTTTTTAGATTCAAAGGCAAATTATTCTTTGAAAGAGAAACCAGAGCTGGACAAGCGAAAAGCGTTATCTTCGTAAGCTTTTTGAGACTTTCACAACTAGTTATATCCAGTCGTTGAATGTTTTTCAAACGCATCAATTCTTCTCTTTCCTCTTCTGCCATTTGGAAGACATGTTTCGATCGCTCTGCAAAACTCAATTCACCAATTGACATCGGCTGAGTTAGCAATCCCCAATTGTTCTCTTGAAAATAATACAACTCCTTGCAATCTCTGATACGAAGGGATTTCACTTTTATTGATCCTGACGTCAACCATTCTCTTGTACAAGTAAATTCGGGAATTTTTGAGAAGGAGACTTCATTTAATGACCTATCATCTCCAGAACCTTTTAATGATCCTAACACTACCTTTTGGCACCTGCCAATATCTAATTTTGAAAGAAGCGGAAGGCTTTGAATTGAAATCACCAATTTCTCACAATTCGAAATCTTAAGTTCCTCCAAAGAAGGAAGACTGTCCGGTATGCTCCCCAACAGTTTCGGGCAATCCTCAACAAGGAGCTCACGAAGTCTTGGGAATTTTGTAGCTTCCTCATCTACTTCACAAAAGTTCCAGTTGTCCCATTCAGGCATTTTTTCAAATTCTAATCTCTCCAATTTAAGAAATGCATTTGACGCATTCTTTCCAAAGAACTCAACTCCCACACTCGTTACGCTACGCAATCCCCTGATGCGCGCTTTTTTCAACAATGGCAATTGCCCAATAGATGGCAATGATGTGCAATTTGGACATTTTTCGAGGACTAAAGATAGCAAATTAGTGAATGAAGAATCTCCTATCCATTTCGCAAACCTCACACCACAATAGCCCCTGACGCCAAGCTCCTTTAGCTTTTTGGAAGGTTCAAGCAAATCCAGTACCTCTTCCTCGATTTTCCCTGTTCTATTCTCAAAGCTCCAGTCTGATGCTCCACTCCAGTTCAATTCTAGCTTATCAAGCCTGGACTTATCACGTAACTTAGCCTTCCATGCATCTTGAGTTTCAACAACATTCTTCAACCCTGAAATACAAAGTTCACCTTTGAGATTTGATAAACCCTCTAGCTCCCTTATTTGACATCCCTTGCCCTCATGCAAAACAAATTTGGATAGAGATAGTGTTTGAAGATCACTCAATGTGCCCAAATTACTCAGCATGTCTTCTAATCCAAATGTACCAGTGAGATCAAGATAACATAGATTAACTAAGTTTTCCATCTCTAAAGGTAACTTCTTTAGCTCCTCACAATGCCCTAATAACAGGGTTTCTAAATTATAGAGGGTACTTATTGACTCCGGCAAACACCTAATAGCAGTGTGAGAAAAATCTAAGTACCGTAAGTGTATTAAATCTTTCCAAAAATCCGGCAACTCTGTGATGTAATAGTTGCTCAAAGAAACCACCCTTAGGCATTTCAAAGTTGGCAACAAATCCGTTAGAACATCATTGGTTACAGAGTTCAGTCCACCATTATATGATAGGCAAAATGGCAAAAAGGTACGTAACTGTTGTGCTTCATTGATGCCCTTGAATTTTTTGATGCCATCCAATCTGCCAGCAATGTAAGATATGTGGCGAGCATACTTTGAAATTTTCTGATCACCCTCTATTCTAAAGCATATTTCTCCGGCAACTGATTGGGCCAAATCATTGATGAGATCATGCATAACAAATCGAGATCCATCTTTGTTTGATTTTTGCAAGAGAGACCTTGATACTAGATCTCTAAAATACTCATGGCCTTGATCTTCAATCCTATGCTTCTCTCTTGCTTCTTGTAAAAGGCCTACTGCCCTCCATAACAAGATTATTTCTTTCTCTTCAAATTCATAGTCCTTTGGAAGAATGGAGCAAAATGCAAAGCACCGCTTCAAATGCTGAGGAAGATGATGGTAACTCAATTGGAGAGCTGGAATTATATCATTATTCTCATGGTCTGATAGCTCCCATATCTCACTCTCTAACATCTTTTTCCAAGCATCATAGTCAACGTTAGTGCGAAGCAAGCCTCCAAGGGTTTTAGCAGCCAAAGGCAAGCCCTTACACTTCTTCACTATTTTCTCAGCAACTTCTTTTAGATTTGGATGTCCTCCAAAATCTCTTGCTCCCAATGCATGTTGAGCAAAAACAGACAAACAATCATCTTCCGACAATACTTCTAAAGAATGACCAGGAGAAGCACCCATTCTAGATGAAACAGCAGAACTTCTTGTTGTCACAATAATTTTGCTTCCCGGAGCTCTTGCTAGAAAAGGAGATCGTAAAATGGTCCACTCATTATAATTCTGATTCCAGACATCATCCAAGACAATCAAAAATTTTTTCTCTGACAACGTCTTCTTTAATTTTTCTTGAAGTGAATTCAAATCATTGTCATCGCATGACTCAGAAGTGACTCCTTGCAAAATTGCTTTCGTTATTCTTGTGATATCGAAATCATCAGAAACACAAACCCATGCTTTGAGATCGAAATGATTTTTAACAGCATCATCATTGTAAACAAGTTGGGCCAGTGTTGTCTTACCGATCCCTCCCATTCCAACGATGGGAATCACAAAGTTTGCTTCATCATCACTCTTGAAGACCAATTCAAGTATCGCCTCCTTGTCTTTGTCTCTGCCATACACATGAGTTTCAATCTCCAGAGAAGTAGGCTGCTGCCTTTCTCTGATTCTATTGGATTTCTGGCTGTCAATCATTCTCCGTTGTAATTGATTTTTCTGAGGCTCCAAATCTTTCAATCTGGCAGTGACATCTTTTATCTTTGACATCATGTCTATGTTAGACATAACAGCAATCACTGGATCATAAAAGCGTCTAGGTTTCTTATTTGAGCGACCTCGACGCTCCAACATCAAGTCGCCCCTGGAAATTTCAGTTTGAAGCTCGTCCACAATGTCATCCACATCGTATGCCAAGTTTAGGAGGTTTGACAACCAGAGTTTCACAGATTGATCTTTCAACTGCTTCTCCTCGGCATCATCAAGCAGCGCGCGAATCTCCTGCAATACCTCCTTCAACTTCTGCAGCTCCTCTTGAATCTGCGTTTTAGTGGGAAATTGGAGATATTTAGAAGAGGCCAACACGTCTATGACAGAAGAAACCAACTTCTCCGTGACACCGTCAAAGAACTTCGAGACGACAACTTCTCGTACAGCGGACAGGGCTTCAAGCAAAGACATGGTTGAGTAGCGTTCTTGCAAGAAATTAGAGGAAGAAATGAGAGTAGAGAAAATTGAGAAAAGAGTTGAGCTAGCTAAAAGAAGTAAGGTTGGTAAAGATTTACTCGCAAATAGCTTTGTTTCTCTATCTTTCGCTAGTAGATTGCAGGAATCTTTTACAGTATGGGACCCACACAAGGCTTTGATTTTTTGAACGCATGCAGTGGCTTACACACTAGCACTACTGTGTATGGGTAAATGAGGGAATTTCAACAGATTTCTTTATGCAATTCCATTCGGTCCACTTTCCTTTTCTTGGTAATTTCAAATTTTGAAAGTTGAAATGAGGGAAATTTACATGCAATTTCTTCTCTACATTTGATCACGAGAACTTGCAGCGAAAGAGCCAAAGGTGTTTCTCGGCAAGAATAAAATATAAAATGAAGAAAATAATATATATTATATATTATATATTAATCCTTTAGAAAAATTTGTGGCATTTTTGTGCAATTGCATAGAAATAGTCCTTTTAGATGGTAAAGTTATGACGCAAGTCATCCTATAATTTTTTATTCATGAATTATAAAATAATAGTGTGCTGAAAAATTCAGCAAAAGGGCATGAAAAAGTTCAAATGCAAATTTATGGATGGAGTATTCATTCAATTGGTTCGATTAATGTCAAATTGAATTGATCAAAATCAATTTTAATTGAATTATTTTATTTTTGTTTTGTTAATGGAATCAAAATTTATAATTTTGAAATTAATCAAACAAATTAACTAAAATAATCAAAGACATTTTTATGTTAAATTATTAATTTCTTATATTTGAAACAAACTAAATAATATCATTTAATATAATATTCAAATATCAAAATATTAAGTAAAAAACCCTAACAGCATTAAATTTAAAACATTGTCTATATTTCAAATATCAAGTATATTTTTAGATTTTATATATTTTTAATTTTATTTTTGATTTCTTTATATTTCAATTAAAATTAAGGTTAAGGTTTTGTATATGATAGATTGATAGTATATAAAATGTATCAGAAGTTGACATTTCATTAATAAACAAATTAAAAAAAGCCAGGCTCATAAAAGTAAATATAAATAAATTTTTTTAATTTGTTCATAATGACTTATTATGAGATGTCGACTTTTAGTGCATTGATAGTGTATAGAAACTATATTTGTCAGTGCATCATATATAAATCCTGATGTTAATTCGATTAATTAATAGAATTAACTGAAAACTAAAATCTCTTCAAAATTAGTTTTGTTAACTGACTGAAATACTTTCATAATTGACCAATTAATTAAACTAAATTTCATTTTGATTGATTAATTCAATTAAAATCAAAATTTGAACCCCCTTCGTATGGATAGTAAAATTACAAAGCGATTTCATTTATGAGGCATCAGTGGGAGGGTTAAACTCCTAGGTGAAAGAAATTGTGGTGGTTATTTGGACTGAGACCTAAGAAAGGGAGGAGTAATAATGTATGGGTAGATATTGTTTTGAGTAATTGGGTTGAACAAATTCAATTCATAAAATGAAAACAAATCCATAATTTTTTTAAAAAATTATTTTGTATTAAGATTCAATTTGAGATTTTAGATTTAAATTTCCTTTTTGATTTTTTATATCTTCTTACACATATATATATGAATTATTATTCCATTTCTTATCAGTAAAATTTAAAAACTTTACCAGCAAAATTACATTGCCGTCACATATCTTTAAAAATTAAAAATATTAATTAAAAATAAAAATAAAATATGTAATAATTTTTTAATTTTGTTTATGAAATTTTTAAACTTTGTTATTGATAAGATAGTAATTTTAAATGTATTGGATAATGATTTGATTGTTTTTTGGTGCAAATATTATTAATTATAAATAAAAAATTAAAAGATATATTTTATTGCTTGGAGAAAGATATTGGTAGACATGAGGACTCTTTTACCCTTACAACTAGACCTGCATGGTATTGAATGTAGTACTAGTAAAAGTAGGAGTAATAATTGAATTGAGTAACTGAGTTGAACAACTCGTCAACTTTGTCCAAACTCATTCCCGTCCTGTCCATATGAATAAAGGAACGCACTTATCTTTTTCTTTTTGACAGAAACGTATGAAATGGGGCAAAGAATGTGAACAGTTTAAAGAGGAAAACGATCGATTTTTTTGTTAATTAATAATTTGATATTTAAATGGCGATATTTCTTTCAATTAAATATTAGAAAATAAAAATATCAGGCAACTAAAATTTCACTTTCCTTAAACATATAACTTCATTGTTTAACGGTGTTAATTGCAATTTTGATATAACATAAATTGACCAATAAAAAATTGTCGTGTTAAATTAAATAATAAAAAATTCAAAAAATAAAATGTTTTAAAATCCTATTTTGTAATTTTTAATTTTAAAAAAATAAAATAATATTTTTAAAAAAAATTGAAATTCATAAAAAGAAGGGATTTGAATTGATTTTATTTTCTTTATGCAATTCCATCCACTGAGCCTCGACAAGAAAACCCCGCCCATTACCTCCCCTTTTCTTGGTGGTTTCTGCATTTGAAAGTTGAAACAAGGAAATATACATATAATTTCTTCTCAAACTTTGATTTCTAGAAGTTGCAATGAAGGAGGCAATGGATTGAGAAGAGAAAATATAAAATGGGCAAAAATAATATATATAATGTGAGTTTTTCGTTTCAAGATTTATTAATAGATTTAAATTTCATTTAGATTCCAAAATACGATAATATTGAGTGGCATTTTTGTGCAATTACATTGTGTTGTCCATGTAGATAGCAAAATTACAATACCATTGGATATATATATATATATATATATATATATATATATATATATATATAATATTGTATCTCTAGTCACATTATTAGTTTTTTTATCCAATTTTATCTCGAAGAAATTAATTTTTTTCCTCCTAACAACCTTAAACTCTAATTGAAAATTTAACATAAAGAAATTAATGGATAAATACAAACAACTATAATGTTGTATATCCTAATTATACAAATTTTGCTCAAATATTTTTAGTAGTCATTTTTGTTTCTCTCTTTCTTTTACTCGTTGATTTCATGAATCTGTTATAATATTGGACTCAAATTGACACGGCTTTGATTTTACAAGAGGGTTGTAAGCAAAGTTTTTTGGGCTTTCATTTTAATTCTTTATCTATCATTCTTGGTTTAATTTAAATTTCTTTACATCATCAATGGGAGTATATTTCATCATGAAGATAATAGTATATATGTAGAGTAGTGAAACCTGATTTAAATCCATAAATTATCAATTTACTCGAATTCAAATATGATTTAATTGGATTAAATAAAAAAATCAACAATTTAAATATGTTTTATTTGATCCAAAAATAATTCAAATCCAAAAATGAATTAAAATTGAAATGATCTGAGTGCTCAAAACTTCTCAAATTGAATTAATTGGAATTTAAAATTATTCAAACTCAAAATTTTGAAATAATTTAAACTTATATTAACTATAATAATATTTTTAAAATATTAAATTTATAAAATAATAAATATAATATAAAATTACAGTTTATTAATATTTAATTAATTTATATTAATTTTTAAAACTTTTTTATAAATTATTATTATTTAATTATGAGTATCTTCTAGTTATAAATTGAAAAAATAAAAAATAAATTTTAGTACAAGAAATTGGAGGAAGAAAATGAGAGTGGAGGATATTAAGAAAAGAAATAAGCTAACTAGAAAATTTTATTTTTTGGTTCATAAGCTAACTAGAAATTTTAGTTCAAGTCAAATTTGTTTTAACTCCATATGGTGTCCATATCAAGAAGAGAAACGTATAAAATTTAAATATATATTAGACAGTAATTTTTGGTACAAATGTTTTATTTTTTTATGTCGACATTTATTTATATTTTTTATTGCTCTCTTCACCACTGGTCTTACAGAGGTAAGAATTGCAACAAAGATTCCTTTGTTTATTTATTTATTTATTTATCAATAAAAAATCACCCCTTAACTGCCTTTTCTTGGTAATTTCTACATTTGAAAGTTGAAATGAGGGAAATTTGCATACGATTTCTTCTCAAGTTTTGATCACCAGAACTTGCAGCAAAGGAGGCAATGGTGCTTGACAGAGAAAACATAAAATGAAACAAAGAATATTTAATGAAATAAACCCTCAATTCTTATTTCGGTTAATGCAAATTTAATGGAATAATATTTTATCTATACTCACATTATTATTTTTTTATCCAATTTTATCTTCAAGTAATTAATTTTTTCCAAAAGTGCCTCATAACAACCTTAAACTCTATTTCAAAATTAATTATAAAGAAGTCAATGAGTAAACAAAAATAAATATAGTATTGTATGTCTTAATTATACAAATTTTGATCAAATATTTTAATGATACTTTTTTTTGTTAATCTTTACTTCACTGTCAATATTCCAAAATATTTTTAGTACTCGAAATGAATTGTATTTGAATAAATTCAAATAAAAAATTATACAAATTCTAATTTTCCAATTGAAATTCAAATTAAAAATAATTGTATTTTTTAAAATATTATTTGAATAAAAATGATAAATATAACGTAAAATAACAGCTTACTAATATGTAATGAATTTAAAATATTTTTAAATAAAATTATCATTTTTATGAGTATTTAAAATACTATAATTATCTTTTAATTATGAGTATTTTTTAATTATAAACAAAATTATTGCTCGGAGAAAGACATTGGTAGACATGTAGAATCTTTTACTCTTTATAACTGGACCTACACGGTTTCGAATGCAGTACTAGCAAACTGTAAAAGTAGGAGTAATAATTGATTTGAATAATTGAGTTGAACAACTCATCAATTTTGTCCTAACTCATCAATAAAGGAGCTCACTTTTTTTTTTTGACAGCAACGCAGAAAATGGAGCAAATTATATAAACACTTTATAAAGATGAAAACGATGGAAGTTCTTTTTTGGTTAATTAATATTAATAATTTGAAATTCAGAGTATAATATTTCTGTCAATTTAATATTAAAAAATAAAAATTTACAATCAGATAACTAAGGGGTCGTTTGGTATCGTTTCCTATTTTCTGTTTTATGTTTTCTGTTTTTGAAAATTCTGTTTTTGTTTTATTTTGTTTTGTTTTCAATTTCTGAAAACAGAAAACATGTTTGTTTCATACTGTTACGTTGTGAAAACAAATATTTAAACTGATTTAGATATAATAATTCAATTCATTCACAAAAAAATTTTAAAGATTAAATAAAAATAATATATTTATTAAATAATAATATGTAGATAATATTAAATAATATTATTTTATATTATTTAATACTAATATTAAATATTTTTATTTAATCATATAAAAATTTAGTATAATTTAAATAATGTTATAATTAAATATAATATTAAATAAAATAATATTATTGAATTTAATTGTAATAATCATAAATTATATTTAATAATAATTTTTATTTAATTGTAAAATAATATTACATTATTAAATAAAATATTTAACTAATTAATTTATAATAAATTATATAGTTATTAAAATATATTATATTTAATATAAATAATATTATTTAATGTTAAGTATTTACTTATTTAATAATATTAAATTATTTAATAGTAGCAGTGATATATTTTAAATTTAAGATAGAATATAATATTAAATAATAATATTGTTTAGTAAAATAAAAATTAATTATATTATATAATAATATTAATTATTAGCATATCAAAATTATAATAACTGATATTATTTAAAATATTTAATATATTCAATAAATTATTACAAAAGTTTAAATTAAATAATATTATAATATTATAATTCAATGTAATATATATTTAATTGCTTTTTACGTTTTCAACTTTTCTATATTAAAATAAATATATTAATTTTAAAATATTTAAATAATATTTTATATTAAAATTTAATATTATTTTATTTAAAAAATTAATTAATTTTATTTATATTTTTTATTATAAAAAATATTAATATTATAGTAATATATAAACTCTGTTCACTTACTTATGAACAGTAATATAAATGAAAACATGTTTTCAAAAACAATGAAAACAAGAAATTCTTGTTTCTAACAATTTTGGAAATTCTTGTTTTTGTTTTCGTTTTTTGAAAACGAAAACATGTTACCAAACGCGTTTTTTGTTTCTGTTTCCAAAAAAACTGAAAACAAAAACAGAAAACAGGAAACAAAAACGATGTCAAACGAGGCCTAAATTTCACTTTCCTTAAACCTATTGCTTCATTGTTTAACGGTGTTAATCGAAATTTGGGTATGACATAAATTGATAAATAAAAAATTGTTTTGTCTTAAATCATTTTTCATCTTTAAATTAAAAATAAAAATAGAATTAAAAATTCATAAAATGAAAAAAAAATTAAATCCTATTTTGTTTTTAATTTTTGAAAGAAATCATATAATATATTTTTGCTTAAAATTTTTATTGTTGGAATTCATAAAAAGAAAAGATTTCAATTGATTTCTTTTTTTTATGCAAATTCCATCCTTTGAGCGACACAAGAAAACCCCATTCCTTTAAGCCCCTTTTTCTTGGTAATTTCCACGTTTGAAAATTGAAATGAGGAAAATACACATACAATTTCTTCTCAAGTATTTTTGAATTTTGATTACTAGAAATTGCAGTGAAGGAGGCAATGGAGCTTAACAAAAGAAAATATAAAATGGGCAAAGAATATATATGGATAATTATTCCATACTCTGTCATTGAAATATTTTAATTACACAAATGATATTAGAATCGTGACATGTGTCTTATAAAAATATTAAAAAAATAAAAAAATAAATAAAATAAGACATATGTAACGATTGTAACACTATTTGTAGAATAAAAATATTTCACTGACAGTGTATCAAATAATTATCTTATATATATGTATGTATAATGTGAATTTTCCATTCAAGTTTTATCAATAAATATAAACTTCAATAGATTTAAATATCATCTGGATTCAAAGGTAAGGTAAGATCAAGTAACATTTTTGTACAATTAGAACAAGCTTATCCATATAGATGGGGTATTCATTCAATGAGTTCGATGAATTTCGAATTAAATGGATCAAAATCGAATTTAATTGAATTAATTTGTTTTTATTTTGTTAATCGAATCAGAATTTATAATTTCAAAATCAATCGAACAAATTAATTGAAATAATCAAATTCATTTACGTTAAATTATTAATTTCTTATATTTAAAACATCATATAAATTTTAAATATTAAAAATAATTTTATATTTGTTTAATTTTATTTTTGATTTGTTAAGTTTTCATTAAAATTTAAGATTTATTCGATTAATTAACTGAATTAGCTAAAAATTGAAATTCTTTAAAACTATTTTTGTTAACTGACTGAAATCATTTCGTAACTTACTGATTAATCAAATTAAATTTCGATTTGGTTGATTAATTAAGTTAAAATCGAAATTTAAACACCTCTATATTTGAATAGTAAAATTATAATGCGATTTGATTTATATGGCATTAGTGGAAGGATTAACCTCGTTTGTTCGAAAAAAATTGTGGAGGTCAATTACACCTTAATTTCAAAAATTGTTGTTATTAATATTTTTAATCCAATTTTATTCATATATGTATATATTATAAATTTAGTGGATTCAATATAATATTTTATCTCTATTCACATTATTAGTTTTTTCATCCAATTTTATTTTTAAGTAATCATTTTTTTTCCTAAAATGTATCCTAACAACCATAAAACTCTAACTTTTTTTTGACAAAACTACAAAACTCTAACTTAAAAATAAATATAAAGAAGTCCATAAATAAATACAAATAAATATAATGTTATATCATAATTGTACAACTTTTGAGAAAAGATTTTCAAAGATCATTTTGTCTTTTCATTATTTTATTTTACGGTCATATTCCATACAATTACATATCACACCACTTATTTTTATTCCATTTATATCATAACCAACGTCATCATTGCAAGACTAATTTCAGAGCCAATGATCAGTATAATTTCTAATCTCATCCAAATTAATATAACTCTCCGTCTAAATGGATTTTAATATATACGAGGCCCAAAAAAAGAACCTTTTAGACAAAGATGAACTGACCTTTTTAGCCATAAAATATAAACAACGGGCCAAAACAGCAAGTGAGGGAAGCATAAGAAGGGAAAAGGCAAAAAATAAAAATTGCATCAACATTGCGGGACTCAGCTTTCAAACCAACCCAATTCAAAGGGTAACATCGTCAAAAAGTACACCTAAACCGAATAAAACAAACCAACGAAGAAGGCCAACTGAAACGGAAACACTAAACATCAACGTCGCAAACAGGCGAGGAATTATCATGGAAGCACCAAGAGATCAGAAATGCTTCAGTTTTAATTTTATTGATTGATATATATATATATATATATATATATATATATCTATAACTATATATATTTTTGTCTCCCAAACCCTCCACATGTCAAGCTTTGGCTTTTTTTCTTTTTTTTTTTTTTTCAATTTTTCCCTTTTTTGGTTTTTCAACCTTTTTTATTTGTTTTTTTTTTCATAAATTTAAAGAACAAAAAAAAATATTTATATGTGAATTTTATTTTTAATAGAGATAAAATAAAAAACATAACAAATTGATCTTTAAATTTTATATATTTATTTTCATAAAAAATTATTCTTTCAAATAATAAATTTTTATATATTTATTTTAATATTTATCAATAATGATAATAAATTTTAAAGATATAAAATCAATCTCCAAAAATATTGTTTAACTAACACATAACAATTAACAAATACTCAATAATTAAATAATTCTTCAAATGCATATACAGTACATTTTTTTTACGATAGATTACATTTACAAATGCATTTATAGTATATATTTTGTAGATCATTAATTTTTATATATTTAATGTTGATAATTAATAAAATAAAAATATTTTTGTCTCCAAACCCTCCACATGTCAAGCTTTGGCTTTTTTTTCTTTTTTTTTTTTTTCAATTTTTCCCTTTTTTTTCAACCTTTTTTATTTGTTTTTTTTTTCATAAATTTAAAGAACAAAAAAAATTATTTATATGTGAATTTTATTTTTAATAGAGAAAAAATAAAAAACATAAAAAATTGATCTTTAAATTTTATATATTTATTTTCATAAAAAATTATTCGTTCAAATAATAAATTTTTATATATTTATTTTAATATTTATCAATAATGATAATAAATTTTAAAAATATAAAATCAATCTCCAAAAATATTGTTTAACTAACACATAACAATTAACAAATACTCAATAATTAAATAATTCTTCAAATGCATATACAGTACATTTTTTTAACGATAGATTACATTTACAAATGCATTTATAGTATATATTTTGTAGATCATTAATTTCTATATATTTAATGTTGATAATTAATAAAATAAAAATATTTTAATATTAAATATATATGTTAAAACATTTTAAAAATTAATTAAGTTAATAATTTTTAATATTATTTAAATTATATAAAAATCACTTTTTTTTGCTCCACGTCCAGCTTCACATTGGTTCTGTCATTCACTCATTTTCTTTCACCTTTCTAACCCATACCATTCAATGTTTTATCTCCCATACAAGCCATGTGTCGTGTCTTAATTGATTTAGCATTTTATTTCTATTTTTTAAATATTTTTTTTATTATGCCCTCTAATTTATTTTTAAGTTTTTTTTTTATTATGCCCTCTAATTTATTTTTAAGTTTTCATTTTTTAGTTAAGTTCTTTAATTTTATTTTATTTTTGAATTTTTTTGTTATGCCTTTTAATCTATTTTTAAATCTTCAATTTTTTTCTCCAGCAATAATATGATTCGGTGCATAAATTAAAAAAATTCAAAATAAAAATATGATAGAGGGTTTAACAAATGATGCATTCTAAATATAAAAAATTAATAAAAAATAAAATAAAATAAAATAAAATAATTCATTTATCTTTGAGTTGATTTTTAATCAAGGAAAAAAAATCTAACAACACAAAAGCTAATTAATTTAGATATTTTTAATTAAAAAAGTTTAGATCTAATTTCTCTAAATCTATTTTTTAAAATTATATCTCCACTAGCAAATGTAAACTTACTAAATACGAAAAATATACTAGCTATATAAAATCAATCTCAAATCACAATAATAGGTTCTTCTCTCGCCTCATAATAAATTTTTTAAAACATTTTTTACATTTATTAATAATGATAATAATTTTAAAAATATAAAAACAATATTCAAATATATTATTTAACCGACACATGGAAAATATTTAAAAATAAATAATACTTCAAATACATATAAATTATGTATTTTCCAAATTTTGCTTTCAAATAAAAATTATTATATGAAAGGGTTTTTTTTTCTCTAACTTTTCTAGGAAAAATAGTTTTACTTTACATATTGTACTTTGGAGTAAATATAAATAATTCAATTAGTTATTCTTAAAATAAAAATGTTTACAGATGGGTTTAAAACCTTACACATAATTAATAATATGAACAAAACATTCTTACCTAATTTTTTCTTACTTCTTTTTTAAATTGTTTGAACAATTATGCCGTATATAAAGCTATATATATATATTAATGCTTTAGTTTTTATTGTTGTTGTATTATTATCTTAATTTGTTTGTTTCTAACACAAATTATCTGTTTGTCATACTATTTAATTTAAGTATTGTGTATTTTTTTAATCCAAGCTAATCTAAATTTTTCAAAAAATTATTTTTGGATATGTTGTTTGATATATAAACTCTATCATTAATAAACACGTTTCTTTTATAAATTTTTCCTTAGTAAACATGTTTCTTTTTTGTACTAAACATTATGAAGGAAATAAATATTTCTTATGTCCAATAACTCTTTTTTAATAATCAACTTAACTAACTTTAAAAATTACAAAATAAAAATAGACCCGCAGCATTGCGCGGGCTTATATCTAGTATATACATATTTTTGTCTTCTGTCCATATTTAGGTGATACGTATCCTGTTTTTGGTTTTTTCTGTTTTTCCGCTTTTGGTTCTTTTTCTGTCCGTACTTCTGACACGCGTTTTTTTTTCTTTCAATTTTTGGTTTTTCAATTTTTTTATTTATTTTTTTGTCATATTTTTATTTATAATATTTTTTAAGAAAAAAAGTATCCTTGCGTGGCAGGGGCATTATTCTAGTATATATATATATATCAGATATATACCAACGTGATACTACAGATTTATTATTATTTTACTATTTTTAAAGTTAATAAAATTGATTATTAGATAAGAGTTATTGATCATAAAAAATATTTATTTTATTCATATTGTTTAGTAAAAAAATATGTTTATTAAGAAAAGAGTTTATATATCAAACAAAATATTTAAAAATAATTTTTAAAAAATTTGGATTAGCTTGGATTAAAAAAATACACAATACTTAAGTTAAATAATATGACAAATTGATAATTTGTACTAAAAACAAACAAATTAAGATAATAATGTAACAACAATAAAAAGTAAATGGATCCCTCCTCCATATTATATATCATTTTTATCTCCTCTTCTCTCTAAGCTTGGTACATATTCTTTTATCTTATTCCTCAATAACTTTTTTCAACTTAAATCATTTTATTTTTTTTATCTAGAACTTTTTTTTAGATAAGTCATTTTATTTTTTATTTTTAATCTCAACCATTAGTTTATACCAATCTAATAGTTAAAAAAAGGTGTAAAACTAATTAGTTTTACACTGGTGTAAGTAGATCCCTCCTCTTTATTATATGATGCAATTGACAGTGTATAATCTTTATACACTGTGAATGCATCAGTGATTGACATTTCATCAATAAACCTTTATAAACAAATTGAAAGAAAAAATATTTGTATTTATTTTTAAGAGTTTCACAGTTTTTTAGTTTGCATATTAATGAGGTATCAAATTCTGATAATTGACAGTGTATAAAGATTATACACTATCTATCAATGCATCCTATGTGTGTGTGTGTTTGATTACTCGGTATTCTAATTAGACCTGCTCAAGGGCCGGGCTACTCGCCCAAGCCCGAAGGCTCGTTCGATATTTGGGAGGGCTTGGACAAAAATATTTGATGCAATTATCGGGCTTGGACAAAATTTTTAAGCCCGTTGGGCCCGGGCTTAGCCTTTCAAAGCCCGGGCCCGGCCCGAACTTAATGTTAAATATATATATTTTTAATATATTTCTAATATTAAGTATTTTTTTTAATATATTTCTAATATTAAGTATATTTTTAATATATTTGTTAAGTATAATATAATTTTATATATATAAAAAACATTATTAATTAAAAAACATGATTATAAATATTTAATATGAAAATTGATATACAAATTTTGACAAATTAAATTAAATTTTAAAGGAAATAAAATAATAAAAAACAAATAAATAAATAATTAAAATATAAAAAAATTATATTCGGAAGGGCTGGGCTCGGGCTTATTGTATAAAAAATGGGACGGGCTTGGACAAAATATCAGGCCCGATTATCGGGCCGGGCCGGGCTTGAGAATTGACTAATTTCCTTATTACCTTCCATGGGCCCGGCCCGGCCCATGAGCAGGTTTAATTCTAATATGATTATTGGATTAAAGTTTACATAAAAAACTGCCATATGTCTATTTTTTAAAAATTTATTTTATTTTATTTTTAATATATCTTAAGAATATATGTGATTCCATAAACCATATTAAAATTAATGAAGTAATTGTTTTTAGTTTATATGGATTTTTTTGTAAAATTAATCAGTTTAAATACACTTTCATACTGTGAGACTCTAAACGGAAGCACCACAACCCGAAAGAAAAAATAATAACAATAATCTGAGACAGTCTTTTCCTTTTTATCCTCTTTATTTTGTTTTGTTTTTTATTTTTTTTAATTTTTTTGGAATTCCTTAAGCATGGGCTTCGCTGGCTGCTGCCATATACACAGCATAAAGATATTTAACCATGCTTTCTTTCCTTTGCTTTTAAACACAGAGATGAATTTATATTTTTTTCTAACACATAAAATTTATGATTCAATCATTGAAATAAAAAGTACTCACTATTACTAATAAGATAGTATCGAACAGATGAAATACGAATGAGCTTTGGATTAAAAAGAGATAGCATATGAACAAATAAGGCAAAAGGCAGGTGTTGCACTGTAAATAACTACTACTTTATCCTTTGGTGGTGACTACATAATCATACAGATCAACCACAAATTGTATTCTTCATTCCAATTCTTCAACAATATCATCTCAATAATAATCAAAATATTATTAGTAAATGTTTAATTTGATTCAGTTAAATTAAAAAATCAATAGATATAATATTATTAGTAAATTAGAGGTTGCAATTGGCAGATCATTTTTGTATTTCATTTGGATTTTAAAAATAAAATTTTCAACAATTTGACCATAATTTCAAAAGTTGGAATTATGTTAATTAATTTTTTCGAAGATTAGAATTTATTAAGATTTAAATAAATGTTTTGTTTTTAGTCCGTTTTGCTATTACTGTATGAACAAAATAAAGCAACATAAGCACAATGTCCTTTGAGCTCTATTGTTACAACCAGAAACTCAACAAGCACTACAAATTCAAACACCCAGAAAAACACAATTCTAGTTTCTTCTCCTTCTTTTGACAAATTAAATTGATCATTTCATAAGTAATTAATCATCAGATAGCAATGTAACAAAATGGAATAATCATCAGCCCATAAAAAGCAAGACACCAAATTTTACGTGGAAAACCCTTTGACAAGGGAAAGAACCACGAGATCAAGTCCAGTCAATCTTTCACTACTTAAAATAATAGAATTACAACATGAGTCTTCTCTAGCTTAACCAGAGAATATTACCACACAAGTTATCATCAAATGGTAAAATTTCTTGGACAACATAAAATCATCACTTCTAAATTAAAGCTCTAACAATGGCAATCTCACCGTAACCATGTGTGGTTGCTCATTGAAGGATGGTGTCTCTTTCTCATCCATTTCTTCCAATCTTAACCATTAGGCGATGCAGGCTACACAACTTCCAACAACCGAATCTTTAGAGCATTAGAATGTGTGAGTTTCAATCATCCTGTCATAAAAGGAAAAAGCATTCAGTTCATTGTCTGGGAGTAAGTATAAAAAACTGAACAGAGTAATGGTTATGCAGATATATTTGAACATTAAAAAAAAATCATTTAAAATAATACAATTAATTCCAAATCAAAATACCTATGGCTCTTCATCATTCATAGCGATTTAATCTATTTCAACAATCGGTATGTCGGCAATATCCCTTTTGCACCTTTTCTCCAACACTGGACAATCTGTAATGCTGAGGTAAACAAGCGAGGGAAGCATTTCCTTTCTGGGAAGGCATTTGAGTTTGGGGCAATAGCGTATAAACAAAGATTGAAGAGAGGAAAGCTTACGGAAGCCTTTGGAGGACAGCTTCCTTAGATTCTTGAAGCTTGAGATAGAAATATGGTTGAGAGAAAAGGGCAGCTCGATATCCTCCTGTGGAAATGACACCACATCTATACTATCACTGCCATTAATGCTGAGTTCTTTAAGAGAGGTGAGTCCACGCAATGTCCACTTCATTACTGCCATGACAATGTTGTGTCCAGAGATGTTAAGCTCTGTTAGGTTGGTAGGCAAACCCACACCCCTTTCTGGAAATGACACCACATCTCTACAATTAACACCATCAATGATGAGTCGTTTAAGAGAGGTGAGTCTATGCAATCCACACTCCATTGCTGACTTACTAAGATTGGGTCCAAAGATGCTAAGGTATGTTAGGTTGGTAGGCAAACCCCCTTCTGGAATGGATGTCACCCTTGGACAACTGAATATGCTCAATTCTTCAAGCTGAAGAGAGTAGAGGTTGGGCAGAACTTCAAGCTTTTCACACATATAGAGATGCAGATATTTAAGCTTGTCCATTCCGTGAGGTAAAGACTTAATATTTTTACAAGATTGGATTCTAACAGATTCAAGACAAATATTATCCCAAATTTCCTGTGCTTCAAATTCTAGCACTGGACAATCCAAGATCTGCAACGTTTTAAGACCCACGGGTAACTTCCTGCTTGATGATAATGATTTCAGAGCCTTACAATTATCAATACAAAGATATTCAAGGAGAGAAATGTTCTTGAAATTAATGTTCTTCCCATCTTCCAATAAATACAGCAAATTCTCACAGCCTCTAATCTCCAAACTTTTAAGATTTGAGGGCAAGTTATACACCAAAAGGGAAACCAAATTTGGGCACTTTACAATCTCTAACTCTCTAAGACATGTGAAGTTGTGCAAGGTTTTAGATAACTTTTTGAAGCCTTCACAATTTTCTATTCTCAAATGTTCAATGTCTAATTGCAAAAGCTCTGCTCTTTCTTCCTCCTCCTCCCCCGTCGCTCCTATAAAAACAACCTGCGGACAATTTTCAAGCTTTAAATTACGAAGAGATCTCGAAGGAACCAACCAATCCCACTCTGTTTGCCACAAAGAAACCAACTCCTCACAACCTCTAACACTGAGATCTTCTACTTTGATAGACTCTAACATCATCATTTCCTTTGTTACACACGTAAACTTTGGAATGTTGGAAAGAGTGATTTTTTTTACTAACCAAAGATCGATACAACTCCCAACCACTACTTTTTTGCACCCATTAATTTCTAATTCATTCAACACTGGAAGATTTGAAATTGAAATTACTAATTTTTGACAATCATGAATCTTAAGTTTCTCCAAAGAAATAAGGCACTCCGGTAAAGTCCCTATTAATTTGGGACAATTCACAACAAGGAGTTCTCGGAGGCATTGGAATTTTCTTCCTTGATCATTGACTTCACATGTCTTCCACTCTTCCCATTCTGGCATATCCTCAAAATGCAAAGTCTCTAAGGATGGAAATACATTCTCTCCATAGAACTCATTGCCAACACTAGTTAGGCTCCTCATTCCCGAGATATAAAGATCCTTTAAAACTGGTAGTTTTCCAGCTGCAGGCAATAATGGGCAGTTTCGGCATTTTTCTAACTTCAAAGATTGCAACCTTTTAACTGAAGGATCTATTATCCAATTTGGGAATGCTATTCCAGCATAATTCTTGATGGCAAGCACTTCAAGCGATTCATGAGGTTGAAGCAACTTCAACACCTCTGTCTCCACTTCTTCCTTCCTTAAATTTTCATCGAAATCCTTACTCCACTTCAGCTCTAAATTATGGAGGTCAGGCTTACTAGATAGCCTAGCTTCCCCTGCATCCTGAGCATCATTCACATTCTGCAACTCAGAAATAGAAAGCTGACCTTTGATATTTGATAAATTCTGCATCCCTCTTATATTCAATGCGTCGCTTTGGCCCACAATAAAATTAGACAACACCTGAAGATTTGTTAATTTACCAATTCCGCTTGGCATTTCCTTTATTCTATATGCAAGGGAAATATCTAGATGACAAAGGTTGTTTAAAATTCCTATGTTTGACGGCAACTTCTCAATTTTCTCACAACACCTTAATAAAAGAGTCTCTAAGTTATAAAGGGAGCATATTGAATCAGGAAGACATTTTATCAAAGTATAAGAGAAATCTAGATAGCGTAAATGTCTCAAATCACCAATAAAATCTGGTATTTTAGTGATTTTGTACCTTTTCAAAGAGAGCACCCTCAAGCATTTCAATCTCGGCAGTGAATCATAGAGAACGTTCTTGCTTAATAAGTAGTACCTGCCCCACTGCCGCATCACAAAGGGTAAGAATGTTCGTAGAGACTTTGCTTCAGAAAAGGTCTTAAACATTTTGTTTTCGTCACACCAATCCATGATATAAGAGGAGTGGCGAGTGTGACTTGAGCTCTGTATTTCCTCATCTCTCTCCCTTTTAAAGTATTTTTCTCCTCCAACAAACTGAGCCAGATCATTAATCAGGTCATGCATTACAAACTGAGCTTCATCCTTGCTAGATGCTTGAAAGAATGATCTTGATACCAGTTCTTGAAAATACTTGCTACCCAGATCTTCACTTTCCCTTTTAGTGTTTGCTCCACTGAGAAAACCTTCTGCCATCCATAATGGAACTATTTCTTCCTCATTAAATTCATAATCTTTTGGGATTAGAGAGCAATAAGCAAAACATTGCTTTAATTGTGAAGGAAGATAATAGTAACTCAACCATAGAGCCGGACTAATATCACTTTTCTCTTGGGGTAGTCTCCAAATATCGCTCTTTGATATATCTTTCCATGCATCACGATTTACCCTTGTGCGTAATAGACCTCCAATGGTTTTAGTTGCCAAAGGCAAGCGACCACACTTTTTCACAATTTCCAAGCCAATCTCTTTCAAGTCTGGATGCCCTGTAAAATCCTTTCTTCCTAATGCAACATGGGCCAGCATATTGAGAGAATCTTCTTCTGATAAGCATTGCATTGAGTAGTCTTCAACAGTTCTCATAATTGATGAAACAGTTGAGTTACGTGTTGTAACAATTATTTTGCTGCCCGGTTCCCCTGCATCAAAAGGAGATCGAAGCTTCTCCCATTCAGTGTACTTCTCATTCCAAACATCATCCAATACAAGCAAGAATTTCTTTCTCGATAGTTTCGCCTTCAGTTTGACTTGAAGTGAATTCAAATCACTCATATCACATGGCTCGGAGGCGATTGACAGGAGAATTGTCTTTGTTATCCTGGCGACATCAAAATCATTAGAAACGCAAACCCATGCTTTAAGATCAAAATGATCTTTTATGCTGTCATCATTGTAAACAAGCTGAGCAAGGGTTGTTTTGCCAATCCCTCCCATGCCAATGATGGGAATCACAGAATAAACTCTAGCATCAGCACCACCGTTCTTCAAAACCAAATCAAGTATTGCCTTCTTGTCATTGTCCCTGCCGTGTACATCAGCTTCATTCACCAAAGAAGTACTTTCTGACCTTCTTGGGGTTGTCCTGGGCATTCCAACATCATAAGCAATCTCTCTTAGCTGCAAGTTACTCTTTCTTGTTGCTAAACATTCCAACTTTCCGGTAATCTTTCTAATCTTGGACATTAGCTTATGGTTAAACATGATAGAACTTGGATGTAAATCAGTGCAGCAAGTAGGCTTAAATTTTTGTGCTTTACTTGTGCTGGCTTTATGTTCTTTCATCAACTTATGCCCCAAAGCTTCAGTCGCGAAATCGTCCACGATGTCATCCACGTCATAGGCCAGGTCTAGGAGGTCACCCAGCCAATTCTTCACATTCCCGTTCTGCGTTTGCTTCTTCTCTGCATCAGCAAGCACTGCACGGATGTCCCTCAGTATAGTTTGCCACTTCTCAATCTTCTTGCGAACCCGCTTCTCAGTGACAAACTCGAACTCGAAAGAGTCAAGAAACTTGCCAAAAAACGCCTCAAAGAAAGCAGATACAGCAGCGTCTGCAATGAACTCCATGATCAGGAATGGAGTTAAGAGAAGTTGAAGTAGATCGAAAACCAAAAGCAGGAAAAGGATGAAGAAAAGAGAAGTTGAAGTAGATAGAAAACCAAAAGCAGGAAAAGGATGAAGAAGAGAGAAGTTGAAGTAGATAGAAAACCAAGAGCAGGAAAAGGATGAAGAAAAGAGAAGTTGAAGCACATACGAAACCAAGAGCAGGAAAAGAAGAAGTGTTAGGCAAAGGCAATCAATGGGATTATAGAAGAAGACAAATGACAAGTGAAATTGATTGGAAATAAAAAAAAATAAAAATTAATTTTCTGCACAAGATCAAAAATGAAATTAATTTGAAAGGATTACTGTATGGCCAAGAAAAAGTTACAAGAAAGTTGGGTCATTTATTTTGGTTTACACTCTGCAGTCTAGTAGTGGCAAGACGTATCTTTATCTGATGTTATTTAATATTTTTTTAATAAAAAACAGTGGTAGGACACACCCCAATAATAAAGGTGTATTTAGGTCCCGCCAAAATCTCTTAAAATTATTTTTTCAAGTTTGAACATTTGCATATTCTCTTTATTTTGTTATTTTTTTTCCTCTTTCATTTTTTGCCTCAGTTTATAGTAAATAAAAAAATTTATATAATTTTGGAGAAAAAATTGGCCCAAATGTCCCTTGCCTTTTCAACAAAACAAAGCAAGCTTCTTATTACTTTCTTGAGAAAATGTAAAAAAGAAACAGAGTAAGTTAGATACAAAGAGAAACAAAATGGTAAAAGAATGAGCATCACAAAATAAGCGTTGGTCAGTCGACTCACCCCCAACGAAGTAGGCTCTGGTGCGGACAAACGACCATAAGAAACTCGTCGCCTTAAGAGAGCTGTTGTCAGCAATGAAAGCGTAGCCAGGAAGCGCCACTACGACATACACACAGCAAGCCAGGGCCAGCATTCCTATGCTTCTCCTTTTGATCTAAAAAAAGATTCGAAAAATAAAGAGACAAAAACATGTCAGATTCGGTAATTTTCAAAATATGAATGCAATACTAACCGAAGAAAAAAGGAAAAAAGCTGTTGTATTTTTGTTGTAGTATTTTTGTGACGCTCTTTCTGTTCTTTCGCCTTTTGGGTCTAACAGGATAAAAATATGGAAAAAAAATAAAAAACTGTTAGCGTGATGGGTATGAGATAGCTTTAAAAAAAAAGATATTCCCTCCATCAGCTTTAGCAAAAGAGAAAGGCGTAATATTCTTTTCACAGTTCAAGAAGGGCTTTTTTTAAAAAACGATACATTCCCTGACCCTCCATCGGCTTTAGCAAAAGAGAAATACTTTGTCTTCAATTTTGGAAATTTTTTATTCTCTTTTTTAGTATTATTTTTTTCTTTTATTCCTTCTCCATTTTCGTGCTCCTTCCTTCGTTCCTTTCCTTTGAAGAAAAATAGAAGAATTCCTAGTCTCAGCTACAAGGAAAGAAAAAATTCATTACTCACTTCCATTCATACAAAGAGATTATAATGGAGAATTCTTTAACAAAAATAAATAAAGACCTCTCGGAGAGCTAAAGAAAGAATAAGAATCATTAATTATTATTTGATGCTTTTTTTATGATATTTAGATCTTCGAACAATTTGTGTATATTATGCTTAGATTGGATTCGTAACTTGAATTTTAAAAAATAAATTTGAATTTTAAATTTAATATAAAAATATTTTTATATTTTTATACACAAGAATATAATAATAATTACTAACAATAACAATATTTTTTCCATTAGTTCATGCTTTCTTGATCAAATCTAGAAATCATTTTTCATATAAAATAAATTCTAAGTTTGTTCAACAAATTATGCAATAAGCTTCTTGATTTTTTTTAATAAAATTAATGGTGATATATATATATATATATATATATATAAGTGCTTTGTTTATTTCGTTTATTAATTTATTCATTTTTTGAAATTATACGTACAAATCCAATCAGAAAAAAAAACATTACTTAACTAATATCACATAACTATTATATTAAAAATAATAATAAGCAAAACAATTTTAAACCAAAAATTTAATATTATAAAATAAAATAAAATAAAAAACCTAATGAGATTTGTTGAACCTAAAACTTTTAAGCTTTATTATTTATTTCGTATGATTGTAACTTAAAATATAAATATTGGAGTCTATGCATTGCGTGCAAGTTCGGCGGCCATGGGAATTTGTTGCTTATAGCAGTAGCAGAATGAGCAAAAATGAGTTTTATTACTTATTAGAACAATTAGAATATACATTTTTATTTTTTATATATAATTAATGTAATACTTAACTCATTAATTGGTTTAAACATGATTTTTACTTTAATTTATTAATTTAACGTTAATTATATTAAACATGATTTTTTACTTTAATTAATAAATTTAATTTTTGTTAACAATATTCCTAAAATTTTGATTTTTATTTTGGGTCAAGTTCTATAATGGGTGCTAACATATATATTGTTTATAATAAATAATTGGGTTGGAATTTTTTGTGAAAATCAAAAATCAAATTTAGAATCGGGATTAAGTAATAGGTATTGATTTTTAATTGTATTTGAATGTTAGAATTAAAACAAGTTTATATTTTTACTGTAATTATTTACTTTTTTACTATAAATAATTTTTTACTAGGAGTTATTTTATTGTTGGATTTTTTAATATTATTAGAATTTTACTCTAAATATGTTGTTTTGTTTGAGATTTGAATAACTATAAGAGACTGTGAGGTTGAAAGAGATTCAAAGAAATTGAATGTGGTTTAGAGTAAAGCTTTGAATGTGATTCAAAAACTATTGATGAAACTCAGTTGAGATAAATAAAATATTGTATTATTGTGTGATAGCATCCATTAAAATTATTAATTTGAGTTTTTTAGTTGACAATTGGTTAGATTAATAAAATTTATTTTTATCCTGTGGACTGCGGTGAGACATGCAAATTGGGACAAGAGGCAGAGAATATTGAATGTTAGGTACAAACCGTTAATTTCAATTTACATTAAAAAAAAAAGAGATATCATAATGGAATCTTTATTATCAAAATTAAGTATAGATGAAATGATTGACAAGGTGGAAAAAAAAGCTATGTATTTTTTTTTAAATTGCAGCTAACTATGTTCTTGACTCAGCATCTGAAACTTGACACCAAAACTAGTATAAGAGAAAGTGTCCAGCCAGAGGAAGGAGTAATGGATATACACACATCTCATGCTTTAACCGTCGACTTTCCTCTCTCGTTTAATTTTTTTTTAATAAATAAAATAATGATTAAAATAGATAAACATTTCGAGAAGTGGAATAACAAGAATACTTTTTCTATTACTTTCCCTCCTAATGAGGAACTTCTTCAAGTTCCAAACCCAGTCCTTTAATAGGTAAATATCGCTTGGGCACTTTCTTATCTTCTTATCCCTTACTCAGACAGACATTGATTTGAGCATTGCAATTTGCAATGTGTCTCAAATATTAATTTTATAATTTTTTGATTGTTTGATTGTGTCTTTTTTCTTACAGGACCTAAACTTTCACAGCCAGTCTATTTAGATCTTGATCTTGAAGAACAGATGATTGAGGCCTCAAAATGACCTCAATATGTATGATATATTTATATATATATATATTCATATAGATATGGATATATGTACATTAAAAGACTATGAACTAATCAATGATAGGGAAGAAATAATTAAAGAAAACAAAGAAAATATTTTGTTGCTTAGAGTGTACTATTTTTTTCATGAAGGAGGCCAAAGTTTTAGAAAAAGAAAGAAAACCATTACGAATGTTAATATCTAAATTTCATATTTATTAGATGTTATCTCTTAAAATAAACTATGTTTATACTTAAAAAATGAACATTAAAATAAGGTACGTAAAATCTAATTTTTAAAAACTGAACTAATCTTATTTATATTTTTCATTAATTTAACTGCTTGAATTTTTCATGAAATGTTACTTTTTTTTTTTGTTATAAGAAAAATATTTGATAATGAGAAATAAGATAAAGTTTCTTCAATACGAACTTTTTTGTGAATGTATCTATTTACTTAAAATCTTGTTACTCTATAATTGAATTAATGTATCCATTAACTTGTTTATAAAATTAATCAGTATTTCTCTGCACTATGACTTTCATTGCGTTTGAGACATAAAAATATGTTAAAATTATAAAGTCACAACGGTATAAACCTAAACAATATTTATGCTGATGATATCAAATTCATCAAAACCACTGACCCAAGCTCTAAAATCAATATGATCTTTTATGCTATCATTATTGTAAACAAGTTGAGCAAGGGTTGTTTTGCCAATCCCTCCCATGCCAGCGATGGGAATCACAGAATATACTCTAGCATCAACACCATCGTTCTTCAAAAGCAAATCAAGTATTGCCTTCTTCTCATTGTCTTTGCCGTGTACACGAGCTTCATTCGCCAATGAAATACTGTCCAGCCTTCTTGAGATTGTCCTGGCCATTCCAACATTATAAGCGACCTCCCTTAGCTGCAAGTAACTCTTTATTGTTGCTAAACTTTCCAACCTTCCGGTAATGTCTTTAATCTTACATCATCTTAAAGTTAAAGTTTTGTGCCTTCCTTGTGCTGGCTTTACGTTCTTTCATTAACTTATGCCCCAAAGCTTCAGTCGCAAACTCGTCCAAGATGCCATCCACGTCGTAAGCCTTCTTTTTTGGTTAAATAATTCAGGGCTGTTGGTAACTACTTTGCGTACATTCACATGGGGTTCTCATTCACGTCTGCACGCTGCACCATAAAAAGAATAATAAAGTTCTAAAGTTTTTAACTTGGCTAGCAAAGAATTAAAGAAAGAAGACATTCCTTGAAAACAAGGAATTGTTGGACTATTTTAGCAAAGGAGAAAACTGAAGAAAGAGTAAAGCTAGGACTGAAACAAGTAATCGACGACTGTCTTTACTCTTATTATTGGAGCAGACCGTTTGTTTTGACTATTGGAAAATGGAAATTGCAGGTAAGAGAGATTCAACCATCACTCGCAATTATGCAAACTAGTTTAGAGGTGCCATTGCAAATGCAGGGTTCGTTTTGTCTTTTTCTCTTTTATTCCTTTACCAGTAAACAGCACATGTATCCCAAACTTTAAGTATCATTTTGTTCTCTATATTATCAAAAATTCATTCGTACATTTTAGAAATTCTAATAAGTGGGGTCATGCTTGTTATAACCAAATATATAATCATGTTCATTAAAATAAGCATGCAATGAAATTGGAATGATGACCAAGAAGTCTTTCAGAATAATCCAACTGATCCAACTCATACCTGATAAAAAAGCACTGATATTATGCAAAACCTGCAACAATTTTAAAATCTTTCACAATAATGGATGTTGTACATTACAACTGATCCAACTCATACCTCAAAAAAGGCACTGTTATAATCCAAAACCTGCAACAAATTTAAAATCTTTCACCATAATGGATGTTGTACATTATTATATTTTAAGACCAATTTGCTTGGAAAGCGCTTTGCTTTTAATTAAAATATGTTGGAGTATTCTCACATCGGTTGTGGAAGGGATTGGGTGTGTGTTTATAAGTGTGAGAGAAAGTCTCACCTCTTGAGCTAGTTTTTGGGGTGAGAAGGCCCAATAGCACCCAACATTGGTATCAGAGCTCGGGTTGCCAGCATCTATTCCTCTGTTTCGGGTAATAAAAAATGCTCTCCCTGCTCTCCTAAGGCCCGATGGTTGAAGGAAGTGATTGTTGGGGTTCCTAACATTTCCCTGTGTTCACGGTTCCGGGCAGAAAAATGCTCTCCCAAGGCCTGATGTGTGAAGGGAGAGATTGTTGGGGTATTCCCACATCGGTTGTGGAAGGGGCTGGGTGTGTGTGGGTGAGAAGGCCCAATAGCACCCAACACTGGTATCAGAGCCCAGGTTGCCAACATCTCTTTCTCTGTTCCGGGTAATAAAAAAGGCTCCCTCTACTCTCCCAAGGCCCGATAGTTGAAGGAAGTGATTGTTGGGGTTCCCAACATCTCTTGGTGTTCACGGTTCCGGGCAGAAAAGTGTTCTCCCAAGGCCCGATGTGTGAAGAGAGAGATTGTTGGAGTATTCCCACATCGGTTGTGGAAGGGGCTGGGTGTGTGTTTATAAGTGTGAGAGAAAGTCTCACCTTTTGAACTAGCTTTTGGGGTGAGAAGGTCCAATAGCACCCAACAAAATATTCAAGTCACCACCATCATGTAAATAAAAAATATTGTTGTAAACATTTATTTGATCTTGACAAATCCATCCAAAATCATACCTCTCACAGTACAAATTGACGAAAGAAAAAAACTAACAATCCAATAATAATAACAACTAGATCAGTACCCGCGCTACGCCGCGGGACCATCAACATACGAAGAAAAAATATTATTTGTAGTACTTTGAAGATCAATAATGCTTGGTATTTAGACAAATTAAAAGGAAGAATAAAACAAAAATATTGAATTGTTGTATTCTAAGTACTTGAACATGTACATAGATGAATTACAATAATGATATAATATCAAACTAATTAATTTATATATTACAAATGCAGTTAAAGTTTTATATCATGTTCTTGTGAACAAAAGAACTCACTTATTCAAAAGATTGGACTGGAAAGAGTTATTTAAACATTTCAAAAGCCAAATTGATGTAAGTTGAAACAAAGTGAGGCCTAATAAATTTGCTCCTCATCTATATTTTATGAACAAAATACGTACTTAAGCCTCTAAATCATCCCGTTAATATAATAAATATCATTCAACAAATAGTGTTGTGTGAATTGTTCCAAAGGGGTAAACATTTTTCTTTTCTTTGCAACTATTGCAGTTCTGTGTGGCTTACTTGTAGGTGAGGTTCAAAACCGAGTAATGGATCTACTTTTATAAATGTCCTTTCTATTTAACAAAGTCATAATTAGAAAGCAAAGCATATGTAATTTCACAATAGGTAGCAGCATATGTAATTTCACAATAGGCCTTGTACTTTTTCTTTTCTTTCGATATCGTCTTTTTCATCAAGATTTGGAGGGGAAATTTTCAGCACTCAGATGCAATTGATGGCTAGCAGTGTTATTAATCTTAAAGCATTACCCACAGTATGCTACACGGTAACAAAATGTATCAGTAGAAAGCATTGCACGTTCAACAAAACAACTCTATAATGAAACATGACATGGAGATCATCAATAAAAAATTTTAAAGAACAAAATGGTGGCATAGCTGTATCTTTCCAATAACTTTATAATATTCAAAAAGAAGAAGCAGGCCTACTATTAAACTTTTAAAAGTAACTTTGTCCTAAACAAAACAGTGGTATACCTACATCTTTATTGCTTGGACAACATTTGTAGCAGATCAAGGTGCGACCTGCAACTACCACATATAACCTTCCAATTCTTTGCACCAAACACAAATTCAATCCTATCATCATTAAAAAAAAACCCAATTAAGGGAAGACAAAAGAAATGCAGTGAAATAAAATAAAATAATCTCTTACGTTAAAACACAACATAGAACATTCATCTTAACCCTTTAATGTATATGAGGTTGAGCCTTTCCATTATTTTAGAACAATAATTTTTTTTGTCAGTTATTCTTAGCAATTAGACAGTAATTATAAAAACCCAAAAATTTTAAACTAATTTCTGACAAAGAAATTTACGTTAAGAACTAATTTATTCAAAATTTCTCAATCGATTAATGGCGTGTAAAATATCAACTCTATGAACAGGAATCCCATCAGCCATCCAGCTTTTAAATGCAGACCCAACCATTTCCCCAGCCTCTAAATTCTCAGAATTGGATGCTAGGTTATGAGTAAGTGAATCAGTTCTTACATTTCCCAGAATTGGACAGAAAGCATGCAAGTTCGTTATTTCTTGTGTGCTTTGTGTCCAAGTGAGCAGTTGATGTAAGTGCGCCTTAAGGGCAGATAATGAATTCTCTGGCACACACACTGGCCTTGCAAAGTTCAGGCCTTTATTCCCCTCATAATAGAATAGAGGTATGCTCTCTGCTAGCCTCAAACTTCGGAACAACTGAATCCTCATGCCTCTCCCCATTCTTTATAAACGAAGAAAAGAATGAACTCAAATATCATGCATGAAAAAGAAATATAATCTTACCAATTTGCTATGCCTACTTTCTTTTTTAGTTTTCAATATATATATATATATATATATATATATATATATATATAATATATTATATATATATATATATATATATAGCAGGAAATTGTTAAATCCCTCACTCAAAATGTTGAGATAAGTCGTCTTGTACATTCCAAAATTACATTTTAATAAGCCATAAAGCAAGATAATGCATATCCAACTATACGGAACAAATGATTTTGTAATTGCATTTTTTTATTGTTATCCATATCACAAACAGGAAAAAAAAAACAGAACAAAACAAAAGAATCTAAATGTGCTCAGACCCATCTATAGGCGACAAATGATTCGGTCTACAACCAGTGGAATTAAAAACAATATGTACGAAGTTGGTGCAACATGTGAACACCCTGAATCAAATGGTTTAGGCTTAATACTTAAATATGTCATTTACGTTTACCACTAAATAGAATCAAGCATTTGACGTTTAATTGCATGAAAATCAGTCCTAAACGTTTTAAAATAACATAATTAAATACATTTCAATTAAATTTTTTAATTTTTGTTACCCTTGCAGAGCAATAAAACTTAACAACGTTAGAAATAGTTAAAAAAATGTCCTTAATTCTATTATTTTAAAGCACTTAGGATTGTTTTCATGCAATTAAATGTTGACAGTAAAATTTCATTTTGCGGTAAACAAAGAAAGCGTATTTAAGTATTATGCCAATGTTTTACATCTTTCTTATGTGAATATATTATACCCATCAGACCAATTTTATTGTCAGGAGAACACCAAATTAAAGAAGGAAATAATTCATTGAAGTGGCAAAAAGCTAGTACTGCACATGGTGAATTTCACCATAATTTTTAATGACACATTCTTCTTGTTTTAGTCTTTTGAATCTAGCTACATATTAAAAATTATTCGAATTGTATAACTATTTAAGAACAATTTGTAGCGCAGTTAAATGTTGATTGTAGATTACTTTTACTAAGCTAAATTTTGAACAATAAGAACAAATAACCATCACTTTCCGATTGTTTAATCCTTGGAGTAAGGAAAACAAATGAACCATTACTCAATAGAATGATGAAAGATTGAAGATAGATTTTGTGTATCCATAACTCATATAATACTTAATTGACTACACTTTAAAAAACAATATCTAATGCTAATCGTTCAAGATAAACAAATTATTTAAGTGCATGGATGATCTAATGAATCATATCATATACTTGTAAGCAAATATTAGTGTAACATACTAAAAACTAAATAAAACAACTGCAATCGAAAGCATAGAAAAGTGTAGCTAAGAAAATTCAAACAATGAACCAACATTCAGTTGATCTGTCAAATTTTGTAAGGCCCCAGTTCACCAAGCAGGGTCACCTTACTCACCCGTACTGTCCGCTTTGGGTCCAGATCACCAAGCAAGACCTTCACGGCTTTGTCCCAAGCTAGGCCTAATGGTTAGTATGACTTGACATCTTGAAGAAGTCAAGGGTTTAAGTTACTACGGACACGCTCAAGGAAATTTATCCTGAGTTCTTCAGGATCATTGGGACAAAGCCATGAGGGTCTTGCTTGGTGATCTGGATCCAAAGCGGACAGTACAGGTGAGTAAGGTGACCCTACTTGATAAACTGGGGCCTTACAAATTTATATGAACCTAGCTCGTCTCCACTCTTAAACAAATTATATAGTGAAAAATCATTGGAGGTAACCAATAATAAATATAGGCTCTCTTCTTTTCATTTCTCTATATCATCTAATCATTTGTAACATGTTTCATATATTTCTATAACTAATTATAAGCTCAAAAGATTTACGTCACCAGAAAGCACTTACCTGACATAAACTCTACAACCTCCTACAACTTTAGTGACAACACGAAATTATGTTGCATCATGGCATTAAATATACTGATGTAAGCAGGAAAAAGATTCAATAAAAATTTAATTCAAATCCATTTAAAAACCTAAAAAAATCATATTAAAAAACTAAGTCCAAGAAATATCATACACAAGTAAGGAAATGATATATTAAAAAAAAGAGATCAATTCATATTGGATAATACTCCTCACCTTGTTAATAGCAAAAACACCTTGTCTAACACTTTATGCCATTCAAAAAATTAAGGCTCTGACCTTAATCAAGAATCTCCCTTGATAAAAATAGAAAAAAAATTTTGTTATAACGATTTAAGTCCGAGGACCTAATTGCTTGACGTTAAAATTATGAAGTCGCCACTAATCAATTTTAACTTAGGTGTGATTGGCCATTTATTCAAAACTAAGAATGAGTACATTGGTCTACGTTTTGAAATTTAAGTTTGGGAGTACGACTATGTGTAAGGAAGGTATTAGCACCCCTACAACACTCGTCCGATGGACAGTACCAAATAATCATGTTTATCTTAAATAATCTTAATTTAAATGGTCTTTTATTCTTAATTAAAATTTTTTCTTTTTATTATTTATATTTGATTATTTAAATACTATCATTTTTCTCAGAATATTCTCCAACACATTGATTGAATTCCCAAGGGAATTTTGTTATCTCAAGAGTATTCACAGGACACACTCATCCTCGTGAAGAGGCTTCATCGTCGGATTTCTAATAAATAACTAACAAATTATAAATAAATCACACTAAACAATTAAACAATTATATAAATAGTTTTATACTCTTAAGTTAAACCAATAACTCATAGAGTCATTGTGTTTTTTCTTTTTTTTTGTCAAAGTTGGGCCATTGGAATTTAGACACTCTTATTCCAATATATTTTTATTTTTTTACTTTGTTTTATTAGCTTTTTTAATAATTATATTATATTTTTAATAAAATTTTAAATTTTTAACAATTTTTCTTACATTTATTTTTTTTAAATATCAACATAATTAGTAATCACATTAAATCTAACTAGTTAACTAATTGTTTAATCATAATGTTGAATGGTACTGATTATTCTTGTTTAATATGATACTCAAATACATTCTAGAGATGAATGCGGTCATGCTTGTTTTAACTTTTAACCATACAATCCCGTGGTTTATTAAATAATAATGAATGGAATCAAGACCCAAACTCCTTTTTTTTTTTTTTATGATGAAGACCCAAAGTCTTTCACAGTAGTCCAACGTATCCAACGCGCATGCCTGATATAATCCCAAATCTGCAACAATTTTAAAGTCTTTCACAATAATGGAAGTTGGACATAAATTGTATTTTAAACCAACTTGCTTTGCAACGCTTTACTTTAATTAGAATACTCAAGCCATCACCAACCTGCATATAAGAAATGTTTTAAAATTTTTATCTCACCTTCTTGGACATTGTACACATGTTGTGAACAATGTTTTCTTTTGGAAATACGATAAACAAATAATTTACAAATAATGTTTTAAAATTTCTCCTTTTCTTTTCCTTGATGAAAATGCAAGTAATTTACAAATAATGTTTTCTTTTGGAAATACGATTGTCTTTTTATATCATAAGAAAACCTCTTATTATTCTTGCAAACAAGACCAAGTACGTGTCAGTGAAAACGCCTTATTAGTTCATGGTCAACCAAGTACATTCTCATAATTTCAGCCTTCAAGAGGTTTAAAGCAAACACAAGATGATGGAACTCAATTTTGCAGTTGGGATTTGTAGATGTTTTGGCCAGAGGTAGCTGCAGTTACAGGACACAACCTGATTGAGAATGAGTATGACACAGCCGGAATCAGATACTTTTCATGCACGCAGGGCGTCCAGCTATCGTCTCCGCCTATTCCCATGTGCTGTGGTCAAGATGCACCTGCAAAACCACCAAAAGTAAAGATGGCAAAGTCACATTTCCTCATTCATGGGTGAAGAAACGAGATTCAAGTGAAGAATGAATTTAATAAAACAAGTAGCAACAAAATACTATTTTTTATGAAAAAAAATTATCTGAAAATATGAGCCCTAAGACACCTTTAATTTATTGGCAATTCAGCATGTGTGTACGCGTATACTGTTACTCAGAATCTGTAACAATGGTGCAATATTAATCTATGTTGCGACTTGGTGTAGTGGAAAAGGTTTGCTCAACCTAAAATCAGGAGAAGACAGATTACCTCAATGTTATCCCCTTTGATAAGTTCTTCATTGCGCGTTGCACAGTCAAGCTCTGCGGTGCTGTAATAACTGGCATTCATTTGCATAGCTGGAGATTTTCCATAACTTGAATCATAGATTCCAAACCCATCCTTGTATCGAAATGTCACCCATCTGACATCTGCCCTACCCCCAGATTCCCCAGGAACAATGTAGGGAACATGCAAGTCGTCCACTGTCTGCTCATAAACCCCAACATGTGCAGCGGCTTTTCGATCTGGATTACACTCAAATGGCCCTCTTCCATGCCATTTCACCTGGTCCAGTGATTTCTCCAGGTGGAATTCAACTCCAATGCGTGGTAAAGGAGGAAGATTAGAACTTGGTTTTACATTGGAGTCAATAATGATGTCACCAGAAGCATGGACTGTGTAAAGCATGTCAATTTTGAATAAAGCATCTGCTTTTTCCAACTCCTTTGAAGTACCATTGTCACCCTTACGGACACCAAGACAAACAACCATTATTTTCACAAGATGGTCGTTCTTATTTTGTATAGAACAGCTCTCTGAAAGAAAAACTATGTCGTCCATACAGGCAGCTTTCCATTGTAGACACCTAATTTTGTCCGAATTTCACAAATTATTTTGACAAGTTTTGTTCTTATTTTATTTTTTATTTTCTTTTATTTTCATTTTTCTTATTTATTTTGTTATTATTCATATCCCTATTATTATTATTATCCTTTCTAATATTATTATTATTATTATTATTATTATTATTATTATTATTATTTCCCATACATTAAATGTCACAGATATGCCAGATCTGCCGGTTCCCTACCCCAGCCACCGGCGCCGCAACTCTCGGCAAAATCATCTTCCCCATCCCGTGAATCCCGCTTCAACAGAAATCTACTGATTCTGTGATTTTGAAAGGCTAGGGAAAGGCTCCAATGTCGTTTAAGAGGACCTAAAGCAAGGATTTTTCTTCTTCTTCTGGGGGGACAGGGAGGAGAGAACGAAAACCCTAAGCACTCACCGCCACAGCCACTACCCATCACCACCGAAGCCACTCACCACCATCATCACAGCTACCCACCAACATCATCACCAACCACTCACCACCGAAACCCCTAAGCACCACCACCATCGTCACCACCGAAGCCCCCCAAACACCACCACCCAAGCCAAAACAAACCCCCTAACCCAGATCTGGAAAACCCTAACCCAGATCCGGAGAACCTAGGACCCGAGACCCCCAAAACAACCTAAAGCCTAAACCCCAAAAAAAAAAGACGACCTTCGAACACCTGCAAGAAAAATCACAACCAGATTTATTCACAACCAGATCCAACCAAAAAAACAAACACACAAAAAAAAGGAAAGGGGCTTTCGGAGAGTAGATCTTTAGGGTTAGAGGGATTTTTAGGATAAACGGAGGCCGGATCGGAGGAGAGGGAGACGAGGGGAGTGCTTTTAGGCTTAAGGGAAGCTCACCGGCGACCGGCGTACGGTGGCGCACGGCGGCCGGCAGCCGTTCGGGGACTGAAGGGTTGGGAGAGTTTTTTGGGATCTTTGGAGTTTTTTTTTGGAAAGGACCGGTGAAAATGAAGAAAAACCAAAAAAATGGGGCTTTTATAGGAGATTGAAACGCTGAGTTTTGAGCCCTTGACCCGCGCGCCGACCTGCGTGACGACCCGACCCGGATCCGAGATCCGCGCAACCCGGCTCAGCCTCCACCTTCCCGCGACCCGCGTGTCACGCCCGACCCGCTTGATCCGACCCGTTCGCGACCCGCTCTCCTTGACAGAACTAGGCCCTGTCTTTGGGCTGGATTCTGGGCCGGTTTTGGAAGATTCATTTGGGCTCCAAGCCCAATCCGTTTGGGTATACATTTTTCTCTTATTTATTTATTTATTATTTATTTATTCTATTAAACAGTTTATTTTATGTATTATTAATAAATTTGCATAACATAAAAATAAATATTTGTTTTTATATAAAATCCTTTAAAAAGCTAATAATTTTAAGTTTAATCATATAATTAATAATAAATATATAGTTTTAAGATATATATATATATATATATATAAAATATAAAATATGTAAAAAAAAACAAAACAATATAAAAAAAACAAAAACAAATAAAAACAAATAAATATAGAATAGAATAAAATAAAGTAAGCATAGAATTATTCCGACGATGAGATATCGTAGAAGTCACAAGTAGTGATTCTTCGAATATCTCTAGGTGAGAGGAATTTATCGAATGTCGCCAAAAGTATTGGGATATTCGATTTAAATTTTCAATATACAAATTCATGCTTATTTTAAAAATATATAATAATATGTTTTGTAATAAAGATTATTTAGAAAAAAATACTAATTAAATGATAATTAATAAATACAAAAGAGGTAATGGAGATAGATGGGAAAAATAAATAAAAGATAAAAAGGATTTTAGATATATATGAATACAAAATAATTAAACCAATAAAAATAATAATAATAAAGTTTCAAAAGTGATTAAATTAATCAAATCAATGGTAATAGGATTTTAATAAAAAAAATGATGACAAAAGGGATTAAGTTAATAAATCTAAATAAATGAAGACAAGAAGTAATGGAGATAAAAAATTTCATAAGAGGTAAAAGCTAATGCCCGATGATGGGATGTTACGGAAGTCACAAGTAGTGATTCCTAACTGATCCCTAGGTAAGAAAAATTTCACTAAATGTTGCCAAAAGTATTGGAATATTTAGTGTGGTTTTTTCAATACATAAGCTTTTATCTTAAAAATATATGATAATAAAATTAAAATCAACAAAAATGACAAAACAAATAATATAAAATAACAAAATGATAATAAACAATAAACAAACTATATAAGAAAGTAAAAATCTATGTGCGTCATATATTGTATGTTTGCATCATATGCATAAAGGTTAAAATTAAAACAAATGGAGTTCGTCCGATGATGGGACGTTATGGAAGTCAAAAGTAATGATTCTTTAACTGATCTCTAGGTGAGAAGAGTCATACTAATTGTTGCCAAAAGTATTGGAATATTTAGTATGATTTTTCAATAATTTAAATTTTTATTAAAATGGAAATAAAATAAGTTCTTTTTTAAAATTAATTATAAAAATAAATTTAAGTAAATAAATTTCCGATGATGGGATGTTACGGAAGTCACAAGTAGTGATTCCTAACTGATCCTTAGGTGAGAAGAGTTATACTAATTGTTGCCAAAAGTATTGGAATATTTAGTATGATTTTTCAATAATTTAATTTTTTGTTAAAAATAAAAATAAATAAGTTTTTTTTAAAAAAAGAGAATAGAAAAAAGAAATTAACAATAAAGTTTAAATTTCAAAATCAAATAAATTTCCGATGATGAGATGCTATGGAAGTCACAAGTAGTGATTCCTAGCTGATCCCTAGGTGAGAAGAGTTGTACTAAATGTTGTCAAAAGTATTGGAATATTTAGTATAATTTTTCAATAATTTAAATTTTTAATAAAAATGAAAATGAATAAGTTTTTTTTTAAAAAAAACAAAGAAATATAAATAAATAAACAAATAAATAAGGAAATTTAAAATTAAAAATTCATGTGCATCATTTTATTTGTTTGCATCATGTGCATTCATAATAATTTTCGAAGCAAGTGTGAATTTTCCGATGATGAGATTTCTGTAGAAGTCACAAGTAGTGATTCTTAAGAAATCTTTAGGTGAGGAAAATTATTTCAAATGCTGCCAAAAGTATTGGAGTATTTGATTTAATTATTCAATACGAAAAGATTTACATTTACTTTCGAAAAATAAAGTTTAACCTTTTACAATAAAACAAAATAAATTTACAAATAAAAAATGATTTTGAATAAAAAGATTGCAATAAAATAAGAATTAATTTTAAATATTAAATTAAGATCATTTTATTAAAACCAAAGGATAACACATGATTATTATGGTACCGTTTTTTAACGGGCGTCGTGGGGGTGCTAATCCTTCCCCACGCGTAATCGTACTCCCAAACCCAACTTCGTTTTCGCAGACCAAAAATTATCTTTTTAATAAAACTTAATTAATTTTGAGATTTTGTTAAAAAGATAAATATTTTAGGTGACCAATCACACCTAGTTAAAAAAGATTGATGGCGACTCCCTTTGTTTTTAAATGTTTTTCAAAATCGTCGAGCGCGAAGCCGTTACGACAGCTTGGCGACTCCACTGGGGATGCTTTTTGAGGGTCAACCCATTTATTAGTCTTGTGTTATCCTAAGTTTTAATTTAATGGTCTTAATTAATATTTAAATTAAATTTCTTTAATTTTAAATAATTTGTTGCGTTTGTGTGAATAAGTTATTATGTTTATTTTATAGCATTCTTTATTTGTATATATTATTCTTAATAAATTGTTGGGGTAGAATAAGGGTTGCAGTTTGATAAATGTTCTCTCATACACACACTTGCACTTGTATTTGCATAACATGAGCCCTATACCCGAGTTCCGTCCTTCTTAGGAGGGAGTAGAGTACCTTTGCTCTCGTGAGGTAATCACCTTCGCAATGGCAAGCGAAATACTCCCACTCAAATTAAATCTTACTAGTCCAGTGTGGACGACAGTGAGGTATAATTTGGGAACCTTTAGATTTTCATATCCCAACCCAGCATGTAAAAGGCCTTAAGAAGCCGCTCCTAGCTAGAGCCATGTCCGATTTTTGTAGAAATTATCCCGAAATTAGGATAAATGAGGGAACATTTTACTACTTTTTTCATATCATAACTCTATTGATTTTTCAAATTCATGCCCTCATCAAATCAAAAGATATTTGTTTTCAAATAAAATTTTACAATTTTATGACTTTAAAGAATAAAACGAAGATTTATTGGGTTTCTACCCTTTGTAAAAAAAAAATAACAGGAAAACATCCATTCATTCTTTAATAATATTTGAAAAATAACAATAATGTTTTTTATTTCTTTTAAACTAATGCATAGACATTAAAAAAGAAAGGAATTTTAATGAGAAAATAAAAGGTAAGTGCATTGTCACATTCTTTTAAAAATAGATTAAATAAAAAAGGAAATTAAAGAAAATAAATTGTGGTGTGAAAATAAGATAATTTTGAAAGAAAAGATAGGAAAAAAGAAAAATTTTATTCTTAAAAAAAAAAGGGAGAAATCATCAAAATTTAAAATAAAGAAAAAGGAGAGAATTCATTCATTGAATTTAAATAAGAGAAAATTTTGGTTCTTTTATGCTTAAATTTTAGCATGGTATATTTCATTACATTAATGCATTCACATCACATAATAAGGAAGATATTTGTCTTTTTGGAGTAAAATAGGTCAAAGATATGGGAAATTAATTAGAAAGCTAGACTATTTTGGAGAATAATCGAGAGGAGTTTGGACGTGATATACGAGAGATGAAGGGAAAGCTAGCTAGGATAATGCAGATGCTTGAAAGTTTTGGAGAGGCTAAATTGGTTCATTCTCAAGGATCGTTGTTGTTTCCAGAACGACTACATGTTGAATCATTAGCAAATTGAGACCAATTGACTTGTCATATAAGGAGAAAAGACTGATTGATGTAAAGTCCTCGATATAAGGGAGGTGGCTACAAAACTTTTTATAGGTTTGCATTCACTTCATTCATATGTGCATAACATGATTTTGACAGAAAATAATAAGGCTAACAATAACTGTTTCCTTAAAGAAAAAAGAAAAAAATATAAAGAAAGAAAAAGAGAAAGAAAAATAGTGGATCAAAACAAAGGAATGGACAAATGACAATTTTCAGTTTATAATTCTCCTTTTTGCTTTCTTTTAGTATACAGCTTGTGATACTCTGAAATAACAACAAGGTTGAAATTTCTTTTTATTTCACAATTTCCATACAATAAAAGCATCACATTAGCATGGCAAGCATGACATCTAATTTTAGGTTGTGACGGATTCGGTGTAGATACAGCTCGATCATCGAAAAACTTCGGAGATAGTTTTGGACCATGGAAGAGACAGAAACGAGTCGAATGGAAAGGATGGAAAAAGCTCAACAAGAGATGAGAGAGCAATTGTCACAGATGGCAGGTTTGTGGGAAAAGCTGAACAATGGAAAAATGGGAGAATTAGCTACTCAAGAGGGGCACCTATTACGAAATGCTGAAAATTCTTTTTGTCCAGTTAACATTGGCTCACGAGAAACCCAATCATCTCAAGAGCCACAAGCAATGCCCACCGAGGGTTATGTATGCCCTAATATGCCATCTGCAGTCGACCCTAGTCAGTTTCAAGGGCACGCAACTCCCACCATGAACCCCCTCGAACTAATTCATGTTGCTAATTTGGATAGTCATAAAGAGCAAGGGATGCCACAAGTGGAAGGAGGCTCAAATTCTCGGCAAAAGATAGAGCTTATAGAAAAAAGGCTTCGAATTGTTGAAGGAATGAATTTTCATGAATCTTTAGATGCTGTCGGATTATGCTTAGTGCCTGGTGTGGTCATTCCTTCAAAGTTTAAAGCTCCAGAATTTGAGAAATATGATGGGACCACTTGTCCAAAGGCCCATATCACTATGTACTGTAGAAAAATGGCAGCGCATGTGCATGATGACAAGCTGTTGATCCATGTTTTCCAAGACAGCCTTAAAGGATCTGCTGCTAGGTGGTATACACAACTGGGCAGGGGCGATATTCATTCATGGGAAGATTTGGCGATAAATTTAAGTAAATAAATTTCCGATGATGGGATGTTACGGAAGTCACAAGTAGTGATTCCTAACTGATCCCTAGGTGAGAAGAGTTATACTAATTGTTGCCAAAAGTATTGGAATATTTAGTATGATTTTTCAATAATTTAATTTTTTGTTAAAAATAAAAATAAATAAGTTTTTTTAAAAAAAAGAGAATAGAAAAAAGAAATTAACAATAAAGTTTAAATTTCAAAATCAAATAAATTTCCGATGATGGGATGCTACGGAAGTCACAAGTAGTGATTCCTAGCTGATCCTTAGGTGAGAAGAGTTGTACTAAATGTTGCCAAAAGTATTGGAATATTTAGTATAATTTTTCAATAATTTAAATTTTTAATAAAAATGAAAATGAATAAGTTTTTTTTTTTAACAAAGAAATATAAATAAATAAACAAATAAATAAGGAAATTTAAAATTAAAAATTCATGTGCATCATTTTATTTGTTTGCATCATGTGCATTCATAATAATTTTCGAAGCAAGTGTGAATTTCCGAGGATGAGATTTCTGTAGAAGTCACAAGTAGTGATTCTTAAGAAATCTTTAGGTGATGAAAATTATTTCAAATGCTGCCAAAAGTATTGGAGTATTTGATTTAATTATTCAATACGAAAAGGTTCACATTTACTTTCGAAAAATAAAGTTTAACCTTTTACAATAAAACAAAATAAATTTACAAATAAAAAATGATTTTGAATAAAAAGATTGCAATAAAATAAGAATTAATTTTAAATATTAAATTAAGATCATTTTATTAAAACCAAAGGATAACACATGATTATTATGGTACCGTTTTTTAACGAGCGTCGTGGGGGTGCTAATCCTTCCCCACGCGTAATCATACCCCCGAACCCAACTTCGTTTTCGCAGACCAAAATTATCTTTTTAATAAAACTTAATTAATTTTGAGATTTTGTTAAAAAGATAAATATTTTAGGTGACCAATCACACCTAGTTAAAAAAGATTGGTGGCGACTCCCTTTGTTTTTAAATGTTTTTCAAAATCGTCGAGCGCGAAGCCGTTACGACAGTAATAACTACTCGGACCTCCCCCTTTGTCATTGTTTGTGGGTGCTCGCCAAAAACATGGAAATACTCCATTTTTCATTTTAGGGACACCTTCAACCTGCAATTTACCACCAATTGTTCAGAAATTACCACTTGCAAAATTGAAGAAAGTCTTCAAAATATATTTCAAATGACGTAAATTGAGAAATAAAAAAATTTTCTGCTGTATCTCATTAAGAAAATATGTACAGAGTGACTATATATATAATAACCCTAGCAATAGAAAAGGAAATTAACTAGGCTATCAGATCCCATGATTTATGGAATATTCTTAACCAAATCAACCTAATTCTAGGGATACAAATTGTTGCAAAATCTCCTAAAAATCTTGCTGTACATTAATCACGTTTTCTCACACTCCCCCTCAAGCTGGTGAATAGATGTTTTCCATTCCCAGCTTGGATACAATACTCTGAAACACTAAGCTACTTAACCCTTTAGTAAGCACATCTGCAAGTTGGCCATGTGTAGACACGTAAGGGGTACAAATCAACCCACTCTTCAGTTTCTCCTTGATGAAGTGTCTATCAATTTCGATGTGCTTTGTTCGATCATGTTGTACTGGGTTGTGAGCTATGCTAATCGCAAACTTATTATCACAATAAAGTCTCATTGGGCCATCCCACTTGATCTTCAAGTCTTCCAAGATAATCTTCAACCAAAGTAGTTCACACACACCTTGAGCTATTGCTCGGAATTCTGCCTCTGCACTAGACCATGCTACCACATGTTGTTTCTTGCTCCTCCACATCACGAGGTTACCACCAAGAAAGGTGCAATATCCTGTAGTTGACCTCCTGTCGACTATTGACCCAGCATAATCAACAGTTGTGTACGCCTTAAGCACCAAACCTCCATTTCTTTTAAACATAATACCCTTTCCTGGTGTCCGTTTGAGATACTGCAACACTCGGTGAGCTGCTTGCAGATGAACTTCCTTTGGGCTATGCATGAATTGACTAATCACACTTACTGCGTATGCTATGTCCGATCGTGTATGAGATAGATAAATGAGTTTTCCTACTAAACGCTGATACATTTCCTTATCTATTGTAGCATTTTCCTCTGTCATTCCAAGTCTAAGATTTAGGTCTATTGGAGTACTTGCTGGTTTGCACACTGTCTTGCCTGTTTCTTTAAGGAGATCTGTAACATACTTCTGTTGGGAGATAAAAATACCCTGCTTAAAGTGAGCCACCTCAATCCCAAGAAAATATTTTAGTCTTCCTAATGCTTTGATCTCAAACTCCTTATCCAAACACTGACTTAGAAGCTGTCTCTCCTTATCATCATTCCCTGTCACTATTATGTCATCAACATACACTAAGAGTGCTAAGACTCCCCTTAAAGATGAGTGTTTAATGAATAGTGTATGATCCCCTTGGCTTTGACTATACCCCATGGCAATCATAACTCTTGCAAATCTGTCAAACCATGCCCATGGTGATTGCTTAAGTCCATATAAGGCTTTTTTCAATTTATACGCAGTAAGAGCATCCAAATTATTCCTATAACCTGGTGGGACCTCCATATAAATTTCTTCTAGTTTTCCGTGCAAAAATGCATTCTTGACATCAAATTGCTATAACTCTCAAACCATATTTAGCTGCTAATGACAACAGGATTCTAACAGTATTCATTTTTGCAACTGGAGCAAAAGTCTCTAGGTAGTCAATCCCATAGGTTTGAGTATAGCCCTTGGCTACTAGCCTTGCCTTGTACCTTTCTATTGACCCATCTGCTCTATGTTTCATTGTATAGACCCATTTACACCCCACGGGTTTCTTTCCTACTGGTAACTTCACCAACTCCCACGTTTTGTTCTTTTCCAATGCCTCTATTTCTACATTCATGGCTTGTTTCCATTTCTCATTGGACAAAGCCTCAGATAAGGTGGTAGGGATGGCAATGGTGTTCAGGCTAACCAAGAAGGCTCTATGTGATGGTGAAAAATGTTTGAAGGACAGGAAGTGTGCAAGAGGATATAAAGGTCGTTTTGTGCACTCTCTAGTTCCTTTCCTAACAGCAATGGGAAGGTCTAGGTCATCATGGCCTACATGAGATTCAGTATCAACTTGTAATGAAGAATTAGAAATTGTTACCTCATTCTCAGGATCTGGGTTGGATTCTTGGACTTGCACTGATTCAAGGACAGCCATCTTCTTCCTTGAGTACACCTAGAGGTGGCAAAAACTGGCCCGAGCTCGAAAACCCGCCCGAATCCGCCCGAGACCGAACTGGGACCAGTCTGAATTGACCAAAAAAGTCAAAAGCCCGTAACCGAAAAAATTCGTAACCGAAAAAGCTCGAAACCGAAAAAACTCAAAACCGACATAACCCGAGCCCGATACGATTCGAGACCGAGATCGATCCGACCTGAAACCCGAAAAAATCGAATTTATAACTCGAGAAAACCCGAATTATAATTATTATTTAAAAATAAATAAATAATGGATACACATTTTTAATTAAAAAGTTTAAAATTTTGAAAACAATTATTATTTATTATACAATTTTATCAATTATGTATTACTAGCAAAATAAATATTGAATCTTTTTAATTAAATTAAATTAAATTAATTTAAAACACCATAATATATGATATCAAATAATTTTTAATATCATACTTATAGCATTTATAATAATAAATATATTATTAATTTAACATTTGATTTTATTATAAAAATCATTTTAACATCTTATTATTTTTATTTTATAATAAAATTTTAATTTTAATACAATAATAAATCAAATATATAAAAAAATTATAGAATTTTAATATTTGTTTGAAACTTTGAATTTGATATTTTATGCAACACATTAAAGATATTTTTAATAAAATTAAATTCAAACTATATTTTCTTAAAGTTTTAAGTATAGAAAGATATTGAATTTAGATTAAAAAAAACCTAATCTTAAAACTAAAATTCAAGTTTTTAAGATTAGAAAAAGTTAAGTCATTAAATTAATCAAAATAAGTACAATTTTTTTATAAGCTTGGACATCATTGAAAGAAAAAATTATAAATCAAGCTAGTGGTAATTTTATTTTAGCCTTAAAACAAAAGACATTAATAAATTAAGCTAGTGATAATTAATTATTTATTATATTATAATAATCTTGTACATGAACAAACCAATTTGGTATCTTATAATAATGATTTGTATATTGTATTATAATAATCTTTTAAGAATAAATTATGTAATCTCTTAGTGTGTAAGTTTTATTTTGATAGAATTAAGTATTTATTAAAAATAATTTATTTATTGTCTACTAAAATGTAAAATTAAAGTATGGATAAAAATAATAATTCTAATAGTAAATTAAAGTGTAATTTAATAATATATTAGAGTAGTATTACTGTGTAAGTGGTAATTTTAATAAAATTTGTTTTTATACTTTATTAATATTATTATTAATTATATTTAAATAACTAGCATTATATTAATTAATTTAGTAATATGTACTATTTAATATTTTAATTAGATATTTGATCAATTGGTGTATATCTACAATTATTATGTTAATGTGAACATGAAAAAATTAATATTCAATTACTGTATATGATATAATTATATCAAATGTTATTATTTATAATATAATGTTAATTGTTATATATAACTTATTTAATTTAACGTTCTAAATTTTTAATGAGATATTTGATTAATTATTGTGTATGAGTGCGATTATATTTAATATAATAATGTTATATTATGATTTATGTACAAATCAAAAACAAAATAAATATAAAATTGAGGTAATTAACTGACCAATTATTCATAATATTAAGTATTTTTTTAATATATACTATAATTTTATTTAACATTATAATTGAATAATTAGTTAACAAGTTATGCAGTTAGATTTAATTTAATTACTAATTATATTGATATTTAAAAGACAAAATAAATATAAAAAAATTCTTAAAATTCTTAAAATTTTATTAAAAATATAATATAATTATTTAAAAAGCTAATAAAACAAAGTAAAAAAAAATTATTGAACTAAGAATGTCTAAATTTCAATAGCCCAATGTTAACCCAAAAAATACAATAACCCAATAAATTATTATTAAAAGTATAAAACCATTTACATAAATGTTTAATTGTTTAGTGTGGTTTATTTATAATTTGTTAGTTATTTATTTGTATAGCTAATACTTTTGGATTTTCACTTTCTTTTAGTTTTACTATATATATATATATATATATATATATATATATATATATATATATATATATATATATATTTGGCTCACTTAATTGTTTAGTGTGGTTTATTTATAATTTGTTAGTTATTTATTTGTATAGCTAATACTTTTGAATTTTCACTTTCTTTTAGTTTTACTATATATATATATATATATATATATATATAATATATATATTTGGCTCACTTAAAAAATAAATTTTTATATAATTATTAATTATTAATATATATAATTATATATTTTATAACAAATGTGAATATCATAAGAAATTAAAAAAACAAATAATAATTGTCAAGTAATAAAAACATTAAAATGTAAAATTTTATATTTATATAAATATTTATTAAATTTTAACTTTAATTTAGCATTTCTATTATATTTTTATTTAACTATATAAAATTAAATTAATTATTACATTCAAAATTATAAAAATATTTATCATTTATAAAATTTTAAAATAATTTGACTAAACCCGCTAAGCCCGCCCGATTAAAACCGGACCGAACCCGAAACCGGATCGAAACCGCAAAAACCCGAACCTGAAAAAACTCGAAACCGAAAAAACTCGAAACTGAAAAAACCCGAGACCAGAAAAAATTAAAACTAAAAAAACCTGAAACCGAAAAAACTCGCCTAAACCCGTAGGTTTGCCACCTCTAAGTACACCTTGCCAAATCTCACATTCTCAATGGCAGCGTTGGGATTTTCTAAAATTTCAGGCACAGGTTCAGACACAAGATTTGGCACAGGTTCTGAAATTTCGGGCACAGGTTCAAACACAAGATTTGGTATGGGTTCAGACACAGGATATGACATTGACTTAGATACTGGCATAGACACCGAAAGTGACGATAGATCAAACAAGAAATCCCTATCCTTATCTTCAAGTATGGAATTCTCCCCCTGAAGATAAAGTGTGGTGAAGTAAGGCACTTGTTCATTGAAAGAAATGTCTACTGAGACATAGAACTTCTTTGATGGAGGGTGATAACACTTGTACCCTTTTTGAGTTGAGGAATAACCCACAAATACACATTTTAACGCCCTTGGGTCTAGCTTCCCTTTATTTTGACAATGAACATGGACAAATGACATGCACCCAAATATCCTAGGGACAAGATTATTTGTAGTGTGTATATTTGGATAGAATGTTGAGAGTGTTTCCATTGGACTCTTGAATCCCAAGACTCTGGAAGGCAAACGATTTATAAGATGAGTGGCTGTAAAAACTGCTTCCCCCCAAAAGGATTTAGGCACATTTTTCTAGAATAAGAGAGCTTGGGTTGACTGAAGGAGATGACCATTTTTTCTTTCTGCAACTCCATTTTTTTGTGGTGTATTGACACAGGATGACTCATATACTATCCCTTCCTTTTGAAAATAAGGAGTTAAGACTTGATTGAAATAGTCCTTAACATTATCTGACCTAAACCTTTTGATATTGACTCCAAATTGGTTCTTAACCATGGAACAAAAATTTGGGACGACAGTACTAACATCATATTTATGTTTAAGCAAGAAAATCCAAGTAGCACGAGTACAATTGTCAATGAATGACACAAACCATTTTGCCCTAAAAACATTAGGAATTGTAGGACCCCAAATATCACTGTGAATGAGATAAAAAGGAAGAGAGCTTCTGTTATTACTTACTGGAAGAGGTACACGTTTATGTTTAGCAAGTTCGCACGCTTCACAATGAAAGCTCTCAACATCTAGACCTTGAAATAAAGATGGAAACAGAATTTTAATGACTCTAAATGATGGATGTCCAAGTCGGTAGTGGTGAAGCCAAACTTTGTCTTTATTGGATGAATAAAGTTCTGAAACAAAAGAAGAAGGGAATTGGCCCTCGGTAATATTTGATTGGCTTAGTGCTTCAAGGTAGTAGAGCCCATCCCGTTCTCTAGCATGTCCAATCGTCTTCCCCGAATCCTTGTCCTAAAATACACAATGACTGATGAAAAATCACATTACAACATAAATCTTGAGTAAGCTTTTGGATAGAGACAATGTTTGTGGATAATCTAGGGACATGAAGAACATTTTTTAAGGTCAATGATGGGCTTATTTTAACATCTCCTACACCTGCTACAGTAGTCAAAGAACCATCAGCTGTGGCTATTTTCCTATTGCTTGGACATGGGGAGTATGTGTAAAAGACATTCGGTGAGTGGGTCATATGGTCAGTAGCTCTTGAATCCATGATCCAAGAGTTGGCAAAGGTTGTATCCGAGACATTTAATCCAATAGAGGATGGAAACTTACTTGAATACACCAATGAACAAGTACCTGAAGATTTGTCAAGGTTACTAATTAGAGATCTCAGTCTCTTGACCTCTTCTTGGTTGAGACTGCTTGACTCCTTTGGTGCTGCAGTAGTTGTTTCTGCAACTTCTGATATCTTTCACAAATCAAAACTTGCTGAAAGACTGGCAAGAATCAGGGATAAATCGGCAATGAAGGCCAAGCAACAAAGAGAAACCATCAATGATGAAGAACAAAGGAAAAATCCAGCTATGAAGGCTGGTTGAGAAAATGGCTATGAAGGCCTAAGGCAAAAAAATCAGCAATGAAAGCTGAAGAAGAAATTGCAGAAAATATCAACAATGAAGGTTGAAGAAGAAACTGCAGAAAAATCAGCAATGAAAGATGAAAAAGTGACTGATTTCCAAGAAAAAAACCTAAAGCTCTTGATACCATAACGTAAATTGAGAAATAAAATAATTTTCTGTTGTATCTCATTAAGAAAATATGTACAGAGTGACTATATATATAATAACCCTAGCAATAGAAAAGGAAATTAACTAGGCTATCAGATCCCATGATTTATGGAATATTCTTAACCAAATCAACTTAATTCTAGGGATATAAACTGTTGCAAAATCTCCTAAAAATCTTGCTGTACATTAATCACGTTTTCGCACATCAAATAAGGATCAGAAGTCCCAAAACAAATTTTGTTTTTATGACTGCAGAAAAAGGATATGATCTCAAAAAGAACGTCTCTAAAACCCACTCAACACGCCATCATCAGACCAAATAAAATACCACGCAATTCAGCAACCACAGTGGAGGAAATCCAAAACCCTTAACAAACAGCCATTATGATCTCTAACTAAAGTTCTGCTCCAGAAACACCCGGATTGCATTCGGCATTAGTTTTAAGTTTATGACACGGCGTGCAATTTCTAGAACATGCAGCATTAAATCCACATTTTTATGTTACTAAATACAATGTCAGGTCTTTGGTTCTTAAACCAAAGACCTCAAAGCATTTATATGGACTTCGCAAAAACATTTTGATTTACAATATACATGACTGGGCTAGCTTTATTCCTTTCTTCTGCCACTTCAGGAAATAAGCTATCATAAAAATAATAGTGGGCACTTTAAGAAAAGCCATAGGCTTAGATTACCTTCCAGCTGTCAAGACTTCCAGTTTTCATATTCAATATAATCTCCCATGACTTCTGCTGGCTAATTCTGATATTGTCCCCAAGAATTTCAGTGGAAAAGGACATCATCTTTTTTTTTGATGATATGAAGAGCTCAAATGTAAATATTAAGCTGATTCAGAATAAAATCTAATAGCATAAACAAAAGGACGCGAACCTACATGAGGTACAATATCTCTTTTGGCAGGCAACTGAACTTGTATGGATGAAACAACATGACCAGCTTCTACCCACCGTTTGGCGTGCAAAAGCTTAGCAATGATTGTTAAGAATATTTCTTCAGCATCAGAGCAAGCCCATACAGGATACCATGGACCGGACTTCCATTCTATGTCATAACTGCTCTGGGGTTGAATTACAGGAAGAGAGATAATTCCACATCCAAGTTTACACCCATCCCCAAGAGCAGCCCATTCGAACTCCACTCCTGTTGTCTCAAAAAAAAGTGTTCTTTATCTGCCAAATTAAAATTTCACTAGATGTTAAAAACAGACTACATCACATGCATGCCGAAACTGGAAAAAGTAAAATTTGAGTACCTTAATCATGCTTTCCGTTAGAGAAACCTTGATTGGTTGATAGACATACTTAACCTTTGCAAATAAGTGATGATGCAACACTAATCTGACAACTGAAATGTGGGTATCTTAAAGCGAAAAGTCCTTCAGTACATTAAAAATATGAGATTGAAATAGGGGAACGTGTAAGGCAGGATGAGGATTTCGATTGGGCCATGTAAGGCCATTCAAGCAAAAGTTTAAATCATTCGGATAATCCCCAAAGTCACCACCATATGCCCAATATTTATTACCATTTTCACCATCATTCAGTAGGCCCTATAAGCAGAATGCTAAATATTTAGTCAATCTAAAACATTTCTTGGAAAACAATGGGTTAAAGAAATGAAGGGAAAAGGGACAAAAAGGAGATCAAACGGAAGCATATTACAAGAAATAATTTCAGTATCGGAGGAGCAAGTATCAGTTGGCTAAATGGAAGAGCCCCTAGCATAGTTCCAGATGCTTCTAAGAGTACCTGGGTTCAGCTCCGATGGGACTCATATATCATAATATTGCCAGTGATAAACAATTTAAATAAACTCTAGAAGCAGAAGGATCAAATACTTAAGAGCAAATAAGTAAAAACTAACAAGGGACTACATTGGAGAAAGGATTCATCGTAGACAAATACTGGAGAAAGGCAGAGATGAAGAAAAGATAAGAGATAAAAAACCATATTCATCCCCAACAATTTTTGCCAAGAAATCCAGTTTAATGAGATAAATTAACCAATATATCCACCACTGCCTTTACACTGAAATGTACAAAATAATCATAACAGAACTCAACAAAGCCAAGATCCCAAACTATTTAGTTTATGTCGGAAGCATCACCCTAAGCATTCGATATCGAGGAGCAAATGCAAAAGGCATTTGACTTGTTTATAGGAAAGCATACAAGATATATTTCAATGTCCTGTTACTAGATATAAGCATGAGATGTGTATATTAGACTATAGCAGTGCCTTCTTCGATTAAGGCCACTTATTTTTACTGTAAGTTGAATAACTGTTTTACTTTTTATGGAACAAATAACATGAAACAACCACTATTACGTGAATTTATCTTGGAATGACATAATTTGCCATGTCCATAAAGGGCCTTGAAGGATTCTCAACCTGGTCAACCCAGTCCCAAATAAAGCCACCTTGGAGGCCAAATATGTTATCAATTGCTTCCCAATATTCATGTATATTTCCATTGCTGTTTCCCATGGCATGTGAATACCTGCCATTATCGCAACAGATGACCTTGGATTAATATAATGGCATGGCAGTGAGAATAAATTATTCCAATTTAAAGAGTTATTGTAAAGTAAAAGGAAGAATTAAGATGAAAAAGAAACATGATAAGATCAAAGGAGATGAAAAATCACGTACTCGCACAAAATCAAAGGACGTTCTTCATTTAGATCTTTTGCAATCTTCACTATGTCAGCAGATGGGGTTCTAGATCCACCACCTTCATAATGTACTAGTCGTGAAAAATCCCTTCCATGGATCCATCCTAAATAAAGTCTTCGCATCAATAAGTGGCAAGAGAAGAAATAACACAAAAGAAGAACTAATGAAAGCATATTCCTTAGGTGTGGTACACATTATAAGTAAAAACTGTTGGATGAGGGGTAAAATGGAAAACCTGATTGTGCTTTGACTTTGAGGAAATGACACTACTTCTGGCACAACTAAAGGTGTGCAAAGAAGACAGTATTTCTGGAAACAAGGGAGTACTCAAATTCTGAAAGTTGAAGGTCTCTCTGCCTAGAAATTGATAATGATTGGAGTCGAGGGAAGAGAAGTAGAACTAGTTATGGAAGTTCAAAAGTAGTCCAAAACACCTAAAGCCTTCTTGAGAAAGCTTAGACTATTTTTCTAGCAAATATTTCATTAAAAGAGATACCTGGAAAATCACGATGATGATGATGATGAAAGAATAAGAAGCTGAAAAAACTCATAACAGCCGCTTCTGGAAACACCAAATTTAATGGTAGTACATAGAAGAATGCAGTACCAGCTGCAGCAGAATGATTAGGTCCATATCCAGACTCATTTCCTAAGGACCAAGAAAAAATGCATCCATGTTTTTTGTCCCTTTCCACCATTCCTATAACACGGTCCATCATCGCAGCAGCCCTACTAGGTTCCTGAGTAGGATGCTTCAGATGTCCAGAAAGATCAAAACAGTGGGTTTCAATATTGCCTTCATCTATCATATACATACCAAACAGGTCACACAACTCGTAGCAACGGGGATGTTGGGGATAGTGGCTGTTTCTCACAGCATTGATATTGTTTGGCTTCATTACAACCAAATCCTGAAAGAATGAAAAAAAAAATGAATGAATGAATATGTAATCATTGGTCCACTACAGTAAGCAAGTAAGCTGCAACAACTTGCTAGTAAGAGATAACAATTGACAAAGTAAGGAATCATTACCTTAACCATGCAAGACTCTATGTTTGTCTTCCCCAGTCGTGGATGATGCTCATGCCTGTTCACACCTCTGATTACAACAGGATGCCCATTAACAAGTAGCTGCTTTGGGGCTTTTGATACTTGTCTTATACCAACTAGGCATGATTCACAGTCAACAATGTTTCCAGAAGCATCCTTAAGTACGATAACAAGTGTGTACAAATTTGGCTGCAGGAAATGGCTACGAGCAAGTAATCAACAATTTGGATGAAAACAGACAGATTATAACTTTACAACTAGTTTTATCTAATCAAAATGAGTAAATAATGATATTTAATCCCCATAAGGCATAAGAAAGCAAGAAAACAAACAATAATCTAAGCAGCATTAGACGGACAACCTAGTTCTACAGACTTCAAGCCCCACCCCTTCCAGCAGCCACCCAAAAAAAAAAGGAGAGAACAAAAGAAGGGGAGAATCCTAGAGGACCAAGCTAGAAGCCAGATAAAAATAGGGTATGGAGCACACCAGTACCTTATAAGTTAATGATATATATAATAGTATAAATTAAAATGAATTCAAATTGACTTGAGAATCTCACATGTTCAGCAGACCATAGCTTGGGCTTTTCCAGTTTCCCCACAAGTGCATAACCATGAAATCCTAGAGTCCGGTGGGGATAGGCTTGAGCTTTACGTTAGCTACATTTGATGAAAGGAGATGAATGTTTCCATCATGGTTGTACCAGCTCCCAGCATCATATAATGCAGCTTCTATGATAAAGTTTGTAAGTACTTTATCTTTAGATGTTTCGCTCGAGCAATCTATTTTCACTTCAACCTGAGTAACATGTACATCCAATGCAATACATATTACAACTTTAGTATAAAATAATAGTTCATTGTAGGTAAGTTCTAATGCTCTTGAAAAAAAAACAATAATTTTTAAACTCAAGGCACATAATTTTTGCAATTAACACTCCAAAAAATGTCAGGGATACTCTTCCCGTCATTAAATCTTACCTCTAAATCTGCATATGAGAAGTTGTCAACCAGATTTGATTTGAAAAAGTAATCTGCAATGAAGACCTGCATAAAAATTATTTTGGTCTATTTTATTACACAATGATATGTAAGATGACACTAAATGGGCCAAAGTTACGTGATATCAAAAAAAAAAATGGAGAACTCCAAGTATGAATCAACAAAATCAGGACTTAATATGATCTAAGAATAGATATGAGTTGTTGCATAGATTCCTCAAAACCCAAAAAATGGAAAAAAGAAAAACATTGACACAAGGCAACAGTGGCATAAACCTTTATGCTAGATGTAGAAAATAATAACAGAGGGAAAAGAAGAAGAAATAATAATCTTATATCCTTCTGGCTGAATGTTACAATCTTAAATAGTATGATAAGTAACTATAAATTAGGAAAGAAACAGAAGATCTGGGAATCAGTGATACATATCTGATATCCCTTTATTTTAGGAACAAATTAAGTTAATTATTAAAAGCTAATCCCTAGGAATCAGATTACAACTAATTCCTAAAAATCAGGTTGTAAATTTTTGACTTCCACATTAATTTACCGACACTCCCCCTCAAGTTGGTGCAAAGATGTCTGTCATGCCCAACTTGCTAACTTGAAGCTCAAATTGCTGTCTCACCAAGCCCTTGGTTAGAATGTCTGCAACCTGCTGTGTGGTAGGAATAAATGGAGTACAAATTACTCCTCCTTCAAGTTTTTCTTTTATAAAGTGTCTGTCAATCTCAACATGTTTCGTCCTGTCATGTAAAACTGGATTATAAGCAATGCTGATAGCTGCCTTGTTATCACAGTACAAATTCATAGGAAGACTAATTGGCCTCTTAAGTTCTTCTAGTACCCTTTTTAGCCAAAGTACCTCACAAACTCCTTGAGCCATTGACCTATACTCAGCTTCAGCACTACTCCTGGCAACAACACTCTGCTTCTTGCTTCTCCAAGTGACTAAATTGCCATATAGGAACGTACAGTACCCTGATGTTGATCTTCTATCAATGACTGAACCTGCCCAATCAGCATCTGTATACACCTCTATTCCTCTCTTCTCATTCTTCTTGAAGAAGAGTCCTTTCCCTGGTGTACCCTTCAGATATCGAAGAATTCGATACACAGCCTCAAGATGTTCCTCATATGGGGAATGCATAAATTGACTCACCATGCTCACAGCAAAAGCAATATCTGGTCTAGTATGGGACAAGTAAATTAGTCTCCCAACCAGCCTTTGATATCTCCCTGTATCAACTGGAACACCATCTTTCACCTCTCCAAGCTTAGCATTAACTTCTATTGGGGTGTCAGAAGGTTTGCATCCACTCATCCCAGTTTCTTTCAAGAGATCTAATATATATTTTCGTTGTGACACTACAATACCCTTTTTTGATCTTGCAACTTCCATTCCAAGAAAATATCGTAACTGGCCCAAATCTTTAATCTCAAATTCCTTGGCTAGACTCTGCTTCAATTTGCTCATCTCTTCTATATCATCTCCTGTCAAGATTATATCATCTACATAAACAATCAAAACTGAGATCTTATCTTTAGCGGAACTCTTTGTGAAAAGAGTATGATCAGATTGTCCTTGGCTATAGCCTTGGCTTTTAACAAACATTGTGAATCTCTCGAACCAAGCTCTAGGTGACTGTTTAAGACCATATAAAGATTTTTTTAGCTTGCATACCTTGGATCCAAACCCCTCAGTAAAACCAGGTGGAGGCTCCATATACACTTCCTCCTCTAGGTCTCCATTCAGAAAAGCATTCTTCACATCCAGCTGATTTAATGGCCAATCAAGGTTAGCTGCAACAGACAAGAGTACTCGAACTGTATTTATTTTTGCCACTGGAGAAAAAGTTTCAGAGTAGTCAACTCCATAAGTCTGAGTGAAGCCTTTAGCTACTAAACGAGCCTTGTATCTCTCCAAGGATCCATCTGAATTATACTTCACAGTGAATACCCATTTACAGCCAACAACTGTCTTACCATGTGGCAGATCTACCTTCTCCCAAGTAGCATTCTTCTCCAGAGCTCTCATCTCCTCAAATATAGCTTCTTTCCACTCAGGAACATTTAGAGCCTCCTGTACACTATTTGGAATGACCACACTAGACACTTGTGAAATAAAAGCACGATAAGGAGATGACACATTTTTATAAGATATAAAATTAGACAAAGGATGTTTTGTACAAGGCCTAACACCTTTCCTAAGAGCAATGGGAAGATCAAGTTGATTTGCAGAATTTGACACAAAATTACCTGGAAGCTTATTGTCAGGAATTTTTGAAGAGTTATTGTTGATCTCATGATCTAACCACTGATTAGATTCCTGGTGGTGCTGCAAGATAGTGCCTCTTCTTTTTTGCGCTTGATACTCCTTTGAATACACAAGACCTTTGTATCGTTTCTCTCCCATTTCTGTTGTTTCAGTATTTTGATTTTGAGATGGCAATAATGAAGGTTGTCCAATAGTTTCAACATTTAATTCATTTGTTTTCCCAAATTTTGTGTTTTCTTCTTCATTTTCTGTAAGAGATTGTTTAGTTGGAACATCATCATGATCAAACTCAAATGTTAAATCAGAACCATTTAACAATACATCTTCACTACTGCTCTCCCCCTGAAGATGGGAATTGCTATAATATGACTGTCCTTCAAAGAAGGTGACATCCATTGACACAAACATTTTTTGCAAAACTGGATCAAAACATTTGTAACCTCTTTGATTTGTAGGATAGCCTACAAAAATACATTTATGTGCTTTTGGATCAAGTTTTGTACGTCTAGGGTCATGATTGTGAACAAAAGCAGTACTTCCAAAAATTTTTAAGGGAATGACTGTTGTTAGCCGAGAGGTGGGAAAACATTCATTGAAAACCTTTATTGGTGTTTTGAAATTTAAAATTCTTGTAGGCATTCTATTGATCAGATATGTGGCTGTTAAAATTGCTTCTCCCCAAAGATATTTTGGAACCTTAGTTGTAAAACTTAGAGCTCTAGCAACTTCGAGCAGATGTTTGTTTTTTCTTTCAGCCACCCCGTTCTGTTGAGGTGTATTATTACAAGAACTTTGATGCACAATCCCTTTCTCAGCAAAAAAATTTCCTAACACATTGTTAAAATACTCCTTTCCATTATCACTTCGAAAAATTTTAATTTGAGTCTGAAATTGTGTTTGAACCATTGTATAAAAATTTTTGAACACATTTTCAGCATCAGATTTTTCTTTTAGAAGGAAAACCCAAGTAACCCTAGTATGATCATCAATAAATGTGATGAACCAACGTTTTCCAGAAAATGTTGTCACTTTAGAAGGACCCCATATGTCACTATGAATGATGGTAAATGGCTTTGATTTTTTATAAGGTTGAGAAGGAAAAATAGCACGATGATGTTTAGCTAATTCACAAAATTCACACCAGAAAACAGAAGGTTTTTTATTCATGAATAACTTGGGTAACAAATTCTTTAAATATTGAAAATTAGGATGTCCTAATCGATAATGCCATAACATAATCTCACTGTCACTGGAACTAGAAATAGAATTGAAACAAGTTTGCAGATCTTGCCTTCCAAAGGTTGATCCTTTATTAAAGATATAGAGGTCACCATCCTGTCTAGCACTGCCAATCATCTTCCCCGAGGTTAAATCCTGAAACTCACAATAGGAAGGCCAAAAATTAACTCGACAATTATGATCACAAGTTAGTTTACTGACAGACAAGAGATTATAAGACAAATGAGGAACATGAAGAACATCTTTAAGGGTTAAAAATGGGGAAATAGTAATTTTGCCTTTCCCAGCAATTGTAGCAAAGGAACCATCAGCAATTTTAACCTTTTGATTTCCTGCACAAGGTATATATGACGAAAACGATTGCGATGTCCCTGTCATATGGTCAGTAGCACCTGAATCTAAGATCCAGGAGTCATTAGAATTGGTATAAGCGATGGCTGCAGTGAAAAAATTACCTGACTGTGCTAAAGTGCACTTTTCATCTTCAAACATATCCAATTCCTGCCAAAGCGTCATCATCTCGTTATAGTAGGCTGTTACCTCTCGATCCCCTTGTTGCATCCGCCACATCTGGGTATTTAATTCGAACAATTGAGAATGATTCTCCAAGTCAGAATAAGTTTCTCGAACCGCTTCCCAAACATCTCGTGCAGTTGGCAGAAACATGAAAGGTTTTCCCACAACTGGATCCATGGAGTTGATCAACCAGGCAGTAACCATTGAATTTTCTGATCGCCATTGCTTGTATTTGGGATCACTAATATCTGGCTGTTTCACTTCGCCATTCAAATACCCAAGTTTCCCCTTACCGTCGATAACCAAACGCACGGATTGAGACCACTCAAGATAATTTTTACCATTCAGTTTGTGAATAGTAATCTGAAGAGAATTTTCAGTGAAAGAAATAGCTGAAAGTGGTTGAGAAATTCCCTCTGAAGATGTCGTGCCACTAGTAGTTTCTGAAGAGGCTGTATTCGAGCCAACCATGGCAGCCTTAAAATTCATGATCGAGCCCTAGAAGCTCTGACACCATGTAGAAAATAATAACAGAGGGAAAAGAAGAAGAAATAATAATCTTATATCCTTCTGGCTGAATGTTACAATCTTAAATAGTATGATAAGTAACTATAAATTAGGAAAGAAACAGAAGATCTGGGAATCAGTGATACATATCTGATATCCCTTTATTTTAGGAACAAATTAAGTTAATTATTAAAAGCTAATCCCTAGGAATCAGATTACAACTAATTCCTAAAAATCAGGTTGTAAATTTTTGACTTCCACATTAATTTACCGACACTAGATAAGTTCTAGTCTCCTTCAAACAAGTTCAAAGCTGTTCAAGCACACTCATACCTGATCAATCCTATAAGTTATTAATCAATGCAACGGTATAAGTTACTCCTTTGTAATCTAAAGGTCAAGGGTTCAAGTGGAAACAACCTATTTGTTAATGCAGAGGGAAGCTTACGTTCACATGGCCCTCCCTAGATCCCACAATGTGGGAGCCTTGTGCACTAGGTTGCTTTTTTTTTTTTATTCCATTCTTGTCATATAATTGAGTCTCTATTCATCACATATAGATACAATTTCAAGAATATCCTTATCAACAGGGAAAATAGAAGCAATTCATGTTAAAGAAAAGACAGAAAAAGAAAAATGCAAGAAGAAAGGACTTAAAAGTCTGGTGTCTGTGCAAATAGTTCGATACGCATAAAGCTTCAAATGCTTCTCTGTAACATATCTACCATCCAATAACTTGCCATATAAGTGAAAAAGTAGCGACAGCAACAAAGATGAAGAAAGTATAACCTGTGGCTTAGAAAGAAGAAGCACACTGCGGTGAATACCGGACAACCACCAATGGTCTTGGTCTTCAAGATAAGATCCATCACTCCACCTAAATACTTGAACAGCTAGAACATTCTTCTTGTCTGAATCACATGAATAACAATAATCTGTTATTTCAAACTCAGCGGGCAATCTACTATCCTGACTGGCCTAACACAATGGAAAAGTATTCAATAATAGGTCCAACAGAGATGCAAAATTGAAGGCTCTCATAAAGGTTACCATGTGAAGCAGCTTCTCATTTATGTGAGATAAACTGTCAAAAAATATATTTGGAAGCTGATTCACATGATATTCCTGTATGAATAAAATAAAGCTCTCAGACAAGCTTGTGTGTGCGCATGTGTGCATCCCTTTTTTTTTTTTTTTGCTTCCAACAATCGACTTCTAGAGATGTTCCTTTTCACCAACACCATATAATTTGATTTTTTTTCATCCTTTATCTTATAGCAGGCTTCAATTAAGGAGCAACTATTTTTCTACCAACAATATTCATATAAAGTGGAATATAGGATCTTGTGAGATGTAGTAAATGATTGAGATTAAATTTTCTCAAACATGTATTTTGGGGTAAGCTACTAATAAATTAAATATTACATGATTGACTCATGACCAAGTCCCATGAAATTGTATCTGACCCATAGATCGAATATGGAGTCATAAAATTCTAACTTTTATGGAAGAGTACTTGTTCCACATCATTACTTTAACTAGAAGTATCTTAATTAATTAATAAAAGAACATGCCTCGCATTTCTGAATTCTCCATCATCTCTAGAATTCAAGAGATTAAGTGTACTTGAACTCAGTTGATAAGATTTCTATAAATAAGAAAACTTTCCCACGTGAAATAAAAAAATAAAATACTACAGCAAGTATGCATTATACCTATACCAGGACCCCGTTTATCCATGCATAGAACGCAGAATCAACTGCTTCAAAGTGCAACAAAATCCTACGACCTGTCAAATATTAGATAATATTTTATTTTAAGCTTGACATTGTAGAATTTGCAGCAACAGAGTATATAGCAAACAAGATAAGTAAGAGTAACTCAGGATATGATGAAAGATTCCAGGATAAAAATACTGTGAATAGGTATATGGATTCACTTAGCTTGCTTTAATAGACTGAGACTCGTAGTATTGGAGGATGTACATGTGCATTTATTAACACTTCACACATATAGAAGAAATCTCCAAAAATAATCACTGAAAATATGCCTTGTAATACATAATTGGATTTCCCACACGAGCACATTGAAGTCTGGAATCCAATGAATTAATTGTACAATTCAAAATGGAGCAAAAGAAGATTTTCCATGATCGAAAATTCAAAAGCTAGCACAAAACACATGCTCAGGGACCTAGTAAGTGTAGGCACGTAATCAAGAAGGGAAAACAGAATTATAGAATAAAGCGAAAAACAAAACATACAAGCAGAATAAAAACCTCTAAATTACAAACACATTTAAATAGATTATACCTTGCCATTCTTTCGGAATGTGGAAGTATGTCCTATAGCAGCCTGTAGGGTTATCTCTAGGAACATGAGGAGGATCAAGCGGAATTGGATACACAACATTTGTATAAATAGGCCGATCAAATTCATGCATTTGCCAATTGGAAGGAACTGTTACAATTGCAAAAGATAAACTTTATTAGAGAATGAAGTTTTTTGGAAATGACGTGCAACTGAAGATATTAAAAATCAAAAGACAATTTAGAATGAATTCAGTACAACTGCAAAGCTTAAGAATAATAACAAATAAGAAGATTACAAAATAAAAGAAATGAAAGTATCCAAATATCTTTTCTCCTCTTTTTAGCTTATAGTATATATATATATATATATATATATATATATATATATATATATATATATATATGGGAAAAGAACTGCTTACACAGGTGTAAAATTAAATAGTTTTACACATTTTTTTGGCCTTTGGATTTAATTTAATGAATGGTTTAGATAAAAACCTTTTTTATGTAAAATTAAATGTAAAAATATTTTTATCTTTCTGTTTTACGTCTTCTCTTCACGTTTTCTTTTCCAACACTGTTCTGCGCGTTCCAACTCTATTCTGCAAAAACCCAAACTTCTCTTTCCCTGCAGTCAGTGTCTCACGGAAGTCTCTATAAGTTTTATGAAAAATAGCTTTTCATAAACTGAACCATGTAACAGAATGATGTGCGTGTCGGATATAGTTAACAGCGCAGTATGAAAGCCGAAGCAACTGTAAACAATTTAAGCTGGAAGGTAAATGGAGAAAGCTAAATGATGTTTATCTTTAAAAGAAAAAAAAGCCAACCATCAATACAGAGACTTAAACCAAATTGAATTTCATTGGGGCAAAATATCGAATATCTTGGAGGCGTCGGATAGGAAAAAGGATCCATTTGTTTACCCTACAACAATCCCAACTCAGGACTCCACACACAACAGAACATCAACATTGCAAAATAATGAACGTCAATAATGAAGAATGACAACTATCTTGCACTGTATCCAAGCAGATAAACAACGACAAGTTCTTGCTGATTCGGTAATTTTGTGAAAAATGATACTTAAAATTTAAAATTAAAACAGAGAATGTGTTTTATATGTAGAGATTGTTCCATTAATGCATACTCAAGAAAAAAGGTGAAAGAGGATTGAAAGAGAAGTTTGGATGCCAATTGCAAGGAATGGGTCAGAGAAGTTTGGGTGGTTAGAGAATTATAGAGACTGTCTTGAATTTGGGTGATTATGTGAAGAGAAAGAGAATTGGAGGAGAGAAGACCGCCGTTATAAAAACCAGAGTTGGAATGTGAAAAATAGTGTTGGAAAAGAAAACGTGAAACGAAACGTACAACGAAAACATAAAAATATTTTTACATTAATTTTTACATTTAGTTTTACATAAAAAAAAGTTTTAATCTAAACTATTCATTAAATTCAATTCAAAAGTCAAAAAAATATGTAAAATTATTTAATTTTAAGAAAATTATCTTATAGATTGTTAGTGAAATTTTTTAATTTTACAAGCAAGATTAGAATAATGACATATGTCCCATTTTATTTATTTTTTATTTTTTTAATATTTTTAAAAGATACATATCATCATCCTAACTCCGTTTATAAAATTAAAAAATTTCACTGACAATAAATAAAATAATAATTCTTAATTTTATATTTGCGCAAATGAATCCTTTATATATATATATATATATATATATATATATATATATATATATATATATATAAAGGGGGCTGCGGTTGGCAAGGATTTGATCGTTCTTATCTGGCAAAGTTTCCCAATCAGAATCCTGAAATGCACTTTCATAAAAGTACTTTGGAACAGCAGTAGGATTGGAGGCCAATAAAAATTTCAATAACCAGACAAAGACTTGACAAAATGCAAGCCTTTGACCCAAAAGGCAGCACTTTCAAGTGCACCCTGAACAGCATCATCATTCCAAACTGCCGAGTTGGATATTGTAAGGCCCACTTTATTGCGTTCATACCAGTGTTTAAGAGATCCTATCCATAAAACAACATGTCAGAAATTCGTATTTCAGAAGTTGAACTGATGAATTACTTACACATCAGATCTCAGTTTATAAGTCTAAGGACAACATTATTTCAGAGAATAGCATTTTGGGATTACATTCGGTAACTTTGACCATTGCAATAACATCAGGCCAACAGATATGCCAGCAAAAACAAGGAGTTCACACAAAACTTGAGTTCCTTTGTAACCACTTGCTAACATTTCATAATCAACAAAATTGAAAACATACACGGTATCAACTTTGGCCAACAATCGAGTTGTTAAACAGAACCATCTGAATTCTGAACTAACTTTGGCACTCATTAGCTTGAATTGCATGACTAAAGCAACTATAAACACACACACTCTGAGTGAAAAGAAAATATGACTATCAATCAAGACTATTGAAATCAATGACACTAAATTATAGTGACTTACTCCCACGGCCATTCATTTGTAGTTCAAGATCAATGGAACCCAAAGCGTAAAAACAGAATGAAAAGTAAAAACTTCAAAAACAAAACAAAAAATAATAATAATAATAATTACGATTAAGTGCTAACAGTAAAACTCAAACTAAACTAACCCGGTACAAAAAGAACAACAAAAATAAATATTTGATCAAAAATTTAAAAAAAAAAATAAACAAAGCAAAGACAAGTAGCAATTTTAATGGAAAGATCAATGAATATAATATTAATAAAGAATGAATCATGAACATATACATAAGAATTGGAAGAAGCACCCAAAGCATAAAATCTGAGTGAAAAGTCAAAACTTCAAACAAAACCAATAAAATAAAAGAGTAGATATCAATGAACTACTAACTTTTAACTCGACTGAAAAATACCCAGAAATAAAAGCAACATAAAAATCAATACGTTGATCACACAAAAAGAATTAACCTTCAATAGAGTCATGGCAACGCAACGTAACATGAGCATCTCTTTTTCTTCATTTAATAAAAGACTGATCTTCCCCCGCTTTATAACCATTTTCTGATGGAAAAACAAGCTGTCCAACTATCAAAGAAGCCATTTCTCACTTTTCAGCATACACCAGAGGGTGAAGACCAAAGTGAAGTGATATGACAAAGTAGTAATGTACCCAAAAAAAAAGGAAATGACAAAGTAGTGGAAAAGAATAAGTTTTTGTAGTGTAACAATGGTAGGTTGTCACTTGTCAGTTGCCACGTTGGTAACGTGCTTGGAAATAAAGCTAGTAAGATACCAACATTATCCTTCATAGGGTAATAAAAAAAAACATTATCTTTCATAGATTCTTCTTTTTCTTTTTTATTGCTTTAAATCAATTTTTATTTCAAATAATATATATATGTAAACATTTTCCATTAGTTTTTTATTTTTGATAATATCTTGAAACACTAATAGCTTATCCCAATATTTTGAAATAAAAACTCTAATGATGATAATAATAATTTTGAAACACTAACAATAACAAGAAGAGAAAAAAAGAAAAGAATCAAAAAAATTTAAATCCCTTAATGAAACCTTTAATTCATTTATTTTTCCTCTTCCTTTTTCCTTTTCCCTCCCCTCCATTCCCTCTCTCATTTGCTATCCTTTCAGTCACACATTATAATGATACTTATGCACCTGACTGAACAGTAACACACTCTTTTGACAAACATTATAAGTGAAAGCAAAGTTGTTGATTGGCGTTCGACCATATGCCGTGAAATAGGGATGCAGAGCCGAGTGGGAGTGCTGAGATTTTGCCTCTGATATCTGAACAAGGTTTGCATTCACCATGGTTGGCTACTTCATATTTGTTTTCTATTGAAACCCTTTTTTGTTGATCCTCAGTGGCAGACAGTGGTCACTTCTGCCTGAGGCTGAGGATGTCAGAAGCGACCCTTCTTCCTTGTACTTTTCATGCTATTCTTCTGTCAAATGACTCAAATCCAACTCAACCCTTTTATCCAAACAGCAAAATTGGAGTAAAGATTTTCTATAAACATCCAGAGACCAATGGCATCTCTTTTCAGGATATCCATGTTTCAGCACCAAACATGTGCACAGTTCAATACATCTCCAATCAAATCATAAGTTCACATGATAAGAGTTTCAACTATCACATAATAATAGATACTATAGTCCACAACTAATTTTATGTCAAGAAACAGAAAATTGAAAGTAAACAATTGATTAGACATTAGAAGCATCTCTGAGAGAACTCAAGACCTTATATGTAACAAATCAGTAGGCTGCCATTAAACCACAATAATTAGAAAAAACAGAACTGCTCATGTGTGGAAAAAGAGGGCAGTTCAGATTGGGATCTGTGCAAGTAGAGTTTTTGAGGGGAATGAACACACTAACATCTGCTTAATATGTACAAATCAAAAGAAGCAGATATCAGGAATGAAAAAAACATCTAACTAAACTTTTCTGAATGATATTAACATCTCAAGAGACAGAAGCCTGCTGCCTATTTTCCCCCTCAGTATTCTCTGGAGCAACACTTCGCTCACGGTTCCCTCCAGAACGAGGTTTTCTGAAATATTTTGCAATAAAAGCATCTGCCAAATCAGGATATTTCCCCTTGATGAAGTTGTCCAGACACTTGCGGTATGAGAAATCTTGTTTATGACCATCAGTTGAGACAACATAGAAGCACCTGCTATCTGGGAAATTGATGTGCTTGTTTACCTATGCACACACCCAACAGTTTATTAATATTTTTTCTTTGACAGAAAACATATAATTAAATTCCATATATACAATGTACCCACAAATAAATTAAATATGTATAACATTGTCCACCGGTATGTAAAATAACTCATATCATGTAAATCAAGCATTCATATATAATATGTACCAACGAATATATGAATAAGTACAAAATCAAAAACCATCATTCAAAGTAACCTCTTCCAAAATCAAGTATCAAGAGCTAATTTCCAACCAGTCTTACATAGACTGAAAATATTGAGACTTGCCAAGCCAGGGAACTGTCCCTAAGAAAAGAAATGTTACTTCATCCTATGCTGATGACTTGACGTGCAATCGTGTTTTTCCTGAGTCTTTTAAAAGATCTAACTGACGCTTCACTCAGCTCCTTTTTACATAGTACAAACCTTAAACATACAAAATATATTAAATCAAATCTAAAGCTAGGGGCAGCGAGCACAAGACAAGTTTACTTGACCATACAGCTTAGGATCTACAAGCTGTGCAAGTGTATCCCATACCAGCAAGTGTTAATATATACACACATAAGCACAGGTCCCTAACAGAATAACTATCAGGCATGTCATGGGAGTTTAGTTCTTCAGTAGAATACAAGACAAGAAAACATCACTGTGAGCTAAAGATGCCTTCATCAGATATTATTGGCGAACTTTAAAATGGCCTGAAAATTATCATGCCATAACGAAACAGAGAAGTTGAACTTCAAAGAGAAGAAGTTTCAGTGTTTGGCACCTTGGAGCGTTGCAAACAACTGTATCTTATTATTTGTGAATTTGAAACATCAGGATAAAAGGTAACATGTAAAAACATGAAAAATATGAGCCAGTAAGAAGAAACAATTGTGATGTAACTAATGGAACTCAAAGTATAATGCACAGAATGTATTTACATGGATGTTATCCTCCACTTTGTGCAGTTCCAAATGTTACTCCCTTTAAGTTGTACTTAATAGGTCTAAAGCTCACAAATCACACACACTAAAAAACATGGCCTGAAATTCATCCCTGTATCACAAAGGATAGGAACATCATTCAAACAAAAGCAAACTAGGCAAAATTGGGGTAATGGAGCATACCATGACATAATCAATACCAGCACCCATTTTTACTGCTTTGTCTGGATGGTGAGCAAAAACATTATCAAGTATGAACGACTGATTTGCAGCTGACAGCGGATCCCCATCATTGTACCTTCACATGAGAATTTTCTATTGAGAAAACTGGGATAAGATGAAAACAGGAAGAGTGGAGCAGAAACTATTGACAACACTGGAGGATGGGAAAGTACACAAAGATTAAGTTGTAGCATAATTAGGCACCATAGAAATTGTACAGCAAATGTAAGGGTATCTAATTTATCAGGGTTTCCTTGCCCGATAGATCATGACAACTGGATTGGGGAAAAGTAACAACATAAAAAATTCCTTTCTAGTTGTGAGGTAATTGAAAATCTATATTGTCATAGAAATTCAAGAGCAAAAGTTAGAGAATATTTACCCAGACTGGTGCATTATTTTTCTGATTGACTGCATTAGTGGCTCAACATCTGATAGAATATCTTGCTCCTCAGAGGTAAACATGTCTAATCTTTGTCTTGTTGCAGTGTACATTGCAGCCATGCTGGAATCTTCATTCATCACCCGAGCTGGCTTCGCAGGACGATTCTTCTTGCTAGCATCTGAAGCCCAGCGACGCGAGCCCCTAGTCTGTCCCCACTGATGCTGTTTTTCACTTTGAGTGCCATCCTCACCATGTGGCATATCCCAGCCATTTGAACTTGGTGGTTGGTTTGACTCGTTTAGGGAGCCCCAACCTTGTGAACTTTCTGGTGACTTTTGTTGGTCCCAAGAACTATTCATTATAGGTGACTTCTGCTGGTCCCAAGAACTATTCATTATAGGAGACTTCTGTTGGTCCCAAGAACTATTCATGATAGGTGACTTCTGTTGGTCCCAAGAACTATTCATTATAGGAGACTTCTGTTGGTCCCAAGAACTATTCATGATAGGTGACTTCTGTTGGTCCCAAGAAGAGTCATTCTTAGTCCAGCCTTGGGAGTCATTCTTAGTCCAGCCAGCAGCAGTTGAAGAAACCCAATCAGATGTCGACTGAACTGGCTTCTCCTGAGAAGCTTTTTTATCCCAACCAGATGTCAGTTGAACTTCCTTTTCCTCGGTCACTTTGTTATTCCAACCAGAAGTCGACTGCACTGGCTTTTCTTGACTTGCTTTGTTATCCCATTCACTTTCCTCTCTCCCTAGGTCCAGCTGGGTATCATTTCCACTGAAGCCAGATTCATCAACTGCTACATTCTTCTTCCCCCAAGAAGAAACATTATCCCAGCCACTTGATCGTGAAGATTTGTCCAAGGTTTTTGTAGGGATGGCATCTTGTTTCCCCCAACCAGACCATGGCAGTGCATCACTAGCATCAGATTTTCCAGATTCTTTGCCCATTGCTCCCCAACTAGTTCCAGCATCCCAACCACTGGACTTGAAGGTTTTCTCTTCCATAGGGAGAACATCTTGTACATCAGACTTTCTCAGTTCCCAACCAGAAAATTCAGTTTGCTCTTTCATAAAAGATCCATCCCCTTCTGGAAAGACATCTTGTGATTTAGATTTGCTTGTCCCCCAATCACACCAGTCAGTTTGCTTCTTTGAACTGGTCACAGCTGTTGCAAATTTGTCACCATCCTCAGCCTTTTTATCCCATGAAGACAAAGCATCCCAACCAACATGGGACCCCTTGTCCGAAGACGTAACTTTTTCCCAATTTGACTCAACTGGCTGACAGTCTAAATTATTATCAAAATCAGCCGCGTCCTCAAACACTGGCTTATCTAAATCAGTGCCATGATCTGGGGACAAGCTCCACTCTCCCACTTCATCCACTTCCATTAGATCATCAACTTCTTCACCTAGGCAAGCAGTATTAGAATTGGTTCCACCAGCACTACTGACCATGTGCAGGAAGTTGTAGACATCCATTCCCCTTATTTGATCAAATCCAACCTGGGAAAGAAAAGCATTAATGAGATGATGCTACTGTAGGAAATGATGCAAGCTGATAAGAACTATGTTGCACGGACTCAGGAACAGGTGTTGGGTGCATGCATGTATCTATGTGTCTGCCATGCCCCACGCCAACTACATGAAATAGAAAACATGAGGTTACGGCTATAAAGAGTTCGAAACAAGGACACAGGTCAGGGGATTCTTTGTGCAAATTAAGATATTAAGATGCTCAATATTATTATGTCAATAGTTAACCATCTTTTATGCAACAAAAATGTGATATTCGTGTCATGGGGTTAGATCATTAAAGAAAGCAAAATCATAAAGGCAATCAAAATCCTTTCTGGCAAGTCTAGATGAATTGAGGCTCAAATGCCCTTATTGGCCCAGAGTATGCCTAAATAAATGAACCATAATGGGCCAGAGGCAAAGAGCAAAGAGCAAAGAGATTGGCAGTAACACACCAGAATGGAGAAAGAGAAGGAACTGAAAAATGCCCAGAAACAAATATGCCAATAGATCATGAAGCTTCTTCTCCCCATTTCTGCAATTGATTATAAATTGTTTGTTTATTGTGTGGCATGAAGATTTACAGCAATTGAAACCTAAATGGTGAGGAAATGAAGAAGAGAACTCTGGTAAGAACAACAACTTGGTCTAATTTGGGGATTAAGATCTCCCCTGCCAAATTCAACACAGATCCCATAACCATGTCCCATTAAAAATACCGAGCCCAAGCAACAGAGGATAAGAGTGAGGAATGTAATTAAAAAAAACTTCAAATATGACAAACCTCCTTACGATCCCATAGGATGTCAAACCGTGATCCTGTTCCAACAGCCACACGTTTGCCCCAAGAACAGGATGCAACTATGCTAGACAAGGAATCATCATAACATTTCTCAGCAGCTCTCTCAAAGCACTTTCTTGGTGTCTATGCAACCATACAAGTACTGATTAATTTGAAAGGAACATCGGTTTATCCAAGAAGGGAAATACTTGTAATTTTTCAACTTATAATAACAAAATGGAATAGATTACTTACAAATAACATTGCTTCAGTAAATGGCACTTGAATATTCAATGAGCGAGTTAATGCTTTATAACCACCAGAGTTGAAGCCAATCAAGTTTCCAGCACATGTCATGCTGTTTGCTAAGAGCATGAGGTGTTCCTTTAGAACACCTTTGGCCACCATCGACACTGAAATGGAGAGTCGCTGCGAATTTATCACAAAAAGCTAGCATTTTTAGTGACATAGAGATCTATAGACTGAAACAATAAAACTTTAAGATTATTTGCTACTATGGCAGTCAATATAAGCTGCTACATTCATCCATTAATAGTCAGCAAAAGTAGATTCTGGTATAAAAAAGGCGACATTTGCAAAAAATGCAAGACAAACATTAAAAGTATGCATGTCTAAACAAGTCTAACCCCTACTCTACACTTAATATTTGGTCGAAATATACCTGTACTGCTTGTTCAAAAGCACAAGAAATTCCAAGCAATTCCTGAAATTGCTTTATTGCATAAGGTATAGACCTCTGGGTGTCAATTAAATCTAGTACTGGAAGACAACAATCTATTACAGTCCTCCAGGCATCACCATCCTGCTTCACAGCAGATTTCTCCAGAACAACATCCAAAGCCAATTCACCCTTCTGAGTCTTGCTGGGGTTTCTTATCCAAGTTGTAGTACCTGGGCTAATCCAGATAATATTTGCTGAACTGATACGGGGGTCACCTGTCCATTAAAAATATCAAACAGTAATTATCAATTAGCAAACCTGTCATAAGCAGCCACCATAACCATGTTTGATTACAAGCTAGATAAAATTGAAACCTAGGAAGTATTCAGGTCCAACTATGGGGAGTTAGATTATTCTATGACTTTAGGTGTTTTTTCTTGCAATCTATTCTTAGCTTTGCTTGGTATCATATTTGCTACTCACTGTTCACTCTCAAATTTTGCCATAACAAAGGTAGATAGCAAATAAAGTTATCATATTTAATTAAAATGAGCTGATGGATGAAACCTAAGACCTTCCCCCCCCCCCCCCCCCCTCTCTTCTCCCAAACCTCCCACCAGCATACACAAAATCTAAAAAAAAAAAAAAGGAAGATCATGACTATAACACTAAACATTTCAACCAAGCTTGGGAATGACTATGATACCAGTAATACTTAAGAAAACTCATCTAGGATAAACAAGTAAACCAGATGTATAGGGCTCCTAGATGTTACCCAAACCCAAAGTAAATAGAATACAATATGGTTTCAGCAGAGCAGAAAGAAATTATACTAATTCTTTGGATTATGCAATCATGTAAACCCAATCCAGCGAACTTTCAATATGCTTATATAACAAGCAATTATTAGTTCGGAAAAGTATAGAATTCAATAATACCTTTCAATTTTGTTAGAAAATGCTATGTAGTTTGCAATGAATTTATATTGTTTGTAAAAGGCTTAGCACCACTCAGTAATGAAATTTATCTTGTTTGCTAACTGGATATTAGGTCAGTTGCATAGAAGATAAAAAACAAGAGAATAAGACCAAAAACTTGGAAAAAGAAAGTTACTCACACATCACCTCAGAAGCAAACTTCACAATATGTAAGCTACATGCATAACATTGCATCAAAAGAAACCAAATACCAAAAATCACAAGGTAGAGTCCAGGGAAATACCCTTGATGATTGTTTCTAGAAGAACAGGGTAGATGATGTCAGCCAGGTCTTGTAAAGTATCATCTAGATCATCTTTTGTACTTCGGAAAAAGAACATCAAGCATGTCATATCATGACACTTACTTGCACAGGACAGCTGGATAGAACAACATTCGCTGCCAAGAAGTTCAAAAGAGAGGAGAATTTACATACATTGTGACACAAACTGCAGTGTATAATGAAATAGTAGAGATGTTCAGTAATAAGAAATGCAAACAAAACAGAAGTCCTGATGAACAGACATTAGATAAAATCAAATAGATAAAAAGACAAAAATGCTAAAACGGGCCTCCCAAATTCTTTTTGGGTCACAACCTACGTGATCTTTTCCGAATAAAATGCCAAATGACACCTAATATTGTTAGTCACACACCAAAAATTGACACAAACTGAAGGTATCACTCAACATGCTTCATCTAGTAAAAGCTTCATAATTTGATAAGGCCAAAACTTCTTATGTGGCCGCAAAACATTGAAAGCTTGCTAAGCCACAACTAAACAGCTTGTTCAAATTAAAAATCAATCCATTGAATTGCCAAGAACTAAACAATGAAGAACCATATACTAGAACAAAAAGCATTTTCAAAATCCAATTCAGAGAATACTCTCTGGGTGGCATTGAAACAACATCAACCAGTGCATCTGAACCTTGCACTAAACTCCAAACACCAAAGATGAAAAGAGGCAACATATAAAGGAAACAGCCCAGCAGGACTTCAGTTTCAATGTCACAAAACATATGATAGCAGCAATCAATATCACAGTATATATTTCGTAGTGAGGATAAGGCTCAATTAGACTCAATAGTCTAGTGATAAATACCAAAAATAATTCAAAAAAAATGCACTGTTTTAAATGATTACAATTTATAAAATTATGAATTGAATGCCCAGGCCAGTAGAGATGCCTGATGCATTTTTACATGGTATCTAAAGACATGAAACCTAAAGGCAGCAGAGCACAAAAAAATTAGTTCTATAGCATTTAACTTCAAATCAACCTTTATTAATTTGCATTTTTTCCTTAAGGAAGAATCTTCAGGTGATTAACACGAAACAAGCACGTATTACAGTAAAAGTTAAAACCATAACCAACAGTTTTGGTCTAATATCCTCCACCACAACCAAATAAAATCTAAGCAAGAGATTTCATTTTATTTCTCTGGTAAAAGGGAAAGGACTAAAGCTCAAACATAGGATCTCTATCCATGTCTCACCCCAGCATTACCAACTGAGCCAAAGCTCAGGTGGCAAAAGTTTCCAATTTACCTTGTAAAGAAAAGCAGAAGCACTATCAGGGCACCAAAAACAGGGGAAGCTGAAGAGAAATAATAAAGTTGGTTTTTTTTTCAGGACTCTTAACTAATAGCTGATTGTTTGATAGTTGGCACTTAGTCCTATTTTGGCGTGAGTGGAGTAACGCAGAAGAATTCGCAGCTATTTCACATACCTCACTGCTGTAATTACTCATAAGTCATATACTGCCATGCCATCAGTTAAAGAACAAATGGCTAAGAGCTTGCACCAACATATGTTGCTATTATAACCAAAGGAATTACAACAAGTTTCAGCAAACTACTAGCAGTAACCATTCACGGACGGTACAAAACCAAAAACACATTTAGCATACCATAACAAGTATGGGTGAAGAAAACTAACCTGAAAAACAAATCTATCCTCTTGAAAAATTCAGCAGCCTTTTTCTTCTTACGAAAGGAGTTAATAGTTTCTTGGCACTTCATATGAACCTCTTGTATACTAATATTTAGCTCCTTCAATAGAGCCTGTTTTTTTCATCACTTCCAAAATTAGATATCTTACAAGAAGTAACAAGGACACAATTTAAAGCTTTAAATATATTCCAAAAGATGTGATTATAATAGACTAAGTATAGAAACCTTATTGAGGAGGATGTGACCGACAAGGCCTGTCTCAATTTCTGATACAGTTTCTTGTTGCTTGTATCTGTGAGCAATGAACTAAGGTTAGGACTTATAATACTACTGCATTACTTATATATATATATATATCCCCTTTTTAGTAAACAATATAGTGGGGGGATAAGAAAAAAATGAAACCCCAGAAACTTGATTATGTGATTAAACATACTCAATGATGAACTCTACTGCAATATCTTTGAGTTTGACTTTTCTCAATTGATTTTTAACAAGATATGCTGCATTTTCTCGGCAATACTTTCTCCCACAATCACAATCTTTCAAATACAGAATTACACGGCGGTCAATGAGGTCATTTTTGAAACTGACTTTGCAAAGCAATATTTCCTGAAAATAAGATAAAGTGATGGTAAGGGTAAGTGCTATCCAGAAAAGGCATGCTTAAGCATCACCAAACCATTTCATTCTACTCAAGCCATAACGGACTAAAAGAGAGTACCTTCATCAGCTCCCAAGAAGAATTGCTACTAGGAGTTGAATCAAGAACTGCTTTATATGCTGGATTTGACATTGCGGTAGCAGCTAATACACCCACAGGTTCACCAGCAGGGAATTGAGGTCGAGTTCTGGCACTCAACCCATATTGAAATTGAATTATTGAATTGCTACTGATGTTCCTAACTGTGCCATCATAACAAATAACAACATCACGAAGGATGGCCATCAAATTCTTAAACAAGGTCCCAGGTTCAGACAATCCTCTTGTGGAGCGAACCATGACTTCTCTAGTAGAGATTGAATGAACAAGGCCCTCATATGGATCCAGCCCACGGAAAAAGCAACACTTAATTAGCCCAAACTCCGCAGAAGTATAATCGACTCCATCAGAAGGATACATGCTTTGAAATTGGTATGCCACCTCTTCAACCAAAGTCTTTGAATAGAATTTTCCTTTATCAGAAAGTTGCAGTCCCAAGAACCCAATCTGCTGAACAACCTTATTGATAGCGGAATCGCTCTTAGAGTCAATTAAATCACCCAAGGCGGATGATTGAAGTATGAAATCTGCAACTGGTGCTTTGGCTACTCGGATGTGATTCTCCATTTGCAACTCAACTAATTCATTATATGTTGATCTTAACTGATAAAGCAAAGGAGAAATAACCTGGATATCCTTCTGAATATTTTCTATAACTTCCCTGGATACTGAAAAATCTTCCAGACTAACACTGAAGCCTTCTGCAAAGATATGCTCCATCAGTAGAGGCTGTAGAGAATCAAAGAAGTTGAGAACCTCTTTTGGACCCTTCTCAAAGAAAATGGATGCCACAATTTCATTAATCACGGTCTGCATGAGGTCCCTATTGAAATCAACTTTCAATATATCACTTTTCCCAATTGAGTATCTATCTCCGGAGCAGTCAAAGCAGGCAGGAAAAGCAGCCTGCAGAATTTGAAAAACTGTCCAGCAAGGAGCAAAATGATTACCCTTCAAGAAAGCAGGTTGTGGCAAAGCTGAAGAGAGAAACATTGACAATTGTTGAGCATCTGCCTTTTTGAACAAAAATGTCTGAAGCATAACTCTCAGTGACAACAATGAATCAGTGGCCAACTGCAAATTTAGGTTGCCACTATGAGAGCTAAGTAGCTGTTTCTCCACTGAAAAGAGTTCAAGAACTTCTGCTTTTGCAGCTAAAGACTGAGGGTAAAACAAGTGAATACAATCTCCATCAAAATCAGCACTTAATGGACCACAAATCAAGGGATTTATCTTCACTGTGTGATCATCGTGCACATATACTGAAAGTGCCTGCAATGAATGCTTATGTGTGGTTGGCGGCCTATTTATAAAAACAATGTCCCCATCCATAATTCGCCGATGTACCACCTGACCAGGTCTCAAAAAGGTATGCCCCTTCGAACCCTCCCTCAATGAATATGTAGAAGAACCATCTCTGTATGTCAAACACAACTTGTTATCTACCAGATTTTGCAAAAATTGCATGTTGTGCATGTTAACCCTCTCCTCGAAAGTAATTCTCTGAGCAATTTCAGATGGAATGCCAATTTCATTCACCTTTTTGTATGGATCACCAGTAATCACACTGCGTGAAGAGAATCCAGAACCCTTTCTAATGAACAATGTTCTCATTTTCTCAAGCCATGCCTTTGTCGAAGAATCAGTAGCATCTTTGCTAATCCCATACCGTGCGTCTATATTGCGAGATGCTTTAGCAGTACCCCTAACTTGAAGATATTGCTCAACTGCTGATTGCAAATCATTAGCTTCTACTTCATGAGATTCAAAATTTGGGGTACCAGACCTCGAACTTTTGATGATCTCAACTTGCTTCAGAACCTTTTTCAGCAGTGTTGTAGAAAGATCCTGGCAAAATAATAATAGAAGTTTAACCACAGAAGACATAACACTAACTTGATCCGACAAAAACATCAAGATAAGCAACCTTATTTGTTCATAATAAACTTACTGAGGACATGATGCTAACACCATCGGAAATGTCTGGGACAGACAAACAATTAGGAGGAACAGGCAAATACTGAAGAATATATCCCTCCTGTGGAAAGAAACCTTTCCCAGAAAGTTTTCGTCTTGTCTCTGCAGGAATTCTCTTGAGTATTTCCATCACCTGTTAGTGATTTTAAACAAATAAAACTTAACACTGGAATAATTGATATTTCATCAGACACAATATCAAGCAGATGTTCATATGACACCCTATAAAATATTTCGGGAAACCCAATGCTTTACCGATAATACTTGTTCTAGATTTGGTGAAGATTCAGTATACATATAGCAAAATCAACTATTCAGAGCAGCCTGTATTCAGGAACTAATAATGATTTAAATCAGATGCATTTGGGTATATAGAGACAACTAAAGTAATAAAAGAACAAAGTTGCTGATGCTAGAATCTATGGGAAATGATCAAACGATCAGCCAAACTTGAATGCACTACTGTCTGCTTTAAAAGACTACCACTAAACTAAATATCATACTAATACAAGCACTTGCATTTAGACATGCTTAACCATGTACTCTGTTGTGGTATGCTAAAGAAAAAAAAATCAAATATATAAAGCTCAAAATAAACAACAAAATCACGACAAAAGTAGGGGAAACAGAGTAGATAAAAGTGAATTGCACACAATGACTCATCTCAAATTTCAACAAATAAGAACAAAAAGAAAGCCTAGGTCAGACACTAAAAGATGAGAGAAGTTGAAGCCAAACCTCACAAGGTAGCAGAGTTCGAGTACGATGGTCACCATAGCGGAAACCATATCTCTCTAAAAAACTCCAGTTAGCTCTTGTTTGTCTAGATGGCTGTTTCAACTCCAAATAGCAAGCACCATCTGTTGTTTTCAGCTCTTTGATTGAAACTTGTGGAGCATTCTATGAAAATCAGAACAAAACAAAAGAGTAACACACCATCAACTGAAATTGCAGAGAACAAGTTCATAAACAAATTAGTCCATTTTTCTGTCCACCAGCTGCTCACCAAATACACAAGGACAAATTACTCTAAGCAGAAAAGTCTCACTAATATCAAGAAGTAATTCCCATTTAACACATGAGAAAGAATAGGGTACTATACTAGATACCACATTATACACAATTTATGCATTATTAATTGCTATTCCATGTAAATATCTCATGCGTTGTCATTAAACTAAAATCGATTATCATATTCCCACTATTTCACCTCTCTTTCATCTGTCATGACCTCTAAATAAAACCCCTTTCCCCTCTGTCATGACCAAACAGTTCATTGGGGAGAGAGAATGTGTGTGTGTGCTTGCAAGAGAGAGAGAGAGAGAGAACTCATTTAAACAGGATATAAAATATAGTATACATCATCAAAAATGATAAACAGCAATTACTTAGCACTGCATACTGCAAATCAAACAAGCAAAAAATGTTAGGCATTTCAAACTCACCTCACAACAAGATGCTAACAATCTTTCAGCAACACTGCCACTTTTCATCTGAAACTGAAAGGTAGAGACTAATAACTACCAACCATGTAAAATACATCAGCAGATTTAGCGGCATGCTATTTAGTAAGAAGTAAAGAACTAAGAATCCTACCTTTCACTAATAATGCTTCAGAAAAATAAGGAATATGATTACATAAAAACTCCAGCATATGCAAGGAATATCATAAAAATTCACAAGCATAAATCCTACGAGGTTTAAACCCCCAACATCCCACAATTTATGACTTGCCCTAATGAAGCATGGAACACAGGATTTGCACTTCAACCTAAAAAGCTGTGCATCATGTGACAACAAAACACGTAGTCCTTTCATCTTCCTCAATTAATGCAAAAGAGAACTTTCTTGTACGTGGAAACTTTAAAACAAGATCATCTACAATGGATAATGCAACAGTTAATAAGCTAGTACCTTGTTCTTCATTTTTAGGCACTTCAAGCACAGCAAACTCAACAGTCGCTTTAATTCACTTATATGGCTAGGATGATATATTGGTATTGGTAATTCAATATATCCAAAATGACCTGAAAGCAACAACATAGATGAAAAGTTTGGATTTTTGAAAATACTTCCTTCATTATAAATACTTTTCTTTTTCTCTTGTTTTCAACTTTCATACACTACTAGGATAGAAATAAAAACCTACCTTCACATTTTCCAGGTTCAGAAGTACCACACGCATTACATTTGCCAAACTCTAACGGGAGACCAAGGTAGGAATTTGAGAGCTGACTAACATGGTTAATAGGAAAGCCACTGATAGACGCTGTAAGCTGCAAATAAAATTTTAGACAATGGAAAAAGTCAATTACATCACAGAATGAACTAACGCACAACAAATCAGAGAATTTAGTCCATTATTAGTAACAATAATTTGAGGGTAAATACTTCTAGATAATAAGCCCTAGTGAATCAAAAGTTGTTTTCAAAGAAATCATTGTTGGTGAATCATTCCATTTCCCCAGTGTGAATACTAAAACTACTTTCAAGAAGCACAAATAAATACCAGAGATAACTCCTCTGCGGAAACCAAAATTGGAGGGAGAGGGGGCAGAAAATAAGTAGACCATCCAAAATTCATATGTTGCAATCATCCAAATGACAACAGAGCACGGGGAAAGATTATTGCTATAATGTAACAAGCTAATGAACAAGTAAATGAAAAAGACAAATTCCAACTTACAATTTCCTTAGGAGTTGCCAAACAGAACTTTATACCAACAATCTCACCATCTAAAATAATTGCTGAAGAATTTTCCTCCATATCTCTTGCTTTAAACTGTAAGACAAAACTGTGCAAAAAAACAATCTAATAAGTATCGATTGGTGAAAGATACAGAAAAAAATCACGAGATTGGAAAAGCCTACATGGAAGATATTAAAACCATTGGCAGCTTTCTCCTACTACTACATTCAAATGCATTTCGGTTGAGTTGGATGCCAAAACCCACATGGTATCATATGGTCTTCCTAGATTATACTAAGGATAAGGACAACATGAATAGTTCACAAATCCACCTCAGTTTAGGGTTGTACACCTATAACCTGAGCCTATTCAGTCACAAGCTACCACATCAACAGAATAAATCAGAGCAGAGAAATTGTGCTAAACATGACTTTGCAGGTTATCCATGAATAACATTTAGTAACACGAAGGACAGAAAGTCTACCAGAGAAGAAAAGATAGAGGACAAAATTCCAGCATACAGAACATATCACAAAAGAAAGGTATTGTTCAAAATAGGAAGTTCATGCAATTGAGCTATTTCCCAAAAAGCATTATGTACAGTACTTATAGCATATTAATTCATGAGAAAAAAATTGTTATTTATTCCACTCAACAACTACTAAAATCAATAACCAATGTCAGTTGGGCCAAGTATAAAGAGTTCGGTATCTCTTAAGCAAGATCTTGAGTTCGAGCCTTGTGAATGAAGAAAACAACATTGAGAAAGCTATCCCGTTTCAGGTCCAACCATAGCTTGACTTCAGATTAGTTGGGACCCAAAGTAGCCTTCAGATATCGAGGGGTTTCAACCAAAAAAAAACCTACTAAAATCAATAGAAATACAATTTATTTAATAATATAAATAATCCAAATTTTAAGGGGATTCAAACACTAAACATTTCAAACCCATAAAGCATATACAATCATAAAACGGTATGTTAAGCCTCAGAACAAACCAATGATGAAAATCAAAAGCCAAAAACAAGGGCTTTTAGCTAGCTAACTTCACATAGTCATCATGCCAAGTAAACAGCAAAGACATAAAGGGGAAAGTAATATCAGGAATATAAAATGACTCACATTGACTAATTGGCCAACTGAACCCGACTCCACAACGACCTCTAGTTTAGTAGGAAGATATGCAAAGAAAATGCAAGACAAATGACATGCATGAACTGTAAGGAAAATTAAAAACCAAACAGAAGCTGAAAATGGCTCAAATTCCTTCCATTATTCTTTGTTTTTCTCTACTTAACTTTCTCAGCAAAGACCATATGCAAAAAATTTTGGTCAAACGAGAAGTAAAAGAAAAAGGTAAAAAGCCAAATTACCTCGAAATTTTCTTCCTTTTAATCTACCTCAGTTAAATAAACCTGAAAAAAAAAAACAGCAAAAGCGTTTTAGCAAACGAGTTAACAAAGAGGCTAAAGGCTTCTCAAACGAATAAAGAAAAGAAACAATGTCTAACATTTCCAGTAACAAAGCACAAAACCAAATAAAAAAAACTAAAAAAAAAATTGTAAAGAAACGTACTTTTTAAGTTTGGGGAAAAAACTAATACCCAGAATCTAAAAATGTCAGTTTATTTCCATTTTCTTCAACTTTGCTTCACTGTCTAAGTACCCGAAATAAAAAAAAACATTGCTTTAAGCCCATAAGACTTAAAGTTAAATTACCTGAAATGTCTTTGTTTCCTTCTGAATTTTCGTGACACTGATTTTGGAAATGCTAAAAATTAGCCCTAAAACCCACCAAAAAAGAGAGGAAAGCAAATGGGTTCTCGAAGTAGGAGCCAAAAATGATTTTAAACAAACGAACAGTCTATTTAGCGGGAGAAGGAAGAGAAAATGTTAGAAAAAAAATAAATTTTATAAATAAAAATAAAAATGTCTCCCTTAATTTTGTACAAGTTTCTCTTTCTCTTTCTCTCCCTCACTGAAAGTAGAGAGCAGAGAGGTGAAAAAAAGCTTTGGAGAGTCAAATGAGAGAGAAGCAAATAGAAATTGGATTTTTCTTTTACATGAAGGAATTTTGGCCTTTCCCAGCTTTTTCATTTTTGTTTTTATTTTTGGGTATTGGGTTTTTGGGTTATTGAAAGGATAGTAATGGGCTTGCTTCTCTTGTCTGATTTCATGGTTGTAGGGTTTAGCACTTCATGGTTCAAGTTCAAAGATAGAGCTTAAGGCCCTAAATCAACTCTTAGAAATTAGAATCCCAATTCAAAAACTTTTCTTTTTTGGCATCCCATAAACCAAATAAAAAAATGGTCTTTTATCTATCATCATTAAGGTTCCGTTTAGTTCACGTAAAATAACTTTCAGAAAATAATTTCTGTAAAATAATTTTTGAAAATTTGATTTTCTGGAAAAACTAATAATTTTTATTGTTTGGTTGATATGCTGAAAAATATTTTCTATTACTTGTTTTAACTCTATATAGATTAGGTTAAATTTCAGTGAAGCTTTTCTTTTAACAGTGACATAGGTTTGAAAATTGTCTTCCTCTTTTGAAAATGGTAAGACAATTTCTCAAAATCCTTAAAGATTTTCCGTTGACCGAATTTTATTTTTCGTTGACCGAAAACGTTTTACAGGTACCAAACACGGAAAAATGTGGAAAATATTTTCTAGAAAATGAAATTCGCGTACCAAACGGAGCCTAAATGAAAATTGCTTACAAAAACTTTTCATACGGGTTATTGTATAGAATCAATTACTCCTTTTGGGTGTGTGCTATTGGATTTCAATTTTTTTTCTAAAAAGAAATCGAAACCTAACAATAAAATAAGAGATTACAAGTGATAGAATTTGAATCCGAAACCTAAGAATAGGTTAGAAGGTGGATTGATAATTATCTCCATGTTAGAGAAATTCTATATTAATTTGGACTTGAAAAAAGGGCCACTAGGGTTTTAACCATTGGGGATAGCCCAAAACTTGCCTAATAAGACTATTTGTTCACTGAATCAAATCTATACTCTATAGTGTTCATTTGGGCTTAGCCAACCTTTCCACACAAAATGAGAGATGATTATTAGATCAGTTATATTTTCACGTAGTATGTATCTTAGAAATGTATGAACAAGCATGCATTTAGCAAGAAATGTGTTTTTTTATTTCTAGGTTATCAACTTAGCTTTGATTTGGATGCATGGAGAAAATCATTTTTACCATTTTGAACGTGTCGTTTTATGATTGAATCTCTAATTTATGCGATGAGATTTTATGTTAAAATTTTTTGTTCTTTTTGCTTTATTAAAATTTGTAGTAATTAAAATTTTATTGAAGCTTTTATCTTCGTATTTTAGATTTTAGGTATTGTATTTTGTGCTAATCAAAATGGATTCTACTTAGTATTAAGTGAATTAATCCGAATTATCCTCTATTGTTATTTTAATTGTCAATGAAATTTGTTATCTAGATTATTTATATTTTTCAACAAACTGTTAAAGTGTGAGATTGTATCTTACCATCCATAAATTTGATAGTTTTATTTTTTTCATAAAAAGTTATTCAATATATACACAATCAATAAAGTTTTTATTTTCATTTAAAGATTACATTGTATGTGATTTTTTTAAACACTATCACCCTCTTTGTTAGCATTTTCACTTGTACATTAAAGTTTTCTCATACTATAATACCAAATCCTTCTCAAAAATGAAAAAAAAATGCTAACATAAAGTAACTGTTTCACGCAATTTTTTTTCCATCCATCTATACTAGTTGTAGATAAGCAATGCATTATTGCTTTATACACGGATAATAAAAGTTTTAAACAGACATATGTTCAATATATCACTTGTTGCTTATGAAGTTTAAAAACTCAATAAGCAATGCATGAGATAATTTTCTTGTATGGTTAGAATCTCTTTCCACTTCTCTCACTGTGCGTATAGAGCATTACAACCACTAGTGTTATTGCAGGAGAGACCTCTACAGATAAATCTACTATCTAGTCATGACAACAATGCAAATGGCTTCTCTTGCAGGTTTTAGAATCAAATTTTGGACCATGAAATATTATTGACTTTTTTTGCATCAAAACTATATCTTAAACATGACACCAGCATTCCTTTTAACTTAGGGGCCATAAATTTGAATTCCAAATGCTTCCATTTGATTGCAGATTTTGAAGAATCAATCCTATATGGTGTCGGATAGGTTCACAAGCTTAATGTTGAACTGAGGTTGCTAAGGCTCAGGTTTCAGTCAAAGCACTGATCTTGATAATCACAGAAGAGTATGATCTAGTAGGTCTCAGTCTGGAGACAGTGGATACTGAGAAATGTATTGAAATGCTTGAATATTCAATGAAATGACAACATTAACAAAAGCTGAACCCTTTAAGCTGCATTCACCATGCTGCATTGTCTTAGTGGGTCAATAGAAACGTTGCTTCTGCAATATGAGGGGGTCCTAATTGTATGACCACAATTCCATGATTCTATCTCAGTATTTAGGTCCTAATGACTGTAATCATATTAAAACTGAAAACAGCTGTGCTGTCTCTTTATCAAAATCTATCAACATAAGCTTGTAGATCAATAATTCATGGTATAGATCTAGATAGCTAGCTTGGTACTCAAAAATTCGATTTCTGTTTTCTCGGCTTTAGACTTTAGTGTCCTGTGAAATGGGAGAATCTATCTTCCGCAAATTCACAAACAGACTTTACTCTATTTCTTCTTTCTCGGATGCAATGTATTGAATGATTAAAATGCATATCTCTTCTGATCAATTACCTCTAATTATGGAGATATATTCAGGAATTATGCTATCTGTGTCATCCAATATGTTAAAGCGGTGTTCTCAAATTTGTTAAATGCTTTGTTTCTTATGGTCTTATAAATTGAGTCTCCCTACATATTGCCAATCGGTTTTAAGCTGGATGCTTAACATGATATCAGGATCCAGATTTTGTTCTGTGTCTATTCTATTACTCTATTATCTGTGGTCTTATATTCAAGTTGGTTCTCTCTACCTATTACAAATTGATTTTAAATTGGATGCTTGACAAAATATGTCGAAATCTTGGTCTAGTCGGAGTTTGAAAAGGACTGATGTTGGCTAAATCAGTCTGTGTTAATATGCAAAGCAAAAGCAACTATCCTCACCTTTTCATAAGGACCATAAAATCTCCAACGAAGCTTGAAGTAGGCATCAAGAATGAAGGGGGGCCTAAGAAAACAAGCCTTATGAAGCAAACACGCAGGGAACCTATTGACTAAAAGTTTCCAACCACTATAGCTAAACAAAAATGACATCCAAACTTTTCAGTAAAAAACTACCATTGTTACACTCCAAAGCCTAATATGCAAAATAATTCAGGAGTTAGCCTCTGTTCAATCCTTCCCATTTAATCAACAGACAATTTTTCATGTGATTGTTTGCTGGTTGGTCTGTGTAATTATTTAGATATTAAACATGTCATAATAAGTCACTTAAAATATCCACAATATTCAAGTCTTTTCCTAGTGAATATAACTTTAATTAATGGTTATGATCCTTAATGGTTAAGGCTTTTCCTATATGTGTAAACCTTTTGATGGCAGTCTATGGTATTTTACTGTTAGATTAATTTTGATTTAAGACTTCTACAATGGCTGAACATTACAAACCCTTTTGATGGCAGTCCATTATTAATAAATCGATGAAAATTGAAAGAAGTGAGCGAGCTGACAACGGTAACATTTAGTGGCTCATGAACGTCCTGGGGGTTTCATTAAGTTTCTTGGTTGGGAAGCTTCATCAATAGCTCAACTCGGATGAGTTTCAGTTTTCTCTTTGCATGATTGGAATGTAATGGATCTGTGCTTCTTTGATATGACTCTGAAAGTGGAGTGAGTAGAGTATGCGCTCCTCTTTTCGTTCGCCCTTTGAAGGTTGATGCTTGATGATTGTGACTTCTTTTGTAGTTTTGCTTATGTTTGTACTGAACTCGGGTTCTTTTTCTAGTAGCTTTTGCTAGTTTCGTAACCTCTCGGTTAATTTAATCAAAATGATTAAGCAAAAAAAAAATGCGCACAAGTTGAACCTGTTTACTGTGCTTCTTAGAAGAAGCAGGCCTACAAGAAATCTAGCAAATTGATGGAAGGCAATCACTCAATTTCAAAGTCAAAAGAGAAAAAAATGAAAAAGGTTAGACTCTAGCTTGTACAGCAGTACAATCTTCAACAATTTCGATACGATTTCATGATAAAGAATATGGAAAATCATAACTTGGTCGTTGTTATGCTTTCAGGTTAATGCATAATATGAAAATATTCTGAGGTGCAGATCAGCTTAAGGATGCCATCCATAACCAACTTCAAGCTTTGACAACCAATGCTAATGGATTTCTTTAATTTCAAGAAATGTAAAGTTCCACGTCACTGTGAAATGACTAGCAAATTAAGTGAATGTCTCCTTAAGATGTGGACTAGTTATGTACATGATTCTTCAGGCAGGTCGATTTTGATTCTTTTGAATTAATCCATGGTCGTGCTGATTTTGTCAACAAACTGTTGATTATTTCATGGCCCTGGGGCGATATGATCTAGGAGAAAAATGAAAGAGAATATGCCAATAACACACAATCAATGTCCAACAACATGCTTCGCATTGGACCCTTATAAAGTGGAGGCAATTGATGGAAACTTTTTAAGTTCTTTTTCCTAATCGATTCAGTCAGGAACATTGGAATGGATGGAGTAGAAATGTTGGATCCAAACATGTCGTTAGGCAGTGGTTCCATTGATGACTTTACTGAAAAAAATTAAACAGCATTAGCTTACAACTCTAAAAGTAGTGGTTCCATTTTAATTTTTATTTATCTATTTTTTATTCTTTAGTCCTTTTGAAGTTTAATTTGACATATCAAAATTTGTATGTTAATTTCTATAATACATATATAATCATGTTTATTGATTAAAAATGTTTTATGTATATATAATTACAATATAGTCGGCAAATATATTTTTTTATGTAAACCACGGGTATCCTCATCCGTTTTAATGGTCTGAAATTAATCCTATTCAGGGATTAGTCACAGTCAAGACTTAGTCACAGTCAAGGCTCTTCACCCCTCCCCATAGATGTGTTTAACGGGGATCGAACTTGAGAGCTCTTCCCACAAACTCAGCCTGTATTACCAATTGAGCCATAACCCATAGGTAATTAATTTTATTTATATTTTGGGTCGGGTCGGGCCAAGCTTGAGCTTCAAAAAGTCAAGCTCGAGCCCTTTTAATCAAGCCCATTAAATGCATCCTATATTTTTGTCTAAACCAAACCAAATTTCGAGCGGGCCTTTAGGCTTGAGAGGATAATCTAAGTCTTGAGCAGGTCTAGTTCTAAAATACCTAATGTAGATTTGTCATTCCTGATACTGTTGTAGAATGAAATTGAATTGGTTGAAATTGCTGTGAGATATCCTTCTTAGGGTCACATTGAGACAACTCTTTTCCTTTGGAGCTTGAATTTTTATGAAACAAACAAGATATTAAAAAGGATGTTTGGTTTTGTTGACAAGGGTACGTGTTAGAATCGATGGTAAAGAAGAAGAAGAAGAAGAAGAAGAGAGTATGGACGAGGGAAAGAAATCCTCTCTTATATTTCTCATGCATATTGTGTGGTTGATACAGTAAGGTTTATATAACCAAGCCTTTGAAAATATGCACTTGGCGCCAAAACAAAGAGCGGTAAATTTGAAACAAAAAAAAACATCAAAACAGAAATACAAAAATTGGAAATGCAAAGCACGTTTTCGGTTGTAACACTCCCCCTCAAGATGGAGTATATATGTTGAATACTCCCATCTTGTTGAGTAATGTTTGAAACTGTGCAGGATACAACGGCTTTGTAAGCAAATCTGCAACTTGATGTTGTGAAGCAACATGTAAGGTCTTCAAAATGCTTGATTGCATTTTTTCTCGCACCAGATGACAATCAAGCTTTATGTGCTTGGTTCTCTCATGAAAGACCGAATTAGCAGCAATATGTAAGGCTGTCTGATTGTCACAATATAAGACAACTGGTTTTGGGTGATCAATGTGCAAGTCCTTGAAAAGATTCAGCAACCAAACAAATTCACAGGTTGCATTAGCCATCGATTTATATTCTACTTCAGCTGATGACCGTGACACCATTTGTTGTTTCTTGGACTTTCAAGAGACTAATGAATCTCCGATAAAAATACAGAATCCACTGATGGAACGCCTATTGTCTGGACAAGCTGCCCAATATGAATCTGCAAAACCTCTCAATTCCGGTTTAGAGGAAGATTTGAACAACAGCCCTTGCCCTACTGTTCCCTTAATATACTGTAAAATACGATATGTTGCTTGCAGATGAGGCTTTCTAGGCTGAGCAAGAAACTGACTTAGATAATGAACTGAAAATGTAATGTCAAGTCGTGAAATTGTGAGGTATAAAAGTCAACCAATGAGTCTTCTAAACTGAGTAGGGTCTTCCAGCACATCCCTTTGGTCTCGTATCAACTTCATACCAAGATCCATTGGAGTTTTCAGAGGTTTGCAACCAAGATAACCAGTATTTGTTGTTCAGGTTGGTCTAGATAGAACAGAAAGTGAGGAAGACATAGAAGGAGTAGATGACTCAATAATGGGAATTGGTAGGACTTAGAAAAAATATCAGAATCAGAATTGGATTGTGATGTGGAAGATGTTTTGAGAGGAAAGATATGTTAATGGAAAACAACATCTTTAGAAATATATACTGTATTGGATGCAAGATCTAGCAATTTATATCCCTTAATCCTAGGTGGATAACTAATGAAGACTGCTAGAGCTACTCTAGGGGAGAACTTAGATCGATGTCGAGTAAGAGTGGAAGCATAACACAGACACCCAAACACTTTTAGATGTTGATACAAGGGTTCTTTATTCCATAACAGCTCAAAAGGACTGTGATGATTCAAGAGTGGTGAGGGTCTACGATTGATAAGAGACACTGAGGTTAAAATGCAATCACTCCTGTAGACACCAATTTTGTCCGGGATTGTGAATCTCGAGTCACTCCACGTGTATTCTAAAAATCGAAAATAAATTAAACCCATGTTTGAATAATTGATTTTATTTTGTTTTATTATTATTTTTTTTATTATTTTTTTTTATTTTTTCTTTCTTTTCCTTCTTTCTTTTTCTTCTTTTCTCTTTTCCTTTATATTTTTACTTTTATTATTTTTATTATTATTACTTATTTTATATATATTTTTTATTTCTCTTTTTATTTTTATTTTTTTATTTTATTTTTTATTTTTTATTTTATTTATTTATTTATTCATTTTGATAAAAAATGCAAAAAATTTAAAAAAAAAGAAAACAAAACAAAAATCAAGGAGTCATAATCAGAAACCCTAATCGAGACCTTTAGCCCAACACCAAATCCCATGAAACCCTAACCCCCCAACGGAGCCTAAACCCATATGAAACCCTAAACCTAAACCAAAATCCTTAACCCCCGAAAGCCCAAACAGAACCATTAACCCTAATCCCAAACAGAATCCCTACCCCGTCCAGAAACCCTAAACACAACCAAACCATGCCAAACCCTAACCAAATCGTGACCCCAAAATAAGTTTAAACCCTAATGGCCGCCAGAAACGAAAAAGGAAAGATCGTGTCTTCAGAATCTGCAAGGAAATCAAAGAAAAAGAATTTAAAATCAGAACATTAAAAGCATAATCAGAATCGGATCTCCAAATTTCCAAAATAGTCAGATCTAAATTTTTATAAAGAGGACAACACAGAAACAAGAAAAAAGGGGAACAACCAGAGAACCAACAACAGAATTAAAATAGATCAGTGGCATTCTGTTTAGGATTCGGGGGATTAAGGTTTTTAGTTTGGGGGTTCAGATCTGGAATTGGCGGAGCGATTTAGTGTCTAGAATCCCTAGATCTGGTTTCAGGGAGAGGAAAGGAAGATTTCTGGAGGTTTTTTTTTTAGGTATAGATCTGGTCATTTATGGTGGTGCACGGCGGAGTAAGACGCCGGAATCTGGAGAAGTTGAATTTTCCGACGACCGTTTGAATTTTCCGGTCACCGGGTATCGCACGGTTTGAGAGAATTTGAGAGATTTTTTTTTCTGGAAGGCTAGGTTTTTGTCCGAAAAACTCGGAAAGGAAGCTTAAATACTGCTTTGGAACGACGCCGTTTTGGAGTGCCTAACCCGCGTGCTGACCCGCGCGTTGACCCGCGTCCGACCCGACCCGATCGTGAGGTTTTTATTTTCTATTTTCCGAGAATTTCCATTTTTTATTTTTATTTTTTTATTATTTATTTATTTTATGTTATTTTATTTTATGTTATTTTATTTGTTTATTTATTTTTTTTCTATTGATGATTGTTGTGTAAATTTGTAATTAATACAGTAATTTAATTAACAAAATTATACAATAATGTGATCTAAGTAATTGATTTGATAAGTTATGTGATTTAATTAGATGCATGAATGGTATGATTTAACAAGTATTGATCTGATTTAATTAATGTAAAATGTGAATATAAACTGATGTATTTTTTTTTATTTTATTAATTTGATTGTTTAGTTTAATTTAATTAGTATGATTTAATTTAATTAGCATGATTCAATATAATTAGCATTACTTCTTTAGTTTTTTTTTAAATAAAATTCATATGATGTGCTCAATTTAGTGTATGATAAAAGTATTGTCAAAATTTATGTAGTCCAAAATTGCAATGCATTAGAAGAATATAATAATAAACATTTTAAATAAAATAAATGTAAATATTCCGACGACGGAATTCTAAAGGGACTGCGCTTGAGTAGTACTTTTAGATGTCTTGAGGTGAGGAGAGTTCTTTTAAATCTTGCCAGCTTGATGGAAGATTTATAGGACATTTCCAAGATTTAATAAATTAAATTATAAAAATAAAAATTAAATTAGATTAGATTAAAAAATAGTAAATGAAAATTAAGTTTATTATAATAAAGAATAAAGATCAAATAAATAAATTGGAATTAAAATTAGAAAATAATTAAAATAAATAGAAATTAAATTAAATTAAATATTTTTAATAAATGTGAATTATTCCGAGGATGGAATTTAAAGGGAATTGCGCTTGAGTAATTTCTTTAAAAATTCCTAAGGTGAGAAAGTTTTTTTAAGGTCTTACCAGCTTGATGGAAGGTCTTTAAGAAAATATTCAATATCAAATAATTCATGTTTATTTAAAGATATAAAAATACATGAAACAATAATTTATATAAAGAAATAATAACGATAGAATAAAATAGGATAAAATAATAAATATAAATTGGATAGGAGTCAAAATAGGATTTGCATAAAAATATCTAAACAATCCGACGACGGAGCCTCTTCAAGAAAGGCGATTGGTCCTACTTGAATACTCTTGAGGTGAGAATAACTTTTAAGTTGTCCAACCAGCTTGATGGAGGAGACTTAAAAGATTTTTCAATATTTAATTATATCGAAATTAAAGTAAAAGGCAAAATTAAGATAACCTTAGATCACTTGGTACCATTTTAGGATGGGCGTTGTGAGGGTGCTAATCCTTCCTCACACGTAACCGTACTCCCGAACTTAGAACTCTTAACGTAGACCAAGCCTTATCCTTAGTTTGAATAGGTGACCAATCACACCTAGGTTAGAATGATTGGTGGCGACTCCATAGTTTTGTGTCTAGCTATTAGGTTTCCCCCGAAGCCTGATACGTTATGACAACTCCAATAAGGTAAGGGAAAATGAGACTAAAACAAGAGTGATTGAGCAACATTTAAAATGTGTTGATATTTACGCTCCACTACTGAGTTTTGCTGTGATGTATCAACACAAGAATGGAAGGATATGATGCCATGAGATTTAAAAAAGTCAGAAAAGGCTAGTTCAGGTGCATTATCTGATCGGACAACTTTAATTGTGGTGTTAAATTGGTTTTTAACATAAGTACAATATTCTGGAAAGAAGGTGAGCACATCAGATTTATTTTTGAGTAGATAAACCCAGGTGTATTTGGTACAATCATCCACTATGGTAAGAAAGTACTTATAACCTTCAAATGAAAGAGGGGTAAAAGGACCTCAGATATCGATATGAATTAACTAAAAAGGCTGAATGGATAATGATTGTGAAGATGGGAAAGGTAGATGTTTCTATTTGGCCGATGGACAAATATCACAAGGAAAAGCATGACAAGAAACATCTATTTCTCCTTTTAATGTTTGAAGCTTTGCATGAGATGGATGACCTAATCGAAAATGCCAAAGTTGTTTATTTGAAAATGTGGCACTATTACAAACAGAGGAAAAAGGCATATTTGCACAAGTGATTATTGTGGAGCTCATGACATAGAGGTTTCCAAGTCGATTACCCATCCCAATCATCTGGCCCGTGGTAAGATCTTGAATGACAAAGGTGGAAGAAAAAAATGTGACTGAATAACAATATTGATGAGTCAAGGAACTAACAGATATCAAATTAAACTTGAATTCAGGAACAAATAAGACATTATCCAGAACGATGGACTTAGACAATTGAACTGTTCCAACATGAGTTACAGGGACAATGTGACCATTTCGCAATGTGACATGAGAAGTGTTAACTGAATGAGATGAGTGAAATAGACTAAGGGAACAGGAAATATGATGAGTGGCTCGTGTATCAATGATCCAAGAAGTATGTGAGGGATAAGTATGTGTATCAAGTAAAGAAGAAGAAATTATACCACTGAAACAAGAAACTATAGGTTCAGGCTGCTGCTGTTCTTAAATAGATGAAGAAGCAATGTTCAATTGAGAATTTAAAAGCTTAATGAGCTGCTTGCACTGATTAGAACTGAGACCTGCAAAAAAATGTTTTGTATCATCAGTCACCATAGAACTTGTTTGATGAACCTGTGCCTAAGGTGTTGTAGGTTTGCTTCTGATTCTATAACCTGGTGGATACCCAACAAGCTTATAACACTTGTCGACTGTACGACCAAGGATATTGCAATCTGTACAAAGAGGTCGATCTCGCCTGAACTTGAATTTTTGAGTGCCATGAGAAGCAGCTGCAATTGAAGCAGTAGACGAGTCTGAGAGAGTTAAAGGAGGTTGGCTGATAACTCTCTGTCGTTCTTCTTGTACCACCAGAGAAAACACCTTAGTGAGAGTAGGAAATGGATCCATCATGAGTATTTGGGCACAAATTTGTGTAAAAGAATCATTCAGCCCCATTAAGAATTGCATGACACACTCACGTTGTTGAAAATCAGACCAAGATTGCATTCCGCCATAGGTACAAACTAGCACAGGTTGATAGTCCTTCAGCTCATCCCAAAGAATTTTGAGACGAGTATAGTAAGTACTAACATCCATGGAGCCTTGATGGAGAGCAAGAAGACTAGTCTTAATTTGAAAGATCTGAGAAGTATTGCTCTGATGAAACTGATCTTTGAGATCGTGCCATATATCATAAGCTGTAGAGTAGTACAATAGACTATTGGCAATTTCTCGAATAGTAGAGTTGAGAAGCCAAGAAATCCATCAACGAAGCAAAACTTGTTCTTTGTTGTGAGAGCCATCAGCATTGCTCGACTCCAGGTGTTGTAGTTGGATTTAGTAAGAGGATGAGAGACCAAAATTAATCTAGGATGATCTCTATTATGGAGAAAATAAGGACTACTAGAATTTTAGACAGCAGTAGATCCAACAACAACACGATTATTGGTATTTGTAGCAGTACTACTAACATTCCCTCAAGCTATGGCAGCGTCGAATAAGGAAAAAGCAATCAAAGATTGAATTGCTCTGATACCATATTAGAATCGATAATAATGAAGAAGAAAAAAAGAAGAAGAAGAAGAAGGAGAATGAGAAAAACAGAGTATAGACGAGGCAAAGAAATTCTTTTTTATATTTTTCATGCATATTGTGTGGTTGATACAGTAAGATTTATATAGCTAAGCATTTGAAAATATGCACTTGGTGCCAAAACAAAGAGCGATAAATTTAAAACAAAAAATAACATCAAAATAGAAATACAAAAATTGGAAATGTAAAGCACGTTTTTCGATGGTAACAGACGCATGTTTCCTTATTAACAGTGAAATTAGGTTTCAAAAGGGACAATGATTGAAACAAGGGTTCTGCACCAAGGCACGTTATGCTTTCTGTTTGCTCAGTCAAGGTCATTGTAGATTGCCTGGGCCAATGAGCAATGTTATTGGGCTGCCACTGTTCACCTGCTGATACTTTCATAAATGTATATGGTTCTATTTTTTGCGTCTTAGATTTGACTCTCCATTTTGGATCAAAAAGAAAAAAAGATTTGACTCTCCATTTTGGATCAAAAAGAAAAAAAGATTTGACTCTCCATTGGTTCATAAACAATGCCAATATGCCATACCATGGTGCTTTTTCCTTGGTTAGAAATGAAACATTCATAAAATAATAATAACAAAATTACCGACTCGGACGAGAAGACACAAAACACATGGGAAGAGCAATTGTGTAAAATTCACTGGCTAGAACCTGTGACCTATCAAATCATTGATACCGATAGCAAAATGACATGGATGCTTGAAAACGCGAAGATTTTGGCAACTTTTATTGTATGGATTCATAGCTTAAATTAAAGGAGAGATCTATTAATTGTCATCTTAGAATTATGAGGAGGACAACTAGCATTTTCCTTTTGCTGTTATTGGTTCATGTATGTTCGCAAATTGCAATCTATTGGCTATATATTTGTTTCACATGGGTATATGGATTGTTAATTCATAAAAAAGAAACAAATTAAAAGGAAATGCCTTAGACTCCTACACTGTACAGCAGAGTAGTGTAGAATCTTCTGCTGGTTGGCTAATATTCATGATGGGAGTCTGCAAAATGTCGGTTTGGTCATCTTTTTGTAATGCTTTCAGTTCAATGCACACGATTCTGAGCTGCAGTCTCTAGGCCTTTCAATCACAGTGTTATAGGATTCCATTATCTAAAGCCATCTCAACTTGACCATTTATGAAAATGATTGCTTCAACTTCAAAAAAGTGTAAAGTGCTATCATTGTCAACAAAATGCGTCTAGCAATTCATCAGCCAATAGTCTCTTGAAACGTTGCCTGATTTTGTGCATGATCATCAAGCCACCCTGGTCTGAATCGAGGCGCCAACTTTCTCAATAGACTTTAACTGTTAGACATTAACTGTTAGAGTAACACAAGTTATGCTAATTAGTATAAACGAATTAAATTATTTATAAATTTTTAAAATTTAATTTAAAATTATTTAAATTTGATTTATTTATCATTTAACTGAACTCAAATAATAAATCGAACCGAGTTTGAATATCTTAATATTTAGTTTAAGCAACTCTCAAACCTTTTTAGAATTTTCTTAATATATATTTTTTATATTTTATTATTAATATATCATTTTACTCTCACAATATGTGATTAAAAAATTGATAAATCAAGTTTATCAAATCGAATTCAAACTTATTGAGTTTCGAACTTAATCAAAATAAATTAAAACTTATACTAGATCATTTCGATTCGGTTCAATTATACTTTTCTGCCTGATAACAAACACGAAGGAAATGCATAAAATTATCACAATGTAAGCTGGTTTTGGACACCCACAAAGTGGAGGGATGGACCCTTTGGCAAGCTCTTTCTCTGACTGGTTCAGGAACTTGGAAATGAATTAATGGAGCAGAAATAGCATTTGAAGCTATCCTTTTATCAGTGTGTATCTACTGATCATGACTTTGGTGAGGTCTATAATGGTGGTGGTTCCACAGAGCTCTCTTGATATTTGTCAGCTCTTGTAATCTTTGTGGGGATGTGGTTATGGGATTAGGCAATGTCACATGCATGGTTTCTAACATGAGAATTTCATGATTGCTTTATGAGGTGATCGTCCATTGAGAATTGGCAAGTAGATAAACTTAACAATTTTTTCTGCAATTGAAAATATTGGTAATTGTAACTACTTTGATTCCGATTATTAATATTTTTATTTTTTAAAATTTAATTAAAAATCACATTTCAATACCCACCAATAATAGTGACAAGAAAAATAGTTCAGTACAGATGATAATAACATTTATTTTTATATTGTAACAAAAAAAAAACATTTATTTTTATAAACAATATGTAACCTCAATTTATATGTTTAAAAAGGATGCTAACCACATCTCGTATAAAGTAACTCTTAAAATGTAATAAAAACTTAGTTCGATCAATTTTTATGTTTAAAAAAATTGCTAACCACATCTCGTACGGAGTAACTCTTAAAATATACTAAAAATTTAGTTCAATAGTAAACGTATAAAGGTTTTTTTTTCTTGAACCATGTAAAATTCGTGTCATTTTTTTGTTTCTCTTTAATATTTTTTTTGGCGTTTAATTGTATGTGTAGAAAGGTTTTGTTCTACCTAACACAATATTTATATAATTAATAGAAAGGATTGGCCAAAATTTCCGGTGAAACCAAGTTAAAGAGAGTTGAATTAAAAGATTCATAATGATTCCGGCAAAATAATTTCGAAAGTATTGATTAACAACAAGTTGAAAGAGCAATAAAGCACTTTGCAACCTCAAATAGGCGAAAATTTATGTGATGGGATCACCAAATCATGTGCCTAAATAAGCCTTTTTTTTTATAAACCATGACATAAAAATAGAACAATTACTAGAAGGTGAGACTCTTTTCATGTTCATAGAAGTTGAAAACAAACAATAATAAACATAACATGTGAATTTCACGTCACATTGCTTAAAATGAATGAAATTTCCATTAAATTGAACATCAAAACGTCTTGTATAAATAAAAATAGAAAGCAAAAAGAAGTGTCGACCGTCAAGATTTATAAGAAATGGTACAAATGGGAAATGACTAGGACATCACTAAGAAAATTTTTTAAAAAAATCTATAGTGTATTTTACATTTGGTTTAAATATTTATTTTTTAGGTCATAGATTCTAGTGATTTGAGGGTTTTATCATGGATGTTTTGACAATGGCTTACATGGCAACGTAAATATTTATAATGGATCGAAAGATAGGAGGTAGACCCTTTAAATTTCAAAACTTAGCAAAAATAAAATAAAATAAAAAGATAGGAAGATTGAAGAGATGGGATGGGAAGAAGAAAACTTTGTGGTTTCAAACGTAATGAAAACGTCAGGAAAAGTTGATGTGAGAATTGGCGGCAATCCCCTTTAGCTTTGATGAATTTTGACATGATTCCATTTTGTATTTGCTCCCACTTTTGACTTAAACTATTGGGGATTTATTTTGTTAAATTTTTCATGGTAAAAGGCTTAATTGAAGTGACTTTGATGCATCATTTAGGTCGGCTGGGTTATTGTTTCAAGATTGAAATAACCTTTATCGACATGTTAATCTTTTCAATGTCGTTCAAATTTTAATCTATTAATTCACCTGAAATTGAGATTGATATTACAAGTTTTAACTCATGAATTGATGATTTCTAACTATTTATTTAATATACATATCATCTGACTTACTGCTCAATTGAAAAATAATTCATATATTTAATCATATATAGTTTTTTTTGATATGATATTTGTTAATTTATTTATCAATTTGTATTTACTTTACACTGTTTTAGTGAGGTCTAATTATCTTAATAAAAGAGGCAACAGTAACCAAAAAAATTATCTTAATGAAAAATAAGTTTAAGAATAGTTAAATTTTAATTCGAGTCATATTATTACTCGGTGTATTGTTGGTTTCGTGTTAAATTTTCTTAGAGTATATATATGTTCATTTATTTGATTTGTTCATTGCTTTTCCTTTCATGTGTACTAAGTTTGTCATAGTTAAACCTTGGAGGTTGTTTGATTGTGTTTTTTTTTTTCGAAAATGTAATACATCATTTTTTAAAATTAAGACAAACTAGACAAATATCTATATAATTTTATTTTTATAATTTGAAAAATAATTTGTATATTGGCAGAAAAAATTTTAAGATTTAGAAGCGAGATAATTAATAAAATAACATACATATTATATTGAAAAATAAAAATAATTAAAAAGTAAATATATGATAAATTTTTATTTCGATTTTTAAAATTAATATTTTTTTTGAAATTATCGAACTCTTTTACTTTTCCTTTTTACTTTTCTTTCTTTATAACAATTTGGAAGTTATTTCCACATGCTTTTTGCCTTATCTTTTTACAACAAACGTATCTCTATTGATTTTCTTTAAGGTAATAATTCATTGCCTTTTTTTTTTTACTTTTCATTCTTATAAGAACTTTAAAATAAAATCTTAAAGTAAAACTCAAAAAAAATACTATACTTGTGCATTATCTTGTCTTAGATTTTTATCTACCTTTTTTAAAAAGATTTATTAAATCAAATATATTTTTATTAAATTAAATTAAGAAAAGTGGCACATGCGCGACACTCACTGTCGCTAAGGGTCGATTGACTTCACTCTCTCTTGAAAAAAGAGAGTAAATAGGCATGTTAAGTTTATTAAATTCTTGCTAACGTAGCATTAATTTATGGATTTTTATATGACATATATTAAATAAATTCTAAAAAATTACGGATTCAAAAAATTTAAACGCATAATATTCTTATCAGAGGAGTTAAATGGATTTTTAAAAATATGTTAGGTGTATCTCTTTCTTATTATTATCAGATCATTATATTTTCGGAATCATTAATATTTTCCAAACATATATATATATATAACACAGTGTTAATAAGAAAAACAATGTTAGTGGCAGCAATTAATGTAGATGTCAGAATAATAGAATTTTAGCAAGTTCATTCATGTATACAACCATTTTGGTGCCATAAATAGCAACTATTTATAGTACAATACATAAATCATTTCTCTTACACGACCATGTGAAAATTGGAAAACAGTTGAAAGATTTGTATGAAAGAAAAGCCTTAAGCTTTTGGATGTCAATTCCTCAACCGCCAATTTGAAAAAAAAATGAAAGAAACTTTGGATCATGTTGAATGGCCCACAGTAGACGTTTAGAATAAAGCATTTTGATTCTATGATTCTATATTTTCTTTTTCGCTACAAAGTCCACTTTTGAGCCGGAGTGATGTTTGCGGCATGTCTTGGGGCAAAATCAGTACGAAATGTGAGTTATAAATGCAACAATAAAATTAACCAATTTTACATAGAAATATAAGTGTCCACAGATGTATCAAAAAAACAAATGTGTCCAAAGATCGGATTATCGATCCACAATTGGAAGGTCGGTGAAATTCAAGTCGCTCGGGTTTGAGTATAGATTTTTAAATTCGAGTTCGGTCTAAAGAAATTTTTATTAATTAATAAAATTATATCATTTTGATAATAAGCAAAAAATAAAATGGATGGGTTAAAATGAGTTTGACTTTTAAAAAAGAAATCTAACGTGAGCTTGATTCATGAACAGTTTTCTATTAAATATCTTATATCATGTTTATCATTTTATTTGATTAAAAAAATGTAATTTGCATAAATTATTACATAAGTTTATAGAAATTTCTAATTTTGTTATCACATTAAACAATTTATTACATTTTTATAATCAATATTTATAAAGTAATTTTTTTACTGTCATTTATGATCAGTGGTGATTTATGAGAAGGTTTTTTTTTTTTTGCCTTTCGATCAAAGAAAAAAGATTCAAAGATAAATTTTTGAACATATACATGTGTTTATGTTCATGTGTTTTAAAATAATTCTAAATTTTGCTAGAAAGATGAGTCGGCTGGACTTGAAATTAAGGATAACTCCGAAAAATTCATAAAGAATAAAACATAACATAAACAAGGATGAAATAAAGAAAAGCTAAAGTGTTTGACCTTCAATTTTTTTCCTACAATAAACGTTTTTGGTATAAAAATGAAGGATTGCCGACGTTAAATTTAAATTTCAAATTTATATAATTTTTACATTTTAAAAATAATGAAAGATTACTTGAATCAAGAATTAAAATTGTTTGGCCTTCAAATTAAGGTACGATTATCCCATCTGCTATTTTATATAATTCTAATCCAATTGAATTCAAAAATAACAGAAATGGAAAGAATGGGGAGAACCGTCACGCAATCTTGTAGGGTCGAGAGAGCAAAATATTTCATCAATTACAATTTGCAAAAATTAATTATGAGAAACCATTGTCAAAAGTCATAGAAAATGTCTGCATTTCCCTTTAGTTGATTGCTAGGTTTTTGTCATCTTGTGCAAATACATGTCTTCTCATTCTCAATTTCTTTTTCGGATCCTTTTGAAGAAATATATATAGATAATCTTCATGGTTTTTTCTTAAATGACGAAAGTGAGAATGCCACTATCTTGACTAAGAGAGACCAGCCGACATATAAAAATAAAAAATAAAAAATCCAATATTTAAAGATTGTATCAATTAATTTAAGACTTGATTGATGGTTCTTGCTCTTTCTTATACCCTTTAGGAGGATATGTAAAGTTAGGATCGATTCTATCTGTCCCTTTTTAAGATTTCTTGGTATCTACTAAAATGATTCATGGATTAAAGGCCAACTTAATTGTCATGACAGTTGCTTGAACCAGAATTTGAATCCTACTTTAGGAAATCAAAGTATTTCTCAAGCAATTTCCTTTAAAATAAGTTATCTTAGGTTAATTATTCCAATTGTTTGGCATAGGAAGTTACTAGCTTTATTTCCTTTTATAAGTTATCTTTGGCTTGGTTTTTATTGAGAGCTTTATTTAATTCTTTGGCAGTGGAAGTTACTATTTTTTTTCTCCTTTTGACTTTGTAAATGGGTGAAGAAAAAAGATTGTATGAATTGAACTTTTTATGATAATATATATATTTTGAAAAGTAAAATATTATTGAAAAGAGAATATTACATTCAGGCTATAAATTTTGAGTTTCTATAGACTCTAGATTTCGCTAAGTAATCCATTAAAAATTTTGCTTCTCTAAAGACATGAGTAAAAGAAACTTCCCCTAAATTTGAGCAAAGATTCAAAAATTTGTTAATCAAGTTGTTGCATCTCTAAGGTCTCTCCTTAGGATTTTTGAGCTAAGAAACCACCACCTGAGAGTCACTTTCTATAATAAGATGAGGGATGGGGGAAGTTTTAGAGTTAACAATGATGGATAGAACTTAAACAACAGCCATCAATTTAGCCAAACTTCAATTGGCTACTCCAATATTTTTCGAGAAGATGAAGATAACATGGCCAAGGTTGTTGCGGATGACCCTGTCGGACCAGGTTTTCCAATGGCCGAACCGTCAACACTAGCTTTCCAGATATCAGGCGAAGGGGGAGACCAAAAGGTGTTGTTCCTAACTGTTTTGCGTCTTGATGGGATAGTGCTTTCTTGGAGGTTAACAATAGTGAGGTTATCATTATTATATGATAATATATATTTTTGCATTTAAATCATAATATATAATACTATATGTTTTTTCATTAATCTTATGTTTGAAAAAACATTAGTAAAAGAAAGAAAACGAAGTACAGACGAAGGAAAGTAAAAGAATGAAAGGAAAGGTACACGTATCTCATCTTTAATTGTTAAAATTAATAAATGAATGAAGAAAGGGAGGAATTCCAAAGGAAAGAAATATAAGTTTTCACATTTCCCTTCATTTTTTTTCTAGCCGACCCTCCATCCAAACATAGTATAATAGACAAAGTAAATCATTTATTATATAATCAACACGGTTGCAAAAAATGAAAGTGAATTTTTTTTTAAGTATTTGAATATAATTTGAATTTTTGAATCGCTATCATTGGGAGGGCTTTTGTATTTACAACTTTTAACATGAACATGATTAATTTGAGACCGTAAAACAAATGAGGATACGTGTAGTTATACAAGAAAATCATTTATTATATGAATGATTAATTTATTGAAATAAATATTTGTGTAATAGATGGTTTGATATATTCTAAGGGTTTTTTTTTTCTTTAATGTAAGTATTCTGTTTCTCCTACTGACAAAGTGGGATTTGTACAGCAAATTTAAAAAGTTTAGAGTCAATAGCTTACGGCTTAAAAGCACGAACAGTTAGTCAAATGCCCAAAATCTATAATGTTTGCGATATATAAATAGACAAATGTCATAGGCCATTTCCCAACTCTTCATTAGTTTCTTTGCCCAATTTCCTGCTCGAACTCTTACATATGGATACCTCAGTTGCTCCAGTCACCATGGACAATGACCATCAAAATTCCAGCAAGGAAAACAAGCCTTCCAAAGGAGGTTGGCACGCTGCTATTTTTGTCATCTGTAAGCAATATTTTCATTTTATTTTCAGATTCAATCTTGGGTTTCTTTTCCTAAAATCATTTCTTTTATAGATCAAAGTTTTTGATGTTATTGTAATTATTCATGGCTTCATGCAGTTGTTGAGATGGCAGAGCGATTTGCTTTCTATGGCTTGGCTGGAAACCTGATCTCGTATCTCACAAATAATCTTGGTGAGCCAGTAGCCACAGCAGCCAAGAACGTCAATACCTGGGTTGGGGTTTCTGCAATCTTTCCTTTACTCGGAGCCTTTATCGCCGATTCATACCTCGGCCGCTTCAAAACCATCATTGCATCCTCTCTCATCTACTTCTTGGTATATTCATATCTATAAGTTCTTGAAAGATACTTATTGTGAGTCTTCTTTGGTTGTTGACTAAACTGATAAAGTTTTCATGTTCCAGGGAATGGTTTTGTTAAGTTTATCGGTCTCAGTAATTCCTATGCATTCTCGAAAAGCTGTTTTTTTCACAGCACTTTACGTATTAGCCATAGGCGAAGGCGGGCACAAGCCCTGCGTTCAGACCTTTGCAGCTGATCAATTCGACGAGAACAACCCACAAGAAAAGGCAGCCAAAAGCTCTTTTTTCAACTGGTGGTACTTAGGGATTGTTACTGGGGCCGCGGTTGCCATTGTTGTTGTCATTTATCTTCAGGTGAAACGAAACGTTACTTTCAAAACTTGAAATCTTGTGCCAGAAAACTAGCGTTACTAAAGCTTTTTCGCATGTAGGATAACGTTAGCTGGGCAGCGGGATTTGGGGTGTTAGCAGGGTCATTGGCAGTGGCATTAACGTTGTTTTTGACCGGAATCAAGAGGTACCGGAAGCAGCGTCCGACCGGGAGTCCCTTCACCACGTTGACTCAAGTCTTCGTTGCAGCGGCGAAGAAGTGGCGCCTGAGTGAGACGCACGGTGGCCGGGGAATTTGCTTTGAAGATGATAGAGGTGGTAGCCACGTTCAATCTCAAACCAGGGGCTCCAACTTGGTTCGTACAAAGCAATTCAGGCAAGTCATAAGAGTCAGACAAAAACATAAGATAATCATTTCGATAACTTTGTCTAAACTAACATTATTTGTTGTTTTCACATTAATTTATGGTTATAAGATGACTTAGAAAATGCACTCTTTAAGGAAATAATTTCCCGTAAATCACTGAAAAAATTATCTGTAATGGAAATGGAGTGATAAATTTGGTAAGTCGGGACCTTAAAAGGAAAGAAAAATCTAAAATTCAAAGTCTCTTCTCTCCTTTAAACTTCTGAGAAACGTAGTAAAATTACTAACAACGTAGTAAATTACTATATATAGGTTATAATTATAACTGGATTCTTGGATTGAATCTACTATTAAGATCACACTATTTAAATTGGTATTAACATTATTTTATGATTTATTCTACAAAAAAAGTTTAGTTAATGTAGATAAACTGTAAATTGAATACTGAATGTTTAATTAACTTAATGTTTTGAGAATATATTTTTATTAGACCAAAATATTAAAAAATTCTTGAATTATTTCATTTTTAAGTAAGATCTTATATTTTTTTTGTAATCCAAATAAACTTTATATCAAACAAAAGATCATTTTATGTTAAGAATTTATTTAGGTACAAATTAAAAATTAAAACTTTATTTGGATATAAATTAAAGTTAAGAATTGATTTTGATGTAAATTAAAAGATAAAGCTTAGTTATTTGGATGCCGTGAAAGTATATAAGGTTTATCAATGCAAAAGAGATAAAATTCACAAGCATTTCAATTATTTTAGTCTATTTATTATATAAAAATGGGTTTTCTAAAGTAAGTATTTACAATTTAAAATATTTTAATGAGATATAGTATTCATGATTAATTAACGGATGGATTGAATGAACCAGAAAAAAAAAAAAAGAAAAGAAAAATTCCACAAGAAGCATATGTTCTTTGAGTAAAGCAGTCGATGACAAAGAAAGAGCTGGAATTTCTACTCTCATTTGTTTATCTCTTGTTTTCAGTCTATTGTCCAAGCTAGCATTTTATATCATAGACAAATTAAGAAAGGAATTAAAGTAGAGGCGACTAGTTACAAGCTGGTTAGGAATTCTTATAAAGGCAGATTAGGAATTCATATTTATCTAGATGAAATATTCACCACTTTCATTTAAATAATCTGAAATTCAATGCTTTATGTTTACTTTCTATTTTTTAACTATATAGTTTAATAATTTTTAGTCCGTTTGTAAATCTCTTAGATTGATTTTCACGCCAATATATAGAATGAGATCCGATTTTCTTGCAAAATTTCATGTGATTTGTGTATTAATATTAAATTATTTGTCTCATCATGATTTTTTTTTAAGGGGAGAATAGAAAAATCGAGCCTTGAATCTAATCTCTCTTAAAGAAGGGTAACAACTACTAGGTCAAGCCTTGGTTGTTGTCTCATCATGATATTTAAAAATATGAAAAATTATCTTATAAAATATTAATAAAATTTTCAAATTTACAAGCGAAATTGACAATACATACTTTTTAAAGTTTTTTTAAAAAATAAAAAATTTAATTAAAAAAGTGAGATATGCACTATCTTAATTTCATTTGTGAAATTAAAAAATTTTGTCTATAGTATATAAAAAAATGAACTTTAAAATTATTTTACACCTTCTCCCATGATAGTCTTTGAGTTTGATTTTGTTTTTTTATCCTTTTTTTTTCAATTTCAACATTTTTTTTAGTTTCTAATTATTATTGTTTCAAATCAAGACTTTATTCAAGAGAATAGTCTTAATTGTGATTTAATTATTTCATTATCTATATGTTAATTTTTAAATAGAGAAAACAAGAGAACATATATTCATCTATACAACATTACTTGGATTTGCAGATTTCTTGATAAGGCAATGATTATTGACGATAAAGATGCCTCGAGCAAAACCAAGAACCCATGGAGGCTTTGTTCACTTAATCAAGTCGAAGAAGTTAAGCTTGTACTTCGCCTCATCCCCATATGGCTTGCTTGCTTAATGTTTTCTGCCGTGATAACTCAATTACACACATTTTTCACCAAGCAAGGCAGCACAATGTCGAGATCACTAGGCCCCAGTTTCCAAGTTCCCCCAGCAGCACTTCAAAGTCTAGTAGGCCTCACAATCCTCATTGCTGTCCCGGTCTATGATCAGTTCTTCGTTCCCATAGCTCGAAAAATCACTGGACATACCTCTGGAATAACCATGCTACAAAGAATCGGCGTTGGCTTGTTTGTGTCAATACTTAACATGGTTGTTGCAGGGTTAGTCGAGACTGCCAGGGTTAACACTGCCAGAAAACATGGCCTGCTTGATGCCCCAAAAGCCGTAGTCCCAATGAGTATATGGTGGTTACTTCCACAGTACGTGCTCATGGGGATCGGAGATGTGTTCACCATTGTTGGATTACAAGAATTGTTCTACGATCAAATGCCGGAAGAAATGAGAAGCATTGGCGCTGCTGCTTACATAAGTGTAGTGGGAGTTGGAAGCTTTGTCAACACTGCCATAATCTCTGTTGTGCAAATGGTTACTTCAAGACATGGGAATGTGTGGTTGGAAAATAATCTCAATCGCGCACATCTGAATTACTTCTATTGGGTATTGGCAGTGCTGAGTGCTATTAATTTGTGTGTTTATGTGTGGATTGCTAATGGTTTTGTGTACAAAAAGGTTGAAAATAATGTAATAAGTGAGGGGAAAGAGTTGGAAATGGAAGACCATTTGGATGTAAAGGTATGAAACAAGAGGGTATTTGGATGTAACTTACATCTTAGGTTTATATACTACTAAGCTAGGAAGAAAGTAAGACTCTCAAAAGTTTAAATGAAAAAGTAGCTAAGTTTTTATCGGTTAAGTCTCTTCTAAATTTCCCATCTTAATAAAAAAAATTGTGATCATAGTAAAATATTTTATTTTATAAATTAATTGTAAACCAACTAAATTAATATATAAATATATAAATTCAACGTAAAATTGGACCACATTCACTTAGACTTAAATAAAAAAACTTAAGATTTCAACTTTCTTTATTTTAATTCAAGTTCATACAACTATATCTATATAAATCCTGTGGAGGTTTTAAATTTCAGATCTGAAATTAAAAAAAAAAATTAACAAGTGTTAATTTAATAATCAATTAATTTATTAATTTTGATATATATATTTATATATTAATAAAATACTTGTCAATCTTTTAATTCACTTGTGACCTTTAAAACTCAACCATCGATGTAATAGAATAATTTTTCATATACATTAAAATTTTTGATAAATGAAAAGAAAAGAGAGAAGGTTTCCTAACCTTATATCTAATTTTTAGTAATATATCAATAGAAAATGAAATAAAGAATTGGGCCTTGGATAGAGAGAAAAAAGAAATGGGCTGCTGCAAAGACCAGCCCAAATGAAGTTTTGGTGACAGTTGAGTCTTGAGCCCGAACAAGGTTTAAAAAAAAAAAAGAAAATGAAATCAAAGGCAAAATTCTCGTCCCTAGAGCACGAAAAATTTTCGGACATCACACAGGAATAACAATGCTACAAAGAATCGGCATTGGTTTATTTGTCTCTACTTTTACCATGGTTGTTGGAAGCAGTGGAGGCCGAAAGGATCAACATGGCAGAAAACCTTGGCCTTGTTGACAACCCGAAAGCCAGTGCCGCTGAGTGCAGGGTGATTAGTTCCACAATGCGTGCTCATGGGAGCCGGGGAAGTATTTACCATAATTGGATTACAAGAATTGTTTAACGATCAAATGCCCGAAGGAATGCAAAGCTTAGGAGCTGCCACTAACGTAAGTGTTTGGGAGTTAGAAGCTTATCGACAATGCTATTATCTCTATTTTGCAGAATATAATATCAAGGAATGAAAATATATGGTTGGGGAATAATCATAACCCTGCACGCCTTGACTATATCTATGGGGTGCCGGCAGGGTTGAGTTTCAAAAATTTCTGTGTTTATTTATGGATTGCTAGTAGGTTTGTGTACAAAAGGATTGAAAGTGAAGAAAGAAGAGAGGGAAGAGAGTTGGAAATTAGAGGCAATTCAGATTAAAAATTATGAATATATAGGAAATTAAGGTTACAAGGATAGAAAAATATTTACATCTTATAATAGAAGAATAGTTGTATGTGATTTTCCTCCCCAAAATCAGTACTATAAAATAAATCTCACATTAATTAAATTTATCTTGTTTTGAAAAATTAAATGTAAAGAATATTTCTTAAGTTATTATGTGTCGATTTCAGATTAAGGGTTTGCTTCCAAAAATAAAATAGCTATTCATTTTGACTAAAAAAAGTTTATATGCGATATATTCTTTAAGAATTAAAAGTTAAAAAAAATTTGATTAAAAAAAAGTTTATTTGCTATATATTCTTTAAGAATTAAAAGTTAAAAAAAGTTTGATTAAAAATTGGATGATTATACTCTTACAAGGAGAAATTATACTTGAAATGTCATAGCAAACTTTTTTTAACTTTTTAATTTGAATCCTACTTGAATCGTAAAATCTAAACTAGAACCTCAACAAAATTATTTAATTTGACCAAAACAATAATAAGAACTGAAAAAGAATTAATTTTTGGCAATAACTAAAATCAGTATCTGGTAAATTTTTTTTTCTTTTTTTGGATAAGCTTCCTGCCTTAATATTAAGCATGGATATGTCTCTAAACCTCAAAAAAAGAATAGCAAATGAACATAATTATCTCAAATGCCCAAAGCAGAGCATCTCTGACGCGTATATAGCCGGTGCTCCTAGTAAGTCAGCCCAAGTTAATTGATTTCTCTTTTATTACCCCTTTTCCGGGAATTTCTTCAGTCTCCCTCGATTCATGGATAGCGTACACTTTAGATTCTCTAGTCAAAACAGAAAATAACCATAAAAATTATATCCTATAACCAAATCAACTTACATTTGATTCCAAACCTTGATTGATTTGCTTGTTTATATATTTCATTGATCTTTTATATTAGAGAATTAATGCAACACTTTATAAAAAAATTATATCAGTCACCGATCGAAGCAAATTAGAACATTACATAAAAATTATTAAGATATGTTTCAAAATAAGTGATAATATGCAAATCATCAGCCAATCAGGAATTTTTTTTTTGCTAAATCATGAAGTTTATTAATCAAAAAAGGATGGTACAATCATGCTTCCCAAAAAAACCAGCTGGTACTAATTAAATTTTTATTCATCTTTAATACTGTGATTAAGGGTATTTTCTGATTTTATCTAGAACTAACGTTTTCTCAGTACTAAGAACAAGTTTTTTTTTTTTTTAACACCTAAACAAAGAACTCTAAATCAGAGAGAGAGAGTTAAGCAAGAACAATAAAAGAGACAGACAGACAGACGGAGGGTAATCCTAACGAGTTGTCATGCGCTAATGAATATTCAGGATGGCATATATCCACCCGTCTGCAGCTCAGGGAATGCATCGATGATATCTTCATCCTCCATGGCTAAACCATCGGCTGTGTCGAATGGATTTATATGTGAACCATTATAAAGGAACCTCGTGGATTCGTAAACAGCGCCAGTTCGGTCACAGTAATCAAGCATTAGATTACGCAGCGGTGTGCTCCGGCCCATCCGATAGGAAAGATCATCAGCTTCCCTCTGTTCCTGCACTGTGATAACAATGGGGTTTTCTTCTTTCACCCGAGATAGAGAAATCAGAGTCGATTGAGTTGCTGCTCTGCACCTAGTATCCATTTTCACTGCTGGATGCTACTGCAATTTGCCTTTTTCTGATTAGGATTACTCTGCCAATTACTATGGTTCAAGAAACTTTATATAGCATTTTCCATATAAGAAAAAAAAAGGCTCTTTGGGATTTGAAATAAAAATGTAGAAAAAGTCCCTTTGCCTTTAATTTGACTGTTGGGTTAGGGTAGGTTCAATGATTAGTCGATCTGAATTCTATTTAATTCCCGATTAATAATTTTTTTTTCATTTCATTATTGAAGAAATCAAAGCAAAATTGCTAAATTGGTTGCTTCATTTCTTTTGCCACTTGCCAAGAAATTGCAATACAATATGTTGGACAGGTTATACGTTCAGAAGAATGGAAAAACAAACCAACCAAAGGTAGAGATAACTAAGTAAATAAAACATATTAAACCAAAGCTCTGGCAACCACTAATAAGTACATCCAAGATGGTATTCTTTATTTTAAGATGCATAAGTACATGAATTTAAAACATATTTAGGAATATATGAAAATCAGAAATATATATTTGGTACGTACCTGGCCTGGCTACAATGCGATAATATCTTTGAAGAACTCCCAATCTACAGGAAAGAAGGTTTTAGACACTTCAATGGCAATTAGCCTGACAGGTATGTTTCCAGAAACTTGCTTCTTTACTTTTAAGCTTATGCATATAAGCTTTCTCCACATTTCCTCTTCTATAAACCCTGACAAGCACAACTTACCATTACCCAAATCAAACACAGCTGCAGTTGCAAGAAGTCGATGACCATAAGTAGAGGGAACTTGACAGGTGTTAATCAAATCGTATCCCAAAGACGTGGGAGTCTTTGTTCTAGGTCTCTCTTATAACAGAGAAAATGCACATAGAAAACGTAGAGAACGTTATCCACAACTGCACCTACATCATATAACGAAAGGGAACATTAACATTTATCAATCCAACTGTTATCAGCCGGGAGGGAACATTTATCAATATAGCTCCAACTGTTATTATCCAAATTGAAAGCATGGAGCCGACGGACTCAGAACAGTCCAGAATATGAATAGCTTCCAAGCAAATGATCAGCAATATATATTACCTATTCCAAAAGTCCTTCCAAGGTGACTTTTGCTGCAATTCACGATTCAAACACATAAAAACATTAGTAAACTAATTATATTTAACTTTAGAACCATCAAACAACCCTTATACTTATCAAATTATACCACTTCTTATACATCCTCATTATGGCCGAAACTACTATATGGTGTTCCTTTAACTTTCTTTCAAATCTAATGGCATCAATATACATATCATATTCCTAATATCAACATATATATATACACACACACACACACACTTGGTTGAAGTGTTTTGCTGCAAAATAATGCCAAATATGAACTTAAGAACACTTAAAACGCAATATATATCAATTCCATTCTAAATCGAAATTTTTTACTCTTTTGTAGTAAAATCATACAGATAAATACATTTATGATCTTATGCACAATCATAAAAAAAATTAATACGGAAGTGTATCTGAATCCATCAGAATTGATCTCTTGGGGTTAGCAGTCTTCTATGTTTAAACCTTTGAGAAATCTGTATCTCACTTACTGATGGAGTGTGAGAATGAGAATTAGGTTATGTTTAGACTGGAGACCATAAACTATTTATACATGTATAATTTATTTTATTTTGGTCCATCGTAAAAATAAGATAAAATATTGAGTTTTTACACATTGCAAATCTCATAATAAATTAGATACTCTATAGTCCAATAACTCAAAATTTATATGATCACTTTTAAATGGACTAAACATATCAGATAGCCTATAATTAATATATATATATAAAAGAATTTCCCAACAATTATTTGTTCTTTAGGTCGGATTGAATCCCTCACCTTCTCTTCACATTTTCTCCATTGAAACAACAAGGAATTCTTTAGACTTAACATATATAGTAGAGAATATCTAGAGGATGAAGAAAAGTTGGAGGGTTTTTGTTGGTTTTCCTTCTTTTATCTTATTTCTTCTTCTTTCGCTCCTTAATGTGTTTTCCTTTTTTTTTTCCAACGGCAAGAATTGATGAAGTTGAAGCTATTTTAGCCTTTACACACTTAACAAAATATCTCATTTACTTATTGTGTAATTACCATTTTAGTGTGTTAAATATTTGAATTACATGAATTAGGTGTAACCCATTTACATGGCTGATATTCAGCCATCAATTTCATGCTTCTAGCCATGAATTCCGCTCTCAAATTCACATCACTTTCTGCCAAAAATCAGTTTAAAAGTAACCAATGTAAAATTTACTCATTTAATTAATTAAGCGATTTTAGATTTAATCCCATTGACACTTAAATAAAGAATTCATTTAACCGTCTCTCTGTTACGAGAATTTTCTTTCTCTGTTATGAGAGTTTCTGAGTCTCTTGGCATGAGTATTTCTCCTTTCTTGCTGAAGGTATTCTTAATGATTTTTTCTTGCTTTTCGTTCGATTCTATTTAATTTTTCTTGTTTTTTCATTCTCTTGGCTTGAGTCTCCTAAAGGTGAGTCTTTGTTAAGTTAAGGGATCATATAGGTTTTATTTTTTTAGTTTTTTAGGATAATCTCTGCAGAACATTCTATTTAGGGTTCGAGATTTGAGACAGACTTCATATTTCTTATCTTTCTATTGTTTTTCTTTGATTACCTTGTGGTGAAATTAGTACTAGATATTGTAGATGGAGGATATGGAGATCTAATTACTTGAAGGTGACGAGAAGAGTAAAGCAATAGTTAGATATATGGTATTGGGGAAGATATTTTCAGAGAAAATTCTAAATAGAAGAGGGGTGATAGCGATCTTGAGAGGTATTTGGTCGATAGAGGTTGCTCCATGTATTAGTGAAATTGGTGAAAACATGTACAGTATATCATTTAGAAAAGAGGGAACTATGAAGAGAGCCATTGAAGATTGTCCATGGTCAGTTATGGGATGTTGTTTGGCATTACAGAAATGGTATGATGAAGGTGATGCTACTGATGTTGATTTCTCTAAGATAGAATTTTGGATCCAGGTTCATAATATTCCACTAGATCTTATGACGATTGGAAATGCTGAGATGATTGGCAATAGACTTGGTAGAGTTATCGAAATTGATAAGGATTGGATTCTCAATGATAAAAACAGAGGTTTTCTTACGTTGAGAATTAGTATTCCAGTTTCTAAGCCTCTTGTTGAAGGTTTTTGGATTCCAAGTAAGGATGGCAGAAGGAGGTGGTGTAAGTAGATGAGGTATGGTGAGATATGGTCCTCGCTTGAGAGCCGCGCCGATAAAAGTAAGGCAATGGTGGAACGATGTAGATGTTAAATCCAAAGAGATGATTGTTAAGAAGAAGGAATCAATTGGATGGGAGACAAAGGAAAGGAGGAGCCAAAATGAGAATTTGGTAACGCAAAATTATCGAAAGCAAACGGGAGGGAAGGGTGGCAATGAGGTGGCACATGGAATTTCAAAAAAAGGTGGGTTGCGTGAAGATGGAGGGGAAAACTAAAAGCGGAAAAAGTGATGCAGACTGTGCAAAGTTGGTTAGTTTGGGCGGGAATGTTCAGAAAAATTGGTCAAAAGATGGTTATTTAGGGGGAAACAATATGGAAATCTAGTCAAAGGATGGTTATTTGGATGAGAACAATGAGAAGTGCCGGTTAGAGGAAAGTTGTTTGGGCGGGAAGGAAAATATTAAGAATTTGGGAGTGAGATGTAGTACTGAGATTAGCAGTAAAAGGTAAGAATATAATAGAAGAGTGTAAAGAGATGGAAATTTTGTCTGAAAATAATACACAGACGAGATGCGGTTTGAAGAGTTTGGAAAAGGATAGCTATAAAGACAGGGAAGTTGATTTGGCAGATCTAGAAAATAGAGAGAAGAATAAAATAGAGTGTTCCTTAGGTATAGGGAAAGATGATTATGGAGGAAAGGTGAATGAAAACTGTCAGTATTTTGTTGAAATGCCATTAGAAGGGAAATTAGTGTTGTATTGTAATAAGACACAATTCTGTAGAAGTAAAGTGTGTACAAATGGAGGCTTAATTTAAGATTTTAGTAGGCTAGTTATAAAGAGGAAAAGGGAGGATGGAGATGAAGAGGAGAAAAGTGAAAACAACAAGATGAAAATGGAATTTGAAAATAAAGATATAAATAAAAGTAAGTGGCTATTGAGCAGAGCAAGGAGGTACAGTTTAGTACTGGATGTGTGAGGAATAAAAGTAGAAGGGGAAGAAGGAAATTTACTATGAGAAGAAATAATAGAGAAATAAATAAGCCAAAGAAAGAATTGATGGAGGAGGGATTAGTGGACGTTGATGTTAAAAGTGTATCTGTTGCTGAAATTGATGATGCTATTAGCAAAGGCGGTGGTGGTTAGCCTATGACAACCACACAGGAGCCATGATCACTATGTCTTGGAATTGTCAAGGTGCTAGATCAGCCTTGATAGTTCAAGCTCTTAAGGAGCTTGGGAGAAAATTTGATCTAGATTTTTTGTTCTTAATGGAAACAAAAAATAGTAGTAGTAAATTGGAGGAAATAAGGAAGAAGATGGGATTTGCTGACAGTGTTTATGTTGATCCCAAGGGGTTGAGTGGTGGTCTAGCTCTGTGGTGAAAAAAGGAGATTAAAGTTCAGATAATGATGGAAAATAAAAATTGTATTGAATATGTTGTTAGAATGGCTGACAAAAGAATGAAAGTTAGGATTTTTTTATATTTATGGTGCACCTGTTTTTGAAGATAGGAAAAAGCTTTAGGAGACACTGAAGAAGAAAATGACTAGATGCAGTGGTCTTTTGATGTGTGTCAGAAATTTCAAAGATATAGTAAGGGATGATGAAAAGGAGGGTGGAAAAAGAAAGGAAAGGAGAATGTTGGAGTGTTTTAAGGAGTTTATGAATTATTTTGGTTTGAATGACATATAGGCAAAACGACAAAGATTCTCTTGGTTTGGTATAAGGGATAAAGAGCTTATGAATTATTTTGGTTTGAATGACATATAGGCAAAACAACAAAGATTCTCTTGGTTTGGTATAAGGGATAAAGAGCTTATTAAAGAGAAACTAGATAGGGTGATGGCAAACTTGGATTAGTTGGAAGCTTTTCCTTGTATGCAGGTGTTGAATCTTTCAACAGTGAGATTGGATCACTCTCCAATTATTACAAGACTGGACTAAAATGATATGAAATCTCTAAGAAGGTTTAAGTTTGAAGCAAGGTGGGTAGGTTGGAATTGAAAGATGTGAATTGGTAATCAGAACTGGTTGGGAAAGGAGTTATTCTGCATCAAGAGCTGAACAAAATTTGAAGAAACTAAATAATTGTAGAAAATGTTTGATAAAATGGAATAAAGGTAATGTACCAAATTATAGGAAAAGTATTGAAGAACTCTTAAAGCAAGCAGCTGATTTAAAAGGAAAGGGTGGATGCTGGTTAGAGGAGATGAAGACTATAAACAACAAAGTAAAGGAAGCCTGGATTGGAAAAGAGATTTATTAGCATCAGAGAACTAGAATAAAGTGGCTAAGGCAAGGGATAAGAACATAAGACTTTTCCACCAATCTATTATGCAAAGAAAAAGGAAAAATAAAGTTTTGAGGATTATGAATGAAGAAGGAAATTGGATAGAGGATGAAGGTGAAATAATTAGAAGATTTGAGGATCATATTTAGAATCTATTCAAGACAAATAGGAATAGAGAAATGAGAAACATTCTGGAAGAGGTACCTCGACTTGTTAGTGATGATAGGAATGTTGCATTGATTAAGAAGGTTACTATGAGGACGTAAGAGCAGTGGTTTTTCAATTAGGAGCAGATAAGGCCCCTAGGCCAAATGGGTTATTCTACCAAACTTTTTAGAGTATTATAAGGGGAGATGTAGTAGCTACAATGAAGAGCATTTTTGAAAATGGAAGAATGCTAAGAGAAATGAATTTTACATATGTAGTTTTAATTCCAAAACAGGAAGCTCCAGAGAGGGTGGAACACTTTAGGCCTATTAGTTTATGTAATTTCATATATCAGGCGATATAAAGGGTTATGGTGAATAGACTCAAACCTTTTCTACATGAATTGATATTGGAGAATCAAAGTGCTTGTGTGGCTTAGAGATAAATCCATGATAATATAATAGTGGCTCAGGAGGTTTTTCATCGCTTGAAAATTAAGAAAAAGGGGAAGAAATATGATTTGGCTTTGAAGGTAGATATGAATAAAGCCTATGATAGGATGGAATGGGATTTTCTTAAATCATTGTTACAACAATTGTGTTTTGAAGAAAAATGGATTGGATGGATTATGGAATGTGTTTGTTCTATCTCTTACTCTTTAATTGTAAATGGGAAGGTATCTACTAGATTTAACCCTTCTAAAGGAATTAGATAGGAAGATCCTTTGTATCATTACATTTTTTGTTAATTGTGGATGTTTTATCAAGAATGATCCATAACAGAGTTCAAGCTAGAGTCATAGGAGGTATTAAAATGAGTCATTTTTGTCCAGAACTAACACATTTACTATTTGCAGATGATTCTTTATTCTTTTTTATAACTGGCGCAAAAAATTGTAGAAGAATGGCAAGTTGTTTGCAAGACTACTGTAGTGCTTTAGGACAAATGGTGAATTTTAATAAATGAAGTGTTGTTTTCAATTTGAACACACCAACGTGTATAAGAAAGGACATAGTTGAAAGGTTGGGAGTTAAAATGGCTGCAAATCCAAGTGTGTATCTTGGATACCTTCTGTATGGGATAGTTCTAAGTAGGGTGCATTGAAGCAAGTGAAGGAAAGAGTCCTGAAAAAACTTAAATTCTAGAAACAACAAGCTTTATCATATAGTGGTAAAGAGATATTAATAAAGGTTGTAGTTTGTGCAGTACTAGCATACATAATGGCATGCTTCAAATTTTCTAAGAGGTTGTGTGGGGAACTAAATTCAGCTACTGCCAATTTTTGGTGGGGGCAGGAGGAAGAAGAAAGGAAAATCCACTGGAAAAGTTGGTGGTCTTTAACATTGGCCAAGAGTATGAGAGGTTTGGGATTCAAAGACTTGGAAACTTTCAACACTGCCTTATTGGCAAAGTAGAGCTGGAGAATATTTATGAAGCCAAATGCTTTGTGCGTCAAAATTCTTAAAGGAAAGTATTTCTATAATAAATAGTTTATGTTCGTTGATAAAGGAGGTAGAGCATCATGGGTATGGAGCGGTCTAATTGATGGAAGAGACTTTTTGAGAAACCATATAATGTGGCAAGCAATGGATGGGAAAAAGATTTCAATATGGGAGGATGTATGGGTTCATGGAATGGTGGGAAGGAAATTGAATCATCCTGGTTTAATTAGTGAAGAATTACTAGAGAAAGTAGCTAATATTATGGATAAGGAAAGGGGCGTATGGAAGTTGAGCTCTATTGAACATTGGCTTTTTGAAGAGCAATACAATGCAATCAAGAGCATGCCTATTTGTCAATTTAGAGGAGATGATTTTCTAGTTTGGCCACATAGCAAGATTGGGAAATATAATGTAAAATATGGCTATCATATCCTGAAAGAATTAAGTGATGTAGGGGAAATATAATGTTCTCATCTTTTTGATAAAGGATTATGGAAGGTTGTTTGAAGTTTAAAATTACCAAATAAGGTCAAGAATTTTATTTGGAGGGTAGTTTAGAATGCATTAACTATTGGATTGTAGTTATGGAAAAAGAAAACTAGAAGTGATCCGAGGTGTTGTTTATGTGATGAGTTTGATGAATCTATAGAACACACGTTATTAGAATGTGAATGGACAAAGGGAATATGGTTTGAATGTTGTTTTGGATTGAAGGTGAATGTTCGGTCTATAACTTCATTTGATAGGTGGTTCAGGGAAAGATGTAATGAAGTGAAAGGTGAGGATAAAGTTGTATTGATGTCTGTTTTTGCAATTATTTGCTAGCATATACTTTTTTGTGAATATTAGTGACCAAATAATTGTAACTATAAAAAATAATATTAGTGTCAATATTTTTTGAGTTGATATTATTGTCATAATAAACTCAAATTATAGTGACAACTTTTATATGTCACTAATTTAATTTTTTTTAGTGTCCAACAATCTGTCACAATAAAGTAAGCTATTGAGACCATATATTTTAGTCACAAATTCTAATGTTTTTAGAGATGAGAAAATTTGTCACAAAAAAAATGGATTATTGTGACAACTTGATAAAAATCGTCACAAACAAAATAGTGACGGTGTTTTTGTGACGGTAAGTGAAGACTTGAAAATCGATCATTATAAATTATAGTGATTAATTTTTATAATTTTAGTGACCAATTTTTTCTTCACTAAAAATACTTTTTCTTGTAGTGTATATCTGGAAAGTTAGATGTGAAATAGTGGTGGGGAGAAAGGAGCGTAATTTGAGTAGCTCTGTAATCAGAATTAAGAATGTCATCTGTGAATGCAAGCTGTATAGAGAGGATGATACTGTGACTAGAATGAATACAGAAGCACCATGAACTGGATAGGCGCTACAGAATGTTGGATCAAGATAAACTGTGATGGTATATTTGATTTAAAGTCTAAAAATGCTGGTTCAAGTGTCATAGCCAGAGATCAGAATGGGTAGATCTTGAAGATCAAAGCAAAGAATTTTGTTGCAGAAAGTGTAGAGATGACTAAAATTTTAGTAGTAAAAGATGGTGTTAAATTAGCAGTAAAGGAGAAGTTTAATAGAGTTGTAATTGAAATGGATTCTGAGAAAGTTTATCATTTGATTGCAAATGAGAGGGAGAAAGGTGATTGGAAGCTTATGCCAATGATCAGTGATACTTAGAAAATGTTGAGGAAAGTTTCTGTCATAAGTTTGAATGTAGTGAGAAGAAGTGCAAATTGTGCAGCAGATTACATTGCCGTTCAGGCTAAGAAATGGATGATTTTAATTCCAGGTTGTTGCCATCCTCTTTAATTGGAATATTGGATAAAGGATGGACGACCCTTCTCCACCGGGGTGAGTTTACGCGGTTTTGGGGCTTATATGAGAGTTTGACTATAGTTTAAACTCAAGTACATAAGACCATAGTATAGAGTTAGAGTTGATGTAAAGTTTGCATTCTGTTATTTAGTTCTGTTATAACTGTACTACTTGATGTAGAGTATTACACTGTAATTGTTTTGAGGAAATAAAATGTCTTTTTCATGGCCAAAAAAAAAATATTTAAGTAATTTCCTCCCTTTGTTGCCTCTGTTGCTTTCCTTTGGCTGGAAATTCTAGCCCCTTATTATACTTCATATGTTATGTTATCATTGACTTTTCAACGTCTAAAAGCCCAACAAGGTGGATAGCCAATAAGATTAATCAGATTTACTAATTCACTTTGGTTGTTAACTAATGGTTTTTTTCTCTAAGCAAAAAAATTCTTTCGTTGAGATTTCTCATGCAGGGCAATACAAAACATACGTCACAGTGCCAACAATTTATTGACCAAATAGTTAAAAATAAATTATGATATATTATAAATTTTAAATTTTAAATTCAAATAACACCATCTCTAATTATTTAATATTTTTTTCGTCAAAAAATAAACATACATCATTGTATCAGACAAGCAGGACTCAAAAACCAAAGTCTGAAAGCAAAATTACGCCAAGACTTAACCCAAATTTCTGGGAACAAGTCCATAGATAGCAACACAGAGAACGACAACTCAATCCAGAGTAGGACAACACAATGCTCGAGGAAGAAACACGAAATCATAGCTGGGTATTGGAGACATGACAGCAGCTCGACTTGGAATGAAGCAGATGGCAGAAAACAGGACATGGTCATCAGCGATACTGCTTCATTTGAAAGATAAACTAATTGCTAATACCTAGGTTGATTTTTTAAAATATTTTTCTATGTCATTTACGTGTCATATTGACTTTTCTTAATGAAAAGTCTTGATCTTTTTATTCTTTAAACGTGCTAATTCCTAGGTTGATTTTTTAAAATATTTTTTTATGTCATTTACGTGTCATATTGACTTTTCTTAATGAAAAGTCTTGATCTTTTTATTCTTTAAACGTGCTAATACCTAGGTTGATTTTTTTAAATATTTTTTTATGTCATTTACTTGTCATATTGACTTTTCTTAATTGAAAAGTCTTGATCTTTTTATTCTTTAAACGTGCTAATACCTAGGTTGATTTTTTTAAATATTTTTTATGTCATTTACGTGTCATATTGACTTTTCTTAATTGAAAAGTCTTGATCTTTTTATTCTTTAAACGTGTCAAATTATATTAAATTTCTTATCAGGCGTAAATTATACTCTAGATCTTAATAATTAACAATTTTGAATCAATTCTATTCATTTGGAATTAGACCTGACAAATCTAGACACGACACGGGTGACACGACACGAAAACGATACGAAAAAATCGTGTACGTGTTTGGAAAATTCGTGTTTCGTGTTTATCCGTGTCGACACGAATTTAGACACGGCAATTTTTGTGTTTAGCCGTGTCTGACACGACTAAACACGTGTAAGACACGGAAACACGTTTAAGAATTTCGTGTTACACGAATACACGATTAACACGTACACGACACGAAAACACGTTTAAAGAAAATCGTGTTACACGGATACACGAATACACGGATACACGTATAAGACACGATAATCATATATGTTTTTAGTGGGAATTGAACCTTGACCAAAAGTAAAATACATAAGTGTTTTACCAAATGAACAATTGTAATATATTAGTATAATGTGTTATGAAAATTAATTTATGGTTAAGATAATAAAATTTTATAAATTTTGAAAATAAAGTATTAAGAACTTAAGTTAAGAACTTAAATACAATACTAAAATGTATAAATATACATGATATTTTTTATTATAATGTATAAAATATAAATATTGTATTATACTAATAAAAGATTGTATAATTAATTAATTATTTTATGTCACAGACACTAACTGTATCACATAATATTCATAAGAAATTAAGAGTTTACACTTTACAAAATTACATTATTCAGTATACTAAGAGATTTTGTAGTTTATTAATTTACTCTATATCAATTATCACATTATAAAAAATAAAATAACATAATATTAACATACAAATTATTATAGTAAGAATAATATTAATATACTTATTAATGATTTATTGATTTATTTTATATACTTAATCTTATTAAATCATAGTCATATGATGACAATGAATTGATGAATGTTAGTCATATTATGGATTGTATGGATTGAAAATATTATTATTTTGTTATATTTGTTATTAATATTTGAATGTTAATTAATATAGATGTAAAAAATGTAAAAATATTTTTTATCATTTTTATTATATTTTACTTTTAATCGTGTCATTCGTGTCTATTCGTGTCGTGTCTATTCGTGTCGTGTCAATTTCGTGTTATTTTATCTAAATCGTGTCGTGTCGTGTTAATCGTGTCGTGTCGTGTCGTGTCGTGTCGTGTGACACGATTAATTATCACGTATCAATCGTGTCGTGTCACGTGTTACACGTATAAAAAAAGTGTCGTGTTTCGTGTTTACTATTCAGACACGTTTTATAATTCGTGTCGTGTTCGTGTTTTGATAATTCGTGTCGTGTCTGAACTCGTGTCGTGTCGTGTCATGACACGGAGACATGAATTGCCAGGTCTATTTGGAATCCCATGTAGTCGCATATCCATCTATTCAAATCTCTATTAAATTGCGAAGTGTTATAGTTTGATCCTTCGAACATATAACAAATGTCAAATATTTAGGTAAAGTACATAAAAAATGGGATTCTCACAATTAATCTACAACTTGAAAGTGACACTTTTTTTTAAAAAAAGTAGTAAAAAATATTTCTGCGTAAAAAAGACATCACCCTCCTACTATATGTGTGTGTGAAGTTCATTTGCACTTAAGATTCAAGTAATTCATATAAATTCAGAAGTTGGTATCCTCTCATCTTAGCAAATATATAGCAAGGTTCGTAATCAATTAACCCTTGAACGAACTTATCACTCTTACTCTTAGAATGTTCTGTGTAGAGATTCTGTTTATGATCGTGGGTTTCTTTCTCTTCCCCTTGGGAGCTGTTGAGTGAATCAAGAGAGTTTATTAGTTCATGGCAGTGTATTCATATTCTTGAAATATTTTTGCTCTCACAGATGCTGCTGTGGCATATCTTTTATGGCTCGTTTTGGAGCCGACGGGCTGAGAACAGGCAAGAATATGCACAGGATTCTTCCGAAGAATATGGTGAGACAGGAGCTGGACGAGAAGATGAAGAAAATCCCAAAGCCAGAGACGAGTGGAAAGCAGATGAGACTGATTCGATTGAATCGGTTAATAAAAATACAGTCGAAGAAACTCCCGCAGAGGCAGATGACTCGTGTACTTGTCAAAGACGATGGAATTCGGATAATCTGAAGCTGCCTTTAAGACATCTTCCTGGTATTTAGCTGTCTCTTTACTCATTTAGTTTTCTTCCATAAACAATTAAGATGGAGCATCTTTAGGTCTATAATGAAACTGAATTTTACCCACAAAATAATAAGAACACAGATCTATTAATTCACAAGTCAAATTAAAATGTCCTTTGAATGTCATGTGAAGCATAGAGAGGAACATTGGTGTTACAGTAAAGACTGCTCTTTTGCAACTTGAAGGTCATGCTTTCAAGCGCAAACAACCACTTTACTAATGCCTACAATATGTGAGCCTTTTGCACTAGGTTGTTTTTTTCATTTAGAATTTGAATCAATATCTAATAAAAAGCTTTTGAAAAATGAAAAATGGGCACTGAATAATTTTGTACAAAATCATTTCCTTGCTTCAAACGCAGAGGAAGACATAAGAAAATTTCTTGAGGAAGGAGTGCCACTGCATAAGGCTATACTATATGGTGATTTGTTGGGGGTGAAACTTATTCTAAGGAGAAACTCCAGAACACTTTTATGTTCCAGCATCAACGGTGGCTACGAAACCGCTCTTCACGTCGCGGTGGAAGCAAGACAGGCTGCCATCGTGAAGGAATTGTCGGCGCAGATGAAACCGAAGGAGTTGGAATTGCAAGGTATGACAGGGAGCACTGCCTTCTGCATCGCAGCCGCGACTGGCTGTGTTAAACTTGCGAAGATTTTAATGGAAAGGAATTCGCTACTTCCATTGCTGCGGGGCGCTTTCAACAAGACACCACTAACCATTGCTGCTATTTATGGACATCCCGACATGATTCGGTTCCTATTCCAACAGTTTGAACCACACATACCTCATCTAAACGCGGATGAGCTAGAAGAGATATTTTTCGCTTGTATTCATGCTGGCTTGTCTGGTAATTAAGCATATCTTTGTCTGCTTTTGTTATGTGTAAATTACATATTTATCTTTTGAACAGTGTATATATACCGTGAATCAAAGAAATTATGTAACGTCTCTTGCACATTTTTACAAACTTGGACTAAATTTTGCAGATTTGGCCGTCAAAATGTTGCGATGTCACCCAAACCTAGCTTGGGCACGTAAAGATGGAGAAACAGCCTTGGGGTTATTGGCTCGAATGCCTCCGGCATTTGCTAGCAAGAGTACACCAATGACACTCACAGGCTTGCGTTAGTTTCCTCAATACTCATTTCGAATATAGTCCAACAATATTAATTACCATAGAAATGGTCATTTAGTTTAACAACTTCATTTTAATTCTTTTTGTTAAGTTGTTTTGAAATTGTACATGCATGTTAGCATTTGTAAAAATTTTTGGATTAATACTTTATAATAGATGCTGAAGTTTTTGAGTTTTATATTGAGACATGTCAATTTTTAATTTTACTTCTGAAGTTTAAAAATTTCATCATCAGTGTATGAGATAGGAAATTTTTACAATAAAATCAAAATTTTTAACCTGATTTTAAGGTCAATATAATCATATCTGATTAAGTATAAATTTTGTGTTATTAAATATAAAATATATTATAAGTATTATAAACATATGAGAATAAACATAAAATTAGAATTAATAAGCACATCATAAGTTTGATACAATATGTGTTTATGTTTATTCAAATGCTTTTACAATACTTTTGACTTATTTTACGTATAATGACATTAAATTTATGCTTAATAATATATGTTTACGTTAATCTTACAATAAAGTAAAAAATTTAATCTTACTCTAAATTTTCTGTATAAGATATATATATATATATATATATATATATATATATATATATATATAAACCTTAATCTAAATTTAAACTTACTCTAAACTTTTTATATAAGACATTTTTTTCTTTTTCTTAGAGTTTTTCTTATCTTCTGCTAGTCTATTACTGCGATTGTAACCATAACTAGTTCTCTACTTTGCTAGTCGTAGGATGGGGCGGCTCTGATACAACCTCTGCGCAGAACCTTGAACTAACGAAACTTCTTTGCCAGACAATTTTATCAGACAATCGAAAGACTTTCGAAGAAAGAATTAATCAGATTTCAGAGGTATTGTTTGAGGCAGCAAGATTAGGGAATTATAACTTCCTGAATCAGCTCGTCAGCTCCTATCCCAATTTAATTTCGAAAAGGGACGCGAATGAAGGAAGCATATTTCACATAGCTGTTCTGCACAGACAAATCAGTATCTTCAAACAAATATACAAGATCGGGCTATTGAAAGATACGATAGTAATGTATGAAGTCCGAATGGCAGATGAAAATAAAGAATCTCAAGCCTTAGATGATAAACATCATATTTGCTATAACATGCTCCATCTAGCTGCAAAACTACCACCCTCCGATCGTCTCAATATCGTATCTGGTGCAGCTCTGCAAATGCAACGGGAGTTACAATGGTTTAAGGTACTCAACTTTTTTCTATTTTCTATTTAAAAAAAAATGTAATCCAATATACAAAACTCTCATGTTATGGGGCCTAAGGGATCATTGTATGCAGTCTTTTCTTTGTATTAATAGAAAGATTATTTCCGTTTGACTAATGATCTCTAAGTCACGATGGAGCAACATTTTTTTAGTAATAAATTGAAAATATAAAAATATCACGTGTTTATTTTGATTGTTTTGTGTGAATGGTCTTATTATAGGAGGTGGAAATTTTGATGCCACCATCAGAAAGGGAAAAGAGAGATTCGAAATACAAGTTAACACCTCGAGAGTTATTCACCAAGGAACACACTGAATTACGAAAAGCAGGAGAAGAATGGATGAAGAACACAGCTCAATCATGTATGGTCGTTGCAACCCTCGTTACCGCGGTGGTATTTACAGTAACCTCCAGCTTACCAGGCGGCAATGACCCCTCTACTGGAACTCCTGTGAACATAGACAAAACAATGTTCCATGTATTCGCTGTGGCAGACGCCGTAGCATTGCACTCTTCCATCATCGCCACGCTCATGTTCTTATCCATCTTCACTTCACGTTACGCCGAGAATGATTTCCTGGTGTCATTGCCATTGAGGTTAGCAGCCGGAATCACGGCATTGTTGCTGTCAACGATGGGGATGATGGTGGCTTTTGCGGCTATCTTCTTCTTAGCTTATGGCAATCATGAAGTAAGGTGGGTTCCTGTCCTGGCTTCGGCAATGTCAAGTTTTCCAGTGATCGTTGTTTTTGTGTTTCAATATCAAGTTGTATGTGATGTGTTTCGTTCAACTCTTGGTCCTAGAAAACTATTTCGGCCCTGCTTAGTGGTAGAAATGTGGAAAGCCCTATTCTAAAATATGGTGTTATCACACTTCAATGGACTCTCTGGACCTTTTCCAATTATTTACAACACTCGTATTTTTAGTACTGTTGGTATGGGATTTTACTTCAAATTCTTTTTTTTTTGTATAAGCACAAGTATCTTCATCCGTTTTACAGTCTGAGATTAATCCTGTTCGGACCGAAAATGGTAAACGGTAGCACCCTCCCAACAGTGGAGACTCCAGGACTCGAACCCTGTCCAAGTACCTGGATAAAAAGTTCACTTTCACTTCTTCCAATCACTTATTGGTGGATTCTACTTCAAATTCACTCTTATATTTTGAAAGTTAAAATTTATAATAGAAAATTATGTAACAACCTGTTACCACATTTTTCACCTTATTTTACACAATTCATCCAGTTGGGCTGTCTGTGATACTTCACTTTTACTAACTGTTAAACAAATTTACATAACATTGTTTATATTATATACATCCCCTATCTTAGTTAATCAGATAAGTAGTACTGCAGACATGTCTAAATACAGAAAATAAATGATCGTACCTCATACAAATCAGTAGGTCTGTCACATTGTCCTTTGTGTACAGCCGTGATCCACAATCAATTGATCTCACAATCTTTAAAACCTGAAATATTTAAAATTAGGGGTGAGCAAATCACGGCTCAGTAAGAGAGTTATATGTCACACTTGATATTCAGCTATCTATATGCTGAAAATATTTTTTTTCTTTAAAATCTTCCTAGCTGGCTCTTGGCTCACATGTAGGAAGGATATTACAGTCGGCTAGGGATCCAGATAGAGTAAGGCAGGTATTTTAAAATACCTGACTTGCTCCGGAACCTAGAAGCAACTGTAGAGAGTATTAAATCCATTTTTCTCAAAACGATATGACTTTCGTTTTTCCCACAGAGTAAATCACTTATTTCTTTTCACTTCAGTATCCTTTAAAACACGTGACAGTACAGTGATTTGTAAATATCCAATCATTGGATAAACACTTCTTTGATTATTTCTATCTTAGAAATAATTCTTATGTTATTCTTTTAGAATAAACTTCTATTTCTCTTTTCAAATCAGTAACCGTATCGTATAGTTCAGTAAAACAATATATCCAGTATTCAGTAAAACAGTATCTCGATACGGTTCAGTCAGTAACAGTAAACAGTAGCTACCAATTCAGTAAATAGTATACGGTAGATTTCCGTTCAATAAACAGTAAATGGTAGCTTTTAGTTTAGTAAAACAGTAATCAATGGCTACCATTTCAGTACACAATACAGTTTTGTAAACATAGTATTTTGGTACGGTTTTTCATTAGTAAACAGTAACCAGTGATCAGTACAGTAAATAGGATTCCGCAAATCCTTTCAGTAAACAGTAATCATTGTGTGAGACTAGGCATAAAATAAATCATGCTCTCATTGTTCCCTCAGGAACACAAGTCGTCCACTTTTGGGGTGCACCCGTAGGCCATCGCCCATCACGGCTATCTCGGCTAGATCTATGGCCATAATCTATAGGTGGTCATCGGGTCCACTTGCCAAGTGACCTCGAGACCTCTGATGACTTGGCGGGTCCATCAGCCTTGTGACGCCCTGAGGTGCACTCGTTGGTCCATCGACTCGAGCCACCGCCCCAGGTGGGTCACTCAGTTACATGAATAATAATGCATGAAACTAGGGGCTGAAGTCTCAAAACAGTATAAACCGTACCATAGCCTTTATGGATTTTAATCACAGTAGTGTAAAAACATTTCACAATTATCCATAAGGCTCACATGTATAAATCATCACCTTTATGAAAATTTATAATTTAAATCACATTTCTCAAAATATTTCATAAAGGTATATATCATGTTTTCCATACGATGAAGACAGTTTGCAAAATCATCACTGAAAGTATAGAAGGGCAAAACTATCTTTTTCCACAGTAAAACACATATGCACGTTTTTTTGTGCATTCATTCGAAAACATGGTTTGTAATTATCGGAATTTCAAACAAATCATTTTTATAATTTATGAAAATAAATTATTTATTTTCTAACTTTAAATTCCCATCACCATGTTTTCTTTTAAAAACACGTGTAGAGACCTCTAGTCTCGAAATCATAGTTTTTCTTCATTTCTTAACCTTTATGGAATTTTCATAATTAATTATTTCCATAATTAAAACCATAAAGGTTTTATGTAAAATCAAGTGAATATTTAAGAATATTTATAAAAATATTCACTTCAGTCTCTTTTTCATTATCATTTCGTTCCACGTGAAATATCACCTACCGGGCAAATTTTTTCGGTGATTTCCTTTTCACCATTCTCAAAAACATGAATATTTTAAAATTAAATATCACTATATTCATGTTTCATGAAATTTACTTAATTTCTCGATTTTTATACCTGAAAATCGATTCACGTGAAATCAAATCTTTTACTTTGGTTTTCGGTGATTTTCGGTAAATTTCAGTAATTTTTTTGATAATTTTTCGGCAGTATAACAGCTGCCGATTTGGCTAGCCTCCTGCACGGAAATACAGTTTATATTTCTCAACTGGTATTTCACCACAATTTGAAACCGATAAATCACCACAATTTTCAAAACTAATCATTATAAATTGCATTTATAAATTAAATGCATAATTTAAAACATGTGACCGAATATCCTTACAGGCGGCACATGTCTCCCTTACCTGTTTCGGGTCGGCGACTGCCTCTCGAAGGTCGCGCCCATGTTCACCTCGCCCGATTCCATCGGCACGGTTATCGAAGGAATTTTCTGGAAATTAAATTCTAAGATTTAAAATTTTTCCATAATTATTTAAATAAATAACTTATTTAAATAATTTAACATTTTTCGGGATTTCTTACCGATTCCCGTAATTCCCGAGTTTTCGAGTTTTTCGGGATTTCCCGAAATTCTTGAAATTTTCGAAGTCCGAAAATTTCCTTTTTCTCTCTCCTTTTTCTTCTTTTTTTTTCTTTTTCTCTTTTCTTTTCTTTTCTTTTTCTTTTTCCTTTTTCTTTTCTTTTTCTTTTTCTTTTTTTTCTTTTTCCTTTTCTTTTCTTTCAACCAGACCGGTCAGACCAGTCAACCTTCCTCCACGGCCGGTTCTCCTCCGGCGGCCGGTTCTCCGGCATTTCGACGGCTCCACAGCTGGCTGGCACCACGGCGAAGCCGGATCTGACCTCCGTTCATCACAAATCGACGGCACGGCGGCGGATCGACTCGATTTACCTTCGATTTCTTCTCCTTCTTCGTCAGCCTTCCTCCGCCATTCTCCGCCTCAGCCGTGGCCTCCCACATCTTCCTCTTCCTCCGACGGTGGTGTGGCTGCAGTGGCAGTGGCCAATTTGGCCGGCACCGTCGGTTCCTATTTTTCTTCTTCCTCCTTCGGTTTCGTCGATTTCCTTCTGTTTCCTTTCCAATCTCCTTCGCCGGTCTCCGTTCCTCACGTCGCCGGCATCATCCTTCTCTCTCCCTCTTCCATTCTCCCTCGCCGGCGGTGACAGCTCCGCCACCGTCGGTTCTGGCTGAGGGGTCGGGTTTACTTCCCCGATTCTTCCTTTCCTTTCCTCTTTTGTTTTTCCCCTCTTTCCATATTTAGTATATAATATACTATATACTATATATTATATACTATAACATATATTTTATACATATAATATATACTATATATTATACATATATTATTTCATATATAATATAATTCAATATATATTATATATAAAATATATATTGTATATTACAAAATATATACCTAGTATATATATATATGTATATTAATATATTTCCAATTTAAATAACTTTCATATATATTTTCAACTTTAATGTAAATCAATATTTACATTTCTCAATTATATGTATATATATTTATATATACATAAGAGATTTTACTGAAATACATATGTATTATTTAATTCCTTCAATTAGTATATATATATACACATGTATACCAATGTATAATTATATATATACCATATAATATTTTAAATACATATGTATTTGTATAAAAATACATTTATATAATATATAATTATATAAACGTATTTCTTATTTTCTTTTCACATTTCCTTATTTAATTTGGATTTTCCATTTATCCAAATTAAATTTCCTCATTTCCTTTTTTTTTTGAATTTCCAATTTAACTTTTTTCCTATTTATTTTATATTTTACATGTTAAAATAAAATTAGATGTTGAATTGCAATAAAAAGACAAGACCAGTAAATAGTTAATTGATTGATTCGATGCACTTTGAGTTTTTTTTTGGTTACACATGAGAAATATAAAGAAAACAAATAAACCTAACTGAAAGTATGTTCAACCGTGCATGCATGAATTAAGTAGAAATTAATTAAAGGAATATATTCACTTACAAGAGTTAAAAAGTATAAACAATAAATTTTGAAAATTTCTATGACTTATGTAATATTTAGTCACAGTTAGGATCATCAATCAAATAGTTTTTTCTAATACCTTAGACTTTTAATTTTGTTTTTAAATTTAAATTTAAAATTATATCCAACAATTTGATGTAATGATTATAATATACTTTTCAATTAAAACCATTAAAAAACTTAAATCCTTTATTCTCAATATAACAGAAAAATGGTGCTCGAATCTTCTTTCACACAAAAAAACAAATAAAAAGATGCTTGTGGTCTGTCCGAAGGGGAATTGTTTATTAAGATATGGGGACGGGGCAGGATATGGCAGCTATTCAATACGGATTCGAGAAACAAAAATAAAAGGTGACATCACATGTGATTTATGTAATAATTTTCTGCCAATAACAGATATCTATGTTTTTATGTTTATGATTTGATTTAGAACAATTCTAGCAGCCTGTCTTATCAACCACTCAGTTTGTATGTTTTTATGTTTATGCTTTGATTTAGAACAATTCTAGCAGCCTGTGCCTGTCTTATCAACCACCCACTTGTTTTTTTTTTTTTTTGGATAAACCCACTTGTTATGTTACCAGGAGAAATCCTGATATACTGAGAAATTCTAAATGAAATTTTATTTTTACTTTTCACAACTTATAAAAATATGAAATGATATTTTTAACTCTAAAAATTTATTTCTGTGGATACTTAATAAATATGGAAGTAGCGAAAGTCTATTTCATTGGTGCTTAAAACATGCAGAAGTAAAATTTTATTGGTATTTAAAGCCTGCCAAAGTATGCTTCGAAAATAAATAAGTGCGCAACACGAGGCAAAGAAGTGTGTCGATTCGCTCCGTTATCATCCACTAAGCTTGAATGAAGTGATTGACTGATTCATTCTTTTGTCAGCTTTATACTCCTTCAACGGAATCAATCGTTAAGTCATTGGTAGAAGAAAATTTCTGTGTAGCAAAAGTTATTTTCGTAAGTGTAGCTAAAATTAAAAATGTCATTTAAAATTTTTGAAGATTGTGAAAAGTAAAAATGGAGTTGCATTTAGATTTTTTTGTGAATTTTTTAAATATAAAATAATAAAATAAGGAAAAAATTAAAAATGTTAATTAAATTAAATTAAATATTAAACTTTCAGTTTTTAATATTTAATATAATAAGGTTTTAAATTTTAAACATTTAAAATAAATTCTACATTTTTTAAATGACTCCAGTGAATACACAAGAAAATGTATTTTTTTAATTAATTTGATGTTTTTCTTTTTAAATTTTTAATAATTATGAACCTTATTTTTGTGATTAATAGTTCATCCACAAAGAGACAAAATATATTGTTTGCTTTGATTTTGGAAACTTTATGCTTATACCTATTATATAAGCATAATAATTTACGTTTTAAAGTAGTCTTCCAATAATTTACTGTTCACTTTACGCTCCAATTTTGCACCATCTATTATATCCTGATTAGATTATTTTTTTTAGCTTTTAATTTTTATCTTCACAACTTATAATTATCTTTGTTACGTCCGATCTACAGTTTTTTGCCGCAATTGAATTTTTTTTTAATGTTGCTCTTTTTCTTTTTTTTTTTGGTTAACTGCTGTAATATGTATTTGTTTTTTTTTGGTTAACTTTTACATCACCATGTGTTGCGTGATGATGATTGGTTCAATTTTGTCTTTATTGAAAGCCTTTAATTTTTTTTTAATTCTTTATAAAAAAATTATCCCTCTAATATGTTTTTACTTTATTGAAAGCCTTTAAGTTTATTAATATTTGTAAATCATGGCCATAAATTTTAAAAATATAAAATAATTCTAGAAAAAATGTTCAATTGACAAATAACAAAAACTTAATAATTAGATAATACTTGCAAATATATATGAATTATACATTTTTAAAAAATATCCATATAAATTATATTTACAATTGCTAATGCATTATTATATAATTTGCAAATGATTAATATTTTATATATTTAATTTTGATAATAAAAAAATATAATTTTAATATTAATTAATATTAAAAATAAATTCAAAAATATTTAAGTAAATGATTATTTAATATTATGTAAATAATATAAGTAGATAAAATTTTAAACTGTGTCAAACATTTAGAGTTTGTAGCATTGTCACGTTCTGAATTTAGACAATTTCTATATATTTTTCACTAATTTCACAAGGCTACAGTTGGATTATCTGCAGTACATTCATTTTAGCTAATATAAAACTCATATACAAGAAGATTTATTTATTTACATTATGAAATCTCATTTAACTTACATCCCATAATCGTATTTAAAATCTACAACAGTACTGTACAATAAAAGTCTAAGTACATAAAAAAATAAATATACCTCGACTGACAATAAAATCCACCTAGGGAGTACCTCGCAACAACCTCTTGAGCGGACGCAGTAATCTACAGAAAATAATCTGGGAGGAGGGGGAAAAATAGGATGAGCTAATGCCCAATAAGTAATATATATAATAATACCGATATTATATAACTACATAAAAATTTCAAAACATGCATTAGGATTTACAAAACTATGCAGAATAATAAAATGGGCACGAGTATCAAGGAAAGATACTATAATGGGCTAGGAAACCAAATAGAGCATGAGAGGTATTTTAAAATACCTGTCATGTCCCGGTCCCTAGATGCGACTATAGGGAGTTCGGAATTGAAATAAAAGTCAATATCAATTTTTAAGTCACATTCAAGAAGCAAATATTCCAAAATATTTAACAAATATATATTTTAAGCATAAATTCACAAAATTCATAATTAATTCAAAATTTAAATTCATAAATTTCATCACAGATTCACAGTTCGTAGAGATAAGGCATCACTCAATAGACTCATATACAAGACATATGGCCATAGTCAAAGATATAGTCCTTGGTGGTACTGATCAGGCACCATCCGGGACGCTGATAACGAGATAATTAAAGGTCAATCAGCCCATTAGTTAGTCATACGATCATACACTCTTAATAGCATGTGCCTGTAGGCAGCTATGGAGCCAACAATCTCTAAAAATAGTATAAAACATTTTATCACGAGTTACGTGGATAATTTCTGAAGGTAAAATCATAATTTAGCTTTTAAATATGAGATATGAAATTCATATATTGTTCACAAATAAAATTTTATAAAATATTCTCTAATCAATATTTGGTTTTAAAAATGATACATTTATTTGTAAACAAGTCATAATGGTATGCAATTTCTTTCACGGACATAAAATTCTGTAACTTGAATATTTAAATATTATTTTCAATGTAATATGAATTTAATAAATCTTAATGAAATAAGTGAAAATTTCTCAACAAATCATTCACCAAAATATTCAATGAAATAAGGAAAATCATTCAAGGAATTTATAAAATTTCGGCAGCATAACGGCTAGGTATATCCTAACCTTCTTGCACGAAAAACAACTAGAATTCCACAACCAGAGTTCACAATTTAAATCCAACAATTTCCAAAACAATTTCAAGGATTCATTTCATATCAAAACATGCAATATAGTATCCCTACGATTATTATTATTATATATATATCTTACCTGATAATTTGTCACCGGGTTGCGACTGAGCACTAATGTCTCCCTCAGTGCTTTTAGTTGCAATTTATCATATCACTATTATTAATGTTCTATATTTTCACTATAAAAATATCAAATAACATAAAATAGAATATATTGCCTATGCAGCCTTATTTTTCGATCTATTTTCTACCAGTAAGAAAATCGTAACTCTCTCTATATAACTTGGATTTCAATTTCAATAACGCCTAAATTCTCAGAATAATTTGTACATTATTTTAGGACCTAAATGCGATCAAAATGGTCAAGATTTCTCCTTCCCCTTCACCTTGGCCGAATGCTTCTTCTCTTCCATACTTGTATTTTCTTCCAAATTTAATTATTTAATTAATTCCAAATTAATTCTATGATTTTTCTATACTACTTCCACGCTAAATATACATCAACTTCCATCCTAAATATACATGCCATGGCAGAACCTCCCTTGCCATCCTTCCTATTGATTTTCTTCCATTTTATTCAATTAAATTAAATTATAACCTATGTATAATTTCTACTATTATTTCTTACTAAAATAACATAGAAATTTCATCAAGCAACATCACCATCACCATCCACCATGCTTGACCGAAACCCTCTTATGCCCAAACATGTGATTTTTGCATGATTCAAGTTGGAAGAAGTATGGAAACATGATAAACACCAAGTATAAAGTCAACTTTATGAAAGAAATTCAAAGCTCCCATAAATTTTACCTTGACCGAATACTATAGGGACCTCTACACTATGATGTTTTCTGATTTACAATTGATTTAGGCACCAAAATGAAGAGAAAGTTGAATGGAGCAAGGTTGGTGAAGGAAATTTTTGACTTTAGTGTGATTTTACTCAAGTTTTCTCACTTTCTCTCTCTTAAAACTTCAAAAATGGTGGCTGGTATGAGTGAGATGAAGGCTGAACGAAATGTAGAGGAATAAGGCTGAGAATTCTGGAAAAATACAAAATTTAAAGCCAAAATTACCATTTTGCCCTTACTTATAAAAAATTTGGACTATTTTACCCTTTTGGTTTGACTTTGTTGAAAATTATCAGTCTAATCTCCAAAATATGTCTTTTAATCACCAATCATATCTAATTAACATATTCTTATGGTCGGAAAAGCTTTTGTTGAAGTTTGACTGATTATTTGAGCGAATTACGAAAATACCCCTAATCGTAAAATCACGTAATTTTCTGTTTTCACAGATGATTTAGCCTATCTATTGCCATTGCATGGGACCCTTTCACATGAGGATTATTTTACATTTGACACTTGGCTAGAAGTCCATTTCATTTGGTTGTTATTTACGAAAATTCCACTGGCCTATGTCATTAATTGTCATTTTTGAATTTGTTTTAAATGCTTCAAAAATTATCTAAATAATTGAATTTGAGTTAGAATTTCTTATCATCACTTTATTTAACTCCGAATATCGAGTCTTCCAGGTTTCACCTTCATCTGGTCACTAGAAGGTATGTGGGGCTCACCATACTGTTACCCCATATTCTTGCAATTTACACAGGAGTTGAGAATGATGAGAATTCGTATATACACCATATTATTAAAATATATGGTTCTCACAAGCATTATTATTAAGTAATTTTTAAGCCAAAATTATGTACTTGTAAAGTATGACTTGGACATAAGTTAATTTTCAAAAATTTATGTCAAAAACTACACGGAATGTGGATGATTGAATAAAGATATCATCAAAGGTATGCTTTAAGTTTATTACAAATAGTCAAAAGACATATTTTATCATGTATATTAAATTCAATATGTGTATGTATTCTATTAAAAATTATTATCCTATCCACTATCAGTGGAGTTTTTTATAAGATTTAAATTCGATATTTGAAAATTGCAAACTCAGCTTTTAATTATTGGATTATATGTGGAAGATTGTCTCGATATCTTATATCTTGAAAATTCATAAAAAAATATGAAGCTTTGTGTTTAAGTTGAAATTTATTAACTTTTTTTTGTTACAAGAAATTTAGTAATTTACTACACATAGAGGAAAGAGATTATATCTTAGATATTTTGGATCTTTGAATTTAATAGAGAGATTCTGGTAAAAATTATTATAGAATTTTAATTTTAGTTTTTTATATTTTAATTAAATAAATTTAATTTTATTAAATAATTTGCTTTCACTTGAACATTTATAATTATAATTAAATAATGTTAAAATTTTGTGATAGCTTTTATAAGTCAAATTTGTAAAATCAAAATTTATTTCACTAAAATAAAAACAAATTGTTGAATTTTTTTTCTTTTGTTATCAATGAATTTAGCCAACAGACAATCGCACCAAGCTTACCCAGCAGACCTAGTCCAGGCCATGCTCAATTTTTTAAAGTCTCATGACTTGAAAACGAATTGATTTCACTTGAATAGACAGATTCCACAAGATAGTAATACATGGCATTATCTGAATGCCTCTCATAGTCTGTATATATGACTTCATTCCAAATGCAAATAAATGCTTTAGCTTATACTTACTTCAAATGCTCTATTTTGTATTACTTAGTAGCAACTTTAATTACTTTTAGTTTATTTATTTTGTGTACAAGTAAAAAGATAATAAAAACAAATTGTTGAATTTTTTTTCTTTTGTTATCAATGAATTTAGCCAACAGACAATCGCACCAAGCTTACCCAGCAGACCTAGTCCAGGCCATGCTCAATTTTTTAAAGTCTCATGACTTGAAAACGAATTGATTTCACTTGAATAGACAGATTCCACAAGATAGTAATACATGGCATTATCTGAATGCCTCTCATAGTCTGTATATATGACTTCATTCCAAATGCAAATAAATGCTTTAGCTTATACTTACTTCAAATGCTCTATTTTGTATTACTTAGTAGCAACTTTAATTACTTTTAGTTTATTTATTTTGTGTACAAGTAAAAAGATAATAAAAACGAAGTTTAACAATTAAAATTCTTATTAGGTAAATTCAATAGAGAAAAATCAAATATTGTGACACAAAATCTTCACGCAAATAATAATTTAATTGATATATTTTTTAAATTTTATATCTTTTGTTAATTTATCGTAAAAACATGTCCGTGATTTTTTTATAAACGGCAATAAAATTATTTTGAGAAAATATATATAAATTTTTTTAGTAAAAAATAATAATATTAATTCTATAATAACATTTAGAATTAATTTTCTAAAAATCAAATTTAATAAATATCGACAATTTTAATTTTATTTTACCAGATAAAATAAATTTTTTAGATTTTTTAAACATTTTTATAATTATTCTTTAAATAAAAAGAATTTAAATAAATAAACAATTTAATGACAGTAAAAAAAATATATATTTTTTTTGCTATAATAAAATTTTTTTTATTAAACTAACGACAATTATTCGATTTTGAATTAATTTCTAATTTTTGCAATTTTTTAAATAACAATAAAAATTTTTAAAAATTAATTTTAAATTTTAATAAAGCACATCGCACGTGTAAGGAAAGAAGTCTAAAACTGTAGCCGTATATCAATGGAAAAGGCCAATAATTGTAGATATCCGCAATCTTACATTTTTTAAACAACTCTACTGAATGTATAAAGAAAATTTTTTATTTATTTAATTTGTTATTTTTTATATTTTTAATTATATATCTAATTTTTTATAATTAATATTTTATCTACAAACAGACAGAATAAATTATTTGATTTAATTTTTAAAACTATATGCTTCTATCATTAATATTGTAATCTTAAGTGGATCTTATTTCTCAATTCTAATATGGCTATGATAATATATGAAATGATTTCTTATAAAATAAACACATGATTAAATAAATAAAATATAAAATATAAAAATTTTAAGGAAATAGTTAAGTTAATTATATATTTATATAACAGAAAGAGTAAATTAAATATAAGATTTATATATGATGCACTGACAGTGTATAGTTTCTATACGTTGTCAATGCACTAGAAGTTGATACCTCATCAATAAGTCTTTACGAGCAAAATAAAAAATTTAGTTATATTTACTTTTAAGAGCTTATCATATTTTTTAATTTACCAATTGATGAAATATTAATCTCTGATATATTGATAGTGTATAAAAATTATACATTGTCAATGCATCATATACAAACTCTTAAATATATATAAGAAGAAAAAATTGAAAACTATGTCAAACATTTAGAGTTTGAAGTATTATTATTATGTAATTTTAAAATCAAAATTATAAATATGCAATGTCTGATTTAGACCCAAGTTAATTTTAAAAAATTTAAGTTAGAAAATACACGAATATGGATAATTAAATAAAGATAATAAGAGATATCCTTTGCTTTATTATAAATAGTCAAAAGAAATATTCTACCAAGTATATTAATTCAATATATATAGATATATATAGAGTCAATAAAAAAAATGAATATATATATATATATATATAGAGTCAATCGAAAATTGAATGTATATATATTCATATATATATGATTCAGAATTATATAATCGCATATAGTTTTCTATTATCTATAACTATATATTAAAATAATCTTTTAATCATTCATTTTTCCATCCCGATTTTGCACCAAGTGTTGTGCGGCTATTGGTCTCATTTTTATTTTAGTTTTTTATTTTAGTTTTAATTTTTTTATTGGTCTCATTTGCGCCAAGTGACGTTATTTTTGTTTCTCATTTTATTATTCTGCGTGTCACCTTGCTAATGGTTTTATTTTCTTTTTCCATTTTGGCCCTTTAAATTTTTTTTCAACAACTTTTTGTTTTTTAGTTAAATTCTCAACATGATTTTTAGTTGGCTTTTCAATTCTTTTAAATCAAGTATTCTAATTTATTTTTAATTCTTCAATTTTTAAAGATTAAATCCTTTAATATGTTTTTATTTTTTAAATTATATTTGTTCGGATATTGTTGTTAGAAAAAAATATTGAACGTGACAACTATTTTTGTTAGGGTAATTTTTTAAATTACCAAAAAATTAGCTCTTTAATCTCATTTATTTTTAATTTTTTTATCTAATCTGATAAAATATTATTGCAAGAGGAGAAATTTGAATGTGACATATTCATTTAAACTTAAAAAAGTTAAAAAAAATAGAAAAAATAATCAAATTAATTAAAAATTAAAAAATCCAAAATTGAAAAAAATAAAACAACTATTTAAATTAATAATTATTTATTTCAAAGTAAATTTTAGTTATGCCCTCCAACTTATTTTTAACTTTTTAACTTTTTTTTCAATACCCATCTAATCTATTTTTTTTAACATTTTTTAATTTATACCCAATCCACTATTGTTATTAAAAGAAATCTAAATATAATACATAATCATTTTTACAACTATAACTTTAAATTTTCAAAAAATAATAATAAAATAATTTTAATTTTTTGTGTAAATCACAATGTGTTCTTATATCACATTGAATACATATTATTACCCATTTATGCTGAGTGGCTAGTGTTAGCCCAAGAAAATTTAATCCAATGAAGATTCTGTTAGGAAAACAACAAAGTATATGGCTTTGAGGCGTGTAGAATTACACTTTCTTGAGTGTAATATTGCCTCACACAGAAGCAAGTTACCCCAGGATACAACAAAGCCTTCAGAATATTGTGAAAAGTCAGAAAAATGTAAAGTAAAGAGTTTCTGGAAATCAACACTTATATAGAATGTGAAGAGGCTTAAATGAATGGTTGTGATTGTCTGTTAAACAACAACCATTCATTTTTCAGACATAACTGTTCCAGACATATAACTGAAAATATGTCCGTTGAAACAGTTTAAAACAATTTTAAATTCAAAAAGGAATTTAAAATATTTCTGGCAAAAATAAAAAATTCGGATTAAATCAAAGAGCCAAGTGCCCAAGTGCCCATCTTTGACTTTTAAAATAGGCCAAGCTCTAGCCAAAGCCCAAGCCAAGCAAGACCAAGTCCAAGCCAAATGGTCAAAGCCCATTTCCTCTTTGACTTCAAATTACTCTCAAGAGTTGATTTCCCTTTATAAATAAATCACTTTACACTTTTACAAGCAATGTGGGAACTTGTTCCATTGTATTTATTACAAGCTATCCAACAGATTCAAATATAGAACTTTTTACTATAAATCGTCTTCATTCAAGAACCTAATAAGACTTTACACTACTGAGCAAGTTAAAATCTAGGATTTTATAAAATTCAAATCTGAAGCCTTCAAATTGAACACTCAAGTTCTAATGGTTGGATTATCATTGGAAGATTATATCTTATATCTTGAAAATTCATGCAAAAAATATGAAGTTTACGTTAGAGAGTAGAAATTTAGTAAGTTAATAAACATAGATGAAAGATAATTTTCTTCTATATTGTCAATGACATTATGGCTAAGAGATTTTGGATCTTTGAATATAATATCGAGATCTTTAAAATTATTATAGAATTTTATTTTTTATATCTTAATTAGATAAACTTAATTTTTATTTAAAAAATCTGATTTCACTTGAAATTTTGTGATTATAGTTAAATGATATTAAGATTTTGTGATAACTCTCATGAAATAAAATTTATTGCTCTAAAATAAAAAATAAATTGTTTGAATTTTTCTTTTTTGATCAAATTAGTATCCTAGTCCAAATTATTTTTAATACATTATTCAAATTTCGTTTTAAACATCAATTAAAACCTAAAAGAATGACAAATCCTTATATTAAAAATAATAATGTCCTCGAATATGGAAATTAATGATTGAAGATAAAGAATTAAAAAAGATTTTAATCACTCAGCCTCAGACTCAGAACAGTTTGGTGGGTCCAAATTCCAAACTCACCGACTCTTCCCATTTTAATGGGATTCTCTTCCAACCTGTTTGTCATATTAATTGACCCAAACAAGCAAAATTATAATGCAGGGTTCTCTTTTTCAATATATTAATTTTGAACATTCAAAGAAACACAGCAGCAATAATAATTTTAAATTTATTAATCGAGTTGGATAATGGTTGAGAGTTGACTAGTTATACAGGTTTCTCTATTTTTTATATGGAAAATTTTTAATACATTGTCGATGAAATTTTTTAGATTTCATTAATAGGAAAATCAAATTGATACATATTATAATTAAAAATGATCAAAATTAAATATTAAATTAAATGAGATCAAGAAAAAATTAATTTGTCGACAAAGAGTTTGAAGATTGAAATTTAGCTAGATGATGCAAAGAACAGAATTTTAAAAATTTGTGATTACAATTATCTGAAATTTGTTGATATTTTTAATAATTCATGTTTTTGGGTTTAAACTTAATAATATACATTTTAGGAAGCAAGTTTTCAAAATCTTATAAGGAGAATAATGCCGCACAAAATTCTATAGAGATTATGACAATAAAAAATCTTAGTAGGTAAATTCTATAGAGAAAATGCAGATACTGTGGCAGAAAATCTTCATGCGAATAATAATTTGACTGATATAATTTTGTAATTTGGAATTTTTTGTTCATTTCCACTAAAAAAAAACATGTCTGATTTTTTTCTTCTTTAATAATAATGGCAAGAAAATCGAAAATCAAATCATTTTTTTAATAAAAACGATCATATCATATATTGATTCTAATTTCTATGATAATATTCAGAATCAATTTTATGAAATAATCAATTTTCAGGAATTTGGATCATTTCAATTTTATTTTATCAAATAAAGTAATTTTCTTTTAAATTTTTGAAAATCTTTCGATAAAAAAAAATCCTCATTGAAATCTTTTGTCCAAAATCATCTTTAAAAAATTATACATTTTGATTTTCCAACAAGCCAAACATAGACTAAGACATTTCAATTTGAGAAAAAAAAATCATGATTGACAAAGAAACAAATTCTGTTGATGATGAAGACATGAAATGTTGGAAACCTAATAATTTGAATTGAAGTTTACCACAAAATTTCAAAGCAAAGGACCCATAAATGCTCCCTTGAAAATGAACACAACATGATAAAGCACGACCAGAAATTTATACATCAGTTGCAAATTACTGTATCAAGCACCAGCAGAAATTTATACATTGGTTGCAAATTACTGTATCAAAAAGCAAAAATTATAACAAAAAATTTAGGTATGATGAAATTGATTTCAATTGCAGGGACCCAATTGTAGGACCTGCAAATGTTTTTGTTCTTATTTTGTCAAACATCACATTCCCCCAAGGGAAACAATGAAACAAACCTCGTGCGAATTTCCCCATGCATTTTTATTTGTTCTCAATTCGATCCTTATTCTTGAGATTGTGTATTTTCATTGCATTGACTGAAATTTGATTTATACAGAAGTAAAGTAACTTTTTTTTTTAATTAGAAAAAGAATGTATATAAAAGATTTTATCTAGAACATTTTAATTAAATTATTAACTTTTCTTGTGATTAAGTGGGAGAACTGTCCTAGACACATTCAATTCAGATCGAGATTGTGTTCAATTATGTTTAAAAAGTAGACAATTGACTCAAATATGCAGATTTTAAAAATAAAAAATTGCTTTTTATCCTTTTGGTTGCTTAATTAAAAAATTTGAGTACCAAAATATAGATTTATATATTATACACTGATCTCTATACACTGTCAATACAAAAGAGTTTAACATGTTATCAATATGGCTTTATGAGCAAATTGAAAAAATTCATTTGTATTTATTTTTAAGGGTTTGGCATATTTTTAGTGTGTTTATTGATGAGATGTCAACCTCTGGTGCATTGATAGTGTATAATCTCTATACACTGTCAATATATCATATATAAGTTCCAAAATATAGGTCTGTTTGGCGTAATTGGAGCTGCTATAAAAGTGTTGTTCAAGTAAAACTTTTTTAAAAATGCTGTTAAGAGAAGTTAAATTAACGTTTGGCAAATCTAATATAAAAGTACTGTAAAGTGTAAAAACCTATTTAGAAGAATTTTTTTTATATTTTTAATAGATGAAATAATTAAATAATAAACTATATTAAATTAAATCGTAAGTTTTTAAGTGAAACAAATAAATAAAACAAAATAGAAATTTTGTTAATTAAAATAAAACAAATGAAATAAATATAAAAAAGGCACAAAATAAATAAATTATTTTGAAACAATATGAATTCTTTTTACAATTTTGTAAATTATCAAAAAATATTGTGAAAATGTAAAAAAATTCACTAAATACATGTTATTAAAATTAGCACTTTTTGAAAAAAAAATTAATTTATAGTTTCATAAAAAAGCTCAAATTTGCTTCCCGCATCGGCTAAAATTTTTAAAATCTTGAAAGCCAAACTCTTGGTTTTTGCTTCTAAAGTAGATGAACTCTTTAATAAGCTAGGCCAAACATGCATATAATAGATCATATGCAGTTTCAGTTTTTAGTTATAACATTTATGAAAAATGAGACTTTATTTTTTTACACTTATTTATTTATATATAAAATTATAACTCGAATAATCACTATTTAGGAGCTTCCATGTTAAATATTATATATTAGGAGGTCAACTAGCTACCTCTCTTTACAAAACAAGATAAAAGATAAAAGAATCATATAAAAAATGAAACTATAAAATGTTTATAATTCTCTTTTATGCTATCAAGATTATGTCATTATGTAGAGATGAACTCAACTTTATATTAAAAAAAAAACACTATTCTAATATTTGAATTCTTTTTTTTTCAAAAAATTAAAGTCAAAATGAATGTGCTTTTCAATATCCCTCATTTCTTTACAAAATCATTTAAAATCTTATGTTGGAATCTTGACATTTAGTTTAGTCAAAGGTTGTGATTGTGAAGGCAAGTCATGTAATTTTTATCTTTAATTACTCTATGAATAAAAAATTTTAAAAAAATCGACAAATTAACGATAAAAAAAATTAATTTTTTTTTGGTATAACGAATTTTCGAAGTAATCTCTAACTTACAGAAAAACTCATATAATCGAGTTTGTAAGAAATTAATTTTAAGTTTGATTAGGCACGTGCATGGAAAAAGTCTGAAACTGTAGCCGTACATCAATGGAAATGGCCAATACTTGTAGCCATCGGCCATCTTAATTGTTAAAAAAGGCTGGAGCACCTAACAAAGAGTCAAAGAGAATATAATTATTATTGAAAGGTGTAAAAAACCATTAAAAAAATGGGAAACACACCACCATCTTTGCTTGTTGTCCAATTCAATAATCAACATAGAAGATCCGGGAGATTCTGGATGAAATCTGCCGGATCTTGCTTTCCAAACTGTCAGATTTTCCATGGGATTTGCTTTGCACCTTCCTCATGGCAACCATTTAAAACTCACCTCCCCATTTGTTCACATCTCCATCTCTTCTTCCACACCAAACCCAACAGTGCCATCTTCTTCTTTTCTGGTGTTTGTTGCTTTGTTGAAATCAGTTCTTCAACAATCATGGGGATGGCTGCTGAAATTAGTTCTTCAACAATCATGGGGATGGCTGCTGAGACTCAGCTTCATGTTCTTGCTGTTGATGACAGCCTCATTGATAGAAAGCTCATTGAAAGGCTTCTCAAGACTTCTTCTTATCAAGGTAAACCATTGTAGCAACCTTAGGACATACCTGAATTGTAAACAGTTTTTTTTGTGAGACAGGACAGAGATTGATGATCTTTTTTTCTTTTGTCCGTGTTTACAGTTACTGCAGTGGATTCTGGAAGTAAGGCTTTGGAGTTTCTTGGATTGAATACTAATGAAGATGAACAGAGAAATTCAAGTCTTGATGCTGAACAGAGAAGCAAGGCATCTGTTTCTCCTGGTGCTGATCAACATCATCAAGAAGTGGAAGTCAACTTGATCATCACAGATTATTGCATGCCAGGCATGACAGGCTATGATCTTTTGAGAAAAATCAAGGAATCTTCATCATTTAAAGACATACCAGTTGTGATCATGTCTTCAGAGAATATCCCATCAAGGATTAACAGGTTAGAAAACATTGCCATGAAAGAATTTTTTAATAATAGTTCAGATTTTGTAAATTACTTTCAGTGTTGATCAATTAAGCTGACATGAATTGGCTTTGGTTATTCAATCAGATGCCTGGAAGATGGAGCTGAAGAGTTCATTTTGAAGCCAGTTCAATTATCAGATGTACACAAGCTCAGGCCTCGTCTGATGAAAGGAAGATCTAGAGAATTGCAACCAAACATTAACAAGAGAAAGGGCATAGAAGAAATTCACTCCTCTGATAGAACTAGAGCAAGATACGATGAATTGGAAGTTGTCTTGTAGCAAATTAATTTTCTCAGGAAAATTTTCTTGATTACCCCTTTTTTTGGTTTTATTCTTCTTTTTGCTTATACAGAAAGTGTATAGCATTTGAGAAAAGAGAGAAAGTTACTTGATTAGAATTATGGAATCTAAGGTTGCATTGTAAATTACCAGAAGGTAAAAATGCAACTCAATTTTGTTGGTTGATTAACAGAATATGTTCTTCTTTGATTTCTCTTTTTCAAAATTTTATATTTTCAGTTCCAGCATTGTTATATTCTTCAGCAGTTCATGCTCAATTTATGTTCAAATTAGACCATGATTGCCCGAAAAATTCTTAGCAGGCCTAAAAACTATACTGAGAAACATATTGCAACCAGAAATTCTGTTTCTGTTTAAACTTTTAACTTCACAAAGAAATCAATGCTCTAAACTCTAAACCAACATCATTTATAAACCGTTGAAAATTCTCGTCTCTAATTACTCTTTCATCCAGTTTCTCAGCGCCAGTAAAGGGAAGAAAAAAAGAAAACATTGATTATAAGAAATGCTAAATTAGCTTTGATTATAATATAATGATAAGCACAAGCCAAATTTGTTTGTCAATACAAAACTGGATACGTTCCATACAGGTTATTGACAGCTACATACCAAAATTTTCTAATATGAATTTAGATATTCAAGCTAATTCATCTTGCTGATTAGGTCATTGATTTCATCTTCACGATTGCCGGCATCTCCTCCTTCTTTGTATGGCTGCTTCTTCCCCCGGATCAGTCCATCTTCTGGCTTGCTCAGCATAAAGGGTCCCATAAAATGAATAACCTCCTTGAAATGTGGACCAACATTTGCAATTTCGTGTACAATGTCTTCTAAGCATATGATGCCATGCTTTCCCAATGTCTGAAAGAGAAAGGAGTTTTAATTGCCAACATTATGAAACTTTGGTCAAAGCTAAACTGAGAACTTCTTCCTGAGACTTGGTTAGGACAACTGAGGTACCTGTTCAATGATATCATTCTCTGTCAGAGGAACTGCTTGCTTGTCAATCCTTGCATAGCCCTTCTTGTAAATCAGCTCCTTCACATTCTTAAGATTAGGATATCTGCATAAACAATCCTAGCACTATAAATCAATGGTCTTAGTAGTAACTGTGAGTTAAAGAAACAAAAATAAAAGAATTAAGCATTCTAACATAACCCTTATAAATAGTAGCCTAATATTATAATTAATGAAGGTCAGGCCTATGCCTACAACCATTATAGTATTGGATTAATCAGAAATTTACAGAAAGCATTGGCTGATAAATTAAAATGAAAAGGCCAACATCACATCACGTTGGATTCTAGATAGTAGGACGAGTAAGAACAACATGCCATGGCAAGTTTCACAGCTCTCTTCACAGAAATAAGAAAGATGTATGTTGATTACCAAGTGTGCATGCAAAACCTTCTTGCATGTGACTCGATGTAAATTTCGGTAAGAAATTCAAGGTGATGACCAGAAACAAAGGATATGGGGAGGTAGGTAATCAAACTAGGCAGTCATAAAAGTATGATATGCATACACTAGAGGATGAAAATCAACACACATGCAGTAGCTCCATACAATTTATATGTGTTTTTACCCCCATTAGATTCAGCATTTTACACTTACAAGTAAAAATAAGAATTCCAAAGGAACAAAGGTTGTTTTCATACCCATATGTTACATACGGCTCCACCTTCTGCAGCATTTGTATCACACCCTCAGTCGCCTTCATAAAGACACCACTGAAAACTTTCCTTAATCTCAGGTTGTATAAGATCTTCCTAGTTTTTGGATGCATGTCATTTTTGCTTCTAAAAAAAATCAGAGATTCAAAACTTGGAAAGCAAAGATATGAATAAGTTCAAGGGAAAAAAAGATAACCTACCCTTGTACACGGATAACAAAGAGCAACTTTGATCTCAGTTTTGGTATCATTGACTTTGGTCTCTTTGCCCTCTGTTTCATTCTGATCAGGTCCAATTCCTAAACCCCAAAAAACAGATTTAAGATTAACCTTATTTTCCTCTTGGAAGTGGTACAACTACTATAGGTATAAGTGCAATGAGCTGAGCTGAAACAGTGCTAAGCTGAAGCTCAGTTGAGCTTTCAATTTTTGTCCTGAAGCTCAGCTCAGAAAAGATAATAAAGCTACAAAAGACTTCATTAGGCTCAATTACCATTAAATAAATGATGAACTTGAAACTCAGAATCAAGCTTGAGTTCAATACAACTAAAGTCTGATCTCTTTGCAAATCATCAATAGGAAAAATCCATTTGAAAAAGTAGCAAATTTGATTAGTAAACTAAAGATTGCTTCTTTAGTAACAATTACCTTGTCCCTAAACTCTTTTATGAATTGCTCGGGTCTTTTGATATCAGAAACATCGGATTGCTTCTTGGTTTTCTTTGCTCCATATTTACCCAACTCCAACTGGGTCTTCCTCGTAATCGCCAACTCATCTTTTATTTTCCTCTTCTTCAATACTACCTCTGATACATATGGCAAAGGCTGCCCTTCCTCCTCCGCCATTATCTTTCTGTTTCATATAACAAAAAAGATATAGAAATTTACCAACTGAAGCTGAAAGAAAAGAATAGCAATAAAAAAAAAAAAACTGAAATTTACCCAACAAAAGGCGTCGAAAGACGGTGGCGAAACTGCTGAGCAAAGGCGCGGCGAGCTTTAAGCCTATGTTTGGATTGAGGGTGGAGAAGGGAAAGGAAAGGAAAGGAAAGTAAAACAAAGGAAGGTTGTAAACCTTTCCTTTGTTTGGGAAGATTTTTTAGCGAGGGAAAGGAAAGAGAGGGGGAGTAAGCACCCCTTGTTTTCCCTTGAGTTACTTAGTTTTTTTAAAACCCCAATTTGGGGTAAAGGGGAAGGAAAGGAAACTTGAAAAAAATTTTAACATGTAGAATATCAAATTTAACCTTATTATCTTATAAAATTTAAAACAAAAAGGGTTATAATTGGAAAAAGAACATTACAATAAATCATTTCCTTTCCTTTCCATTGTTTAACCAAACAAGGATTGTTAGGATTACTTTCCTTTCCTTTCCTTTATTAATTTTAGCTATCCAAACAAGGGGTACATGTACCCTTTCTTTTCCTCTCCTTTCCTCTGGTTTACATTCCTTTCCTTTCCATTCCTTTCCTTTACTAATGTTTATCCAAACATAGTGTAAGAGGTTTAGAGGTGCCGGGTTGCGACAGAAACTTGTTTATTTCGTTTTGGGCTAGGGCAGGTTCTGGCATAGAATTTTTTGGGCCCAGGCTTGCTTCATATTTAATTTTTGTCGCTTAATTTAAGAAAAGAATAAAAATTATAATTATTACTTAGCGGTGAAGTTGGGAATAAAAATGTAATCGAATTAACTATTTGTGAATTATTTGAGGTCGAATCAAAAAATTACTTAATTTGATTTGTTTATTTTCAAATTGAGTTCAAGTTCAAGTTATTCAAGTAACGAATTGAACCAAATTCAAATATCTTAAAACTCAATTGAAGCGATTCACGAGTTTAATTGAATTTTTCTAAATATATATTTTTATATTTTATCATTAATTTATTATTTTATCTTCATAATATATATTTACAAAATGACAAATCAAATATATGAAATCGAATTTGAACAGTTCGAATATTTTATCAAATCAAACTCGAGTTTTAAAAAATAAACTTTCTCAAATTTGGGTATCAAGTTTCCATATTGAATCGAACTCAAATTTAATACTGAATCATTTCGAGTTGACTCAATTGTACTTTTTTTTAATAGTACATTTTCATTAGAAGTTACAATCACAATCAGCATATTACATTCCATGAACAAATAACTATGAAAATCATATTACTCAAACTAGGTAAACTAGTAAATAACTATTAAAAACTAAATAAACTAGTAAATAACTAGACTAACTCAAGGTCACACTTGGTGAGACTCGAATCTGAGACTTCAAAGTCTCGGGACCTCCTCTTTACCACTAAGCCAAGGCTTTATTAACGACTCAATTGTATTTTTAATTAGAAACACAAGACAAATATTTTTAATGGCTAAAAGGTTAAAAAAGCCCTTAAACTATATGAAAGAATCTAAAAATGCTCATATTCTTTCATTGTATCTAAATAAACCCCTAAAGTATTATTTTTCTTTGTGCAAGTCCTTTTTGGATGAAATCTGTTAATCATTGACATGTTGGCTTTTATAAGAAATATGAAAATCTGACATGGCAAAAATAAAACAGGTGACATGACAAATCCATAAAAAAGCAAAATAAAAATGATATCACTTTTAAGAGAAAAAACCATGTAAAAGCCAACATGTCAATTGTTTAACAGCAATCCACGTCAACTAACAAATTTCATCCAAAAAGGACCTGTATTAAGAAAAATCAAACTTTAGGGGCTTATTTAGGTGCAATAAAAAGATATTGGCTTTTTTAGATTTTTTTTATATAGTTTAGGAGCTTTTTTGGCCTTTTAGCCATTTTTAATCTTTACTAAATTTATATAAAATTTCCATCAAATGAAGCAACAAAGGCAGCATTAACCCAAAAATAATGAGTCGCAGATAAACAACTACTGTTTCCCAGAGTGAGATTATACACCAAAAAATGACCTACTACAACATGAAGCATATACAAACTACATAAATCATCCTATTTGAACTCCGGGAATAAGTGGCATATTCAGGGATGTACGAATAAATAAATCTGCAAAATGAAAATGGTTAAGATCAGCATGTTTTGCAATGGTGTATACAGCAAAACTCTGCTTCGTTCTAACAAAAAATCATTCTAATCTTTCTAAGTACACTTGCGATGAATGTTGCTGCTGTATCTGCTACTTAATTTGCTTCTTTGCACCAAAAGAAAGATTCATGTCAGACAGCAAGAACTTTGACGATGTACTGAGTAAGAAAAAGCTGAGTAAAACTTGTAGAACTGTCTTGGAAAACATCAGCCTTGGAAAACATCAGCATGTCTGCGTAAACTTGTAGAACTGTCATCGAAAACATCAGCAGGTCGAGCCGAAGTTGAACTGAAGCTGATAGTCATGAAACCTTATGGCAATGAGTTTCTATGCACAAAGCTAAGTCGAGCCAAGTAATTGCTCTCAGCAAAATCATGTAGTGTCCGGCAAGTGCGTGAACCTTCTCGGCTGGGTCTCTCAGACTCTTCTTTCAAAAATTTCCTACATGCATCAGCATCCTGAAAAGAAAAGAATGAGAGGGGGTTGAAGAGTTTTTGCTAAAGATTGAACTGAATTCAGGACATTTTTAGAGTTAGAAAGAGGAATGCACATATATATAAAAGTCGTGATCCTCACTAAAGAAAAAAAAAGGCATGATCCTCCGGATTAAAATTTAAAACAACAGAAAATATAAGTGGCCAGTGAAATAATAAACTACTAGAAGTGCCCTGGACTCTCTCTTGCATCCACCCACCCATACAAGGAGGCCAACTTAGCTGAAGCTTGAACTAAATATTTACTATAATCATATTCTCATGCTACAACCGTATAGTGCACAATTATATAGTGGCAAATTTTCAAGTCATTGTCTCGAAGATAAGCTAGGGCAAGAGGCACACCTGTAAGAATTCCAACATTTGCTCTTCAATTGTACCACGCATGGCTAAAGTCTCCACATGAATTGGACGAGTAGCACCCATCCGATGAGCACGGCTAATTACTTGTTCCTCCATGCTGATATGGTTTCAACCAGTAAACAATGTCATTAGTAAAAAATGAAGTCTATTTTTTGATAAAGGAATGGAAGTAAATTGTGTGGCTTAATGGTAAAACATATTTCCAATCGATTTTCCAACCAGAAGATCAGGAGGGCTCAAGCTCACATCACTGGATGGTGAAGCACAAGAGCCATGCCCATTAATCTTTAGCCATCAGTTTCTGTTCTACCATACCCTCAGTGAGGTTGGGGATAGGCTATGGTTCAGTGTAGCATAGCATAAAGCATACTTTCGAGTGGTTTGATAGCCAGATGGTCAAGGTATGACCCAAACAACAGTGGAAGGTAGGATACAAGACCAGTTTCTCAGTGAGGTAGGGATCAGGCTGTGGCTTAACCCCTTTACAAAGCACTTCTGGCCTTAGCAGCAGGCCACAAGCTTCCATCTTCTGCAGGCTTTCTGTCTAAAGGCAGTCCTGGCCTTGGTTCCCCAGTGGTTAGAGGAAATGCTAACGGCCATGATGGATAGCTGCAGTGAACCACACCTTGTGGCCCTTTTCACTTGAAAAAATAATAACGCAGCAAGGAGGAAAAACTAATGCATAAGCTTTGCCGTTGAATCTAAGTAGTAGAAAACTAATGCTCTCATCTTTCACTTGAAAATAAAGCAAAATGCACAGAACCTTTAGAATGGAACTAATGAAACAAAATTACCTTCTATTTTAGAAAATTTTTTCTTTTTAAACTGGAAAACCAAAAAAATTTTGAGGATAGGAGTTAGCTAAAATTACCTTCTGTCCCAGATTGGCTCCATTAAGAAAACATGAGTAACAAAACTCAAATCAAGACCCAATGCAGCACTCCCATCCATCAAAAGAGCCATGCAGCTATCATCATACTGGAACATGGCCAGCGACTTCATCTGAAAAAGTGACATAAATAAACTCAAGGAAAGCATGAACTGGAAAACAATATAGAAGTTTCAACAAAGGATAAGAGAAGTGATGTACCTTGTTGCAAGAATGCATTGGACTATACATTCCAGCAAACTTGATACCAGCTAAAGTCAGCTGCCAAAAGAAAAGGTTATCTATCTATCATTTGTAGGAGGAAAATGACAAAAGGGCATTCATGCCAAAATAAAGGCAAATTACAGCTACCTGCTGCTCAATAACATGTATATGCTCAAGAAATTGAGAAAAAATCAACACTTTCTCTGGAAGTGTCTTGTATGACTTGCTGCCCAGAATAGAGCAATTCTGCAGCAGAGACACACCCATATCGCTCCTCTGTGAAGGCCAAACTAACTGGTCAATGTGCTTGGCATCACTGTCCTCATCTCTAGAACAGCAAATCTCTTTATTAACCTCCTGCAATGCCTTCAGCCTCTCCACAAGATAAGCAACTTTACTGCTAGAGGTTGATTGCCAATCAGGATTCCAGTCATCCTAAGAACCAGAAAAAAATGTGTATTTGTAATGATGCATATAGCTTGAAAATTAGAAAACAAAATAATTAAACCAAGAACAAACCTACCTGTTTATAGGAAGGTTGTAACTCAATAAGATCTTTTGGGACAGGCCACTTGGGATTTGGATTTTCCCAGCGCGCTAATGTTTCAGGAGTCTGCATCTCATATGAGTTACCACAGCCAGGTAGGGTACACATTCTGCTGTCCAAACCAACACAATCAAGGCACAAAAGATGCCTACATGGGGTGACAATTGGCAGACGGCACCACTCATTGCATCTATAACAGAAGAAAGAAGACATAAACATTTAATCTGACTGCATACTAGGAAAAAGGCCGAAACAAAAGCCACAGAGAAACTCAAAAGCAAATTTTTACCTCTGACAATTACCACCATAAAGGAGGTTATATTTAATAAAAGCATATTCTTCTGAAATAGGATCCAGACCATTTCCAACTAAAATATCCATTGTTTCTTGAATATCTTCACCAGCTTCTGTTACTTTTATGTGCCCAGCCACACAGCAAGACAGCCTGACATTTCTAATTGTTGTACTTCGAAACTTCCACTGCTTTGGATTTAATAGGCTTTCAATGTGAGAAGGATCATTCCAGTCGGCCATTAGAATATTGCGCCGCACCGTAACTACCAATTCATTATAACTTCTTGCATGTTCATCAGTGAAATTAACAAATGTCACCTTCTTAATGCATGGAGGAATAGTTTGCAAATCTATCTTTCTTGCACTAATCATACATCTATGGAGCAACTGCAGTAATCGTGACCGACCCTCTTCCATCTTGGCTTCAAATGGTTTAAGAATGCCAGCTTCCCAGGACTTTTGGTTCTGACCATAAGCTTCCTCATGAAGGAACTTGAGTAATGGTTGAAGATGTGACAGTTGACTATTGGGTGTGTTAGGAGTGGGCGTTCCTGTTAGTAACCAACGACTAGAAGCAGTCAATGAAATGGCCATCTGCAATTTGTTGGTTAAATTAAGACTTGAGCCAAGGGTGTGCCCTTCATCTAAGATAACCCTAAGCCAATGCACTTGCATCAGTGCACTTCTCTTATGGGGACTCCACTCTGCACTTAAACGGCTAAAGGTAGTGATAACAATATCGTAGTCCCAAGCCAGACTGTGAACAGGAGGCTTTCTATGATCAGTCCAGACATAAAGCTGCAGTTGATCGGGCCTTACATGTTTCTGGATTTGTGTTTTCCAGTGATCAACTAGATTTGATGGAACAACAACTAATGTTGCTCTTGACAAATATAATCTGACAGAATCTAGGGGCTCACAGAGAGCAATTCTGAGAGCAGCCAAATCAAATGCCAAGTTCTCAAGAGTCTGTGGATAATACCACCTACTAATTCCCTTTTCAAACCTCTTTATAAGACCAAATGCTTGAAATACCTTATGGTACCCAAGTGCATCTCCAGCAACACCAGTGTCTAATATAGGACTTGACAAACCAACTGTTTCCATTTCAGAGAGCCTCTCTGGAGAAAGTTTAGCTAACCAAAGTAAGGCTTTATTTGTTTTAGAATTAATCGCAGCATAGTGCTCCTTCAGAACACTGATGAAAAATGATACATTTTCCTCCTTTCCACCAGCTGTTCCTTTGGTGAAAAATCCAGGCAAGTATGTTATAGACTGATGATTATCCCATGCTTCTTCTGGATCACTACAGCTCTGATGTGCAGAGTCAGTGTTCATGCTACAAAACCACGCTACCTTAGCATCAGCTACACTTGAGTCTGCAAGTTTCCTCCACTTGTGACAGGCATCACACTGAACCCAAGTTTCATTACACACAGTACCACCAGCAGTACCTTTCCCAGGTCTCATGCAACCATCTAACACTCCACAGGATAAATTAACTTGCTTTCCCCAATGGACACGTCTTGATCCATTCCTTATAGGTGAGTTCTTCTCAACTGCTTTTCCCTTACATGAACCAGAGAGTCCATCATATGCATAAAGAAGATTTTTCCTGATGTGACCCAAGTTCCTTGTGGATCGAACTGCCCAGTTTACCAGCTCAGTGGATAAGGCTGATGGTGATTTTATTCTTCTACTAGAACAAGAATCATTAAATTCAGCACTTCTCTCACCTGGATCCATCAACCTGGACCTTTTAGGCAAAGGATGGTTTATATCCTCCATGAGACAAAACTTTCCTAAAGATGATTGTACCCCCAAACCATTCTGATTCGTAGTCCTTTTCCCCAAAGTCATACTATTGCAGGGTAATCCATCACCTCTAAGCTCATAGTAAGCACATTTATCATTACCATTGTGTGTGCACCAGATTAATTGAGCACCCTCTGGGGGATCAGCCATTGTTCCTTGAGTTTTTAGAATAAGTGATAGAGCAGCTACAGTCTTTCCCAAGCCAGGTTCATCACAGAACATCCCTCCACGAAAATCTCTAATAGTGGGAGCTGTGCCAGTAACTATACTGCCAGAAACACTATTAACATAGAAAGAAAACCCATCTTCTGTTGAAAATTCCATGTACAAAGGATGATGTAAAACCTCAGCATTCCGCTCACGCCTTAACATCCATTCAACTGCTGCCTGCTGGTGAGGGAAAAGTTTAAGTTTCATACATGGCATTATCAATGCCGCCAAAGACCTAAGATGGCGACAGGTCGCTGCTACCCTGGTAAGATCCATCGGGCCAAGTGCAGCTAGAATATTAATCAGGATATCATCAGCTACATCCGAAATGCCAGAATTATGAGTGTTCTCAGCTGGTAGTATTCTAGAAGAATGAGCCATTCCCTTATTTGTTACACTAGGCACGCTTTTGAAAATGTCATGAAGCTCAAATGGCCTTTTATTCAAAGGGTCAACACCATTACAATTCAACTTGCATCCTAGAACATGACAGTCAGAAACACTCCAGATGCTCCTTACATTTCCACGACCATCTTTACCAAACTCTATACCATTATTGAGCATCAAATTTCTCTCCTTCCAATCACAGCTGAAAAAGCAGACTACTTTAGAGGAGCAAAAAGAGACAAACAGGTGCAAATTTAAGGGAAAAATAACCTATTTAACTGATGAAATCTACAACTAAAAGGGGCACTCGCGCAATGCAGCCACAGCTAAAATTTTTAGCTTCTTTGTGCATGAAAGCAATACTAGTTTGTTAAGCAAGCAATGTAAAAAGCAAAAAATAAAAAAATTGTCATAACAAGAAGGAATATATTTATAATAATGGTGAAATATATTCCTCCCTTTAGCTAAATAAAACCATGCATAAATAATTTTTTTTAATTATTCAGAACTACTGCCAATTTCCTTTAAATTAAGTATAACAGCATCTCCACGACTAGATTATCACTAAAAATTCAAATTGGTTTTCAAAAAATTGCAAAAAAGTTTACCTTAAGTGCCTAAACAAGGAACCAGCAACAGAACCGAACCGGGGAAACTGCCAGCCGGACCACAACTCAACCGGCAAGTAAACATCCACCAGCACCACCGCTCTAGCTTCCTCCTCACTCTCCTCCACTCTCAAAACCCTTGCGAGGATCTTCACGCACTTATGAGCCACCAATGCATTAATCTGATGCACCACACTGATGCTCCCATTCACCATCCCAATCTTCCTCCTCCCTTTCTTCCTCGAATTCCCAGCATTATCGCTATTCGAAACGCCAGCGCTTCGAATTGCATAAAGAACTATACCGTTTTGGCATTCAAAGCAAATGCTGTTGTCCTCGTCGTAGGTGAGCAGGCAAGGAGCAGAGAAAGGGATGTTTGTCGCGGCCACGGATTGCGGAGGAACCGTGACAACCGTGCAAAGGTAACCGCAGAGTTTGTGATCTGGTACGGTTTCATCCATTGGATAAATTTATGAATTTGGGAAGACGAAGAAAAAGATCGAAAACGAATACGAAGACGACGAAAGGAGGAAGCTTTGGACGCGGTTTCTGGTAGCGGAGAAGGTTGTTTAGATTGGGCGACTTGAGTGGGCTCCCGGATTTAGAGTTGTGTTACGGTGTTTTGAGGCGTAGAATATTAACTTAGGACTGGTTGTTTTTATCACCGTCCACAATAAAATCAGGTTGCCATCGTCGTTGGTTTTAGTTTTCGAGTCTGTTTTGTTTATTTCTTTTCACCTTAAAACCAGGGGACCTTCAAAATTGGAAAACAATGGGTTTTTTTTTCAAAAAAAAATTATAATAGTAAAATTTTTTATTTCAGCCAATAATAATTATAATTGTTGATAATGATGCTATTTATACACACTAATAACACTATTAATTGGTTTTTTGGTTGTTAAGTCGATTATTATCACAAGCAAGTTAAATTCGATCTGAACATTCAGGATTTTAAATTTAAGTCAAATTCAAATTTAACGAGTTTTATTTTTTTTATATTTGATATATAATTTTATTTGAATTATTTAAATTTAATTCAATCAAATTATAATTATAAATATAAATATTACATAATGAACAAAGTAAATAAAATATAAAAAATTATCCTTTATACTGTCAGTGGAGTTTTTTAACTCCACAAGTGGGGTTAAGATGATGACATGTGTCCTATTTCATTTATTTTTTATTTTTTTAATATTTTTAAAGAACACAAGTCATCATCCTAATCCCTCTTGTGGAGTTAAAAAACTTCATTGACAGTGAATAAGATAATAATCCATAAAATATTACATATAATAATTTTGTCAATTATTTTTTATATTATACATATGTTAAATATTTAAAAGAATTTTAAAAGAAACAAAATACTGAACAAAAACCAACCGAACTGACAAAACCTAAACAAACAAGAACAAGGAAGACGTGATAAACACCGACATGGCAAGAGACAGTTGCTTGGCTCGCGTCACCGCTGGGGTCGCCGTCGGAGGCGCTGTTGGCGGCGCCGTTGGTATGTTTCCGATCCTCTCACTGCTCACTAAAACCATAAACCTCATTTTTGTTTTAGTTTCTGAAATTTAGAGTATATATTAAATTTGTTTCACTTACAATAATAAGTTTGATCTTTTTGAGATATTTTCCAAGGAATGAAATTTCCTGTTGGAGTATGTTTAAATTTCTAAGCTTAGAGTTTTTGTCTTTTTGAACATATAATAGTACTTTTTTCCTTTTTTTTTTGGATTACAGATTTTCTGATTTTAGTTTCCGGTCTTGGTAAATTGCAAAGAAATTTATCAGTTCTGAAAAACCGATGTGAAAGAAAAAACATCCTTTTTTGGTTTTTGAGAAGGTCAATTGGAGGGGATCTTTTTAATTTTTTTTTTTTATTATTACCCTTACTATTGTCTTTAGTATGAATGATGATATTCATGGTCTTACTTGTGTACTAATGTGAATAATTGCTTTTTTTTTTTCTTAACTTTTTTGTTTTTTGGTGATCAAACAGAACGGTTGTTCTGTGATTTTCTGTTCGCTAATTAATTGTTTTGAGCTTGTTTTCTTTGTCACTGTTGAGTGTTGGCTCTTTGATTTGTTTTCTAGTTTCAATGAAGTGAAACCAGCATTTATACTTTGCGAACTATTGAGTACATTGAAAAGCAGTTGTCTTGTTGGATATTGCTGTTAGATTGGTGTGACTAAGTGAGAAGAATTTAGTTCTTAGTTCTTAATAGTACGTCTCAATTGGTAAGCTAAATTCGCTAGAGCAGAGATGGTGGTGATACATAGAATATGTAGTGTTTTAAATTAAAAAGAAATGATTCAGACTCATAAATCATGTAAATTTGTAGCTTAGGGTTTAGAACGGTGCCATTATTATTTATTTTTTGGCACTCCATGAAAGCACATTGGGCTTATGATACAGCTAAACACAGAGAGTTAGCACTAGCCCATTCCATAAATCCCTAACCATACTTCACAATATTTTCAAACCCGAGACCTATTGTTTGGAATTTCATGTTCTAATTTGGAGACTTAGTGCCAGAGTTTAATGCATATGCACATAATGCAAAATTATCGAGAAACATGCAGCAACTACTTTGTAGTATCTTAGTATCTAAAGAAAAAGGCACTATACAAGTATAATGAGCTCCGAGTGTCGTAAATGGTTAGAAGGATGAGGATGGATGATTAGGAAGGGACTTAGATGACAGTAGGGAGCAGGATTGCAGGGATGGTTTCTTCCATTAGTATCTTCTAAATGTAGTAACACTATACCTTTGCTTCTTTGCAGTATTACTTTCCTGGATCCATTATTTTTCACCCGATTCTTTTTAATGATCTAGTGCATCATATTATGTTACACAACTTCTTTTTAAATCTCTTATTCTGGATCTGTAAATAAGTTGCATTTGCTTGTGCAGGTGCTGTATATGGGACTTACGAGGCCATTAGATATAAGGTAATGTCCAATATCTTACTTTTCTTTCAAGATATGAATCACATTGATTCTATGTTCTTATTTTTATTCTTGTGGGTAACTTATCACCCCAATCACAAGTAGTGATAAAACTTCCATATTTCTACAAACTTTTTGTCATGTGATAGATAATTCTAGAATCCTGTTATTTTAATCGTACAACTTATGTCTTGGGAACCATCTCTGCATTAGCTGCTGTGTTTTAAATGCTAGAAGTCAGATGGCCTTAGGCTCGTATTAGCATTTAGTATGGATTCATGCATTTGGAAATTGTTATTGCATACCAAGATTCATATTTCGGTATTGTTCAGGTTCCAGGACTTCTAAAGATTCGATACATTGGGCAAACCACTCTCGGTAGTGCAGCTATTTTTGGTCTTTTCTTAGGCGCAGGGAGTTTGATTCATTGTGGGAAATCATACTAAGCATTCTTTGGTTGCCTTCGAACTTTGAGATTGTATTCTAGGGATGTTGCTAGCTTAGATAGAAGGTGTATAACGTTTATAAGCTTTTGTTTTGTTTTTGAGTTTCTGTCTCTCTTGCCTTAGGGTGAGTGAAAATTTGAAAATGTGTGACTTCAATGTGACATAAAATTTCCCTCTTCTTTTCTCTCATCAAAGCAAAGTGTGCACAGGAAATTTACTTTTTGCCTTTGTTCTCATTCAAAACTTTTTACAATGATGATATTAAAACATTTGCCAAAGATCATTTGTGACCATTTGATAAAAATTGCCCATAACATGGTGTTAAGGTGTGTGCCTAATCTTTCTTTTTTTTTCTCTAAGAAGATTCAAACTCATTCTTTGAGTTCAATATATATTAGGTTATCATTAAATCAAAATGTTTGGATTTAAGTATTTTTGCCTTTCTTTATTTGGTTAACTCCTTTAAAAGTATTGAAAATGTAGCTTTATATTTAGAATGACAAAAAGAAGGAAACAGTGAAAACAGTGATATTTACTTGCAAATCGTTAGTTGATGATGCCTCAAGGTTTGATTCTATTCAAGATTTCGAGAGGGTACCAAGCTTCACATGGTAGCATTAATATCATTAGCTGCACTTGGTTTTAGTTTAATTTTACGAATATTATTAGGGTTTGTCATAGTTTTCTGAAATATCTACATGTTTACGTAGTTGGCATTTAATATTACAACTCAATTTCTTTTCCTACACCATAACAAAATGGGAAACAATAATCCTCCAGCCTTGCATAAGATTAACAGGCACAAATGTTCTACAGAAAAAGTTTTCCTTATTCACATTTTCTCCTTACCATTTGTTTTTCTTCATTCTCTCAAAAGATTTAATACTTCATCCTTGAGTTTGACTTTGCTTACTGATTGGCAAGAATTTCCAGCAATTTTTTTAAAAATTCTTTTTCATCTCATATTCGAATTTGAAGTATCAGATAAAATCAGAAGTTCGAAGAATTTTGTTTCCTAGTATGGCAATGCGAACAAGAATCTTTCTTAGAGTAACATACAAGGTTTGGAAGGCTCTAAGCATGTGTCTCTCAGTGCGTTTTATAATTGCAGATGACAGCTTGATCTCTTGAAACCGAAATGGTTGATTAATGTCGATTAATCAGTCATACCAGTGTTTAATTCCATGTTCCAATGTTCGATTGAGTTGATTAATCTTTATAACCATATTTTTGTTACCCCCGTCTTAATTGTGTATGCTACATAATTTAGATTTAAGATTTTGATTTATGATTAAACTCTTGTTTACATGATTTGCGGAAGTTCATCTGTGAAAACCATGCATTTTTACAGATTCTAGTTGATATGTTTGTTTACATTCAAAGCTGGTGAGAGAAGAAAACCAATTAAGAAAGAAACTTCAAACTCTATAAACTTTAAAGATAAGAAAAGCACTAAGCATTAAGCATTCTCAACTGGCAAACTATTGAAACCATTGATAAGAAAAGCATGCAACTCCAACAGAAGTAATTGCATGAATGTTGGAAACTTGTTCAAACTCCAAAGATAGAGGGCTTAAAGAGACATGCTGCCAAATTTTGCATTCCATTCAACATATGCAACAAGTTCCCTCTGGGAAACAGATGGTCTGACCTCCTTCAAAGCCTTTTCGAAATCCTGGAGAGCCACTGGCCTCAAATCCTCAGGCTCCAATTCATGAATGCCTTTCCCAATTTTAGCATCTCCGATTGCATCCCTTACTGGTCCCATCATAGCTTCCATGACCAAGTTTTTCATGTCTGATCCTGAATATCCATCTGTTAACTCGCTTATGAGATCAAGTCCCTGTTCTGAAAACTCATATCTTCCACCCTTCTGCATTGTATTCAGAACAAGCTGTAATCTGGCTTTAGCAGAAGGCAAGGGAATGTAGAGTCTTCGGCTGAGTCGCCTGCGGGCTGCTTCATCGAGATCTTGAGGCCTGTTTGTTGCTCCAATGACTATAATTTGGTCGCTTCCGGAATCAATCCCATCCATTTCAACCAAAAGCTGTGTTTTGATTCGCCTGATTGCTTCGTGCTCAGTGCTTGATGAGCGCTTGAATAGAATGGAGTCTATCTCATCAAAGAAAATAACAGAAGGTTGTAAATGGTGAGCAACTCCAAAAAGTGCTCTAACAAGATTTTCACTTTCGCCAAGCCACATGCTTGTTAAAGAACTAGCAGATATGTTGAAAAAGGTTGCTTTCATTTCTCCAGCTATGGCTTTTCCCACCATTGTTTTACCTGTGCCTGGAGGACCAAAAAGAAGAACACCTTTGCCAATTGAACGAACACCCTGAAAGATTTTCGGATTTAACACAGGCCACAGAACAGCCTCCTGCACACAGTTTTTAGCATGTTCAAGCCCTGCAATGTCATCCCACTTAACAATCCCATCTTGGTCTATAATCTCAGCCAAAATTCGTTTAATCAGATGAGATTCCAAATGCTTAAGCCTGTCTGGTAGCTCATGGGTTGGACCAAATACGCGTAGAGTTTCCAAGCGTCTTTTTCTTGTATTGATTTCAGAAGCTATGCTGCCAACATTGGTTCCAGGATTCGGAACTTGCTGTAAACTTTGCTGAAACATTTGTTGCTGTCCACGAGAAACTGTAGGAGGCACGGCTGTATGCCGTGGACCAATTGAACTACTAGAAGGAAGCAGTCCAGCACTAGGAGGAGTAATTGCAGCCTTTTTCTGTGGCTGAATGCTTGCAGGAAATGAAGCTTTGTTTTGTTTCATACAGTTTCGGAAAGGAACTCCAACACTCGTCAATGGAGAACTTGATACATTAAAAGAAGGAAACATAGCTTGGTTCTGTTGAGGAAGAACCACAGCTCGGCTACCGAGAAGGCTAGCTTGGGTATTCGCAAAAATATCAAGAGGAGGCTGGAAAACTGAAAGTGCACCAGCTTTGTTCTGCTGCACTGATGTAGAATTAGCTTGGTTACAAGAAAGGGCAGCCTGGTTTTGCGGAGTAATACTCGGACTGGGAGCCGGAGGCGCTGCAAGTTGGCTTTGTTGGGGAAGTGCAGCTGCAGCTGCTAGGTTCTGCTGGGCTGGTGTAGCACTGGTTTCCACCATGAAGCTGTTGATTGTAGCCCTGGTTTTGCCTAGAGAAACCAAGACTTCTGCAAGAAGTGATTCAATCTCCTGGCTCTGATTCACCAAAGCAATAACCCCAGCAGGATTAATGCAGCCAGCAAAGGCTAAGCGCACCTTTGCAACTACTTCTTCAGTTTTCTCAACGCAGAAGGAGAGGGATGAGAGAATTAAGTTCGGCTGTTCTTTCATGGAGGTGTTGCTGATCTCATGATTGGACGAATTCCCTTGGTCAGAACCCATGTTTTTCTTCTTCCAAAACAACTGCAAACAAAGTTATTTTATGTATCAGCAACTTTACAATATAAGTTCGTCATTGACACTCACACCAAAGCAATCGAAAACCCAACACACCAAAGGATTTTCTATTTAATTTCCTCACTTATTCTCTCCAACCAAACACACTTTAAATTCATTTTCTTTTCATTTTTTCATCCTCTCCAATCCATCCTTCCACTTTCCAAGCACAAGATAAGAGATCACGAAACCCTTTTATCTTTTTTCTGTTATACTCATGCAGCCTAAAACCTACTGAAAATGAATAAAAAATAAACTCAAAAATCTCCATATAATAGTAAGTTTTGCATGCCAAAGAAAGAGAAATGAGAAATATCTTAGCCATAGATTATCTTGTAATCAATAGAGAAAACTTAATGAAGAAGTAAAAAAGATATACCTGACTAGAAGATAATGAATAAGAGATTATTTTGCGCTTTTTTTTTTGCTTTAAAACAAAGCGTAACAAGGGAACTTAAAAAGAACTAGCAAAGGATTTAGTTCTCTTCCTAGTTTAGTCCATATGAAAGAGGTATTGGGCTCACTTTTTAAATTTGGATTTCTTTTCTTTCTCTTATAGCACTTATGCGTAGGTTTTAACTTAGTGCTTTAAACTACCCTCAAATTCATTTTGCCTCATTGCCCCATCCTTTTATAATTACAAAATGAAAAAAATAAAAACCAAAATGCAATGTAAAAAATTGAAAGCGATTTTAACTTACTTGATTAAAAAAATCACCAGGTTTGGTAAAGAATCCGTAACTTAGTAACTTACGTGGCAAAGGTCTTATATTTGGTAAAAAACCGGTAAATCATAAGTAGCTATGCTTTATTTGGAAAGTAAACGTTGTTTTATGTATAATGGTTTTTTCTGGTACAGTTATGTGTAATAAATTTTATATTATTAGATATAATTTAATTTTCAATAAAAATAGTTAAACAAATTTATTACCAAAATGTAATGATTCATAAAATTAATTGTGCACAATTGTAATTATTTTTTTTTATAGTTTTTATCTTGATAAAGTATTCTTTGTTTTGTTTCTTTTAAAGAAGTACATTACGTGAGAAGTTAGTTCGTTACCATCATAATTACACATTACATTCACAAAACTTGTAATCATATAGAAATCACTTAACTAACTAAACTAGTTGACAACTAGACTATACCTATGATCTCAAATTCCTAAGGACTCCTTACCACTAACATTATGTTTAGATAGACATTATTAAAGAAATGGAAAGGAAAAGAATGTAAACTAAAAAAAATGAGAGGAAAAGAGAGGGTACATGTATCCCTTGTTTGAATAGTTAAAATTTGTAAAAAAAAAAAAGGAAATATTGGTTAAACAACAAAAAGAAAGGAAATAATTTATTATGGATTTATATATGATGCACTGACAGTGTATAGTTTTTATACACTGTCAATGCACCAAAAGTTGACACCTCATCAATAGGTCCTTATATGTAAATATAAATAAATTTTTTTAATTTGCCCATAAGAGCTTATTGATGAGGTGTCAACTTCTGATGCATTGACAGTGTATAGAAACTATACACTGTTAGTGCATCATATACAAACTCATTTATTATAGTGTTCTCTTTTTTCAATTATAACCTCTTTTGTTTTAAATTTTATAATATAATAAAATTAAATTTGATATTTTACTTGTTAAAATCTTTTAGAGTTTTCTCTTTCCCATTTACTCCATATTGTGATTTTAAAAAAATTTAAAAAAGTCAAAAGAAAGTAAGAGGTTCTCACTCCTCTTCCTTTTCCTTTCCTTAGCTAAAGTTTTTTCCAAACATAAAGTAAGTGAAAGTCTCCTTTACAATGTTCTTTATCTTGGGAAAGGGCCGATAAATCGTAAGGTAATCATCTTATGTTTCATAAGTACTCGTCATCTTAAGTGGAAGAGTTTTATATAATTAAAGATGATTTAATTTTCAATTAAAATATCTTAAAATTTATTACCAAATGTAATGATTCATAAAATTAATTATAGACAGTTGTAATTGTTTTTTTATAGTTTTTATCTTAATAAAATATTCTTTATTTTTTTTAAGAGGCATATTATATACCGATAACCTATTGATCGGGTGATTAATAAAGAGATGTAGCATAACGTAATATTTCGATTTAAATTTAAGCAATCTCACCCCACCTCCAATGCAATTATCAAATTTTTTTTGTAACAAAAAAAAAACATTACATGAGAAGATAGTCCGTGACCATCAATATCAAATATTACATTCATAAAATTTGTAACCATATGAAAATCACTTAATTAACTAAACTACTAAATAACTAAACTCAATAACACTACTCAAGTTCAAACACAGTGAGATTTGAACTTAGAACCTCAAAGTCTCTTCCTTTGCTACTAACAGTAAGCCAAAGCCTCATTGGCAATATTTTTATCTTATATTTGGTAAAGAACTAGTAAATCATAAGATAGTTATCTTTTGTTTGGTAAGTAAGCATTATTTTATGTGTAATGATTTTTTCTGGTACGATTATGTGTAATAAATTTTATATCGTTAAAGATAATTTAATTTTCAATTAAAATAGTTTAAAAAAATTAATTGCCAAAATGTAGTGATTCATAAAATTAATTATGGACAATATTAATCATTTTATATAGTTTTTATCTTTTTTTTTAGTAGTACATTTTCATTAGAAGTTACAATCACAATCAGCATATTACATTACATGAACAAGTAACTATGAAAATCACATTACTCAAACTAGGTGAACTAGTAAATAACTATAATAAACTAAATAAACTAGTAAATAACTAGACTAACTCAAACTCACACTTGGTGAGATTTGAACATGAAACCTCAAAGTTTCAAAGCCTCCTTGCCACTAAGCCAAAGTCTCATTGGCAGTTTTTATCTTGTTACTATATTCTTTCTACTTAACTCATATATTACACGTTAAATGTTAAATTTAACTCAAATGATTCATACAATTACTTTTAAAAAATAATATTCAATATGTGTAGACTTCATATCCTAATACTTGTAATTCCTCCCTTATCTACAACTTAATACACACACATGATGGTTGCTTTATGTGTCATGTATATTATTTTTATTTCCTAGTAAATTTAACCTTATTGTAATAAATCTAATTTTATTTTCTCATTTAAAGATTGTTTTTAGCTTATACTTTAAGAGTTATTTTATCTATTGATTAATACACCTTTCATATTTGTTAATAGAATAATATTCAATATTATAACTTATGCAAGAAATAGAATATTACTACTTTTTTACAAATTATCTTTTTATTTGATTCGTTGGTACAAATTAGTCTTAAAAACATTGAAACAATAAATTTTCAATTATTATAATACGGTTATTTTGGTATTTTACTTTATATAAAATAAAATGAACTCAAGCTGCCAAAGTAACAAAAGTATATACAAAGTTGAGTTGATAAGCTCAGGCAAAATGAGGTTTAAGCTTTGGAGCATTCCATAAATATACATTAAAGCAAAAATCAACAAAATCCCTTTGCTTAATGATGGCATATCAGTAACTGTTCCAGACCAAAGAAAACAATAACCTTAAGGAATCCGAAAATAAAAACTAAACCTAACAGGAATACACAGGTGCCAGGATGCTTTCCCTTCAGCCGGTCAGCGACATGACTGTAAAATATTGTACAATCTAGGTCTACTGTGGTGTTTGGCCATGTGGTGGAGGTCCTGGTGGTGGTGGAGGCTGCATACCGGACTGACCACCGGACTGCAATAAGTGGAAGCATACAAAGTTAGGTTCTTATGAATTCAAGAACACCTAATTCTGAGCATCAGATGAGGTGCATGCAAAATGCAGGGGAGTTGTAGTTATACAACCCAGGTAATAGAGTCATGTACAATATTGTGAAACATAAGAAACCTAGCATGTAAGAAATAGTGGAATTTTGAAGATGAGTTGCTGCATATCCTTTAGGAAATAGAATCTTGATTATTCTCAGTCCAGACAAAATGAATGAAGAATCACTCAATCAAATTGGTTTTAAGCAAATATCGCAACGAAGAAGCAGAACAGATCAAGGAGAGTGAATGAGACAATACAGCAGCAAAGAACCTTCTCCAATTTACCTGGTAAGGATTGAAACCTGGCATCATTGGCATCTGTCCACCCTGTGCGCGATTGAATGCACCACCCTGCGGATACATTTGGCCTCCAGCCGCATTGGCAGGGCCCTGCATATTTTGCATACCATTTGGAAATCCTCCAACTGAAGGGGCACCACTGGTCGGCAAGGACCCTGAGTGCATTGGATTCATGCCCATAAAATGGCCTTGCGGCAAAGGAGGCATCTGATTCATTGTACCTTGCATACCCTAAAATTTTGAAATGAGCTTGATTAAGCTTCATTAACTTTGTCTAGGTTAAACAAAGACCCAAAACAAATATCTTAGCATCACACGTTTACAGAAAAATCTATCATGGCTGCGTCATCCAAAATGCATAGGATATAATTGAATGCAGAAGAAAATGGGTACTTTGCATCAAAAAAATCCATCAAGGACAGTATTTCTGGAAGATTAATAGCTAGTTTGAAGCTACAAGATGATTAAGCTTCTCAAGTTCATTTACAAGTTTGATGCAGCTTTTAAGAATTTCAATCCAAACTAAATACTCATTATTCTATTAAAAGGGGAAAAAAACTAGAATCATTTCAGTTTTGCAAGAAAAACTTAGTTCCACAACAAATTTGCAAATTGCCATATTCAAAAAGGCCACATAACTTCAAGCAGTTCCATGTGAAACAACTTCTGAATTTAGACCAAGAGGTTCATCCAAAACCCATATTCATAAACCCAGCTTCAACAAAAATACATGCCATCCAAGTATGCAGCAACTTGGGCAAATGAGTTGAAACCGAAAGCCATTTCTTCCCTATTTTGAAACAAATATTAACTGCAAGTAATTGAGGCCTAATGATTTGAAACTTAAAAAAATTGTTGCAAAAAAGAATAACATGTACTAGAGATATGTAAAAGATCATACCATTGGAGCAGGCATTGGCATTGGATGTGATGTTGGCATTGATGAAGGTGGAGGCAAAGATCCTGGCATTGAGGATGGGATGGGTGAAGGCATACCGAGGGGAGGCATTTGGGGTGGAGGGCGTTGTAAATGAGGATGTCCAAGTAGGGGCATATGAGATGGAGGTTGGAGCTGTTGCATATTTGGAGGCGCCATAGGCATAGGAGGCATTTGCTGTTGTTGAATCTGCTGAGGATTTTGCTGATATCCCTGCTGCTGATTGGCAACAAGAAGAGATGGATGTGGGCCAGGAGGCAGGGGGGGAGCACCAAAAGGCATGGAACCTGGAAGAGACTGCTTCTGGTCCCCCTGAACAGATGCATCAAGAGATGGAATTGGTAATGGCATTGGAACTCCAATACCAGGAATTGTTCCCTCATTTCGAGTCAATCCAGCAGCAAATGGTCCTGGAGTTGTTGGACCTTCAGGTGCTACAAAATTACCAGGCATGCGACCAGCTAGTGCAGGGTTTTGCTCACCATAGCCTAGATACAGTTCAGAGGGCTATTAAGTATAGACCAAAGTAATATTCAAAAAACATGTCTAGACCCAAGTATAAATGCTCCAGCATATTTACAGAACAACACTGAGTTTTGCATGAAACCCAGTGAGCACCAAACCATTGAATTATTCAGGTAAATTGGACAAAACACAAAAATTATTTGGAGACCTCTTTCTTTTTTTCCTTTCTTTTTCCAGATTATGGCGAAGTGAAAATGGTAGAGCAAGGCAATAAGTAGAAACCTTGGTTCTGACCCATGCTAAATTTATCACGAGCAGTATCTCCTGGCCTATTTCTGCACCAAAACTTTGTCGTGTGATCATTGCTACCACTGCATAATTATGGATACAAGTTAAAAGCCTGAAGATGGATAATTTACAGATTGATAAAACCATAAATGCCTATTAGCATAATGCTGTAGACAAGTTATATGTTGAAAATACAGCTAACAGTTAACAGCAAGCACAAAGTTAAGAAAATGATATATTATTGCTTCAGAGAATCTTATCAGTTAGAAGGACATGTTCGATGGACTTTCCACAGTCACCCAAATGGCTATTGCTTACAGTGCCAAGCCATATCAGAAACAATGCCAGCATAGCATGAACCAATGCAAAGCGGATATACAGGCTCCACAAAGATTGGCATAAAGATACCAACTACATTCCATGGGCACATGTACATGGACAAGAACCTATATATCATTCCCCTCTATATACGAGGAGATTGGCCCTAAAAAAACTTTTGAAGATGTTGTATAATGAATTTTACAGCATCTCATAAGATGATTGATCTTAACAGATCCGTTTTTTATTATCTTTTTGGAAAATTTTCAAATATGACGTGATTTACAACATATTCAGACCTGCAAGTATCCAGATTTAGTCATTCAAACCATATATGAACTTTATCCACTTAAGCCTTAAATTCAGAGACATGTAGCGAACAAACTCTGGATTCGCACAAATTAACCTCCACTAATAGGATCATAATTGAAGTTAAAATATAGTAAATATACATAACTCTGAGGTTTTACTCATTACTCTTATGCAAGAACTAATAAATTAAACTGAAAGACAAGGTATACAAAGAGCTTCAGCCCCATCTTACAAGCAGTTTAGACTATAAAGCTTCCAACTACTTTCCACTGAACTTTCACCCTTTGTTTTAGAGCATTCAAACTAAAATTGTCACCATGGCAGTAAAACTCTAAAGTTCTAAGTTTCCTCAGCATAAATGCTACAATCATAAAATGAATGAAAAACAATTAAATTCTAGAACTTTTGATATTTTAACATTACACAGTTCTATTTTGTACAATCATCATCATCATCAGAGCCTTTATCACAAGAGATTGAAATAGGCTATATGAACCAATATTTGAACTCACAATAGATTGTTCATATGTATAGTTCTATTTTGTACAATGCTAATAAAAAATAGTATCAAGTAAGACCAGGATCAGACAATATTTTTGGTCTTACAGATATTCTCAAACAATTACATTCAATTCCTATCTCAAAAATCAAACATATATATAGCTGACACTGGCCAGCAGTTGAAAACAGTTAAGCATATCAACACATAAAAACATAGGTATGCAAACAACTATTTAAGTTTTTACATGATACGCATAAACTACGAGGAGATCACCAAGAAGCATGCAGGGTAGCAGTAAAATACTAGAATGAGTTTACCTGCATAGAAGATAACCAATAGGATGCCATGCAATATCCCACACGCTATTATCATGGGCATTGGGAATTTCAATCTGGGGAGTTTCATGCCTGTACATCATAAAGATCTTTAGTAATTGCAAGTTACAAAAACTCATCCATCATTAATTCCAAACCATCGGCAATAAATTTTATTACTAATGCAATTGTGATACAGAAGGGCATAACGAATCTACTGCATGTGTATGGTAAACAGATGACCACTTTCATGGATGAACTTCATAAAATTCATTTTAATATGAAAAGTTAATCTAATATAATAAAAGATAGCAAATTTGATTTTAGTAAAAAGTTTACGTCCCCTTATGATATTATAACCTATCAAGCCTCTATAAAAATAACTATGAGTTTAATCTCAAATAGGTCTATAAGCTGTGAAATTTTCACAGGTTTTGATGTCTCTCGTAATTGGTCTTGTCAAAAACCAACTTAATAATCCACCCTGCTTATCATTGAAGAGAAAAAATATCCCAGGTAGAAGTAAAACATACAAAATCACAAAGCTTTGTAACCTGGAGCGCAAATGAAAGGACAAAACAAGGAAAAAAAGTAATGCAGCCTGCACAAGTTGTTCTGAATCAGAAAACTCACCCAACAAGCCAATGGAAAATGGATCCATCAAAACTCCCACTGATGAAGTATTCTTCATGGAAAGGGTGCCAAGCCAATGCTGGCAAAATTGGAAATCAACATATTTAAGAATCATCCTCAGAAGCCATGCAAGAAGAGAATGAAATGATCAAGCATAATAATAATTATAAGCCACAAGCAGCCCAGTCTTTTTAAGAGCTGCCTCACAATGGTAAACAAAAAACTGCAGTCAAACATATATTCAATGGGTTGGGAGTTTTAAGCTATATCATACACAACGGTTCCACTTAGAATAAGTCTGACTAACCAGTCACATCCTTCCGGTGGCCTCGGAAAGATTCAAGCTCCTTCATAGCCCTGATGTCATAAAGCTGAAAAGGAAAAACTGAATATGACAAAAGCAAAAACAACATCTACTCCCATCAATTAATTAACAGCTTTGCATAGAGAAAGAGGATGCTGACCTTGATGATTTGATCCTTTCCAGCAGTCAATACCCAATTACCATTTTGGTTCCATTTGACACAAAGTACTGTGTTTTTATGGCCATGACTGCAAAAGACTTGCATTACTCCTCAAAATAATTAAAATTGTTAACTAAGCTGTAAGTTTAATCACCAAGATATTGTACTCACAATGAGCAAAGCTCTCTCCCTGTCTTAGCATCCCAAAGTTTGACAAGGTTGTCTTTTCCACCTAAGGAAAGGAATGAAATGGCAAGGCATGATGACAACAACTTGAAGGAAAGATTGTGTAAAAGAAGCTTGAAAAATATACTTGATACACACCTGAAACGAGCAAGGACTTTGTAGGGTGCCAATCAACACTTTTCACATCCCAACCATGGCCTGCCTGAGTTTAAACCATGTATTGTAACTCTTAGGTTAATTCATGCATGCAAGAAATATATATGTTCATATATATAAATATTAATGATAGTATATTTTGAACTTATTGGCCTACAAGTTAGGTTATTTACGAAACCAACTGATGTATATTTTGTCAATCTTTTTCAAAGATGGCAATGCTTTACCAAAATGTTCTTATTGATAGTTTGATACCATATATTTTCTACAAACACATAATAATAAAACTGCAAAAATGAAGCAGAATAACTAAGTAATCAATGAGGCAAGAGATTATGTTGATTCAGTATGCCATCAGGAAAACACCAGCTAGGGGAAACAAACTAATTCTTATAGTTGACACTTGATAACTAGTCAAGAAAACATTACCAGTTAATGATCGCTCTTCTTGGCACCGGGCAAAGTCCCACACTTTTACAGTAGTATCATCAGAACAGGAACAGAACTTTAAATCTGTCCTACAAAAACTGTTAAAAGAGTACGTCATAAATTGCCATACAGATAAAACTCTAAAAGGGAAAAAAAGTACTTAAAAGGTACCTTAAGTCACGGACTGATTCTTTATGAGCAGATTTATTGGCCTTAACATTGTTCATGTTATTCTGCCAGTACCTAAAGGTATACCCCCATAAGCACTTATATCAGCACCCAAAAAAAAGCTTATGACAAGCAAATATTCACGAGCATGACAGCAATAAGGCTAAATAGCACCAAAAGCATATAAAGAACATATACTTTATTGCGCCCCCATCATCACCAGAAACCATCCAGTTGTCATTGTGACTCCACACCATAGACCTGATGGCTTGATCATGGGCCTAAGTATTTTAAGGAAAAACGGATCCAAACAGCCATCAATGTAGATTCTCTAAAATAATCCTAATCAAATAAGATAAACATCACAAGCAATGGAAATATACCTGAAGAATCATTTCAAAGTTAAATGATTGTCCATTCCATAGAGTAAATTCCCCACTCTGAGAACCTGTGATGAGACGTCTACCCGTGGGAGTCCACTAAGATGAAAAATGATTCAGAGTATTAGTAACGTAAAACAAAAAACTATATCTTATTTTTTCTTTCAAGGGTTAGGGGGATTAAATTCTATTATTTTCTAGAAAGCAGATAAACCAACAGTAGAACTCAATTCCTTCCTACACATAAAGTCACAAGCTATTTATGGAGACTTTAAACTCAAAAAATTCAGCTCCAAGGTCAGCTTCCAAGTCAATCTTGGGCCATTGTTAGCATATAAAAAGGGTTCAAACAGCTTCCTCCATATAAAGCAAGACCAAACCAATTAATCACACAACTAGTAGAACGTAATTGGATGTGAAAAAAGAATTATGAAAGAAAACACATTGAGCAAAAGATAAGAACACAGAAAATTTTGATTTTAATCTAACTCACCAAAACACGATTTATTGAACACCGGTTTTTGTTTAGAGATGTATGAACAAATTTGGCGGCAAAGCTTGTGGATGGGTTATCTAAATAGGCAGCTGTAGGCAACATCTGCATGAACGATCAACAGAAGATACATGTTTACATAAGACAATTCATAAGCCAGGAAACAAGAGACTAAAGATAAAGCACGTTCACTAACATCAATTGATGCTGCTGGAGTAGGCTGCAATGTTGTCCTGTCCCGTGAATCCCGCTGCCACATACGTACCTGCAGAACAATTGGTATTAGCTTACAAGGAGGTCAAACTCCATTACAGATTCAAAAGGGAAAAAAAAAGATTTTGGTATCTGTAGAAGAGAACATGCAACTGAAACAAAATAAACACGGATGTATTAATCTTTGGTTGAGATACTCATAATCTTATCTGTTTTGTAGGACCTACCGACCTACCCATAAATCATGAATTCAATAGTGATGATGGGTTTATTTGGTTGATATTCGTCCAAAAAAGTAATAAAAAGGAGCTTAATATGAGCAGCTAGAAAACACGTAACAAGTATTTGTAGACATCAACTTAATATTGTCCCCCTGAAGCACAAAAAAGCACAGCTGAACAAAATACATGACTGACATTGAAACAAACCTAAGATCTTTTGCCCCTATATTAAGATGGATTCTCCACTACAAGTATGAAACAGCAGACAACTTCATAGGTGATATCTTAAGCTATCATATAGCTATAGTTACTTATGGATAAGAGTAGTTCCAAAAAGCTTTATAAACTTTAAGTTGCACGTGTCAAGCAAATTGAATAATGAACTTAAGCAAAAACTTCAGGAATAAAAAAAAGCAGACTGATTTCTAGTTAGAGAAATCAACGACAATGTTAGTAAAGAGCAGACATCAACCATAACGATAAAAGGAGCGACATTTAAGCCATCAAACAACAAAAATAAGAATCCATGTAAATGAGATCCACCAATATGACCATGTGACCACTTATATAAAGATATTCAAAATGCATATGAAAATGAACAAATACAAAAAAATCACCTGCATATATCGCACAACAGTGCTCGTATAATCAACAGCCCTCCTTTGGGTCAGCTTTCTCATTCTTTTGGCAGCAAAATTGTCACCATGAACTGAAAGAAATCTTTAATAAAAAAATAGAAGAATCTCATAGAACAACCAAAATTCAGATAGCCTCATTCAAGTGAATTGCAACTCATCCTCTAAACATGCAGTAGCCACAGTTTTAGACCTCGAGGCTTACCATAAGACAAGGCTCATGGTGCAAAATGAACCTCAAAGTGTAAATCCATGAGGCTTACAACCATGAGCAGCAAACTGCAATAAAAGCCTATGGTATAAGAACTTCAAATACCCTCACACAACAATTTAGTAGACTAATTTTCTTGGATTTTGGTGATCACTAATTTTGACTAAAAACACACAAAAAAGAGAGGTTCTAATATTGCCTAATTAATGCAGACAACAAATAGCTCAAGAAAGCTCAAGCAAATTTTGTTAAAATCGGATATTATTAAATAACAAGAACGTCCAAAGTTATGGTCTTTCCTTAATGTCCGACTCATATGGTGTTTTACGAGACATAAAGTAGAAATTAATCATATGATATGGTCTTAAGCGTTTTTTAAGTATAGAAGGCTACTGGTTTATTTGAATTTCATTTTCTTTAGTTCTAAGAACCAGAGTTGAATATTTGCTGGATATTGCAAATTTTGTCAATGACTCTTATTTTCCGTACTTAAATCCGCCTATGTTAGTTAACATAGCAAGTCCCAAGCCTGGATAAAGGAAGCAGGTGGCAGTAGGTTTGGACAACCAGCCATAAAACTATTCCAATATCATGAAATGAACCAATATCAGAATATCATTGGGGCATCCCTTACGAAGGAGAAGTCATATGGACAATTTAGCGTGAGTTCAGATATTGGTACATATTGCCTACCTAATCTCTTGAGATAAAGGCTCTAATGATGATGATGAGTCTTATTTTCAGTACTTATAATATGTTATTAAGCTTACATTTATGATTAAGGAATTATTTTATGATAATTTTGACAATTGCTGATATTTGATCATGACTGCTCTGCAGGATTACAGTTTTTAGAACTTTACATGTAAGCTTGCAATGTTCTTGAATTTAAGCTCCGTTTCATTGATGCCTTAGCTACTTTCTTTTTTATTGACAATTTGCCAAAGCAAAAGGTAAAAACGTTTTTTCCTTTTTTTTTCTTCCGGCCACAAGATGCAAATAGTAAAAGCACCAAGTAAAGGAAGCCTAAAATAAATTGTTTGCTAGAATTCCAGCTCTCCTTAGGAATCTATAAAGCAACGCTAACCTAGGTGTGAAGCTTCTCAACCTTAAGTGCAATGTCCCCTTTGTTCTACCAATTTCTAGATGCGTTTCAGATATGCAATCACCTAAGCTTAGAATTTCAAGAATTAAATAACTATCTTTCAATAGAATTTTCACAATGCCCAATCATTTGAACTTAAAAAAATACAAAAGTGTAAACAAAGGAGATTGAGAATTATTATTCTACCGTCATATGGCGGAATCTGAGGAGGAGGAGGAGCATTGTGGTGATACTCTGAGTTAAGAGTAGTGGAAGAAGCTGAGGGCTGCCGCATCATTTGCGGAGGAGGTGGTGGAGGACCTCTCTGGAACTCCCCACCTTGCGGCGGCGGCTGATTCTGCTGCTGTTGTGGATCACCGTACATCATTCTGAAAACCTCAGAATAGGGCCCTGAATCGTAGGAAGGTATTGGAGTTAGTGGACTTACAAAGCACTGTATAAAAACCTTAAACCCTAATTTTTGGTAGATTTGCTAGCGGGAAAGGGTACGTTGGATGTTTTGTATTAAAAAGAAAAATAGAAAATAAAAATCCAGCTTTGGGCTTGTTGACCCATTTATGAACTGAAATGGGCTTTCGGCATTGACTACAATTACATAATAATAATAATAATAGGAGCTAAAGTACAAATATTTATCTGTGTATTTGTGCTGTTTTCCGGGAGGTGGCAAAAACTGGCCGAATCCGAAAACCCGTTTGAATCTGTCCAAGATTGGATCGGAATCAGTTTGAATTGATAAAAAAAATCAAAGGTCCATAACCGAAAAAATCCGAAATCGAGAAAATTCGAAACCGAAAAAATAAGAACCCAACATAACCCGAGCCCGATACGATCCGAAACCGAGACCGATCCGAACCGAAAACCGAAAAAACTGAATTTATAATCCGAAAAAACCCGAATTATAATTATATAATTATTATTTAAAAATAAATAAATAATTGATACACTTTTTTAATTAAAATGTTTAAAATTTTGAAAACAATTATTATTTATTATACAATTTTATCAATTATATATTATCAACATAATAAATATTGAATCTTTTTAATTAAATTAAATTAATTTAAAACACCATAATATATGATATAATATATGATATCAAATAATCTTTAATATTATCCTTATTGCATTTATAATAATAAATATATTATTAATTTAACATTTGATTTTATTATAAAAATCATTTTAACATTTGATTTTTTTTATTTTATAATAAAATTTTAATTTTAATACAATAATAACCCGAATCCGAATGTAACCCGGACCGAACCCGCCCATTTGCCACCTCTAGTTTTCCTCCCACTAAACTTCCATATTTACATCTGATTAAGATTCTAATTCTACAATAATGATAATAGGTACTGATATTTCTCACAATTCCGAAGAGAAGTTTTTGTTTGTTTTGAGAAAATCTTTGGTTTGCTAATGGCTGCATCTGCAAAAGTCCCCAACCTTGAGAATCATACTCAAAATGGAGAGTGGACACTTGTTGCACCCCGTAGGCGTCGACATAGAAGGAATTCCCAGAAAATAAAAACAGCAGAAGGACAACAACAAGAACCACAGCCGTGGGTTCCTACCGATATTGAAATCGATGCTGAGAGGCAATCAAAGCTTATGCATAAGGTGCAAAGCAGTATGAAGAGAACTGAGAACTCCTAATTTTTTCTGACTTTCTTGGATCAAATGCAAAGTGCAGAAGTCTTGAATCACTTTCACAGGGTTTTGGGATCTGAGTCGAAATTGCAGAAGGTGATATATGGCATTGCAGCATTGAGTCTCGTGAAATTCCTCGAGTTCCGCTTATCATTACAGTTTTGATGAAAAGAAAGTTCAGTTGGATGGGGGACATAGAGTTGTTTGATCCAGTTCTATCTGCAACCGAGTCTCGGGTTTTAGAAGCTCTTGGCTATTCTGTTTTGTCTGTAAATGAGCAATGTCGAATTGTGATGCAGACTTATGCAACAATCTTTTACAGGCAAATTGGAGAGTCGAGTCATTGAATCGGGTAGCATTGTTTGGAAATAGCTTTGCGACATATAAGCCGCTTGCGTCATTCATGTACTTCAATCGGGAAATGTCATACTGGACTTTTTTATGGGGGAGTCACTCACACACATCTTAGCTACTCGAAGATTCACAGATGAATTCAACGTCAAATTTAAAGTCAAGACACTTTCAGATGATTATTTTGCAGCTTTTCATTGTTCAAGCTGGCATTTTTTCAAGCCTGCTTGTGAGAACGAGCAGCAAACTGCATTGCAAAATGCATGTGTATCTGAGTATTAGAAATTCTAGACAGTATAAACTACATTTCAATGCTATAAACTCAATTTATGGATGCTGTTGCTTCATGTCTTTTAGCTGATTGACCTTATCATTCATCTTGGCAATAGGCAACGCAGGGCTATTCTCGTTCACCATAGCAATAGGCAAAGCAAGCTTCTTTACATCAGTTAATATCTTAACTCAATTACATCATTTGTTGCCAGTTTTTCAAGGTTTAGAGTAAATATAACATAAGTGTCTTGAAACATGAAGAAATTTCAGTTTATGTATACCAATAATATTTATGAATGAACGCTACAGCAAAAGCAATCGCATGAAAATCAAGTAGTAATGTTTTGCGTCTTTGGGCATGTACACTTCTTCCAACACAAGTTAGAGCAAAGGAACATTAGTGACACAGAAGCAGACACCACCCTCCAAAACTAACCTTACAATGACACAGTAGGCCTGATGCTTAAGCAATTACCATCTTTATTAACTTCACATTCACAGTAAATAAGTAAATGCACCATAATAACACAAACCAAACATAATTCAACATCAAACAATTTGCTCATATATTCTTCTTGCAGAGCTAAATACAAACCCAAGCATTGAGCGTGAACAAGTTGAACAATATATTGAGCACAATAGAAGGTTGAATTTCTGCAAATATCGGTAAACTGATTTTTTTTTTTTATTTAGGAGAAGTGAGATTCGAACGTGCTCTTTGAGCAACAAGATACATGCAGCTATCATTAAGCAAAATAATCCATTGAATACAATGAAGGTTGAATTTCTAGAATACTTCACTTTCATGTAACTTTTTCTTTAATTTGAGAGAAGTGGAAATTCAAATCCTGCTCTTTTTAAAGAAGGATACATGTATGTACCGTTGAATCAAATGCTCACGTGTCCCTGTAAATTGATTAAATATAAAGAGTTCGCAATAGGTTATATAACCTCCTGCTCTTCATTTGATAAAACATTACATTTCGAAAAGGTGTATTTTTTTTTTAAAATTTTTCAAATGTCATTCCTTTTAGTTGAATAACTAACAGGAAAAGAATGGTTGTAGATTTTCAGGTGTAAAACGCGCATATATCAGCTTACCTGTAGTCCGGATCATAAACTTGAACTAGAAACTGTTGGCGTTCGAAGAACTTGTTGCAGTAAGCGAGCTGCAAGGCGCTGAGTGATCCCACCAACTACACGCTCCCCTAAACTGCGTGCCTCAGGTTGTTGAAGGACCTGCTCAAGAATCCTTCATTAGCCAGCTCCACTGAATATTTATAGTGGCGTGATGAAATAGTTTGGGCCAAATGCAACATCCAAAAGTTAGTTCCTCAGTAAAATCGCAGCATGAACTCTCCACAGCTTCTAACTTTGGGTTTTTTAAAGGATCAGTTAAGACTAAAGAATGATTCTTTTCTACTGTAGTAACCAAACTACACTGCAATAAGGTTTACTTACCTGTAATATAGGCTGCAAAAGGGCTGGATCAAAATTTTCAGAGGAACGCAGAAGCCCCCAGATTCGAAAGACCTGGTCCCGAAGCCCCATCATGCTTTCTAATTCAGCAGCGCTCATTGCAAGTGCTCCATTTCCATTGCCATTGAACATTAGAGGACGCATAAAAGAGGGCACAAAGTTGTATGTATCAACAACTGTGCCTAGAACAACAGCTTCGTTTACACGGACAGCCTCTTTGATTACCAAAGTCCTAAGTTCTTCACCATCTGGCGCCAGTAGTAGCTTTAAAACGGGTTGCAAAGCATCTTTTGCAGAAAAATCTCGGTCCTTTTTTCCCTGAACAAGAAGGTTTTCTAGTCTATTCCACCTGTCCAAACAGAAATTACAGGTATTTCAGTTGGACACATTTCATCAAATCAAATTCACAGAGAAAAAGAGGATATATAAAATATTAGGTTAGCAAATACATGCCTAAACCTCCCATCCTTAAAAAGCAACTCTATAAGAGCATCTCTCAGATATGGATTCGGATCTGTGAGAAGCCTTTTAGCAAAGTACGGGTATGAGGCAGCCAGCACCTTAAAATTAGGATCAGCATAAAGGGCTAACCCTTCTAGCACAGTAAGTGACCTCAATATCAGTGCATAATAGGCAGGTACTGCAAGCAAATTGAAAACCAAATCATTAGACTCAATAAGAAATTATCCAGTTTACAGCATCCACTCCCTTCTCACTCGGTCTTTAGGGCGCGGAAAAAAACGGAGGTGTTTTTTTGAGACATTGAAATTTCAAGATAAAAAAATTATGATAGTAGTATTTCATTTTTAAAAAAGAAAAAGTTAACAGTTTAGCAACAAAACAATTATAGAACCATTGAGTACAATACAACATCCCAGTGAGGGTCCATAATATAAGCACAAAGTAACCAAACTTGAGGATAGAGCTCAAAAGTAAATGGAAAAAATCAGCTTACCATTGAATGGGTATTGATATAAAACAGCACCCAACCCATCAACCAGTGTTTTAAAGTTTAGTTCGCTCACAGTATAGTTAAGAGCATCATCAAAGAAGTCCCGAAGTGCTGGCACAATTGGGGACACGTCTACATCACTTGACAGGAAATCCAAAGCATAGTAATCACGGGCCATAGCTTCATAATCCCGATTGACCATGTGAACAACATGACCAATTATAGCAAATCTCGCTTCCTCTGGGGTCTCACTCATCATTCCAAAATCTAGAAAAGCAAGCTTTCCTTCAGGTGTTGCTAAAAGATTACCAGGATGAGGATCCGCATGAAAATATCCATACTCTAGTAGCTGCCTGAGGCTGCACTGGATACCTGTGGTCACTAAATCCAAAACCTTCAAACCTTGCTTTTCAATGGCAGCTTGCTCATTCAGTTTTACTCCATCAACCCACTCCATTGTCAAGACTTTGCAACTCGTATAATTCCAATAGATATCTGGAACAAGGATATCCTCCTTGTCAGCATACAACATTTTGAATTTCCTTGCATTCTGTCCTTCCTGCAGATACCACAAAATTGGTACAGAGAATAGGAAAGCACACCTTTTGTTTCTTATTCTTTTTTACAAGTTCAGAAAGGATATACACAGGTAAATTTTTGTGAGTTTTGAAATATTTAACTGTATTGAATCTTAACTAATTTGTACCTAGTATGAGCATTTCATTCTCACAATTCATATAGCAAAAGGATATCCAAATCCACTCTGTCATATTCGTCTCCCAAACATAGAGTAAAAGAGAAGCAGCTTGATGGATGGTTATGTTTTTGTTCTTGAAGACAAAAGAGGGAGCCCATGCAGATCGATGAACTAAGATTGGTTAAAAAAGAACTAACCTGCACATAGTTGAGCTCTTGATAAACTCTGCGGGCAAATTCATCAATGAGGGCAACAACATCGCTGGTTATAAAGTCAACGTACTTATTGATGAAAAATCCTAGGCCTCTTATCAGGTAAAAATCAAGTCCAATGGCTTCCTCAATGCCAGGTCTTTGCACCTTGACAGCAACAGTTTGGCCTGAATACTTGAGTCGAGCTTTGTAGACTTGGCCTAAACTGGCAGCTGCAATAGGGGAAGGGGAAATCAAAGAGAAAATGGAGTCGAGCGGCATCCCCAACTCTGTTTCGATGCATGAGAATGCATCTGCATCAGGAAATGTAGGCAGAGAATCCTAGGAATACATCAGACTAACTCAGTAAAACCAACCCAAGGAACCATTTTAAGTAGCATAGCTGTTGTAAAAACCAAAACCCAAAGAACAGTAGAGAAAAGAAAAGAAAATTACCTGCAGCTGAGCGAGCTCCTCAAGATACTCGAGTGGGCAGAGGTCAGGTCTAGTGGATAAACCCTGACCCAATTTCACAAAAGTAGGCCCTAATCTGGTGAAGATGGTCCTCAATTCAGCGGCTCTCTTTCTCTTGTTTATATCCAACGTGCCATTCCTTTCGTCCAGCCATAGTTTCAAAGCAAAAGAACCCAAAGCTATCAACACTTCCAAAGTCCTCTTCACTACCTAATCATATGAATTTCATTCATCATCAGCAAAACTCGAAACCCTTCTAAATTCCATTCCGAATAACAATTTTATCATAATCAAAAAGTGTATCACCTGGACGGGTCGTGACCCATACTTGCGCGCAAGAAGCTCAGGGCTGTAAACAGAGGCATTGGCGGCACGTTCCATGGCCCTGGCTTCCGCCTGCAGGTCCTCCGCTCGGTCCGCTCCGAAGACTTGCACCGCCAACTGCGAACCATTGACTTTCGGTCTGGCTTCTACCAAAGCAGCTCGCGGACCCAATTTGTACCTCTTTGGTTTCGAAATAGAAAGCCCTTTCCCGGCCTGCAAACCAAACGATTGAACGCCAGCTGAAAGAGCAAGACTCATGGCTGCCGCTGCTACTGCTGCTTCCCCTCTTCCTTAACCAATGGATAACTGAGGAAAATCAAAAAATAATATGGAAACTGCCACCCTTTGGTTGACTAGTTTTAATCAAAAGAGTTCGAGCAAGTTTCTATGAATGATTTACACATTCACAGCGCCAGGCGGCCAGGGGCATGTGGATTTCATTGCAATTGCTTTTTGATTTTTTGTTTTTCCATCTATAAACTACGCGCCAGGCTGACATGAGTGTAAGTGAACCAGAAACTGCCATTTGTCACACTCTTGACATTTCTTCCGCAGTGTGTTAATTTTGGAAAAAATAAAAGGAAATTACAATTTGTAAAATTTATAAAAAGAAAATATAAAAATTTTAATTATAAAAAGTAGTGACTATTTGAGTTACGTGTAATGATTATCTAAGTTTAATTCAATTATTTTTTAGTTGAATTTAAGTTGGAATTACTTAAATAAAAATCAAATCTAATTTAAATATTTTTATATTTGATCCAAGTTGCTCGCAAATTTAATCAAATTTTTTAATATATTTTATTATTAATTTATAATTTTATCATCATAAATAGAGTTGCGAAATAACAAGTCGATTTGTTGTAATATTTTGTCAAATTAAATTTGAATTTAAAAAATTAAGTTCTAATCAAATTTCAAATTTTAAATTTTTTAATCAAATTAAGTTTAAATATGATATTAAACGATCTCGATTTTGTTATAATAATTTTAAACTTCGATACGACAATAGAAAATAAAAATGATATTAAAAAAATATGACAAAAATAATGCGAATTAAAATTTTTACAAAAATTATTTATAAATTTAAAAATCAAAATTCGATATAACATCTAACGTGTTCGACACAATTTGTAATACGATCATTTTCTTATATTACGATTTGATACGAAACAAATTTTTGTCCCATTAAGCATTACCGATTTGGCAGAGAAAATATCATGGGCTGAGAGGCGCAAACAAATTGAGGATAAGAGAGTAGAATATCATAGCTTCAAGAAAAGTGATACCATGGTGGCCAACAATGGATGTCGACGGTGGTCAATTGCAATAAGGACGTGGCACAAGCTTGACCAAAATTAATAAAAATGCAGAATAATAAAATAAGATAATTGAACAAATTCTTTTTTAATTAGTGTATAAAAAGAATATTTATTTATTGAGCTTTTAGCTTATAATCTGTGATTTTGTAGAAAAATTTACGACTCATTATTAGGAAAACTTAGTTTAATTTGGTCCATCACCTAATATAAAGTTGACTAAATTAAAATTATTATTCTTGAAAAGTAATTATCAAACTATTTTCTTTATTAGGTTAATTATTTTTTATTCTAAAAGTTTTAATTGCTTTATTTGTAGAAAATAGGGTCAATTTGATACCATTGAAGGTGCAATTGGATAGCTGGATCAAATTACTTCTATTAGATCATTTTGGATTAATAAAATTCATGTTATTTTGGGTTTTGATTATTTTGTATTTCAGTATTGAGATTTTCTAAATCAACTTAATTTGTACTTTTTTCATGATTTACTGTTTATAACCGTGCAAAGAAAAAAAAGTGAGTATATTTAAAATCTTTCTTGAATTATATGGTCGTGACACCAAATTATTAAGTTTTAAAATCAATTTAATTATAAGCCAACTCTTTTCATATTAATTTTTCAATTTATCTAATATATATATATATATATATATATATAAAAGCCAAAGTATTTGACTACAAGTAAAATATCTTATGTGAATTGTTTAAAAAGTTGACACGTATAATATCCTAAGATAAAAAAAATAATATTTTTTCCATTTTTTTTATAGATAGAAATCTATACACATTAAAATTTCAAAATAAATTAATTATCTTTTTAAATCAATTATCTATTTCAATTTCTAAAATATAGACATATATATTTTTATATATTTTTAAAATTAAAGAAAAATATCATATTATTTATAAATTTTTTTACTCATCTTTTATCAATATATATGTACTGTTGACATATACATTATTTATAGAAATAATTAATTTTAATATAAATTTTTTATATGGATACACTCTTTTAAACAAAAAAACAAATGTATTTTATATTAACATGTGACATGTGTGATAAGATAAATTTTTTTCATCTTTAAAGTATAAAATGTCAGCAAAAAATCACTTAATTATTAATTAATTTTACATTTTTAATTTCAATAAAATTTGGTTTTTTATAATAACCTTATATCTTATATAAAAAAAAAAAAAGGCCAAAACTCTTAACTAAAAATAAAATATCTTAGAAAGATACCTTAACTATGGGTGTGAAACAGGCCGAAGCCCGCGGGTCTATCCGTTAAACTCGCGAGCTTTTTAAGGGCTGGTCTCATTTTTTTAGGCCCGTTTTTAAAATGGGTTGCCCCGAGCGGGTCGACAATCCGTGCGGGCCAGCCCCATTTATGCCCTTTTTTATTTTTTTTTATAATTTGTTTTTTAATTATATTATTAATGTATTTTTATTTCTTACAAAATAATACATGACATGATTTTATTGTATTCTAGCAAAAAAATGAATTCATGTAATTTTACTTTGTATTCAAACCATGATATTATATGTATGATAATGAAAAAAAAAGTTGGAAGAGTTTAATATTTAATAAAAATTTATGTTTTTTCAAGATTGTAATTATTTATTTTAAAAGATTGTAAGTGAATTGTAATTGTATTTAGATTGTATTTATATATGAATTTTAATGATTTTTTAAAATTTATTTTTATTATTTTTATTTAAAAATGCTTGGCTCTGGGCCGGCCCTGTCGGCATTAAAAACGGACCGGGCATATCAAATTTGGCCCTTATCCGCGCGACCCGCATAGCGCCCACCCCACCCTGCCCCACCTCGCCTGTTTTACACCCCTAACCTTAGCCTTTTTATACTTAAAATAATAAATTGATTATCTTTCAAAAAATAATAAATTGATTTTAATTTTTATATAATAATCTTATTTAATTTAAAAAATATTTGAAATTTAAAAAAAAATAAATTCAACTATATTATCTTAATTTAAATCAAATAAAATTTATCTCAAATTTTAAATTTTTTATCACTTATAATGTTATTTTTAAACTAAACAAATATCCATATAATTTGATCAGAATTATCTTAAAATTTTAAATCTTTTATGAAAAACATTAAAACTAGATATTTAAGTTTATATATTTTAATATTGAATCAAGCTTACGTATCTTTTTTTCAATTTTCATTTATTCCTTTTTTCATAATTATTTTTTTAAATTATTTATTCAATAATTTTATTTGAAAAAAATGTTCATATGGATTATCTATTCTTTTAAAATGTGTATGATCTTAAATATTGTATTTAATTATTCTGAATTGATTTGAATTTTAAAAACTTAAATAATAACTTATTTTTGGTTTTATTTCTATTAACATTTTTACTTTACTTACCTTTTATGTTTGACACTATTATAAATAATTTTTTTAAAAACCCTAAAGAATAGAGTTTTCAACACTAATTTTATAAGATTAATTTGGAGTCATCTAGATTCAAATTTTAAAAATAAATCAATTTCAAATATGCAATATTAACCAATAATCTATTAACGATTAATATAGTAAGGATTGTTTTCATTAAAATTGTAGTTATTTAATTCATTTATTAAATATTTAAGATTTGTAATATTTAATTTTTTTATAATTTTTTAATTGTTATTTGATTTTGAATTATTTTTTTATTTGTGTATTCTATATATACATCAAGTTTGACATGTATTTCAAAATAAATATTTTTTATAATTCTATTCTTTAAAAAATTATTATAAATTAAAATAATAATCGTGCGAAATCTAGTTATAATTTAAAATTGATAAATTCAAAAGCTGTTTTTTTTTTTTTACAAAATCGGATTAAATATTACCTCAGATAATAATAAGTGTAAGAGAATAATGTATGCTAATAATTTAGTATGAATCCATATTAATTAATGTAATCTATTTTTGTGTTGACATAAAAGCTTTTGAGATTATGATGATCAGGTCGAATTGAATAGACTTTAAATTTAGATAAATTAAGCAAAATTTTTGAATTCAAATTAATTTTGTTGCTTTCTATGCATTACACAGCTAGATTGATTATTAAAAAAAAACTATTATTAGACAAATTTGATATAGTACATGGAAATTAAATTTGGTTATGTCTTTATTCTATTAAAACTCTCTCCATTTTTAGCAGATTCTTTCCCCCTCTCATTCATCAAATACAACAAGTGTCGAAAAGCACACTTGAAATGCATTGCTAGTATAAATAATAGAATAGAAGGAAAGTAAAATACTACTTTCAAATTTTACAAAACAATTTGACATCACCCACAGGGCCACAGTCCTAATGCCTCAAGTAAAGTCGAATGCCCACAGGTTTTTTTTTCACAATAAAAGCCACAAAATTGCCTTATAAGTTTGCAAGTCCTGACAGACTGCAATAGAAAATGGTGAACAGGTCAACAAAATTAATGCTAATGATGCAAATATGGAATAAAATTAAGATAATTTGACCTAAAACTTTTATCCACAGTTTTAATTTTAAATGTGAGTACTAATTTCAAGCACATGGTAAAATATATTAAAAAACAACATGAAGACAACAAGGGAGCCCATTGAAAAATAATTTATTGATACTATTATTAATTGGACTATTATCTTATACATTTATAGTCAAGTTTTTTGATTTTATAAGTAGAGTTAAAAAATTATCACATAATTTATTTTTATTTTTTTAATTTTTAAAAGATTTTTATTTTTTTAATTTTTAAAGGATATCTAAATATTGTTTTTAGAAAATTTTATTTCAATATATTGGATAATAATCCTAATTAATTTTTTTATATTTGTATGATAATTGTTGTTATACATTGATAGCAAAAATTTTTATTTTCATGAATTAGATTTTTATATATCTTATTATTTTTTTAATATATTCAAAGATTTTATCACTGACTAATTCTATAAGTAAAGTTTTTAAACTTCACTAAATAGAAACACACATGATTAAATATAAATTTAGTATCATTAAACATAAATTTTGTTAGAAGTACGGTAAATACATAAGAATAAACATAAATTTAAAAGCAATAATCGTAAATATATAATAATTTTATTAGATGTGTTTATGTTTATTTTCATATGTTTATGATACTTCTAATATATTTTATATTTAATATTGAATTTATATTTAAGGCTTAATAGCCAAATAAACCCTCAACCTTTAGCTCAAAATGGAATTCAGCCCTCAACGTTTTATTGCATGAAATTCAGTTCATAAACTTTTATTTCAATAGAAATAAACCCTCAACCTTTTATAATTATGCAATTAAGTCAAAATCTGTTAAATGACATTAACTGCCGTTAGTTTTGCATACGTGGATAGCTTAGTTAGCTGCCACGTGGCATGCTACGTATGCAAAACTAACGGCAGTTAGTGTCATTTAACAGATTTGGTCTATTTCGACTTAAATAAAAGTTTATGGACTGAATTCCATGCAATAAAACGTTGAGGACTGAATTCTATTTTGACAAAGGTTGAGGACTTATTTGGCTATTAAGCCTATATTTAATTATGTGTGTTTTTTTTATCTTACAGTAAAAAATTTTATTCCTATAATAGAATTCTTCGGCGCATAGACATATGATAGAGCTTTTAAATTTCAATAGATGAGATAATAATTTAAAATTAAAAAATTCGAATCCAAAATGTGTTTTTAGCACATGCGATGCACGTGTGTTTGGTATAAAAATATAATATAAATAGACATGCACGATCTTCCAAAAGCACTCCAAATTCAAACGAAACCAACCGCGTGTTTCAAAGGAGGCGGTGCGCCAGTGACCGTTCAGTTCTTCACCTAAGTTGTAAGTTCCCTCTCTAAAAAGAAAAAAAACATTTTGATATTTTTATTTATTCATAAAAATATTAAATCATTACTCAAAAACAGTTTTTAGCCAAAAAAACAATTGTTATATATTTGTTATTTATAATCTCATATCAGTTCTCAGTAATCCTGTTATTTAATACTCCATATTTTTGTTGTGTTTTCATGAATTTAATTTATTTTTAGCTATCTTTTAACAATAAGTGATTATAATTAAAAATAGTTAAAATTTTGACATACTAATTATTTTTTTTTGTAAATATTACTTAAGCAATAATGAACATTTTCTTTAATTTTCCTTTGTTTTGTATGTAAATAATATTTAATTTTCTCACATATATTAGTCTCATTGATAAAGAAAAAATAGAATAAAATATCAGTAAAATATGTAGAGAGTTTGAATTTTGATTATATTAAAAAATATATATATTTAATTTATCATTTTAAATTTAAATTTTGAACAACATAGAAACAAAATTCTTGCTTTGAAGATACGTCTACAAAAGGCACAGCTGACAGCTCCTTCTCTTCTTTTCTTCATCCATAACGATTAAAGGCCAACATAGAAAGCCTCCATTTCCATCAACTGACGAAACGACTTTCTTTTCTTTCTTTTTATACAGCAAAACGCAACAATAATCGCCATCAACGGCTGTAACAAGAACCCCAAAAGAAAAAACCTTGAGTTTTTAAAATCTTGAATTTTTTTCCTTGTAAAAGAGCAGAAAAAGGAGAAAAGTTTGAGTTTTCTTGTTGATTTGTGAGTTTTTCTAATCTGGGTCTATGGCAGAATTAGAAAATAACAAGGCGAAATCATCATCCGGGTCGGTGTTGTTCAATCGGTCGTTTACGATGCTCGGAACTGCAGCTGAATCCAATCCATCGTCTCTTAATCGAGCTGCTTCCATTTCCAAAATTTACAATTCTATCGATTCCGTCAAAGGTAAAGTTAAGAAGCTTTGCAGTTTATTCGAATCCGCCAAATCTTCATCCAACTTAGCCAGTCCAAAAGAACCTTCCCCTAAGGCTGTTTTGAGACCCACGAAATCCATTGGGTATTCTTCTTCGTTTTCTTCGAGGTTTAATAGCCCTTTGATAAGACTACCTGGAAATGAAGATCGAATTGTTGTTTATTTAACTAGTTTACGAGGGATTCGAAGGACTTACGAGGATTGTTATGCTGTAAGGATGATATTTAAAGGGTTTAGAGTTTGGGTTGATGAAAGAGATGTTTCGATGGATGCAGCTTATAGGAAAGAGTTGCAAAGTGTTTTGAAAGAGAAGAATGTGAGTTTGCCTCAGGTTTTTATAAAGGGAAAGTATGTTGGTGGTGCTGATGTGATTAAAAGCATGTTCGAATTTGGGGAATTGGCTAAGATTCTTGATGGGTTTCCAAGGAGACAACCTGGGTTTGTTTGTGAAGGTTGTGGGGATGTCAGGTTTGTGCCATGTGGAAATTGCAGTGGAAGTCGAAAAGTGTTTGATGAAGATGAAGAGTTGCTTAAGAGATGCTTGGAATGCAATGAGAATGGCCTGATTCGGTGCCCCGATTGCTGCTATTAAAACTTTGGTTGCTGCAGGGTGTTAAGGTATATTCAGAAGCTCGGTTTTTTCATTTGTTAACTTATATCCATGATGCGGGTAATGCTTTAATGTGTTTGGTATGAAACGCATCGTTAGCAGGGAGCTGATGATCGTTTATTGTCTTGTTCAACTGGATGTTGACAATAATAGTGAAATGTGATCAAAATGCAATATTTGGTTTGGGCATTTTGATTGTCAAGGAGATGCTTTATTTCTCTTATATGGTATTGTAAATATCCGGTGTCATCTTAATGTAATGTACCCGCATATGTTGCAAATGGAAGATTATAATGAGAATAGACTATTTATGCTTTACTTCTTTCTTGAATCCACTTTGTAATCAAAGAAACTTTTAGTGCTTATATACCTGAATTTTCATTCTTTCATATGGAGCCAACAAGAATGTGAAGATGATTTGGGGGTTGTTTCAATCCTTAAGCATACCTAATTGCTTGTAATTGTGGAATTGTTGTTAATTTAAGGGTAAACAGCACACAAAAGCTGGTTTAAATATTGAGTCATTTGTGGTCCCATTCATGGGAGAATCATCATCATCATCATCATCAAAGCTTTTATCCCAATAGATTGGGGTAGGCTATATGAACCAATATCTAAAATCACATTAGATCGTCCATATGTATTCTCTGCCTCCATAGATTTCTATTCAAGGCCATTTGCTCATCTAATTCTAAAACCTCTATGTCTTTCCAAACTACTTCCTTCCAAGTCTTTTTCGGTCTTCCTCTAGTCTTAACCCTTCTCTTAACATCCATAGCTTCTGTTCTCCTAACTGGAGCATCTACAGGTCTACGTCTTACATACTGAGATTTGTATAGATTTGTGCATAGATGCTGCAAATGTCAACCATCTTTCAGAATGTGTTGATCTGATGTCCTAATTACTGTACTTTGACCCAATTTCTATCAATGCAACTCAGCTCTTGGTGCCTCTATCTTGATATATCTGATTTAGAGATGTTCTGATGGATTAGTTTGGGTATAAGGAGTCTAGGCTATGGTGAAAAATGCCACTATTGTTGTCTTTGTTCTATTCCCTTCTTCTTTAATTTTTTTAAATCTATTTTTTAAAGAATTATTGTACTAATATTTCAACCTTGTGAGACAACTTTTTTGATTTCTTTATGGGCAATGAATTACATGTGTGGTGCTAACATCATTTCTGTTGTTCAAATATTTAATGAAATATTTTCTTTAAATTTAATTTTAGGATTTCGCTATTCATTTTGGATTGTGATTTATGACAAGTCTGTTTTACCTACAAGGTGGTTCCTTTGCTTCCACTAAGTTATACTGTTTTGTTATCTGCTGCATGTTTAACTCTCGAATCTCGGTTGCTGAATGCCGATTGATATCAGGGCTATGAATCTGTTTTCTTTTGATTGTATGATAAATTGGCCATATTAATCTAGCATACAGGACAGGATTATTTCCTCTTTTAGTTTCTAGTTTCTGAAACTACACCCAAATTTGGGATACTTCTAACCTGAACTCTTCCATTAGTTTGGTCAGGAGAATCTATCTCCATCATAATTCAGATGACTAGCTGCCATCAAAGCTCCGTAAGAGTATGATGGAGTGAGCATGAATCACTTCATTTTCTATCCTTTCTATTACAATAATATTCCAAGAATGAGTCAATGAAAGGAGCAATGATCATACATGAGATCACATTTTTTCAATGTATTATATATGTTGCTTTTATAAGATAGTTTTGTTCTGTTTCTTTGGAAGAGAAACAAATTCTTGCACTGTTACTCATTGATGCAGAGTCATGTTAAACAATTTTTATGGAAGTGGCACGTTGAAATAGAGTTGCCAAAATTTCATCCAGATCCTTGAATTGATTGTCCCAAATGAATTATCTGTTTAGCTTTATAGATTGGACTCAATGCCACAAAAGGATACCCTTTTTGCCATTTTCCTTGTAGACAGAAGAGCATCACTTCTCCTTTGATCATTCGTATCCCTGAACAGACATTACTGCATCGAAGTTAAACTTTAAACATTCCTTGATTTGGTTGTGTGCATTGCATCTCTAGTTGCAAAGTCATTCCTGCACCACCTGCTTTCGCATTTAAGAATTCCTCTGGCTGTCCTGTACTGTGATCTGTTCAGGTTTGTTAAGCCGTATGTATGGAATGCAGGTGTGAGTTTCTCCTCGTGACCCAAGAGCCAACCCGCCCATTGGTCAGATCTAATGATGATGTGAAACTTCACGAAAACGTCCTTTTTTTTCATAGCGGGAGAGCACACAATGACACAAAGGCAATTCATCACTGAACCAATGTCTCTAGCCAATGCCCCTTCATTTCCATTTTAATTTATTTCCAAACTTGATAGGCCAGGCCAACTTGCAGTCTTTCAGTGCATCAAAGGGTACTCGGTTTGCAGCTAGAAATTGTTAAAAACGAATGTGGCATATAAACAAAACAGAAATAACAATTACATACACAAGACAAGATTTATGCAGAAAGAACAATTACATACACAAGACAAGATTTATATGATTCAGCAATGAACTTATGTTTACAGGTGCAATAAGTTTTCTGAAAAAATATCACATATTTATAATATAATGAAATTAGAACAATTTAAAATAGCTAAACTTCACTTGACTTATATATTAGATTACAATACTAATTCTACGTAGGTGTCATATGGATTGAGTTTTATCAGATTTCACACTTTTAACAGAAGCTCTTTTATGAATAGAAGGGTTAATATTACCAAGGGTTCCCAAAGAAAACAAGGGATGGTGTACCGTATTGGAAATTCTTTTGATTGCATTTTAAATTTTATTAAATTGTCATAAATTAATTAATTTTGCTGCTGACCAAGTGGGAGGTCAAACCCAAATTTTATGTTCTCTATAAATAGTAAATGTTTTCATTCCCGTCTCCATTCCTTGAATCTGTCATGTAATTAGAAACTGAAATACCCAAAATTTTTATAATGAATATAATATATATATATATATATATATATATATATATATATATATAAGTATTGTTTCACACAATGAACATGTAGACGTTTACTTTAACTAGTTTAACACGAGCAGCACAGCATGTGAACTTGCAAACCAGCATTGCTTTGATAAACAAAAGGAATAATGATAGTGGCTGGCATGTAATCCTAATGCCAATTCAACAACTAAACTGACAGCTTGCTATTCCTAAAGTAGTACTGATATATGAGGCCGCTGTCCAAGTTTTAAACCACTATCCGATAGAAAAAAGATTTCAAACATGTCATTTTTCAGAGCTTATGGGAAAGTCAATGAGGCTGATCTAGCTAGGCTCCAGGCTCGTCGAAAAACCAGAAGGAGAATTGCCATCATTTGCGTGTCCTTGATTGTCCTTGCTGCCATTGTAATTGCTGCTGTTTTCGGAAGCCGAAGAGAAGACTCCAAAGATGGTGGCAATGATGGAGTTCAGCCCATTTCCACTTCTATCAAAGCTGTTTGTGATGTGACATTGTACAGAGATACATGTTACAACAGTCTTTCTCCTTTGGCTAACTCCAGCAAGTTCAATCCTGAAGACATCTTCAAGTTGTCAATGAAAGTAGCCATGACTGAGCTATCCAAAGCATCCCAATATTTCTCCAACAATGGAGTTTTTAAAGGTGACACTGATAAGATGTTAACTGCAGCCTTGGAGAATTGTGGTGAACTTCTGAGTCTAGCAATTGACCATCTTAACAGCTCCTTATCATCGTCGGGTGAAGTTTCCGTTGTTCAAGCTGTTGATGATCTTCGGACATGGCTAAGTGCAGCTGGTACTTACCAGCAGACCTGCATTGATGGGTTTGAAGAGCTCAAAGCAGACGTCAAGACCAGTGTTCAGGACCATCTGAAGCATTCTTCTGAACTAAACAGCAACAGTCTCGCCATTATAACGTGGCTTTCGAAGGTTGCAAACGCGTTTAATCTAAGGCGATTAATGAGTTTTCCTCCAAACCAAGAAAAGCCAGAATTGCTGCATCAGAAAGACAGGATGTTACTTCAAAGCTCGGAGCAGTTGAAGAAGAAAGCTGATATTGTTGTGGCAAAAGATGGCTCTGGGAAGAATAAGACTATCAGTGCAGCCCTCAATGCAGTCCCTGAGAATAGCAAGAAAAGGACCGTGATCTATGTGAAGAAGGGAGTTTATGAAGAAAATGTAAGGGTTGAGAAGAAAAAATGGAATGTCAGCATGATTGGTGATGGGATGGAGTCGACGATTGTGTCCGGAAGCCTCAATTATGTCGATGGAACTCCCACATTTTCAACTGCAACATTTGGTAAGTTCTCAACCAGGCAGCAACATATCAAAACAACATAGCTAGTGAATGTTTTACTAATAGTTCATAAAGTTTATAGTGTGATTAGTGAATGTTTGACAGTGTAAACTTGCTTTCTTTGCAGCTGTGTTCGGGAAAGGCTTTGTAGCTCGGGATATGGGGTTTGTGAACACTTCTGGACCGCAGAAGCATCAGGCAGTGGCCTTGATCTCAACTGCAGATCAATCAGTGTTCTACAGATGCCGGTTCGATGCCTTTCAGGACACTCTCTATGCACATTCGAACCGCCAATTCTACCGCGAATGCAACATTACAGGAACAATAGATTTCATATTTGGAAACTCAGCTGTTGTCTTCGAAAATTGTTACATGCTCCCAAGGCAGCCTATGCCTTGAAGGAAACCGAAACAAACACGCAGCGGAAATAAAACATTCGGCCTCCACCAGGATCGATTCGGAGGGTTGCCTGATTAGGGTTTCGAGATTTTACCTAACGTTTTCTCTGTTTTTCCTGTCTTTGGTCGAATCACAAGCAGCAACTTTTCGTTCCTGCCTCTATGGTATCCACACGAACGGATCTCACGACTCTTGAACGTCTCACGATCAGATGCCTTAAGGAGCGTTTTTGATTTTTTTAACCGAACTGCTAGCTTCGATTAAAAGAATACTTTTCTATTTTCTAATTGTTGTGCGGCTATGTTTCAGAAAACATCCTTTTATAGGCAGTAAATTTTACCCTAAAATTTACTGCCAAACAGAACTCTAATCCTACTTAGAATAGGATTAGTTATATCCCTAATCCAATTCAGAATAGGATTAGTTATATCCTTAATCCAATTTAGAATAGGATTAATTAAGCTCCTCATTGATCCGTTCTAAGTGTGCGACCCAATAGGTTCTCAAAACAATGGCAATGACAAAATTGTCACAGGCAATGAGCGGTATCTAGCAATACATCATTGCTACCCATGTAACGAGAATGTCAATGACTCGACATAACCTTACTCGTGATAGATGTTACCGTGTAGTCTAATCCCTTTATCCTTTGATGTCTTGATTAGACACAAGTCATGGAATGTGTCACACTTGTATAGTCTAATCAGCGTTTCTTGATTCCTGAGTAGACTAATTAAACAAATAAAATCAATATCTCATATTGACTTATTCGAGCACGGCCATGCATTTCTTAGTCTCACTCTATCAAAGGGCCCAAGACATCACTCTTGTTATATAAGAGGGATAAATTCTATCTTGATCACTCAACATCCCTCTACATAGATCAAGGCATACCCAATTACTACCTTTATAGTCCATCCTGTTACGAATGACATCTAGCAGTATTAAAGTATGCAATTCTCTATGTTGGGATCTCTGATGATCTCAAGTCAAAGGATCACATACACCATCATCACTATGAGAATCGCTTATGACACTCATATAACAATCCATGTAGCGTTCTCATGGAGGGTCGATCCAGTACATAGTTCTCTAACATGTACCTATGTGATGACTTGATATCCTATATCCATGACAATGGTCATCAGTCAACCACATACTAGTCTTATCGTATCATTGTTATCCTTGTTCACAATAATACTTGACTAGGGATATTTTAAGAATAGTGTGTTATTACTATTCTAAGGACATTATCATCTAAGATTATATTACGCAGTTATAAGACAAATATAATAATGAACTATAAATAAAAATGTCATGATACATAAAAATGCCAAAGTCAATCATTTAATGAATGGTTCTAAGGGCATAATCCAACATGCCTAACCAGCAGAACATCGTCACTGCTCAAGGGAAGGTTGATCCGAACCAGAATACTGGGATTGTTATTCAGAATTGCACCATTTTGCCATATGGGAATTTGAGTAATTCTGTTCAAACATACCTTGGACGACCATGGAAGAATTACTCAACCACCATTTACATCCATTCAAACATTGGGAGCTTGATAAATCCAGCACGGTGGCTTCCATGGAGTGGCACTACTGCACCAAACACCATATTCTACTCCGAATATAAGAACACTGGCACTGGTTCTTCAACCAAGGATAGAGTTAAATGGAAAGGTTTGAGAAATATTTCTGGTAAAGAAGCCAAAAAGTTCACTGTCAAGGAATTTCTGCAAGGGGAAAAGTGGATCTCAGATGCAGGTGTTAGCTACAAACCTGGTTTGTGATTGTAATAACATACCAGATGGAGATGTTAGTTGTTCTGTTCTTTTCTCTTTTGGTTTTTTACTTCTTCACTTTCTGCCTATACACATAGATTATATTATAATGGCTGTCTTTTACTTTCACATCCTTCACATAACACATCAAGTTAAAATTTTGAGCTAAAAAATGGTTTTTTTTTTATTTTTTATTTCTTATCTATTTTCCACCTTCATTCTCACAATTTTACAAGAGATTGCATCCAATTTCACTCCTTCAAATCCTTACTTCCTATAGGCAAATGTGTTAGGAGTATGTTTTTTCTTGATGATGTGAATGTTCCAAGTCCAAAGTGAAAGCTTCAAACAACCTAGATTTGAATTTTGTGAACCTTTCTCGATTTGCTAGATTTTTCTTGTTATGAATTGGGTTCCTAGCTAGTCATTAGTAATTTTTTTTTGGCACCAAGGAGATCGCAGTCTGGTAAGATGAAGGAATTGTTAGCGCTGAAATTTGAGCGCAAACATATTGAAAGCAATCTCTTAAAGAGATTGCATTAGCCAACTGGACTAAACCTTGAGTTTGCCGTTATTAAGGTTTTCACAATCAAGCTTCAGTTTTTTTGTTTTAACTCAATTAGCATTATGAGTCACATTATTAGCTCAACCCAAACTCCACTAAATAACCATCTTTCATTTCATCAAGATACTACTGTTGTTTCTCCAAACATATGAAGTTTGATTTCACCCATATTTTAACACACTTTCATAATAGGATTATTAGCTCATTAGATTGGAAAGAAACCCTAGTACCAGACCACTCTCCCTACCACTCTACCTAACAGTGAGGTTGGCCCAATTTGGAGGAAAAGGGAAAGATGAAAGAAAGAAGTGAAAAACCATTATAGGGAGCAAAGCTGAGAGTGCAAGTACTCATAAATGGGGGTTCCCTTCTCACCACCAAGGACAGACAAGCTCACTCAAGCTTACTCTCTCAAACACTCCATAGTCCTCTCTCAAGGTTCCCCTTCAATGCAATGCAAGCACCATTTTATATTACTCACAACGTAGGAGAAATAAATATTCATAATGCATATGCATGAATCGTCTCGAACATTCAAAGTTGGACAAGAACCTTAGAGAAAACAGACTTAACCAACCAAAATGATGTTTGATGTTTTCTAAATTACATTATCCATTCCAAGTGGATAGAAGCAAGTTTTGATATCTCAATGTGTCTGAGTCTTTTTGACAGCTATTGAGTAAGAGGAACACATTCAAGCTCAATCTCAAGCACCCCTCTCTCAACATTCTGTAGCCTAAGAGAGATCTCCTGTTTTACTTTGCCATCTATCAAGGTGATGATACCATCTTTTACTAGGGTGTTATCTTTGCTTGCCACCCATTTCCCAAGCTGCATTGATTCCTGAATCTCGGAACTCTCACAGGCTGTGGCTGCAGTAACCAGTGGTTGAATGTCTATCTCCGCATCCCCCATAAAATCATCAGTTGTGAAAGTATCTTTATCATACACAAGCTGCATATAAAGGCCCGGATAGCATTTACTAATATTTTCTAACATTAAAGCAAGCCATAATCAGCATTTCCATGAGTACAAGAATGCTTGCGATGTCTTAACTTGTTTGGATAGTTATATACATGCTTAGTTTTAAGATTCCACATTTTCTTTCATTTCTCAGACATCATTCTCCTTAAATGTTCATGCAATCAAGTAAAAGTATTATTCATGATTTACACTCAAACATGGTATTATCAGTGTGATGGAACTTATGCTGCAAAGTGTCAAACAAAGTATAGTTTTATGCTTTCATATTTCTATATGTAATTCAACATGACGAATATTACATTTCTTTTTGTGTAAAAGATCCAACTCACCACTTTTAGAGGAGGAATGTTTTCTGGAATTGACAACATTAGGCTTTCATTCCAGACTGGATTTAGGTTGTTCTTTATGACACGGGTCTTGACCGACTGCAAAAAGGAAATTATGAAGAAGTTAGATAACTACATATCTTGCTTCACTAGATTTATCCATTTCGTCACCATGTTTGTGAAATCATACTTGTTGACCCAATGCAAGAATGACATACGGATCGCTAGTCACCATGTCCCGGATGGCTAGGTTGGTGCCTTTAACCACATTCACCTTAATCAGCCCGACAAATTCAACCATACCTGCCTACAATACATTTAAAGAAAAAATAACATTCAGTAACACACTTCAATATAACTTCCATTTTTCCTGGTATGGATTGTCGATTTCATGCATATGAATGGCAATGATAGTTGTACGATAGTATCGTTACATAAAAGAAACAGAGGGGTAGCACCCATAATTTGAAGATTAGCGCATGTTAGAATTCTCTCATGCGAGCCTTATTTTGGTCACAAACTTAGAAGTGAATGAAGTGTTTAGTTGCTACTAGTGTCGTTAAAAACAAGTTTGCGATATCTATTTGTCTATCTATAATAAAGCAGCATCAGAAAGACTTGCTTCAAATAGCTTGCTCTATAGTGAACAAGTGCTTCTAAAATAAGAAAGTGATGATGAGCACTGATCAAACAAAAAATAATTACCAATGAGTTGCTCTTCTTAGTGGACTTGTACTGATCAGTATCTTTTCTTCCCCAGCTGTTTCTAAATTTGTGTCCAATCCGATTCCTAGGCGGCTGTTTGTCAGACTGTTTTTTGTCCTGGGTAACCTGCTGGCCTGAAGAACTCTGTGGGGTGGAGGATGAAGTCCTCTGATTAGGCGGATAGGGGCAGATCATTTGTCCACTTCCATCTAAAAACTGCAGCATCTCATACTTTCTCCTGAGCATTCAAGAAAGAGTGCTGAGTAAAATGGATTGTTCTAGCAAATAAAACAAGGTTGGCCAGTTTATTTTGGCATTACTTAATGAAATCGGAGCGCTCCTCGATGGAGGAATCTGGTCTGGGCTTTCTGAGGTTATCAGGAAGGGAAGCTTCGTACTTATTGTTTGCTGCAGTATTGCCACCCAAGTTTACCAGAGAATCAACTTGTTCATCTGTCCATTCATCTAGCTTCACTGACAAAACCTACCACAGTTGCTTATCAAGTTAGAAAATTGGCAGATAAGTTCATGTCTGTGCATCTATTCATGTGTTTTTGCATGTGCGAATATGTGTACGAGAGATAAACAGAACTATAATCAGAATAATATATAATCATTTATGTAAAACTTCATTTGAGGAGAATAGGAGCGTAAGCTGAGAACCATGCCTTTGATATATGCACTCCGAGGCTTCGGTGAACACCAGAGCATTTGATGCAAATAAATACTCCAAGACTTAAAGATCTGATGTACACAAAAAGGTAGTCAAAAAGAAAGGCAGCCGATCTAATATACCGAATTTAAGAAAAAATAAAATGGAAAAATGTGGAAAAGGCGAAAAGGAAATGAATTATTGTCACTGTGACAGATATTGTGGCTTACTTTAGATTCAAGGCACCCTATCCAGCAGTAAACAGAATGTTACATATTCAGTTTCAGTAAAGTCAACCTCAAGACACATTCACATCACTCAAAACATAGAGAAATCTAAATTATTTCCTAGAAACAAACAAAATGAGACTAGAAAACTTTGTAATAAGTCAAAACATGGTACTTACACCCATTTTGGATTTGGGGATCCGCAATCCGCACAAATGCCATTGCCAGACTCAGTCAAGAATCTCTTCAGCCTTCCTTGTGGACCTGTTTATGAATAATTGAAGTTAAAACTTTAAGTATCAATGCCACTACTGGAAGATAGTATCATCCTTCCACATTGCTACTAGTCTGCTGATTTAATTTCATAAATACCAAACAAAAGATTCATCACATGGATTCTGACTGACTTAAAGAATATGAAAATCTGAGTTAAAGGCATAATACTGGCGGATTTCAACAAGTCTTTTCTCTGAATCCAAGATGTATTCTCTGCATCACTTCCTCGATTCCAACTTGGCGTTTCTGAACATAAGAGATCATATAGGCAAGAGTCCGGTCCTACAAATGTAACATATTAGAAAACCAGACATATTATTAGAAAATATATGTTTTCTGAAACATGTAAGGCAAAATGCTCATTGGGAAATCACTAAATCCTGATACTGTCTGCTAGGACCATACTTTGAGGATACCATGGGAAGTTCAAGATGTCATGATAAGAAAACAATTAATGACCAGCTGACAGAACACAAAACATAAATAAAAATAAATAAGGATTCTTTGCTTAGGTACAATCAAAGAGACCATTACTCGATAAAATCGATCTGAAATAGCAGATAACCCTCAATACTGCCAGTATCATTGATGAAGAACATTCAATGAATAGAGAAGTTGAAACATCTACCATATTATTCAACATATGAAGCTCAATTGTTTTATTTTCTGTGCCTCCCAAACTCTGGTAAATATAAGCAGCCATTGTTTCCATGATGTTTTCTTTAGCACAAATCAGTCTGTTTTAAAACATAAAAACATATGGAGATGACATCATGAATCATGTATTCTTCATTTCAACAATAATGTTGTAAAAAATTGCAGCCATTCCATTAAAAAAAAAAGGTTCTTTTCTTGGCAAGAGTGCAGATGATGGAATGTTATCAATATTTTCATTGCTTTCCTTCTTGTTCATGTCATCCATGGAAGAAACTATTGACAAATAAAGAACAAAAAAATTCACCACTTTGTCTTTAAATTGTATACCTAAATCATTACTAGAAGAAGGTTTGGGATCAGAATTTCCATGCTGGGTTGACATCTCCAGCCTCCAAATTGAAGACCCTAATCATCAATCACTGCTATTATCTGGAAAAATGTCATTCATCAGTTCCTTAATCTGCAACAAAATAACATAAACATCCATAAAAAAAAAAAAACAACAAAGAACACAAATTTGAATTCAGAAAGCAATCTTACATTGAAAAGATTTGGCTTTTCAGTTGAAAATGATATTTTCTGAATGAAGAATTGACCTTCGATCAAATTTTCCTCTGCATCAAAGAATGGTGTTGCACCAATAAAAATCCAAAAAATAATAAAATATTGACATTTAAAAATTGAAAAAAAATAAAACTAATGCTAAAGACAAGAATTGAAAACGGTTGTTCTTACATTCTTGAAAAAATCAAATTCTACATTCAATTAAAGGTTTGCATGAGAATTAGAGAAGTTTGGCTAAATTGGAACAAGTGGATCATTTTTTATTTTCTAATTGTTTTTAATGCAAAAAAACAAATCAAAGAATCATTGGAATTAGAAAGAAGAAAATGTTGTTTGAATTTGTTTTCTTTTTCCTTGAATTTTTTAATTAATTTATCAAAAAATAATTAATTTTTTAATAATAGAATGTGAAGAATAATATCCTCCAGAAAAGTCAAAGTCGGAAATCTGCGAGTTAAAAAGCTCTGTTTGGTCGTTAGTTTCTTACCAGACCGCACGAATGCCAGAGAACTTACAGTTTGACGCGCATTTCTAGAGCGTGAAATTTTCTATTGCACTTGCGAGTATATGATACTACGACACACGCAACTGGTAGGACATAATTTACCGTGGCCCAACCGCATACCGATATGGTTATCTACCCAAGCCCGAAAATTAGTATATTTGGGTCGAATTTGGACCCATCCAAACAATCCCAAGTCTTAGATAGAAAAATATATAAAACAATTTTTTTTTTTTACAAAAAATTTACAATTCATAACGCAAAACTTATTTTCTTGTAATATATAGAAGGTTAATGATTTTTTTTTATATGTGACATATACTTTTAGATGTTCCTGTTAAAAGAGTAAAGACTATAATCGATGAAAGAAGAGTCGAGGTTAGAGGAAAATCGAAAATGATTTGAAAGAAAATTATTCTAAAAGATACAAAAGTATTAGAGTTGGATGAAACATTACTTTGAATGGGAATGTAAGGTGCAAGAGAATTCATATAAACTAAATTCAATTATTAATTCATATAATCTAATCCAACTTATTGAAATAAAGGCTCCAGTGAAAACAACAAAAGCAACAACAGGTGGGTTTGAAGATTGAAAGTGGAGCTTGGGTTTGGACTTGAAAGCGTATATAATCTGTCACTCAGTAGTTCAATAAAATAAAAACTTAAAATTGATTAAAACAATTAATTAAAAAATCCAAATCAAGGATGTCGAAATTAAAAACAAAATTCTAATTTATTTTGAATAACATTGATAAATTCAGATAAAATTAAGTATTGATCCATTTAAGTGATTAAAATAAAAATTTTTAATCAACAATTTTGTGATCGAGTGATTAAAGATGAATTTTATAAGATTTGAATTTGAATCCAAATAATTATATCCTTAGTTGTTTAATATTTTTTTTTGTAACCAAATGAAATTTTTATAAATTTGAACGATGGTCGATATAGTTTATTTTGAAATAATAATTTAACACATAAACATAGCAAGCCAAGCAGTATCGATACACCGCCAACTATTATTCACTATTGCTGCATTTATGTGTTTTCAATTTTAATCATATCCCATCTATCTATCTATCTATCTATCTATACAATAAATTTTGTATCTAAGTTTGGATCTTGATTGGGCCACGTTGTTTGCCTCTCAATAAACCCGTTCACCTTTTTCTTTGCTGCCACGTGTGTTTCTTTTGCCTGTTATTGTAAGTTTTCTCTTTTTTTTACATTTTGATCCTTATCTTCCCTCCTTTCATTTAACGTGCAAATGCTATTGAATGTCTTTTTTACCCTTTTTCGTTTTGTGTGTCTTTTTTATTTTGTTATGTTATGTGATGAAAAAAAAAAATTCTTATCTCTGCCATAATAATTTCGTTGGTCAATAGTGTAGAAGTTCCTCAAGCCATGTTTTTTGGGTCCCACCCACCTTCCATGCTATTGATTACCATCTTTTCACATTTTCTGTCTCTCATCAGTCTCACAATTTTCTTTTCCCAACAACTCTTTTCTACCACAGAACACGAAAAAATGGGGATTAGGGATATGGAAAAAAAAAATTCTTCATCGATTCCATTTTCCTCTTAAAGATTGCAGTGAAATTTTCTATCGGATCCTTCGTGGGCTGCGCATACATCTTTTGTGTGCGTTTATCGTGACAGTAACCGAACGTACAATAAAGAAGGACCCGATCGAGCTTTATTTAAGAGGCAATGGAGAGGTAATGGAAAGGCTTCTGTTTGTATTCTTTGTATGGGATTAAGGATTTAGAATGCAGCAACAAACTTCTGAGAGAATCAAGTATTTTATTTTTTTATTGTTAAAATTTTTTTTGGGTTTTTTTGCTTTCATCTGTCATTTTTTTTTCTCTAAAACTTTTTTTAATTAAAGTGAAGAGATGTGAGTAGAGCTCTGATGAGAAAAAAGTTCTAGAAGAGGAAGCAAAAGCCAGAAAGATAGTATTGGAAAGAGGCGTAGCTTCTCTTTGGGCTATCAGGTTTTCACTTTTAACCTTTTTTTTTATAATTTATTTTCTCAATTCTCTTCCTCCTTTGCTTTGTTCTTTGAGATTTAATTTTAATTTTGATAGATGATTTGTCTTTACAGAAAGAGTTGTTTTTATCTTTTTGGGTTAATTGTTTAAGAGATAACGGGAAGTGAACAGAAAAGCTTCTATTTATGTTCTTCGTTTAGGGATTTAGGATATAGAAGCTGGCAATAAATATTTTATTTATTTTTTATTTAAATATTTTTTGGGAATTTTTTTAGCTTTCATCTGTCTATTAGTATTTTTTCTCTTAAAACTTTTTTGTATGGAGATGAAGAAACATAAGTGGAGCTTTGATGAGAAAAAAGTTCCAGAACATAGGGAGGAAGCAACAATCTTGGAAAGAGGCCTAGCTTTTTTTTGGAGCTATCAGGTTTTTCACTTTTGATATTTTTTTTTATAATTTATTTTTGCAATTCTCTTCATCCTTTGCTTTGTTCTCTGAGATTTTGTTTAAGAGACAATGGAGAGTGAATCGAAAGACTTCTGTTTGTGTTATTGGTAAGGGGACAAACTTCTTCTTTTCCTATGTGACTAGAAGAGAGGCAAAGAATCAGGTATTTTATTTATTTTTGGACTAAGTTTTTTCTTTTCGGGGGTTGGGGGGGTGGGTTTTGCTTTCATATTTCTATTATTATTTTTTTCTCTTAAAACTTTTTTGTTTGGAGATAGAAAAACATGAGTCAAACTTTAATGAAAAAAAGTTCTAGAACATAGATGAAACAAAAGCCATAAAGATAGTCTTGAAAAGAGGCATAGCTTCTCTTTGGGGGCTATCAGGTTTTTCACTTTTAATATATACTTTTTATAATTTATTTTCGCAATTCTCTTCATCCTTTGCTTTGTTTTCTGAATTTTAATTTTAATTGATGATTGAAGACTGTTGAGTCTTTAAAAAAAATGAGGTTTTTTTTTTGGGGGGGGGGGGGGGGGGGGGGGGGGGGGGGGGGGGGGGGGGGGGGGGGGGGGGGGGGGGGGGGGGGGGGGGGGTGGGGGGGGGGGAGGGGGGTTAGTTTGTTTAAGAGACAATGGGAGTGAATTGAAAGGCTTCTGTTTGTGTTCTTGGCATGGTGATTAAGGATTTAGAAGACAACAACAAACTTCTTTTCCTACGTGACTGGAAGAGAGGGAAAGAATCAGGTATTTTATTTATTTTTGGTTTGAGTTTTTTTTTTGGATTTTTTTCCTTTCATATGTCTGTTATTATTTTTTTTCTCTTAAAACTTTTTTTGTATGGGGATGAAGAAACATGGGTGGAGCTTTGATGAGAAAAAAGTTTTAGAACATAGAGAGGAAGCAAAAGCCAAAAAGACAGTCTTGGAACGAGGCATAGCTTCTCTTTGCTACTATTAGGTTTTTCACTTTTAACATTCTTTTCTTTTATAATTTATTTTTGCAATTCTCTTCATTGTTTTCTATGTTCTCTGGGATTTAATTTTAATTTTAATTGATGATTGAAGATTGTTGTGCCTTTAAAATAAGAGCTTTTTTGTTATTTTGGGTTGAGTGTTGAGTACAAGATGATAATGAAAATAAGACAATTTAAAGTTTATACTCTTAGGGTTTTTATACCCTTTTCTTGCCTCCTTTAGGATGGGAGCTGAAAGATGGCATGACCCTTTTTTTTTCCTTTTATGTCCGTTTCTTAATAGCCTTAGCTCTTTAAGTTCCTTTCCTTTACCCTCAACCTCCTACTTAAGGTTTGTTTCTTCTATTTTTATTTTTGCCCTTTTTATGTACATTGTTTGAGATTGAATCGTATTTATTTTTTTAATAAAAAGAAAGTTAATTTATTTTCCCCTTTTTCTAATTTTACTAGAAATAAATTCCATTGAAATTAAATTAAACTAAGAAAATAGGTGAAATCTTTATAATGTAAATGGTTCTTAAAATATTTGAGTATAGATTTGTTTTTGTTAATTCATTAATAAAGTGATATGTCTGGCTTTGAATTTTTTTTCCCTTTTTTGTTGTATAGATGTTATGAATTCTTAAATATTTTATGTTTCTTATAGGGAAAATTAATGAAAATTTAGATGAACTAAGTATAGATCTAATAGCAATTATGGGCTTGCAAAGAATGACCTCTCTTTTGATTTGTGTTTTGTTTGATTTTTTTTTTTAGCTTTTCAAATTGATCTCATCCCTAACTGCTCTAACGCTCTTTCTAGGACATGCATAAAGGTCCTATTAATTAGTATTGCATTTTTTATGAAGTTAAAATTTGATTTTTTTTCTTAACAAATTTATTTGGATTTTCCACTTTTGTAAGCAACCATGCGTAACTTTGGATGATTTTTTTTTTTACATTACTTTTCTTCTTTTTTTCTGCTACCTTTATGTTTTTTGATTTAATTATAAATTTTAAATGTGGATGTTTGTTATTTCTTATGACTTTTTATGTTTTATAGATTTGGTTATTGATGTATTTTTTGAGGTGTGGTTGTTATTTTTTTTGGGAGAAAAGAAGAGAATTGAGTTTTATGTGGATTAAATATCTGACTATTATGATTTGGGAGATAATTCTATGGTATTTTATGGTATAAAAGTATTTATCCACTTTATGTTTCTTTAACATTAACCATGTCTATTAATATCATTCAACCAATGTTGCAATCAAAGTTTAGAGTCAATGTTAAGGACAAAGTGGAATTAGATGAGTCAATGTTCATGATTGATATTGGAGTTGTTTTGTTTTTTTTTTTTTGTTTAGTATTTAAAATAGTTAGGATCTGTTGAATTATTACTTTAAGATTTAGTTGTGTTTGATAAGTCGAGATTTTAAAGTAGACTTTGTATGATTTTCTACTTAATTTATTAAATTTTAGTTTTTCCTTTTTGCTACTATATCTTTTATCATTACTTTGATTATTATTATTATTATTATTATTATTATTATTATTATTATTATTATTATTATTATTTTTTAGTTTTTACTTATATAAATGATTACAAGAGTGCGAGATTAGATATGCATAAGTGGCTACCATTCGGGTATGATCTAATTTTTTTTCAAATTTAATAATTTGTTTAATTTGACTTGATTATGTTTGTTACAGGGTTAAGTAGAAATGTTAATAATAAGACTTGCTACCTTGAGAAAAATGGCTTTAGTCTTAGAATTGTATAAAAATCAACATGATTCCATGATAGGTCAATGTATATGCATCCTTTTATATAAACCTCGAATCCAAATTTACGACACAATATTTTTTGCAGTTATTCTGTTTGACACATAGGGATTTTAATATGGACTTTATATAATTTTCTACTTAACTTACTGCACTTTACTTTTGCCTTTTCACTACTTTATCTTGCTTATTTATTTGATTTCCTAATGTTCTGTTAGGATTTTAAAGTGTGTATGAATGACTATTGATATAAATGATTCTGAAGAAGAGAATGCCGAATTAGATATGCACAAATGGTGGCCATCGAGGTATGAACTAATATTTATTTTTTCCCCAAATTTCATAATTTTTCCTTTACTTGATTATGTTTGTTACATGGTCAAGTGGGAATTTTAATATTAGGAATTGTTGACTTATGAAAAATTGCTTTAGTCTTGAAATTGTAAAAAAATAACATGGTTCCATGATAGGTAAATGTACATGTATTCCTTTATTTAAAACTTGAATTCAAATATATAATACAATATCATTTTCGATTTTATCTAAATTAATTTTGTTTTTATATGTGTATATAATTTTTAATTTAATATTATGTTCTTTTTTTTATATATTTTCTGTTTCATGTTGTAGTCTTATTAATTTTTTTTTTGCTTTGACTATAAGTGTTGCTTTTGGTATAATATTCTTTAGAGGGATATCACTTATGTGCCAAAGCAAGCGTATGAACCTTTTGTCCTTACTCTAAAGATCAAATCCTTTCAATATTTCAGGAGAAGCTCTTGGTATTATTACATTCCACTTTTACTATGTCTTTTTGCCTCAAAGTTAACATTATCTCCTTTGCTGTTTTAATTTTGATGTACCCATTGCATTTTATTTGGGATTTTAGACTCACTATGAATCATTGTAGTCAAATTAGTTTTTGTTTGCTCTCTTTAACATTGTTAGAATTATTTTGTAACTTCTGCATTATTCAAATATTATATTATCTTGAATGCTTCGTCTATCTATCTATCTATATATATATATATATATATATATATATATATTAGACACACACATAAATTTTCATTATTCATGTTGTGTGTTTCTCCCAGAGCAAGCTTAAAGATGCAAAAAAAGGTGTCATGTTAATTCAAATTGCTGATAATTTAGGATTTTTTTTCATATTTAGTTGAGAGATAAAATGAAAATATCTCGAAGGAGATGTACTTTTAAGGCATGCTGTTACAGACGACACAAATTCAAGGTTCACACATGACTAGTGAACAAGACAAAAGTAGATAGCAAGCATCCTTTTTTTTAAGTCTTTTTTAAAGTGAGTTGAACAATATCAACTTAAGAAAACATTCACAATTTTTTTAATTGAATTAAATTTGGATAGTTTCATATTGGAGAGTGTAAAGAAATGAAAGCTACTACAAAATCTATCACATCCTAACATAGTTGTAAGTGGAGGTGACAAATGGGTGGGTTGGATCGGATTTGGATCGGATCGCTTTGGGTTCGGATCATTTCGAGTTTGGATAAAGTCGGGTTTGGGTCAAGGAAAAATCGATCTATTTCAGGTTCGGATAAGGTCGGGTTCGAATCAATTTGAATTCGGATCAATTTGGGTTCGGATTAATTCGGGTTCAGATTAGATCTGGTTTGGGTCGTTGACCTTTTTTAGTCAATTCAGATTGGTCGGATTTAGATTCGGGTCGATTGGACAGGTTTATTAGGTTAAGCTTTGGTCATCTCGATGTGATTTATCTGGTATGAAAATCAATTGAAATCATATTTCTAAGAATTACAAAACTCATAAAAATAAAATTTTCGTCTTACATGACCTATAGTACAATTGAGATTGAAATAATCAAAATATTTAGTAATATGTATGATAGTTTCCTTTATAATATATTTATCAATATTCATAAATTAATTACATTTTTTTCGTTTTATTTTTATTATCCATAATAATTAATAATTTTATGAATCAAAATGATTTAATAATCTCTACTAAATATCATAAAACAGTACTATATATCTCTTTAATTTATCTTGATTTTTATAGAATAATTGAAGACATTAAGTGTAGGTAATATAGTTTCTGTACTCTATTATAAATTAGCCATTAAATAATTATACATTAGGTTAAAATGAATGCAATATAAAAGTGAAATATTTAAGTTTAATTAGATTAAAAAAATATAACACTCATATTATTGAAAAAAATTATATTTTTACTATATTAAAATACTTTGATAATTAATTTTAACATTTAAATATTTATTGATAATATTAAATTTAAGTTTGAATCTTTTCAGGTTTGGGTAAATTTGGATTCAGATAAATTTGGGTTCAGATCAATTCGGGTTCGGATTCGGTTGGGTTTGGATCAATGTGAATTCGGATAAATTTGGTTTCAAATCAATTCAGATTTGGATTGGGTTGGATTTGGGTTGTTAACTTTTTCAGTCAAATCGGATCGGTCGGGTTTGGATTCGGGTTAATTGGACGGATTTTCGGATCAGGTCAACTTTTGCCACCTCTAGTTGTAAGTATGGTTTTTGTGCCTTTATTTTGAATTTGGATCCATGTGTATTAGAATTTTTTTGAAGTTTTTCTGTTATTTTTATTTCTATATTCGTATGTCTTCTTTTCAAGTGTGATATAAATATATATTTATATATATATATATATATATATATATATATATATGCATTCAAGGGGAAAAATCATCAGCGACTGTTTTTAGGATGGCAATAGTTAACTCTACTCTTTCTAAGTTTCTTGACATTGTTTTGCTTTTACCAATTTTGTAAAAATAGTACGTGTTGGTGCTTTGTAAGAGTCATTGTGTGATTTACAACTTTGTGAAATTTTAAAGTGCATGAACGAATATATTGTTGTGTTTTCTATGCAAGTTGATTATTTGCTCCTACTTCATTTTCATTAAGAGATTTGAAATGTTGCTATTTTTTTATTTTAGGTTTGGTCTTTTTCTTATAAGCACCAAGTTAAATAAGGGATGAAATAGTGAAGATCCAAAAATTGATTAGAGATGGAAACATAAAATGAACATGCATGCATTCCGTATACTAATGTATATCTCATGTATATTGTTTAAAATGAACATGCATACAAACTCTCTTTCTTTTTCACTGCACCTCTTCATTTATTCATGTAGATGAATACTTGCTTAACTTTTATTTTCACCTTTTCCATCTTTGACATCTCATATCTACCCTTTCAAATGATCTGCTCGTGCAAAGCACGGGTTTTCCCTAGTTTTAATAAATTTTTGTACTTACAAATATACTTATTAACCATAAGATATTATAACACGATACGAAATTAACAAAAAACAAAATACGAAGGTTACATCAACTAAAATTTAATAAAAATTTTGTATGAATTTGAAAAAACTAAAACAAAAAAAAAATTTGTATTGAGTTTGTTGATATAAATTTTGACATAAAATTTTTATATTTTGTACGACACGACAAAATTTAACACAATACTAATGCAATTTATATACGCTTAACTCACAATATGAATACGAATCATATATGAAAGGTAAAAAAAAAACACTTAAAAAAATTTGTTGTGAGCCACGGAAGAGTTAGGCAGATATCTCCATCATAATTATAATTCTTTCCGAACCTTATCACTATTGGATTCATTAACTCCTTTTTCACACTTCAGTTTTGGTAGCATAGCTAATTATAGTTTTTTTTTTTTCCTGATTTTGGAATTGTAGAGTAGTTGACTTTGGATATTTTGGTTTATAGTATATGTTTTTGATAGTATTTTAATATGATTGTTTCCATGACGACAAAAGAAATTATTGAATATAGTTTTGTATTTTAATAGATTAGTCTTAATGCAATTATATTGTAATTGTATATATTATAAGGATTGTCATGATACAACGATACGATTAATTTGATATTTTTTAATTAACAAAAATTTTTCGTACTTATTGATCAATCTCTTGTACAAATAATTTATAATTTAAAAAACAAAAATTATTTTTATTGAAATATGAAAATTAATGATATCATAATAGTTTGTACAACTACAATATTAAATAAACGATTAATTGCTAACAACTTTTTTGACTAAGTGATTAAAGATAAGAAAAAAAGTTTGGATTCAAATCCAAATAATTTGATCTTTTTTTTAATTATTAAATATTTTATTTGTAACAAAAAAATTTAATAAACATATGTTAAAGTTCTCATCCAATTGACAACTGATAAAACAATGTTATGTTCTCAAATTATAAAAAATATAGGTATAATGGGAAAAAAAATAGATATAACTGTTTTTAACATTAATTAATTTATTTTTATATACTAACAATGAAGTAATATAATTTGTTAAAAAAATTATTGCATGTTTTATTTTTTTAATTAATGTTTTTAATTTTTAATATATCTTAGGTGGTATGTGTCTTTGTTTCCTAAACCAACAAAATCTCATTAATATCTTGAAAGAGATATAATGTTTACATGAACGCTAATACTAAATGTAAAATTTTTATTAATAATGTAACAGACTTTTTAAAAATATTAACATGTGAAAATTATGGATTTCTAAATTGATTATAATAATGTAAACAAGTGCCTTACCTAATATTCTGAAAATTTTGTTTGTATTTGAAAAGACAAATACAGAATGATTGTGAAGAAATTGGATGTGATGGACTAGTCATGGAATAAATGATGCTGTTTATCTTTTGCACCAAAAAAACAAAAAAGGACAAAGGACAAAAGCAAGGAAGCGTAAATTATTTGCATAATGACAAATTTCTCAATCACAAATTTTCTTCGTGAGCCTTAAAAGGTATTAAATTAAATCGTTTTCCACATTGTATTTTATAGGTAATAGCTAACCATGGAGCGCCCCCCTCCCTTTTTTTTTTTTAAGCAAAATGTATGGAGAAATGTGGATCATAGATAATAGATCTTTTCTGCATATTTAATAAATTTGTGGTATAAAACACCTTAATTTATGATCGTGTATTTGTGTGAATATATGAATTGACGGGTGCAAATTATCAAATTTTCACTGAATTTTTCATTATAAAAAACCTTTCATATTTCCAAAGCTAAGTCTCTTCTGGCAAGAAAAGCCAAAGGAAGGTTGTATTGCCCACAAGTGAATGCAAAAGAGTGGGAAGAATCGGGACTCATAAAAAATCGAAAATTGAAAATAAAAGAAGAGATTTGAAATTTGAACTCTAAATTTATCAAATGTCGTTTTTAAAAAATAATTGTACGTATTATTTAAGTCTCGAATTTCACCAAATCTCATTTTTCTACTAGAGAGAACTTGACTAGGAGGAGGTTTGCACACTAATTTTCTAAAAAAGAAAAAATGGGGTTCCAAGGTTCATCTGCATCTAGGAATCGACGTTACTATAATTTAAGACTTTAACATAAACCAAAGGAATAGGTAACACAACGTAATAATTTATATAAGACAAGAAACTAATAATTAAAATCCCTCTTCGTGTATTTGAAAATTAATAATACTATATGAACAATCTTATCCTAGCAACTTTTTTTTTTATAATGAAATTCATCTAAAAAGCAATACCCAAATGAATTTGATCTCCACACGTAAGTTCAACGCAAGAAAAATGTGGCAAAATCGACAAAATCTTGATTGTTTTCCTAACCACAACATTCGAAGTTGTTATAAAAATCCTGGCTCGGAAACACGCTTAACAACCACAAAAGCTTAAGAAATCATCATCTTTTCGTTGTAACAATGCATAGGCAATTCTTAGCTGCTGCCATTTTAGCTACCTTGTTAGTGTCAGCTTCTTCTTCTGAATTTGATTTTTACATGCTCAGCCTTCTATGGCCAACTTCTGTTTGCAGTACTCAACCTGATTATTGTAAGTCACCCATCCCCAACATTTTCACCATCCATGGTTTCTGGCCAACATTTGCTGATGGGACTCAGGTTCCTCCCTATAATAAAGATAAAAATAACTGTAATGTCAATCCTACCAGTCCAGACTTAATTTTGGTAAGCAAATTCATTTGTTTCCTAAATTAATTAGCTTTATTTTGCATATGTGATTTTGAATTATACAATAGATCTTAGATACTGACATTTTCCCAATCTATTAGTTTCACTTCTATTCTTGAATTTGAATCCAAAATTAAATCAATATTAAATTTTAACATTAGTAATTCGTATTTATATCATGAAAAACATTAAAATTTAGTGTTGACATGTTAAACATAAAAAATTTTCATTTTTAACTTTGTCCTTACTCATATATAAATTTTATCAAATTTTAACCTATTTCATTTTCATATATTTTTTATTATTTTTATATTGTATTATCGTATTGCATTATGTCTAGAATTGCCAATTTTACGATGGTGTGTAGCATCGGAATATCCAAGATTGTTAATTATATTAAATCCATTGGATTTTGTTGTCCTATGTACTTGAAATTTTCTTTTTTTTTTTTTTACTATTTTCACCATTTTATTCATTTGTTTGTTAAATTTCCTAGGAACAACTGCAGCCCATTGAAAACAGATTACACGATATGTGGCCAAACCTCTGGAAAGGCAAACAAGACATTGATTATTGGAAAGTTCAATGGAAACGCCATGGGATGTGTTCTGAGTATCCACAGGATCCTTACGGTTATTTTAATGCAGCCTTAATTCTTGCGGAATCCAGCAAATACAATCCATTACAAGGTAAATATACAAAGTTACTATATATATAACTTTGATTTATTATTCAATATATAGTTGTATCAATTGGTGCATGGAAGAGAAAAAAATACGTTAATTAACCACTTGGTGATATTTTAGACGGAGAATGGATTTATTTACATAAGTTAAAAATTAATTGTTTTATTTTTTTATACCTTTTTATATAGTTTATATATTTTTTTAATTTGATCATTGAATTTTACTCATGTAGATCATGTCAAATTTTAACCGTTGATATATATTGTAAAAGATATTATTTAGGATCTAAATGATGGAAATATTAATCGATTCTAAATTTTATGTACACAAATTATACAAGTAACCAGTAAAATAGAGTTCAAGTACCTTGCTACCCACTCAAATGGCTCGCATGCCTAATCAAAATTATATATATATTATTATTAATTTATCATTTTGCTCTCATAATATATAGTTAGAACATTACAAATCATGTTAATTGAATTAAATTCGAACTTATCAAATTGAGTTTCAAATATCAAGTTTTCAAGTCAAACTTGATATTGAATTGTTGTGATTCGACTTGATCCTATCCCTGTGCAAGTGGATTTTATATATATATATATATGAAGAAAATTTTTTGCAATTAATACGCTTTTTTTTAAAGCATATATGTATTATACATTGACTAAACCCTCTAAAATAACAAAATTTCGAAACCATTGATATATTATGTCTTTTGTTTTGAATCTTCAACCTGCAGTTATGGGAATTGAACCATCAGATCAAACTGAATATTCAGTCAAACAGATACTAGAAAATGTCAACAAAGTCGTGGGAAAGTATCCTCAGATAAAATGCAACAAGCTGGATGGCAAACTTCAGTTGAGGGAGTTACGTTTCTGTTTTAACAAGGGAGAATCAAAAAACCCACCTTCTGTCCTTCGAGATTGCCCCATGAAAGTTGATGGTCAAGATTGTACTCAGGAAACTGACACGGTAAAGTTTCCTCCCGCTATAAGTTTGGAATACGCCTCTGGTTAGTGGGAGAGCTACAAATCAGTACAAGAATAAATAAATAACGTTGTCCCCAGATTTGGTCTAATGATTGTTAATCAACGTCCATGTTCGTATAAGAGGGTTGGTTAATGATTAGGATTCGAAACTTCGATCATCTTCCAACTTCGGATTTGCCATTATCAAGCTATATGTAATTCAATTTTGAATTAATAAAAAACGTTTTAACTGTTTTAATAGACATATTTTCAATTATGTTTGAAAATGGATAGTTGTTATTTAATAGACAATCACAACCATTCATTTGTGTTTTTTCACATTTTATATAATGAATTCTTGATTTCCAAAAAAATACAGTTTGCATTGTGACTTTTCACAAAAATTCTGAAAGGCTTTGTTGTATCCTAGAGTAACTTGCTTCTATGTGAAGCAATATTACACTCAAGATCGTGTAACTCTACACGCCTCAAAGCCATATTCTCTGTTATTTCTTAACAATTTGAGTGTAGTATTACTTCTGATATGGCAACAGTTACCAATCCTATGTTCATTAATCAATAAGATCTTGTCAAGTTGAACCAATTTGATGGGACAAATTTCACTAGATAGAAGGACAAGATGAAGTTTCTATTGACAACTTTAAAGGTGTTCTATGGTTTGGATCCAAATTTGCAGCCACTAGCAGATCCTACACCAGAAGACACAGATACAATGAAGGAAGAAAGAAAGAATCGTGCAAAAGATGAACTAGTGTATCGTGATTACATCCTCAACTCTCTTACAGATCAATTTTACAATTTGTACTCCAACTGTGCATCACCAAGAGAGATCTTGATTGCCTTAAAAACAAAATACTAGAATGCGAAAAGAGGTATAGATAAATTTCTGACACTAAATTATTTTGATTTCAAGATGACTGATGACATACCAATCATGGATCAAGTCCATGAACTACAAATACTGGTTTCCAAAGAATTGAAAGTTACTGTCCTTGACACTTTACAAATCGGAACAATACTATCCAAGTTGCCTTCATCATGAAACAACGAAAACAAGTTGCATATTGCTCCATTATTCTTCCGCTCACTTTAAAAGATTAATTGATTAATTTCGCCTTCGGACAATGAAAACGAAGGAAGCCTAGAATTCGGTAGCTGATGGATGCAAAATTATAATGCTTATAGCAGAAAAATGAACAATTAAGGATGTGGGTAATAAATTTCTATGTTACATTCAAATTGATCACAATAGAGTAACTGCCATATCAACAACACTAACTTCTCCACTAAGCTGCTAAGCAAATGGACTAAATTACAACGAAAAATTTAAGCCACTCTTAACCCAAAAAAGGAAAAAAAAAAGGCGAAAAAATTCATAACATCACCATTAATCTTGCTCAACCTAAGACTAGTCTGTCATTGAGTGAATAATCCTGCTTACAGTTATAAGTCTTCAATCTGCTCTAGGGAAGAGAAATGGGCATCAACTTTGTTGAGAGTTTCTTGATCGATTTCAATTGGTGTAAACAATTTCGGCAATGGATAATGCGCTACTTTTCGAGGAGTTTCGTCTCTCTCTGTACTCTGCTCGTTCAATGCTTCAGGATCTTTAATTTCTGTCTCAGTAGACATTTTGCTTTGATCATAAAGCTGTGCTTTCATCTCCAAACAAGATTTTAGATCCTCTTCGTTTCGAGCTTTGTTCAACTTGTCGATAAGATCACTTAAAACTGAAGCTCTCTCAACCCACAAGCCTTTTACCTTGTTTAACCCATTATCCTGTTTATTTTGGTCAGCTGGATCATTAGCACTGTCATTTGTTTCGCTTTTCTGAAGCTTTTTTATTCCCTGATCAACAAGTTGTTGTATCCTCTTCCTGGAGTTATCGGTTCTCACTGGGTTCGATCTTAGTGCCAACTTCAGACTCGAAGTCATCATCAAAGTCTCATCTTCCTTTGAAATGGGGCTAGTCTTAGGCCCTTCGTCCTCATTGGACCCTTCATGCATAGATTTTGTAGAGAAGACTTCCTCAAGTAAACTAATGTTCTGCATGTACCGATCAAAAGCATCATTTTCGACTTCAATATTTCTGTCCTTGAATTCCTTCAACTTGGAAAACCTCCATTCATTTAAGGCTATAGCATCCTGAAATAGCAAAGCAGTTAAGGCTTATACCATAATAAAACAAACTTGAACAAAAGTATTGGATTTGTATAAACTATACTGCACCTTTCTTGTCAGGTGTTTCTTTGAGCGGACCTGCAGATTGTCAAATTGTGCAAAAGCATTGGAAAGTTGCTTAAATGAGGGAACCCTTAAGGGAGTCCTGAATAACATTCATCAGGGGAGGAATCAGCCACATATCAAATGACAAACTCAAAAATTAATTTAAAGAACAGAAGATAGGATGGAACAACTCATGTAGACAACCAATATAATGAAGTCAGGAACTCAAAAAGTGAAAACAAATTGGCAGAGGGGCCCTGAAGATTTTAAGGAAACAAGTTTACTACTAGTCAATTATCAGTGGGCTTCAAGAACCTATGCTAATTAAGAATTCTGGAACAGTATTGGTGATGGTAGAAAAGCAATCTATAAAACACCAAATTAGATGTACAGTTCCAGGTGTGCCCATTTTGTCCAACATGACACAGCCACTTCTGTGCAATGAGAAATATAACATGCATGCCTAAAACAGTTTGGGAACTATCTACTTCTTTGCAACGACAGATCCACATAGAAAGTGGAGTTGCCTAGACAGAAATATGCTTCTCTGGTTTTGTCTCATTTTTTCAACAGCTAGACAGTCACACTGACTTTTGTGCCAAAATCAAATAGAAAAGTTAGATGCAAAGTTTGAGCAGCTGAATTTTGCAACTTACGCTTGAGAAGAAGCCTGAGTTGACTTCTGGTCTGCTGAAGGAGTACTTGAAGTTGGTGTCTTCTCTGGAAAAGCTGAATTTGACTTTAAAACTGCATACAATAGAAATTTGGAACTGAGTTACTTATGATGCTCATTGCTTCACACCTCCAATTTACACTGCTCTCAGCCCAATCAGAAACAAAAGTACTTTAAACCTTCAAAGTTCAACATTCCTTATTTTTAATGAACATCACCAATGGAGAGACCAGACTTCAGAGTGTTCTTTCTTTTTCATCTAGTTAATAATGCAGAGACTGATGTAAATTTCTGCAACCTTACAAAGATGCTGTTGTCACTCAAAATAAGCAGTCATGGTGTGTATCACACATAATTGATGATCACTTTGAAATGAAAACTCTAACAAGTATTAAACCGATTAGTTCTCAGAACTATTGGTAACCTATCCTAGATAAATTTTAGCCAAGTCCAACATGTTTAAGAATGTGAACAAGAATTTGTCTTCTCTTGGAAGTTTCTACAGGATTGGATTAACCAAGTATGCTATTTTAGATTTTTCTGAGAATATAAGGAAACAAACCATCCCAATGTCAAAATAATCCATCATCTGAAGGATATTTGCAGTTTCACATTTAGTAGAGAATAAAAATTCCCATATTAAAAATTTCCCTTGTTCCCTTAAATAGAAAGGGGCAGAATTTGATAACCCCTTCAGACAACACTTTAACTGAGCATGCTTTTAGAAATAAACTTAAACCTAAGCTCAGCATACTGTTAACATCAATATAATATATGAACATTCCACCAAAAATTAAAGTAAGTAATCTTGTGAACTAGGCAACTAATAATAACAAAAGTCACCATAAGCAATTGCAAAGTGGCCAAAGAAAGTGAATAGACAACTACCGAGAAAAATCCTCATATCTTTATAATGTGGTCAAAATAATATCCATTCTAACCATGTCCAACATGGATTTTACTTTATATCGCCCAGTAACCCTAAGGCTCCGGCTTCATTTTGATAATTAACCACAAAAACGGAAATCATCCTGTTATTAAAACCACTAAAATTGGACAAAGTAAACTCATTTTCCAAATTTTCTTGATCAGTATGTTAAAGTTGACATACCGTGAATATGGCATGGATTTTGTGCCTTTGAGCAACAACTCTTGCACGATCGATACGGGCACCTGCATAAGAATTCCGAGTAATATGAATGGTTTGATAGGAAAAATTTTCGAGCTCTACAAACTACTAAAAGAATTTGTTTTTCAAACACCGGCAATGAGGCTTTTAAACTCCTCAAATGGATTTAAGTAATCAGATACTTGTTCATTCAAGTAACTATGTTAACTTAATGAGTTCCTTATATAACTCAGTAGACACGTCTCATATATCTGAACTCTTTTGGGAGTTTAAAAACTTCACCTACGATAAATTTCCCTGCCTTTACTTTTTACCAACTTTTGACCAAACACAAACCAGATAACAAATTGACAACCAACCTCAAAACAATCTGGAGTCTGAAATTCAAAGTAACTTAAAATATCTTGCTTTTTCATTGGATCACTAAATTATTAGTTCTTTCGAAAAAAAAAAACGCTTCGAAATAGCTCACCATATAACCTAAACCCCAATTCCCAAAAATAAAATAAAATAAAAAATTATAACCACACATGAAATTAAAAAAACCCAGAGAGTAATAGAAAAAAAAAAGAAACAGAGAAAGAAAGAATTTCTTTTACCTGGAGCGGGCAACATTGCCACACTGAATACATTTGGGCTTATTAAGCCCACGCTGTGTCTTAGGCGGCGTGTCCATACGCTGAAAAGGAGGAGGAGCAGGAGGCGTCGCCGCCATCGCGGCCGCAGCAGCTGTAGCCGTCGTGGTTGAGGTTGTGGTGGTGGTGGCTGTTTCGGTGGTGCTTTTCGTCACGGCTGGCGATGAGGCCGCCATTCTTACGCACGTGACTTTCGTTTTGACTGTCTTCTTTGATGAATTGGATGTGATACAAGGTCCGCAGTTAAATTTTACTTTTAGAGAGGGGGGATTTTGGAGAGTTTTTGAAATTGGGATTTTAGGAGGAAATCGATTCACAGAAAGCAGACAGGAAAAATAAAATTAGGGCTTTTGTTTTACAACATGGGCTGGGTATTTTGGGGGTTTGCTTTATATTAAGATTCAATAACTTCCGGCCTGGGCTAAAACATCTGGTCAGGAATGACCCGGAGAAAGCCCAAAAAAAACATAATTGTACAATATATATTTTTTGTATTTATATATTATATAATTTTTATATTATATAAAATATAAGTATATAAAATATTAAAGTGTAAATGTTCACTATTAAGAAAGCATTACCGTTTATCACTCTCAACTCGAACAAAAATAATCTCAAACTGTAAAACAGATAAAAATACTTGTGATTACATCAAAAAGATGTGTAAACATTTAAAAATATGTTAAGTTACTCATATTTTAAAACTTCACAAAAATATTAAAAATGTTAAACAAAATATCATATTTCAATTTTTTATTCATTTTTTTTTTGTGGTAAATTTCCAATTCGATTAAGCCAATGCACAACTCTATTACGGTGGATTGAATCATACTCGTACATGAATCGGGTGATCAAATAGATCCTAATTCGTTAAGGATAATCCTTGAATACGTTATTAAGAAATGACAAATTACGAGAAAGGCACTTTTTAAGATATAAATCTGCATAGGACAATCTTTTGTTTTTTTTTTGGTTAAATGCATATGGCAATTTAAAAGCACTGTAGATAGATATTAGAATTGTGGGCATAAACATTACATCTTCCCATTCATGTATTTGATGCATGGATAAGCAAAGAGAGTTTGCCCCCTACAAACCAAAAAATACATGACCAGAAGACCCAAAAAACTACCGAAAGAAGCCAATCTACTTGCTATCACAACAAAATAGAAGCAAGGGAGATTACAGACAAAATCCCATCACTGCTCTTTACATATCCTTCCCGTCACTCTAAGCTTCAATTCTTTACGGTCTCCCCCTGAGAAGAACAGAGCCATGTTGCGTTGGATGATGAGGCCATCAAAACTGTCACGAACCTTTCGATGACTGTCTCTTATGCTCCTTGGAACCGCTTGCCAAATCATCTTCCTCCCGTTCCCACCTACCTCAAGGCTATAGCTATAGTGCTTTGCCTCGTTATCATCACCCATAAACCGCAGGAATGCAATATAAACAGGAGAGATCCCAAGCTGGAAGGCTTCAAAATGCAGGCAGAAGTATTGACCAAAGCAACTGAAAACCTAAAAATTGAGATAAAAAGTCCAACTATCAGTGCCATACCCCTAACAAAATCTTCAAATAAACTCTAACTTAACAAGATTCAATCTTTTGAATATCATTGTGCCATGTCAAATAACAAAAAAAAATGTTCTCTTGACAAAAAGTAAAAATCAACTTTGCAACAGTCTTCAGTTTTGCAAAGCAAAGCCAGTTTTATAGTTTGAGGTCCCCTCTAAGATTGTCTATCCATTATGAACCAGATCAACATGCACGCAACAAAATCCTAGCTCTTGAATTTGCAGAAACAGTCTAGAGAATTGGAGAAACCAAAATATGACAAGAAATATGAAGCAAGAATAAAGCAACAATACCGTCAGCATCCATGTAGCATTCTCAACCTCATGCGGATTTGATTTGACATAACGATGGTTAAAAGTGCTGCCATTGTGCATGTCAACTTTGTGATCATCTTTTAGATGGGCCACAAGATAAGGGATATCACCAATGACTGTGCATTCTGACCCAGCATAGGGGCAGCTATATGGTCTATAAGAACATTGGGACTCATGCTTTAGCTTGCTGTAATATGGATATATGCCGATGCACCCAAAACTCTGATATTTACAAGGAAGTTCAAGAGATGCAGCAACCTTCTCCAGTGCAAGACACCTAATATTACCAAGTTCATGCCTGCAAGTGGGGCACCGGTTGTGCACCCTCGGCTTGCAATCAGAACAGATTGTGTGCCCATTTGAACACTGCACAAAGAAAGAAAACCAGAATTAATGTCCACAATTAATAAATGAGAATGACCGTATAGTAAACAAAGAGAAATATACACAAAAATAATATCAAAAGCCAATAAAGAGCATCCTGACACTGGTATTTCATGCCATTGCTCTGCCAAGTAAAAGTTATATCGTTATGCCCCATCCCAGAGTTACGCTTCAATCTTTTGGGTCTATTAATGTGAATATTGATTGATTTTTTTCCCTTTCCCCTTTCCTTATCAAACTAAACCAACCTACATTTGAGACATAGATGATTCTATAAAAAAATTAATTAAATAATTCAAAACTGTAATAGCTTAAAGGTTAGAAGTAAAACAACAAGAAAAACACTTCAGAAGATAATGTAAACATAAAAAATTGAGCCTTTTTGAGTTGTGACCATATTAACATGTCAGGTTAAATCTATCTGCCAAATGGAAAGAGTGTGAAAAATAGATATCATCTTGCATATAGACATGGTTTGCTAACAATACCTTAGGATGATTTAGTAGACGTGAGGTAATTCAGAACCAATATGGTTCCCAGAAGATTTCCATAGATAGCAAGCGAGTCCAGCAGACACAGATTATAGAACATGTAGTTAAGCAATTTCATGAAAGTAAATCAACTATATGGTGTCATGTGAACAAACCTGATGAATCGGCGGGTACATTGCATTTAAGCAAACAGGGCACTCCAACAGCTCACGAACACTGCTAGTCACCGCCATATTAGGTTTTATAGCAGCTTGAGTAGTATCATTCAAAGGTCCACTTTCCACAATGTCTTCATCTTGTGGAGGGTCAATGATTTCAGGCTTGCTCCGCAAGTCATCAAAAAAGGGATTTGCAGATGCCATGCTAATATCTATGCTCAGTCTAGACTGAAAACACACACGCACGCAAAAATGCAGAAAATCAGATAAATTTCCACTTACCAGACAAGCAGTTTAAAATTAATGATCATACTTTCAACACATCAGCCTATTTTTCCACCTTTCCATCATCACTAGCACTCATGGAACAGTATTCCAGTACTTCAAAAGAGCAAAAAACATTTTATTTGCTTAAAAACATAATTAATAGTCAGCATTTAGACGAAACTAATATTGGATTACATATAGTAACTGTTTTATACAGTCCTTTTCCAATGTTGACATGCAACCATAGCCAAACACGAAGATCAACATTGACACTTACTTTTTAAATAGTCAGTTAGATATCAACAGCATGAAACTAATTAGTCATTGTTGATTACTTGAGTCAAACCAAATTTATATTCATCATTCAATAATAATAACTAAGGCCCCCCAATGCATATCATCAAGATTCGGACAAAAAACAAAACAAAAGTCAGATAAAAAAATCAATCATAAGTACAAAATATTCTTAATACCCAATTTTTATGAGCCTTCGATCGTTTCCTTTTACTCTCTATGTGAATCCCACCTTACCCTACAAAAAAACATATAACCATCAAAAAATCAGATTAAAGCTTCATTTTTTTCAAAAATACCCCACTAAAAATTTCATAACTGTGGAGATTACAACAATGTAGATGGAAAAAATCAAAATAAATATCGGAAAATCGAGTTGTAATTTACTGAACCAAAATAAACATAAAAAAGAGACAAAAGTCTAAATTTTCCAAAAATAATACTCCCTAAAAGAATCAAAAAAGATCTTTGATATTGCAAAAAAGAAACTTTATAACCAACCAAAGAAAAACCAGAAAACCAAACACCCGACGGAAAACAAAGAAAACCCAGAAAACCCACCTTCAATGCAAACTCAAAATCCCAATAGAATCCAAAATAAAAAAAAATCAAACCCTTACAACAAGCGGGCGGCCGCCCAACATGAAGACAAAGAAGAAGAAGAAGAAAATTTTCTCAGGAAATGGGGAGAATTTTTTTTTTTGGTTTTAATAATGACAAATTTTAGTAGAGAAGTTCAAATTAAAGAGAGAGAGAGAGAGGAGCGTCAGAGTTTGGAAATTGGGTTGGAGAGAGAAATTTCTCGAGAAAATACAAAAAGAAAAGAGAAAGCGTTTGGATTTAAGAAAGGGCCCATTTCCAGGCTTTTGTTTTTTTATTGATTTTTTTTTTTAAATTAGAAGGTTGAAAATGTTGGAGGAGGGAAATTGCTGCGTGGGTTCTACGCATACGTAGGCATGATTGAGAGGGCGCGTGGAGAGAGATTTATTTTTGAAATGGAATGAGAAGGATTAAGGAGGCTGAGGCTGATGCAGGCAGACAGACACAGTTGACGGCAGCGCACAGCAATGACAGTAGCATTTAAGGCGTTGGGTTGGATGTCATGCGAACTTCTTTGTTTCCATGAGCTAACATTCCTGCGCGTAGTCCCACGCTCTTCAATTTTACTGGATCGGATCTTATGTTCAAGTTTCACACTATTTAAAAATTTAAAATTCAATTTGAATTCCATGAAATTTTATTATTTAAATTTAAATTTGATTTATGATTCATTCAAGCAACTTGAGTTTCTTTTGATGGACTCATCTAAATTCAGTAAAATCATAAATATAAAATCAAACGTTTTATTTTAATCATTTAAAAATAAGTACATATTAAATATATTAAAAATAAAATTCGATTAATTCAAATTAAACTCTAATAAATTAATCAAATTTGAATATTTATGAAATTGAATTTAATAATTTATAATTGTTGTTACCAAAAACAACAATAAATATTTGCTGACGTCAAATCCTCGATCTTCGTGTTAGTTTGTCTTCAAGAATTCTGCAAGAGAGAAAACCATCAGGGGGCGCAGGGGTTTTCCCCTGGGCGCGCACTCCGATGCTTAAGTCAGGCAGGGTTTCAGTAGGCAAATAGAGCTTAGGGTTTAAGAATGATACCTGTGACCTATTTATAGGAGTTATTTTGCGCGTAATTACCTTTAAGCCCCACAGTTTAAATAATGACCTAGTGGATCATTTATGGGCCTTTTGAGTCCTCTTTCCTCTTGGGCTTAAATTATTATTTGGCTCAATGGTCTTCAGCTTGACTTATAGAAAAGCCCAGTAATAATTGATCTAGTCCACATCAATTGCTCCCCACTCTTTTACAAGGTTTACCTTGTGAAAGAGTATATAAAGAATGGGCTTTTCAAATTCTTTTGCCACCCTCTTCCTGGGATTATCACAAGAGTCTTTTCATCTTCACTTGAGGGCTCAACTAGTGGACTTCATTATTATTTATAGCAGAAACGACTTCGTGTCATCATTTCTTTTGTCAAGTGTCTTTTTAGAACACTACCGGGATACGTTTTTCTTCTCTGAGCTAAATGCTTCTCCAGTGGAATATACCACCCTTCTTTTCAAATTCAAGGTCTTAGCTGACCGAAACCAAGAGCTATAAGGAGAAATTACAAGATTGCGGAGCCACCAAAGCCTTTTAGTTTCATCAGATGCGATTTGTGCTTGGCACGCTCCGGGTTGGTTGAAGCTTGATCCTGATGCTGAGGATTTGGAACATTTTCTGAGAATAGGAATTTATAAAGATCTATCTGATCTTACCAGCCCTTAAGAGCCTTTTCGTCGACCCGAGATGATCGGGGTTCTCACAGGCTTGGACGAAGATGATTTAAATAATTATAGCACCTCAGGGCGTAGATGCTTGGGTGTCTGTTAGAATCGATGCTCCTTTTGAGGCAGAAGTTAATCTAGAGTGCTCCCCAGTTTTTTGTGAAAGAGCTTAGTCTTTTACAAACTGATCAGCCCATTTTTAAACTCATCTACCGAAGCAACTATACATTTATCTTGTATTAGTCTCACGTAATAATCTGGCTTTCCTCGTGCACTTTTTTGCTTCAAGTTCTTTTACATATGGGGCTTATGTCGCTCAATTACTGCTTCAAGCTCAAGCACGTCATGCATGACTTACATCGCACACTTTTTTGCTTCAAGTAAATGCGTAGCCTATATCGCGCATTTTTCGCTTCAGGCGATCCTAGTGCTGATCCGGCAGGTTTGGTTCTCACAGCTTTGATCTTGACGCCATAAGCTGGCACATCCTTGTCTCGTTTAAAGGACTCACGAAGCCGACACACCCTTTATATAGACAAACCCTCGTTCACATGTGTGGTTGTCAATAGGCCAAGTGTTTGGCTCTGAAGCCACTTCTAGATGGTTGCTAGAGCAGTTCTTGAAAGCTTATGTGTCAGACGATCAACAGATGGGCCGAAGGAAGCTTTTGGACATTCTGTCGGATTAGTGCGCATATCAGATCTAAAAGATTCTAGATCATTCCGCTCAGATCCCGCGCTTGGGCGTGCGTTTGGATCGTCAAATTTAAATGTGCACGCCAAAGTTTTTTCTAAAGGGCGAACCAGTAATTTGGATTCCATGCTCGCTAGCATTGATAGCCATTGCCGAAAGGCATGACTCGGGTGTTCTTTGCTTGCTTGCACTGTTCTAACGGGGGAATTTTGTGTATGGGTGCTGTGTTCACCTAATTTTCTTCGCTGTCATTTTATCAAAGTAGGGAGCTTATCGCATGCGAGAGCCCATATCTCATACAAGGCCTGTCGCTCGTGGGAGCTCCCCTGTCACCCAAGGTCTGTCGCATGCGGGAGACCATGTCTCGCTAAAGGCTTGTCACGCACGGGAGCTCTTGTCTAGCTCACGGCCTGTCACTCTTCTTGGCTTTGAAGTTCAATTTCACAACGAAGAAGATAAGGTTGCCCATTTTGTGAGATCTTCAATAGTGGTCCCTCTTTTTCTCCATTTTGGCGTTTGCATGCGTGAGCCACCTCTCACAGAAAGAGTCTGCCACGTGGAACCTTGTCGCCAAAATTTTTCATGTGCGTGCCTGTGCTCGCTGAATTAAGGACATGGTTGTCGCCCATTCCTTGTACTCTGCCGCCAGAGATCTTTCAGGCGACAGGCTGGGCTCTACCCATTTCGTGTACTCAATCACCAGGGAACTTTTGGGCGATAGGCAGGGCCGTAGCCCACTTCTTGTATTCTGCCGCCAGAGATCGCTACCTGCCGCCAAATATGTGACTGGTCATCGCCTCAGCTTTTTCTTTCTCTTCTTTTGTCTTTCCATTTTTTGCGGCACAATACCTTTTATTTTATAGTAGTTAGCGTACCTTTACACCATATAGCTCCCCAAGTTCTTCTTTGAAACAGCGTTGTCATTTCTGTTCAAAGATGAACTTTTTCCCGAGCGTTGTGCTTGATGATGTACAAAGTTGCCTAATCCTTTTTCGCTTTGGCTACCCAAAATGGTTGCCCATAGAGTTTTCTCTCCTAGGTGAGTTCCTATATCGGTTGATAAGGGCTTGCTTGTTTGGGTCTTAGGATGGCTGTATTCTTACTCATTATTCACAATCGTACTCTCGTGGTGGCCACTGGCTCGTCTGACCTTTTGTGTCCTGCCCGGTTTTTGCCGCTCATCTATGTTCTTACACATCTGGGCGAACACGAGGGGCATCTTAAGTTCTAGCGTGTTCCCTGAGGTCTTTGGTTGGGGATCGCCCAATAGAGCTCTCCTGGACTTACGCTCGCTTGTTCTTAGTTCTTCGTCTAGCTCTTCCCTTTCCTGGGTGAGCTCATCTAGCGTTGTGTGCACGCTTCTGCCAGACCCTTTGGCTTATTCCTTGCTTGCCGATCTAGATTGTTTCTTGCGCCTTAGTGCTTGCTTTACCGGTCGAGCCTTGCTGTGAAGGCTGGGCTGTGGCGTTGGTCATGTAATCGCCGTATGTTACTCAATCGTCAAAAGTGCCAGTGGTCTTGTGCTCGCCACATGACACTACACTCGTAAGCGTTGCTTTGTGCCTTGTGCGCAAGATGCTAGGCTCACGGGAGCCATTCGCTTGTCCAGAATGCTTACAGTGTGACTTTTTCTCACTCGCATGGCTGTCGAATCGCTTTATTACGACATTACTTGTCGAATGTGCTCATCATTACCTTTGACCTATTGTCCTAGCGTACGGAGGATCGATCTGTCGTGGCAGGAGCCCTTCTGTTGTGGAGGTGCCTGTCGTACATTAGCGGACTTGCGTTTTCTTCTCCTCTATGTCTTCGTTCAGCCCCTTTAAGCTGGGCTTCATGCATTTTTTGAGAGCTATGGATATGCAAGTCAGCAAACAAGTGGTGGTTTTGAGTTTGTTGCTGTTCACATTTTTGCTTTCTTTTTCATGCAGACGGTAGCAAACACATTTGCAATGATAGGCCTCGATTTAGTGAAGAACCAAAGCGGGATAGCAAGATGTTGATGGTGAATGGGAGCTTCGGTGATAAGCAGTGGTGCTTGGAGGATGCGGTGATGGGGGTGGTTATGGTGTCAGAGAAGAGAAGGCCAGCGGGTGGACTAAGCTACTTTGTCGCAGGCGGGAGGCTTCCTCGCCAACACCTATCGCACGCGAGATCCACACCTCACGCCCAAGCATGTCGGCGCTAAAGCAACCCCCTCTCGCCCAAGGAGGTGTAGCGTGCTGGAGCTGTAGCGGGCGGGAGGCTTCTTCGCCAACACCTATCGCACGCGAGATCCACACTTCTCGCCCATGCATGTTCGCCCGTGGTTGCAGAAAGAGGTCTACCTCGCGTGACAGGCTTAGTGCGACATGATAATCACCTTCTCGCCAAAGATATCTCATGCGGAAGACACCCTTTTGCCGGCAGGCTCCTCGCATATATCTCCCAAGGCCTGTCGCCAGGGGTCTGTCCGGCGCGATAGATAGCTCTCGCCTGTGCTAAACAGGAGGAGGTCTCTCGCCGAGGGTCTGTCGCATATATCATCCAAGTCTGTCGCCAAAGTCTATTTTACGCGAGAGATGGCTATCGCTCGTGCTAGCAGAAAAGAGGTCTCTCGCCAAAGGTCTGTCGCACATATCGTCCGTCTGTCGCCAGAGCCTGTTTGCGCGAGAGCTAGCGTCTCGCTCAGCTAGTAGGAGGAGATCTCTCGCCGAGGGTCTGTCGCATATATCATCCAAGTCTGTCGCCAAAAGTCTATTTTTGCGCGGGAGATGGCTATCGCTCGTGCTAGCAGAAAAGAGGTCTCTCGCCAAAGGTCTGTCGCACATATCGTCCGTCTGTCGCCAGAGCCTGTTTGCTCGAGAGCTAGCGTCTCGCTCAGCTAGTAGGAGGAGATCTCTCGCCGAGGGTCTGTCGCATATATATCATCTAAGTCTGTCGCCAAAGTCTATTTTTGCGCGGGAGATGGCTATCGCTCGTGCTAGCAGAAAAGAGGTCTCTCGCCAAAGGTCTGTCGCACATATCGTCCGTCTGTCGCCAGAGCCTGTTTGCGCGAGAACTAGCATCTCACTCAGTACTGTCTCTCGCCCAATGTAACAAAACCGGCGGCTCTCGCCCAATGCTAACAGGAGAGAAGGCTCTCGCCAGAACTAACAGCTGGAGGTCTCTCGCCAATAGGCCTATCTGCGCGAGAGAGAGCTCTCGCCCAGGTGACAGGAGGTGTCTCTCGCCTATCGCTCATGCAAATCTCTCGCAGGTCTCTCGTTGGCAATGTCAATACGGTTGACCCGCCTAGGGGCCGCCGCCCCTGGGAACCCCGCAGTCAGGGTCATCATTCTTTTCAAATGTGCCTCATTAATAAAACTAAAAGTTTAAATCGCCTCCCGCCCATGCAAGTCTCTTGCCATGCTGTGCCCAATTTTGTGGCGTAATTTGTGCACTCTGCTGCAACCTACGTACCTTCTCTTCCGCAGATCGTCTTTCACCAATTTTTTATGGCTTTTCTGTTTGTTTCCCACGGACGGCGCCAATTGTTGTTGCCAAAAACAACAATAAATATTTGCTGATGTCAAATCCTCAATCTTCGTGTTAGTTTGTCTTCAAGAATTCTGCAAGAGAGAAAACCATCAGGGGGCGCAGGGGTTTTCCCCTGCGCGCGCACTCCGATGCTTAAGTCAGACAGGGTTTTGGCAGGGTTTCAGTAGGCAAATAGAGCTTAGGGTTTAAGAATGATACCTGTGACCCATTTATTGGAGTTATTTTGCGCGTAATTACCTTTAAGCCCCACAGCTTAAATAATAATCCAGTGGATCATTTATGGGCCTTCTGAGTCCTCTTTCCTCTTGGGCTTAGATTATTATTTGGCTCAATGGTCTTCAACTTGATTTATAGAAAAGCCCAGTAACAATTGATCTAGTCCACATCAATAAGTAAATTGATTTATTTATATCTGTTGCATGATATAATTTAGTTTATTTTTCTAAATATTTTTTATAAGATAATATATATTTTGGGTGTTATCAAATTTGATTTGGTTATTAAAAAAAATAGCGTTTGGGTTTTGCATTTATTTTAGGCTTAATAGTCAAATATGACTCTAACGTTTAGAGTAAAGTGAAATTAAGGCCTCAACGTTCAATTGCGTGGAAATAAGGCCATAAAGTTTTATTTTCAGCAAATAAAACCTAAACGTTAAAAAATATCATAATTATGTATATAGCCGTTAAATCACTGTTATGTCCGTTTGTTTTGCCCACGTGGCATGCCACATGTCATGCTGACGTGGCATAATATTGTCACATGTCATGCTGACGTGGTATAATATTGTCACGTGTCATGCTGACGTGGATATAAATTAAATTTTCTATTTTATCCTAAACGTTGAAATCATATTTGGCTATTAAACCTTTATTTTAAGATGCCCAGTAATGGCCTAAGAAACCCAAGCCGGGCGGCCTACTAGACCCATCGGGCTCGGCCGTTTCACCGGTGTCATGTTCAATATCAGATGCCCAAGTCCGTGGTTAACAAAAACCATTCAGCCGTATCGGATCCGGGTACGGACTCCCGAAATCTTCCAAAGGATTCGATGACCCAACAGCCGTATTTTTTTTTTGATTAAAAAAAAGACCCCGAACTCGGGCAAAAATAGCTTCACAGAAACCAGCAGCAAGACAACTCTCTCCCGTATAAACCCTCTTCGCTGTAAGTAATCAGTCCAATCAGCTTTTTCTTATAAATTTTCTTTTATAAATTATGAAATTATTGTTTTTTGGATTGTTTGTAGCACTTTGAAAAGTGAACTTTGGTGATAAAAAAGATGCCAGACATACAGTCTCTCGTCAATGAATTTCTTAACAAGCTTAAAAAACGGTGAAGTATCTCATTTTTTTTCATTTAATATGAATAATAGAAATAAAAGTTCGATTTATTTGGGGATTTTTAGTGATTGATGAACTTTGTTTTCTTTTTGGGTGGCTGGGCAGTAAGATCGAGGGTTCACAGGCAACAGCGAAGCAGACAGCGGAACTGCTTCGGTCTGTTATTTCTCAGACACGAGTGCCGTATACGAACCAGGCTGGTGCTTTGATTGATTCTGTTAAGGCTGTTGGAGAACGTTTAATTGCTGCAAATCCTGTCGGTATGTTTTTTTTTGCTTTTTTGGATTTAATTCCTTTTTGCTGATTATGTTCTAAAAGTAGTTGTTCTTCGTAATCAGTTTGAGTTATGCCATGTTGCTGAGTGGAAATTGTTATCATACACTTGAAACCTCAATGTTGCTATAGTTGCTGTGTTTTTAGGAGCGCGTCAAGCTGTGTTTGTTTCTATGTATGGCTTTTACCCATGGAACAACGATAGGTCAGCATTGTATGGTTGAGCTAGAACTTTAAGGAAATTTTAGATTCTGTAATGTTTGCTTTGCAACATCTTGCATTTTGTGTGTCTGTTTGGTCAGGCTGAAGAAGCTGCATGAAAAAGTGCTGTTAAAGAGAAATTGTTGTGTCCAATTTTTTTTTTTGGGTAATAACTAAGTGTTTTTCTTTGTTTAAAAATTTCATTGAAATAGAACTATCGGCTTCTTATTGTAACCTTTTTCAGAAGTTTCATTTTGGATTTCACATTCTAGATAAGATGAAAGTTATTCTGGTAAACCCTGGTTGGTCTATCTTCAGCTTTCTGGAGTAGTGAAGACTGCCCCAGAAGCTGGGCCAGCATGCAATATAATAAAGATTGTTGATGGTTTTCCTTTGATATGCCATGTTAATCATGTATGGATGTGCTGGCAGAGCTTGCTGTTGGTAATATTGTGAGGCGCACTTTGCACATTATCAGAGAGGAGGATCTTTCTCTGACAACAGCTGCTATGGCCGGATTGAACTTGTCTGCTGTAAGTGACGATGAAGATAATGATGATCGAGACAACCACCCAGTATTATCAGCTGCTGCTGTCGCTGCTGCTTCTAGAAGCACTTTGCGCCCACCTTCCTTGCAGACACTACTTGAGGATGTGCCCGACTCTGCAGCAATTCCTCATACTTCTTCCTCTGGAGGAGATTCTGAAGGAAAAAGCAAATGTTAACTCTTTACTCAAGATATTTCTTCTATCTGCATTGTGCTTGGTGAAATTAGAATTTGATGTTTCCATTGATATTATCTGAGATTAATGTCTCTAGAAGTGGTTAAATATGATTTATATGAAACTGGCTTTTATGGTGATAATCAAGCAATGTTGCTTTAGAATATATTTACGAATACTGATATTTAAGGGTTTTCTTTTCCTTTGCAGCTGCTGACAAAAGTTCAAGAAGTCGGAAGCTGAAGCATGATGTCATTGAAGCAGTCAATGAGCTTATTCAAGACATTAGTACTTGCCATGAACAGATTGCTGAGCAAGCAGTAGAGCATATACATCAAAAGTATCTTTTCTGCCTTAAGTTTTTCAATTCTCCTTGGTTTTCTATCCATCGTAGAACATCATCTAAAACCAACCCTCTATCCAACCAAATACCCCACATCTTTATTTATCTTTTCCTGAACATCCATATTTATGCTTCTTGTTTCCAGTAGATTATTTTGTTTCATTTTCTATAGCACGTTGAGGTTTTATGATTCTTAGAGTTAATATTTTGAAGAGTTTCTAGGATGATTCTTGGATTTCTATTGAGGTGAGAGAGGTGAATCTTTAGAGGTGCAAACTGAAAAGAACCTGTTAGTGCCGTTAGGATATCGCCAAAGTTATAGCTTCAGATTTTCTAAAGATTGTTGCTTGTGAAATGGTTCATTTATTTGATAAAATTTGCTTTGTAGCTATGATAAAGAATCTGTAAACAATTTCTTGATTACAGGTTGTCTAAATATCTTCTGATACTTTCCTGGATGAATCTGGTTAGTCTTCTAATAGACAACAGTTTCAAATCAGTTATCTAGGATTTGGTGTGATGCATGTCTTCTGTTTAGCTTGTCTCAGTCCAAATAATATTTGATGTATATTTCGCATTAAACCTGGTTTGTTATGTCTAGGATCTACATCTATATCACAACTATGAAACGCATTGATCTCTGTGTTCTCATGTTGTGTTCTAATCGTTTCACATATTAACTTGTGCGTTTACTGATTATAGCTAAATGTTATTGTCAGTGAGGTGATATTAACTTTAGGCAGTTCAAGGACCGTGCTGGAATTTCTTTGTGCTGCAAAAGAGAAGAAAAGATCATTCCGGGTATATATTGCGGAGGGTGCTCCAAGGTTTGTACAAGAATTATTTTACAAGGAAAAGACATTTTTTAAGCTGCTGCAATTTTGATATTTTCCTGGTAATATTTTTTCATTTACTTGGTGTTACCTTAGGTATCAGGGGCATCTTCTTGCTAAGGAATTGGTCACAAGAGGTTTACAGACCACACTTATTACTGACTCTGCAGTTTTTGCCATGATTTCTCGAGTAAACATGGTACATAATGTTCTAATGTTTTCCTAATTGGTAACGGATTTATTGCACTCTTTTTTTTTTTTTTGAGCTTCATCTTGAGATTTGTAATATGAAGGTTATTGTTGGAGCTCATGCTGTCATGGCTAATGGTGGGGTCATAGCACCTGTTGGGCTGAACATGGTTGCACTTGCTGCTCAGAAGCATGCTGTTCCATTTGTTGTACTTGCTGGCAGTCACAAGGTACTTTGGCATGACTGCTTGAGCTTCAAAACTTCTAGAAGTTTTAGTGGAATAATAATTAAAACCACCTTTTTTTTTTAATTTTTAACTTAAATGAACATTTTGTGTCATTTATTTATACATGTTATAAGATTTCATTTCTTTTCTTTTGTCTAGCTCTTATTTCCTCTCGGAAGCCACTTCGGTGCTAGCCAACATGATTTGAAGTGGTGCTTCATTTCTTGCATGTTAACAAGGCTATAAATCTAATTGTGCTGCAACTGACATGTATAGATTCGCATGTCAGTCAATTCATTAGCAAGCCAGGATCTCATGTTAGTATGCATGTCTGCTCTAAAGTTTTTCAAGGGACATTATTACATCCCTACTTTAAATCTGGAGATGTAATGAGGGTAATTTTAATTTAAGTATGAGCTTGAAGAGAACAAGTATCGGGGTGTAGTTGTGGATATCATTGCTACTTGATTCTTTAGAGCTTCATTCTAAAGAAATCAACAGCAAACCAAAATCTGGCCCCCCCAAACAAAAAACACCAAAAAAAAGAGCTACTTGATTGACATGAAGATGGTCAGAGAAATGGCCAAATAATTGAAATGCACCCAGCTGGTGTTAGTCTTTGCTAATGCAAATGTTATATATTGGTTTTGTTGTCGCCTCTGTATTTTTGAATTTTACTTCAGCTCCTGCTTGTCTAGTTAATTCATGGGTGGCCCACATGACAGTTATGCCCTTTGTATCCGCACAACCCTGAAGTCTTACTGAATGAATTGCGGTCCCCATCTGAGTTGCTGGATTTTGGAGAATTCTCAGATTGCTTGGATTTTGGAAGTGGCATTGGTGCCCCTCTTCTTCATGTTGTCAATCCAACATTTGATTATGTGCCACCAAAGCTTGTTAGTCTCTTTATAACTGACACGTAAGTTCAACTGGACTTTATGGAGTTTGCTAGAGGGTTGTGCTTTTCATGGTCCTCTAGTTTTTCCTTTCCTGCTATCACTGATTGCTTTGTGTCTCACAGTGGAGGGCATAATCCATCCTACATGTACCGACTGATTGCTGATTATTACTCTGCTGATGATCTAGTAGTGCAACGAAGGCCTACTTCCGGGAGTTAAGTTTACAGTACTCAGATATACCGGTTAGTGCTATTTCGGCCTATGGAGAAAGGAATTGGTGGTTGTGAGGCAATTTCAGGCTTATGATGCTTTATTATTAGTTCCATGCTAAGATCTCATACCGTAAACGTATGCATTTGAGTTTTCAAATATTTCCATTGAGGTCGCATTTGTTAATTTGGATTTAAAGGAAGGGATTTAGATTTTCAAAATTAGTATAAATTGTGTAATAAAGCACATGCAAATATGACATTCATGATCATTTTTCAAATTCATGGATTTGTTGGATCTCTATTTTGTGGTGAATTTGAAATATCTATTTGCTTTATGCTAGAAATTTGTGAATTTGCTTTCATCTTCTTATACCCTTTCAAATATATAGACACGTTGAATCTTAATTAATTTGTGCATAGCGTGTGCATTTCATTGTGACAATTTATATAGCAAATTAAATCCATATCTACTCTTTCAAATTCTTCTTTCCAAACATAGCATACAAGCTTAATGCAAATGCATATGCTTGGCTTCAAACTTGGTCTGTACAGAACTTGATCAAATGTTTCTGCAGCTTCATTTTCAGATTATTTGTGATGTCTGTACGTGGAGATATGAAATTCAAGTCAAAGAATGTGAAGCTGCACCTAGCATTGTGATTGCTGGAGGAAACTTTTGTTAAATCTTCAGTTCAAGTTTGTGGAATCAACTTCAACGAACTCAAGAGAAACAAAGTCATTTTTGTGATTATGAAGGGTTTTAGAGCTTAGGAAGTAGAAATGCAGTGGGAGAAACAGAGAAATCAAGTAAAGGTAATTTTCGTATCACCATGAATTTCCTCAATGTATCCTGTATCAAAGACCATTCATGAACTACTGTTGTATTGCATTTGGCTTTAAACTTGATGGTGGGGATGGAGTTTTGTATTGCATTTTACTTCAAATTTTCAGAAAATTCCAATAATCCTGTTGTAGAAGCAGCAACTGTGGGTGATTAAGTAGAATTCTTTTCCCTTTTTTGTGTCTAAAAAACAGGATAAGGAAAAGAAAGATAGGATAGTGACATATTACCAACTAGTTTTGACGACTGCAATTTTTATTGAAGTTATCTGTTTGAATTCTAGAAAGGAATTTTGGTGCAACAGTAAAGGTTGATCTTTTGTGACCTTTAGGTTACAGTTTTAAGCGAAAATAATCTCTTTGTTAAGGCAAAGTGAAGACTGTATGCATACAATTTTTTCCAGATCCCACGATGTGGGAGTTTTGTACACTAAGTTGTTTGGTTGTTTGTATTTATTTTAACATTAATTTTAGGATGACATTATGTATCGGATCAAATGATTATGTTCCCACTTACAAGATACAGGAGTTTTGCAAGTTTGAGATTCAAATCTCATTTCCCTTCTCTTCCAAGTCAGAAGCCTTTGGCGTACCAAAAAAACATTCAACCTATTTTGTTGCATCTTTGTTTGAGAACTTAAGTGATAAAAGAGAAGCATGTTTAGGAAAACATAAAGTATGTGCTTGTTTGGACTTTGGGGTAGATTAATTTTCAGCTACATATGGTTAGGGTGATGCAGTGCTTCAAGTATTGGTGAAATAGTTAGTCAAATTGAATACGGTATTTTGACTAGTAAGAAAGACATTAAAAAATTCCTAAAATCTAAAGCCTCTCAAGCATCTTTTTATTCTTTTGTGCTTTATACCTTTTAATGTTAGGCTAGTGTTATTCTCATTTCTTTTGGTGTTTCTTTACTTAGAATGGTCGAAATCCATGAACACTTTAATTCTCTAACATAAATGTATATTTAACTACATAAATTCATTAGCCTTTATACAAAAATTTGCATTTTCTAATTGGATATGGGAGATTCAAAAAAAAAAGTTTTGGTACAAGGGGATTCAAAAATTTAATCTCATTTATTCGGATCAAATAGTATTTTTCATTAGATTTTTTGTCTAAATTAAATTGACTATGTTTCAAATCTAAAAATAGATTAACCCAATTTTCGTAGCTACCAATCAAAGCTACTGATATTGAATTCCTTGTGGGACACCCATTTAGATGTACCTTTGAAAATATCACTTTCCCAGCCTGACAAGTGTGGTTAGAGTTGAGACGTGCATCGTCTAAAGACCATGTGTTTTATTTTCAAATTCCAACGTGCGCTAGTTGTTATTAAAGAATTAAAGGTACACATGTTTCACTAGTCCGTCTTTGAAAGATATGGTTTGTTTTTTCTAATTTAAATACGATAAATTCTTAAAAAGTTAAAATTTTTAAAAATATTAAAAAATAAAATTTAGAATCACTTCAATTAGAAATTTATGAGACTAAAGGTTAGTTCGGATGGGTTATATCATCGGTTTTGATGAAATTAAAAATAATAATGGTGAAATTGATATCAAAGAGTAATAAGTTTGGATTCAATTATAATGATGATAGTAATACACGTAATAAAATGATAATTAAAAATATATTAAAATTATAAAAAATAAAAATAAGATACAACAACACGATGAATTTTTTTCACTGTATTGCAGTAGAGTCCAATATGCTCCCAAAGGAAGCCTAAAACCATAAAAATAGCTTTATTATGGTAAAATTATAATCATGAAACGATTATAAAATTTTGATATGATTTAATTACAATTACAAAATTTTAATTATAATAAATAAATTAAAATAAAAAATTAGGATTATTATCTAATGTATATAAATCAGATTTTGCAAAACAATCTTGGATTGTTTGGATAATCTTTAAAAAAATTTGGTAGTGACATTTACTAGGTGGCCTTAGCTGGCAATACCACTATCATAGAATAATCTGTTTTATTATTTCTTAAAAATTGGGAATTGGAATAAGAAAATAGAATATTTTAGAAACAAAATTACATCATCACGCGCGATATCTTCCGGGGACGCGCGAAAATCTTTCTCCGCTTCGTCTCCGATCTCCCCCATCAATATCACTTATGTGTACTCAACCTAAACTAATTACAGATAAGGTGTTATCAATAATATTCTTTAATTTAGGTACATTTTCTCTTTTATCTTTAAAATTTTTTTTCTTTCTGTCCCGATAAATCATTCATTTTTAATATAAAAGTGGATATAATCTTCCATCTCTTTATTACATGAAAATCAGTATATAAATTTTTATTTTATTATAAATAAATTTTAAATATTTTAAAATTATATAATTAAATCTAAATCTATTAAATGATATTAAATTATATTTATATTGCATATGTGACAACTCATAAATTTGTCTACATCAATGCCATGAAAGATGTTCAAATGAAAATTAGTCTCAAATCTTTCAAAAAAATACAATTAAGTCCAAAACTGTTAAATGATATTTCGTTTACATTATACATGTGACATGCTATGTAGCAATCCACATCAAATTCCATATAATATATCTAAATGGCAATTAGTTTTATTTATCATATTTGTCTTAATTACATTATTTTCAAAAGATGAGGTTTATTTATATTTATAGACTAATTTACATATAATAAAAGATTGAGAGCTTATATCAATTTTATACTAATAGTAGTGCACATATTTGAGTAATAAGTCATAATATTTTTATTGCGCGGTCAAGAAATTTTTATTTTTTTCAATGTATTATTTTTCATGTTGATATGAATAGATTTATTTGTGTCTAACATAATGAATTTATGAGAAATTATACTCACAATATTTCAACGAATTTAAACTCGAAATAAATAAGAGAAAAAAGAACTCTTTTATTGATTAACTTAAGGCTAGTTTAGATTGATGGTAAAATTAGTTTCAGTAGAATTGAAAAAAATAAAATAATGATTGTATAAGGATAATTTTAATAAAATGATATAAAATTAAGGAGAATGATAACTTGTACTTTTACTCTTTAATTATTTGTTTTTTTACTAAAAGATTCCACTGCACCTCACTGCATCGAAAGTGCGATGGGATCCAAGCTAAACATTAACAAATAGGGTTGGTTTTTGACTTAACATATAGAGTTTGTAAGATCTAATAACTCTATTAATTGTTTAAGAGATAATTTATCATAACATTTATTAGTAACTATCTTTTAAAAAATTTAGAATAAAAACGATAAGAAGCATTTATATTTGGAGTTATTTGTCATTGATTTTTACAAAAGTTAAAAAAAAAAATCAATGATTGAATTAAGGCAAATTTCCCTTGAATTAACAAATTTGGTAACTCAATTTAAAAAGGAAAGCAAAGTTTTATATTGAATGAAGTACGTTAAAAGATCCATTCAAATTGATCAAATTTATAAATTTTTTAATAATTTTAATTTATTTTTTATAGAGATCAAATCAACCATTTTAATATTCAAATTTACAATAAACATTTTTTTAACAAAATTTAACAATATCTATTTTTATAATAAAATGAAAGATATTTAAGACTTACACTATATATTTATTCAATATTGAATATTAAGATGCATAAAGTTTTGTCTTATCAGTTAAATATAATAACTTTTATTCAAACGCTCTCATGTAATTATACCTGAAAGAATACACTTTTCTAATATTCTCTTCCCAATAAAGAAAAGCCATCGTCGTTCCTTTTCAGAAAGGTATACTTTTTCTGTCCTTCTGTTCATCTGCCAAATCACAACCAGCCAAAAAAAAACCTGAAGAGAAAGTTTCTATAGAAAAGAGACCAACAAAGCTTTGCTTAATCATATCCAAAATCCATACAGTTTTCTTAAATATATACATATAAAAGAAACAGAAGAATTAAGCTTTACTTTGGTATATTCCACACAAAAATTCAAGTCCATTAACAAACTCAAAACCATCAACTTTCTTCAAAAACCAACAAAAATAAACCCAAACCCGTTTCAGATTTGAGTTCAAAGATTTTTTTTTTTGAGTTGAAAAATTTTGCAAAATTCAAGCTTTGGGTGTTTTTGTTTTCAATTAGATCTGATTATGTTCAACTTGAAATCTTGATTTGACAACTGGAAGCAGGCTTTGGAATTTGTGATAAAATCATTTGCTGTTTGTTGAATTATAATGGATTTGGATGATTTCAGATCAATTCTTGAAACAGCTGAGGTTGATGTGTGGACTTTTATAGATACAGCAATCCTGGTGGCCTCTTTGGATTATGGTCAAGAGTTGAAGCAGAAGAGAGATGGGATTGTGGAGAGGCTTTATGCTTCTTCCATGGTTACTCAATGTAAAAACTGTGATTTTGGTGAGAGATCGAATGGATATCAAGTTAACAAAGGAGCCAGCGTCCATGAAATTAAAGGTGAAGAAGGCTGTAAGGGGTCACCTTTTACACCTCAATCGGATAATGAAGGTGATGATTTAGACCCTTATGGAGGCTTGTTTGATGATGAGCAAAAAAGGGTTCTTGAGATTAAGGAACGTCTTGAAGTACCTGATCAGGTCTTGAATCGTTCTGCGATTGTATTGTTGGTTTGATGTCTTCTTTTGGATTTTGATTTGAATTTGTTTCTTTCATTGTTTCTGCAGTCTGAAGATTCTTTGGTTGATTTGCTTCAAAGCTTGGCTGATATGGATATAACATTTCAAGCTCTCAAGGTAATAATTATGAGGAATGAATTTGTTTTTTTTTTAATTAATGTCACTCAGTTTGATTCATGACCATTTTCATGCTGTGTTTCTATCTTCAGGAGACTGATATTGGAAGACATGTGAACAAATTGAGAAAGCATTCATCAAATGACGTTAGGAGATTGGTGAAGCAACTTGTCAGGTTTAATTCACTATGTTTAAACGTTTAGTTATGTTTTCCTTTTTTTAGTTTGAAAGAGCCGTTCAAGGAAAGTCTGTAATATGATTTGGTTCTTTGTTTCTCCAGGAAATGGAAAGAGATTGTAGATGAATGGGTAAGCGTAAATCAACCTGGAGAACTTGCATCTGCTGCACTTATGGGTAAAATATTATTATCCACACTGTAACATGAAGAATTTTTGTTTTTGTGAGAATATATTTCAAAGTTGAATGGAATTGACTTGTCGTCAAAGTTAAAATTACAATGAATATTGTCTGGCAGCAGATGGAGATTCACCACAGCAGAAACTTTCTCAAAATGGTCGTCAACAGGTAAAAGAAAAGTATTTTTTTTTCATGTGAAAGTTGTTTGAAAATTCTGCCTTTTTTTCATCTTTCTAAGATTCTGTTCTGTTGTAGGTTCCTGATTTTGCTTACTCTCCAAATCCACACAGTGAGTACAGAACCTGATTCAAAGCTGATTGTGATCTTTGTTTCCTTCTTTTGTGCATTTAATTAATCGGTCTTCTTTTTAATGCTTTATGGGATGACAACTGACAGATGGGAGTTTTGGTTCTGACAAGAATAATTCAGAACCTGAAAGGAAGCCAAAGCCAATCCCTCCCCCTCGAAGAGATCCTCCGGCTAGACAAACTCACTCTACTCCTCCACAAAATGTACAGGTATTAGTACATACCAAATTACAGCCTCTAATTGTGTCATTCTTTTCTTGACGGACATGGAGGTCTGATAACAAATTTTAAAGTACATGCTTTCAAAAAGTTCTTTTTTCCCTGTGAAATTAGTATTTTGACTGCGGCTTTCAATTCTCAGGGAATGAGATGTAGTTACTATGCCCAAATAACTTTTATCTTGGCAAAAACATGAGAAAGGGAAAACTTAACTTAATTTAACCACTTTAACGTTGCCCAAAGAATTTTGGCTGAGTTGATTTTTAGTATGAGCTTTGTCATGTCTATTTGTTGAATTGTATTTGTGGGGATTTTGTAGAGACAAAGAGAACAAAAGGAAAGCAATTTTGACTCTGAAAGACTGGCGAGTGCAAGGAAAAGGCTCCATGAAAATTACAAAGAAGCTGAAAATGGTTTGCTTTCGTCTCTTCCACAATTTATTTTATCTGGTATCCCTCACTTCGGGTTCATACTAAATATACTCTCTGTGGTTTTTGTGTGCTTTTTGAAGCCAAAAAGCAAAGAACGATACAAGTGATGGACATTCATGAGCTACCAAAACCCAAGAATGCCTTCTTTGGAAAGCACAAGGGAGGTGGTTCTCAAAGGCACTGGTGATTTGGGTGGATGAATATGTCTTGAAGGCATCCCATCTTAGGTTTTTCATTTCTATTTTTCTTTTGGATCATTGTATCACATAGGAGTACTCTTCATATCTTCTATAGTTTATCTTTCCATGTTATTTCATGGAGATGTACTGAATTATTTATCAATCATTTGAAATTCTTGTGGGGCATGGACATCCATAACCATTCAATTTGGGGATGTACCATGATTCTCTGTTCAACGCATGTTACCTTCCCACCCCCCACCCCATTGTGCGATTTTTTTTTAATGTACGCGAGTTCTCTTAAGAGATAACTCCTTGTTTTGGAAGTATGTTAGTATCTTTCTTCTTTTTATTTAATGCAAGCTGACTTTACATTGAAGAGAAGAACTGACATATTGGGCAAACTCATTATTTAGGTTAATATATACTACTGGTAGAGTGCCTTTTGGGATACACATGAGGAAAATTTACCTTTTTTTTCTCTCTTGCATACTGCCCTTTTTAAAAGTTCTGTATGATTGCCAGCCATAAGGATCTTGATTCAATTAGACAGAGGACAGAAAACTATCTAGCTTCTATATTCAGAGGTTGTGAGTTTTCATTCTTGTTCTACCGGCGCCAGCTCAGATTATGGTTATCGAGAGTCCGAGTGATGTTGTGTTTCATTTTACTGTTAATTTTTTGCTGGTTGTATGATAAGGCTCCTTAACTTTATTGCTACCGTAAAGAGGGGTCAAGGGGACTCTGTGCTGTTAACAGAGATCTATAAAAGCAGTGAGGTTGATCAATCATATATAACCTCTTTTTGCTGTGGCTTATGTATTTTGTTTGATTACTTTTAGCTTTTATTTTCTTCCATCAGTTACTTCACTTCAAAAGATGATTGAATCAAGTTTCTTATTTTAACTTCAGGTTCTTTTGCACTTGCCCTAGTACTTTTGTTCTTTTATATGCAATTATTTTCCTTTTAAAGGTTACGAGTTTTTGCTCTAAGCCATTTCATTTTTGATACTTTTCTTACTTAGCAAAACATGATTCTCTTCCCCACCTACAAAGTCCATACCATAATCTTTCCCACAAGAAAAAAGATTAGAAAAAAAAAATAGAAGAAAGATCAAACATCCCTCTTTCTGTCTCTCTCCCTCCCTCTCTTTCTCTAAGATAATGTTTAGTTAACCATTTTTCTTGTCAATTTTGTTTGCAGGTGGTGGGAATTAAATGGTCATCTGTCTCGTATGTTTTAAGAAGAGCAACACAGCAATATGGCTCTTTTTATGTGGTTTGTATTGCGTTTCAGCTTTTGCGCAATGACCAAAACTGACGGCAGAAAGTAGGCTTCAGCTTGTTATCCTGTTTGGTGAATGTAATTGATTGAAATGGGTACTCTCACTATAACTTCAAAAGACCCTTTTTTTTTTATGAATTATAGATTTGTCTTAAGGTTGCAGTTTCATACTATGTGTTTCTTAAACTGAAGGTGCGTGAGGAAGATTTGTTGGGAAACCTGTAGGTAACACCTTTGACTTATAGCCGTGTAAAATTAGAATGCATAAAAATATTGAAAGTCTTGAACTTGGTTCTGTTACTACATGAAATCTGGATCTTCTTTTATGTCTCCTTGCCAGTTTTGATGGGTACAAATTGCACAGGACTGGCGCTTTTGCATCCTTTGCATGATGAACAGGACGGATGCTTTTCATAATGAACACGATACCTTTGAATCTTAGAATTCAATGAGGGTAGGTTTTTAAGGATGAGCTTGAAGAGTAAATGTTCAACGTCAAAGATGCAAAGTCTTTTCACATCATTTGTTGAGAGCTACAATGCAGGTGCTACAATCTAAAGGTCAATGACTAAAATCTTGTAATCTTGGTGACTAGAACTACCTGAGTTTAACAGTATCTAGATGGTGTTAATCCTTTGCATTTTATCTAAGATTCCTGGCCTTAAAATTGCTATAGAATCCTACTTTTCTCGTTCCTTGAGTTTTTCTAGGCTTGAGATTGCGAAATCCTTTCTTGTTTCACTGCGGAGTGCTGATGATGGATTCATAATCTGCTTAGATGTGCCTACTGGATTGGCTGCTGACGGCATTTCAACATAAAACGAGCATCAGGGAATTAACTTGAATCATCCTATGCTGTTATTTGGATATACTGCAGTGTTTAACATGTATTTGACATATTACTAACCCGTCGCTGCCAAAGGTAGCAATCCTTGAGCTTAGCTTCAAAGATGGTCCGACCCAAAAGAGCCTGTTAAAGAACTTGGTTCACTTTCTACAGTGATCTCTTTTGGAAGTATTAGGAGCTAAGTCGCATCCTATTAGGTGAAATTAAATTCTAGTGAAGATTATGGAATTGTGTTTTAACATCACTATCTCTGGGAGGCATCAGGAACCCATGGTTCCATCATGGTTGTGGATGTGGAATCAAGTTAAACAAAGTTGAGCAAAACAGTTGGTCTTGAAAATTGATTCAAATGATTATGTTTTTATTTTTAATACGTGAGAATTCTGCAAATTTGAAGTTTGAGTTAGAGCTTCAATACTGTTGGAAATAATGTGTTTTCTCCTGTCTAAAAAAGCCACTATCCCAACATGGGAGAAGCTTGTTCTTGGCGACAATGGCGAAATACTTCTTCACTGCTATGGTTTTGATTGAAAATGTATAATTGCAAGTTACTTCTCTAACAAGTGAGTGAAACATGCTGGACTCGGTACATGCTATTAAAGATCAAATTGGAGTTCAATTATGCTTCCATCTACTGCAATAATAGAAACTTTCAGTTAAACATGCAAAAAAATCCTAATAATAACAGGTAAGAAATGGCAAAAATTAACCCTCATTATCAAATAATCACCGTTACAATGATCATTAACCTTTTGCAGAAGTTCACTTCTATTTTTAATTTATTAACATCAATTTCATCCATCAATTAAATTGACAGTTGGTTTTGACACTTCTCATATGTTCAACTAAAAAATATATTAAAAAAAATAATGACCAAGATTTGGTTTAACAGTTAATTTTAACAATTTTCATGTATTCAACTAAAAAAATTAAAAAAAATTAACGACCAAGGCTCGACGATTATTGCTTTTTTTCCCCCCTATTTCTCAAGAGAATGAACCTGGCTTGATTTCCGCCAGTCAAATTGCTTGATTCAGCTTATCTATGATTGATTATTTGACTATCTAGAAGAGAAAACCTTCAATGACTAGAGTCTTTGGTTGAGACTCGAGGGCAATGGACTCACTAATTCCACTGTACACGTATACGCGGTCTTCTTTTTTGAACGCAAGACCGAAGACCAATCATGACAAATCCTGCTTACGTTTGTTGCATTAGTTGACAGTAACTGCACTCACTTTGAAGTTAGAAACAAGACATTATTGCAGGAATGAATATCTTTCAGTGGCGGGTTAGCTTTAACTTCTTGTTTGTGAGATGACTTTGCATTGACTGGGCAGCCACCCTCCATTCTTTCCTTCTGCAAACTTTATTTCTGATCAGTAAAGATCTAAGCTAAGTGGATTCTCTGCTTCTCTTTCTCGACTCCTTCGATTCAAGGTCGACCATATTGTTAGACTCGGTAAAGAACTGTAAGCTCTTTTGATCTTTAGTCATTTTAGCATTCCATTCTTTCTTCTTCTTCTTCTTCTTCTTAATTTGTATGTATGTATGCATGCATGCATGCAGTTTCTGTCAGTCATACCCTGAATTATTCTATGATTTTCTTTCCTCTATCTAATGATTTTTTTTTGTTTTAGTGAACATGGAGAAATCATCATGCTTTCTTTCCTTTTTCCCACTTTCAATGCTTTAATTTCTTTTTAATTATTGGTTCCTTGGGTATGCTTCATTTTCATCTCATTGTTTTTGAGAGAGCTAGTAGCTTCAAGGTCTTCAGATCTTTGGCCTTGAGTGACCTTGGAATGGGATCTCTCATTACTCCTGCTTTAGCCTAAGCATCAGCCATATCCCATTTGCCTCTCTGAATATTTTGGATTTACCATGGGTTAGACTGCTTAAATAACATTTTGCAGAAACCATCTTTTGTTTTGTATATAATCTCACAAATAGAAGCTTAAAAACTTTGTATTTTGTATTATAGGGAATAGCTTATATGGATCTTTTAGGGCCAATTCTTGAGGTGATAAAGTGGCTTGGGGATCAAATATTGAGGTACTTGAATAATCACCGAAAACTTGAAGAAAATGTGAGTGATCTTAGAAGAAGATTGAATGATCTAAATATCAGAAAGCAGGATGTAGAATCAAGAAAGGATGTCCAAGTTCGTCGTAGAAAAGTGGTGAAGAAAGGAGTGGAGAAATGGTTTGATGATGTAGAAAGGATTAATGGCTTAATGCAAAGGGTTGAAGCAGAGTTACGGGTTGTGTCCTACTTCTCGCGTGCTGGCCTAGGAGAACTTGTTTGCCAAAGTATTGAAGAAGCACAGGAAGTCTACAAACAAGGTTGTTTCCCTGATAGTGTGGCAATTGATGGGCCTCCAGCCATTGGAGTGACATTCCAAACCATAGATTTGGAAGGTGCAGCTGATGTAAAAGAACAGATTTGGGGATACCTGATGGGTGATGAGGTTGGAATGGTTGGGGTATGTGGAATGGGTGGCATAGGTAAAACTACCATCATGAAGCATATCAACAATCAACTATTGAGAGAAACCCGGTTTGATCAAGTAATCTGGGTCATTGTATCAAAAGAATTCAACCTTGTCAAACTGCAAGAAGATATTGCATGTGCTCTGGATTATCATCTTCCTAAAAATGAATTGGAATGGCCTACTGCATTAATGAAGATCTTGGAGACAAAGAGATTTGTGATGATCTTAGATGATGTTTGGGAAAGATTTTCTCTATTGGATGTGGGAATTCCAACTCCAACATTAGTCTATGGGAGCAAATTGGTGCTCACTAGTAGATCTTTCGAGGTTTGCAAATCTATGGGTTGTGAGGTGCTCAAAGTGCAACCACTTTCAGAGAAGGAGTCCTTGAGCTTGTTCTTAAAACATGTAGGGAATAATGTTCTACAAGTTCCAACTTTAAGGGAAACTGTAAGGCATATTGTTCAACAATGTGGTGGTTTACCACTTGCCATTGTGATCATAGCCGGAAGCATGAAAGGAGTAGATGATGATCTCGAGTGGAGAAATGTGCTAAATGAATTACGTGAAAGGGTAAAGAGTGTAAGAGGAATGGATATTAAGATATTTGAATGTTTGAAGTTCAGTTATGATCGTTTGAGAGACTCAAGAATACAAAATTGTTTCTTATATTGCTCCTTGTATCCCGAAGATTATCCCATTAAAAGGAAGGAGTTAATGGAAAAATGGATAGATGAAGGACTTGTTGATGAATTTGAGACTAGACAAGCAATGCATTGCAGAGGCCATAGTATTTTAAAGAAGCTTGAAAATAATTGTTTGTTAGAGAGGGCTAACAATGAGGAAGAAGTTAAGATGCATGATGTTTTAAGAGATATGGCATTGTTCATTATTAGAAGTCTTGGCCATCAATTCATGGTTAAAGCTGGTGTGCAATTGAAGAAACTACCAGCTAAGCAAGAATGGATGGGGAATCTTGAAAAGGTATCCCTGATGGATAATAAAATATCTGCAATTCCTGCTCATCTATCACCTAAATGCCATAATTTGTCAACCTTGTTATTGCAAGAAAATTATGCATTGGAAAGGATTTCAGAGTCTTTCTTTGAGCACATGCTTGGGCTAGAAGTTCTTGATCTGTCTAATACCGGTATTCTTGATCTGCCCAATTCTGTATCTGACTTGGAAAATCTAGTTGCACTGGTACTTCGAAACTGTGACAAGTTAAGATATGTGTGTTCATTAGCAAAGCTTAGAGCATTGAAAAAGTTGGATCTTTTTAATACTGATATTAAGGAGCTTCCTCACGGAATAGAAACATTAGCAAACCTCACCTATCTTGGTTTATATTCAAATGATCTAGTGGAGCTACCAAAGGGAATACTACCAATGTTTTCTCATCTCCAATACTTGGCGACCATGTTATTGAATATTGAAGGAGAGGAAGTAGCTGAACTGAGGGAGCTAGAGATTGTTTCTGGTTCATTTTTTGAGTTGCAAGACTTTGAGAAATATGCCAAGTCTATATTAGATCAATGGCCTAACCATTACCGGCTTGCAGTGGGGTCAACTAGGCCAGACTATTTTGACTATGATGATTGGTTCCCCTGCTTCGAAAATCCTGAATTTTATGAAGAGTTATGTTTTATCAATTGCCAGATAGGGAGGGAGGGTCCTCTGTTGCTCCCAAGTAACCTCAGTACTTTAAGTATTGAGGAGTGCCATGAATTCAAAAGCTTAAGCAATCTTTGCTCATTGCATGAAGTAAATGAGTTGAAGACATGTTCTATTTGGCAGTGTGACGGGATAGAGCGTGTGATTGACTTGTCATTATCATCTTGTGACTCACTTTCGAAAATTGAGAAGCTAAGCTTGGGGGATTTGTGCAACTTTTGTGAATTTGTGAGAGCTGAAGAAGTTGAAGTTGTTTCTCCATCTCATGCTAAAACACTGCCTGCCATGTTCTCTTCTCTAAAAACATTAGGCTTGTGGAGCTGTTCTGGTATGAAGAACTTGTTTTCACTGCAGCTGTTGCAAGGCCTCCAAAACTTGGAGCATATTCAGGTTGTAAATTGTAAGGAAGTGGAGAAGATAGTAGCATCAGAAGAAAATCACCAAGGAGAAGAAGGGGGTGCCACTGCCGGCATAGCAACTATTATTCTTCCCAAGTTAAGGGAATTATCTTTGCAGTACTTACCAGAATTGAAAACCATTTGTAGTGGTCGAATTCTGGTTTCTACAAATTGTCTTGAACATCTCTCGATAATTGACTGTTCAATGCTAAAGAAAATCCCTTTATCTCTTCCCCAACTTGACAATGGGCGGCCATTTCCTCCCCCCTCTCTCCAACGAATCACTGTAGGCCCAAGAGAGTGTTGGGAAACAGTAGAAGTGGATGGTACTAATGCTAAGGAAGTCCTTTCACCCTTTGTTTGTTTTGACTAGAATGGAGATGGAAAAATGTAAAGGACTTCAGTGACTGGTCAGTCCTCTTGTTTGTAGACCTATAAAGATTTCAATTGTCAGCTTCTTTTGGTCTACATTTATATCCTTTTTAGTTTGCCTATTAAGAACTATAACAACCAGACCACTATTGATTCCATTCTCAGTGTCTCCCTTAAAGGTGTCTAGTTATCAATGTTGTTGACCTACCCTACCAACCTGTATGTTTGATACATTGATGCTTGCTGATTGTTGTAAATAAAACTTTGTTGTTGAATTTCAGTGATATGAACAGGACAAATGTTCTTCTTACTGCCCGGACATGGAGTTCTGAAGTTTTGGGACGTACAGTATACTTGATAGCCTAGTTGAGTTCAAGTTCGATCACTTTGTATTCCCGGTCTTGGTTGCCTATAATCCATTTCTTAAGATCAATTTCTTTAATTGTATGGTTCTAAGAGATGGCATGTTGTAGGACATAGCATCAGTTCAGTAGTGTATAGTGACAGTCCAATGTATACTGTTCGAAATTACTATTATGCAATTTATTTTCTTCATGATTCTATTTTAGTATCATAAATTTCCATGATGTAATGAAGCTTACAGATTAATAGAAACTTCTGCTGAAATTACGGCTTTTATCGTCTGAGAAGTCAAATTAAGTACTATTTCTATCGTGCCAATGTAAGGATAGAAACAATCACTTATGCCTCGGAGTGGATGAAAATAATCAAACAAAAAAGCCAGGAAACTATAAACAAAGCCTGCAGAAACAGCTTCCTTTCATTGAAACAGATTCCCTAAAATTTCTTGTTTTTCGAAAGCTCATAAAGACCAATGAGCATCTTTCTGTATATTCTGCCTTTGTCTTAGTTGGCTATAAAAGCAAGGCTTTGACAGATGAATAAGAAATCAGCCTTCTACCTATTGTATTCAGAAGCTCAAAATAATTATGTACAGTTTACGATTAATCACATTCTTTTCAAATCAACCTGCAAATCTGAAATGCATGAAGAAATAAATGCATGCTGAAAAATGAAAAATCCAAGCATGAGGAGCGTAGCCTTTACAAGCCTTTCTCAAAACCATCATTATGTTCATGGATGCAACAACTTAAAAGGAGCCATGTTCTTGAGCAATAACCAATGTTTACAGTGTCTAAAAATACAATGTGCAGAACAGAATGGATCCGAGTAAAGCTATTCTTGAGATCAATTGCTCAGACTAGAATTGACAGAAGATGTATGCTTGTAATTGTGTAGGAAAACTTTCAACTGTCAGGAACAGAATCATCCTTTGCCCTCTTATATTTATTTTTTCTACAGAATATGAACCTTGCCATAGGAAATCTGTGAACTTGTTTGTATTTCAATTCCCTCTCAATGATAAGTCAGGAAAACCTGAACGTTTCTATAATTGAGTTCGATAATTGAAAGTTGGGATGAAGTTGTTTGAATTCAAATTTGAATCTTATAACATGTCACAATTTTATTTTAACCATTCGGCTAAGCAATTGTTGGCAGGAAACCATGAACCTAGACAAGAAAGATGAGGCAAAGCTTACTTACTGCGTTATATCCTCCAAAACTGTTTTTACCATCCATTGAGTCCTCTGCAATAATATTTCAAATCCATCATTTAAAATTTTTGCTCTTTTGCTACTGGAGCTCCTTTCATAGCCAAAGCCTCAGCCATTAGACTAGAATCTGCCCTTAACCATCTTTCCCAGACCTCCTATTAGGTCCTTGTTTTTGTTCCTGATCACCACAACCAATGCACCATCAGTCCATCACACTTCCCTTTAACCCACCCTTGCTCAGGCTTTGACCACAACATTTGCATATTGCTGTCATGTTGTCTGACCTTTGTGCCCTGAATTCCTAAGAAAGTACTAGGAATTTGAACTTGAATGTGAAATTGTCTTATGCATACACAACATTATTATTTGTTTCTTTACTTTAGTTTAATTAACCTTAAAAAAATTAAAAAAATAATATACAAAATTTAATTTACACATATAAAATTAAAGGCCCAAAACTCTTCTTGCGGTGAGTACAAAAACCAGCCTTGAGCCCACTGCCCCAGTGCCTACCGGTGTACCAAGGCACCCAGAACACCAAAAGCCTTGCCCTCTGGAGTCTGGCCTCTGCCCTCGTCAAAATCTGCCTCAACCGTCCTTTTACAACGTCTGTGCCAGGTTTGAGTCCTTGAATTTTCTTCTGCCTTTTGTTTCTTGCTAAAAGTGCAAAACCCAACAGCCCTTTTTGTTTTCTTTGGTAGAAAAAAGATGGTCAAGGATGGAGAGGGAGAAAGAAGATTACTTTTATGATTTACTTGCTTTTCTTGCAAAAGGGTATGTCAAATTCTCATGATATATATTCTCTGTGAATTGTTTGTATTTTGTTAATTTCTTTTATTAAATAGTTTGTTGAGAAATATTGTTGGAATTGAAGGGAACAAATATTTGATGACCAGGAAGGTTGATGCATTGAAACCCAAGTTTGGAATTGGAGCAAAAAAGGAGTCTACTTTTGTCAGTGGAAGTAATTTAGTTGTGCTAGGGAAAAGACCCAGGCTTGTTTTTGTTGAATTATATCAGGTAAAATGCTGATAGAGGCTTCAATTTCTAGTTCAATTGAAGCCGGTCTATTTTATGTATCTGAACACAGGAAACAAGATTCTTTATGTGATTGGATGCCTGGTAATGAAACTTGGCAGATGTCTCCAAAATGTGTTGACCCTTCTGAGAGTGGATGTAAAGAGGCTGAGTATCCATACCCTCCCTTACCAAGAACTGGTTCTCAACAGTCATCTGTGAGTGTTATGTCTGAAAGTCCTGTGCTTACTTTTGTTTACAGTAGGAGGAAGAAACGGAGAGGCAGCAGCAGCAGTGCTAGTGCTGCTGTGGCCAACTTTTGTGCTGAGGCCCCAGTGAATTCAAAGAGAAGTGCGGATTGTCTTTCTGTTGCTAGTTCTGGTGCACTTTCAGTGGCTGTCATGGAGCAGAATGTCGTTTCTCAAGTTGGACATGGAATTGTAGCTGTTGGAGATCATGTAACACCTCTTGCATGCAGTAGAGAGCCTCACATTTTAAAGTATGAATTTACAAATGGCTGTTCTGGTGTGGATGACCACAGTTCTGATGATGTACATAAAACTATTATGCAGAAAACCATAGAAGCTGACAGTATAAATGATAGTTGCTCATCATCAAAGTCAAATATGGAACTTGCTATAGCATCTATGAAAGATGAGATGGATGAAAATGGTGAGTGCTCCTCCTCTAGCATAATAGCTGCCGAAATTGTGAGGGAAAATACATTTGAGAAAGATATGTGCCCCCCTATACTTCGGAACCAGGGTAATGTTGAGGAAGTTGGGCCTTCTAGGGCTCCTGTTAATGAGGAAATTGGGACTAGTGGTGGTAGTAGTTGTTCTAGGGTATGCAAAATTTGTGGTCATCTAGAAGCTGCACGAAAGATGCTAATTTGTGATAATTGTGAAGAAGCATTTCATTTACGTTGTTGCAATCCCAGAATAAAGAAACCACCAGTTGATGAGTGGTATTGTCTTTCATGTATGAAAAAGAAGCGAATAATGCTCATGGAGAAAACTGCAAGAAATTCTTCAAGTATCACTGGTGGAATAGGTAGATGCAGAGATGTATCACCTAAAGGGGAATTTAATCCAATAGAATTAATGCTGAGAGGTGCTGAGCCTTACAGAACAAGCGTTCGAATTGGCAAGGGTTTTCAAGCAGAAGTTCCTGACTGGTCTGGTCCGTTTGATAAGTATGTTCCATGAACTGTTTATTTTTAAATTAATTGTGTATATGGAATGCTTAAGCTTAGAGGCTTTCTTATTTTGTGCGCAGCAAAACATAGATATGAATGATGCTCCTTTGTATTTGAGGTTTCATTTAGTTTGTTATGTTCCCAAGTTATTTTAACTAGGTTCCCTTTGTTGTTTGATGCTTTTATATATGAGAAGCTTAGAGGAATGCATGCTACTAGGTTATGTTTATTATAAACAGTTATCTTTTTGTAAGAAAGGCCCTAGGGATAGGTTCTATCTTGACATAGACATGAAATAGAGGGAGGCTACATAAATTCTACAGGAAAAATTAAAGAAATTTGACTTTGGTAGCATGCTAATTGCAATGACCTTGAAGAAAGCCAATGCCAAATGTTAGCCTTTCTTTCTATTACAATGCTAGGAATTCAAGCCTTTCTCTGATGGTTTTTCGTGCTGTCAGTCTAATTGTAAAACAGTTGCAAAGATTTTTGAGCAACAATGCCAAAAGGATTACCACTTTTATCATACAAGAGACTACCAGTATTTTGCTGTGATCATGTTTAAGCCTCTTTCTTTACTGAAGAAAATCAGTGCGAACTTAGATTTCCAATTTATGAAATTTGCTAGGAACCTTTTACAATGTTCCCAATAATTTATGGGTAGACTAATCTTCTCGTTTCCCTTCAACAGTTGAGATGTATTATAAGTTAAACCAGGGCTGAGCACCTCAGCATGCTTGGCCTTTCTGAAGGGCTTTTAGTGAGGTAAAAGTATATTCTGATTGTAGGGCGTGTGCTTTAGCTATCATTTTGTTTTGGAACCCTGCATGACTTCATAATTGGTGGGTGAAATAGAATTGATAATTTTCCAGCTTCTAAAAGGGAATTAATTGATAACTTCATAATGCTAGATTAATTAATGTAACTTTTTCCCCACTTGTTGCTTTCCCATTTCCTGCTATGCACATTTTGATTCATCAATTGGTTGCCTATACAAAGTAAAAAGTAGGTACAGGTTACTCAAGTGATTGGTTAATAACGATGTTTGGTTTATTGTTCAGTTTTGTTTCTCTATGCTGTAAACTTTCTTTCTTATTTGGTTACAATTTTCTTTCTCCTAATACATAAATTGCACTGAATTTACTTTTTTTCACATTAGAAAGGGTAAAAGATGGAAAAATTACATGCTATTTTATTGCATTCTTGATCTACAAGTCTTGTTGTTCATAAATAGTTTCTTGTTATGTGCTGCAGTGATGTTGGTGTGATTGGTGAACCGCTAGAATGGGATCCTTCAGAATTTACTGATTTCCATGTAAGGCTTCAATTTTTTTTTTTGGGTAGCATTTTCTTTTGGCAGATAAGTGACCGTTTGATTAGGGGAGAACTGGCACATTTTTCTTTATAGGAACTGAATTGCAACAAGTCATCTAAATTAAGCTCAATAGGGAACTGGCTTCAATGTAGAGAATTCATAGAAGGCATAGGAGGCAGTAATGGAACCATATGTGGAAAGTGGCGCAGGTATGGTCAGCTTGCTTCGATATTTTGCTTTCATGCTTGCTATTTATGTTAGCACAAAGTTGGCGTTTGCTAAAACTCTTAACATTGTTGTCTAGAGAATAGTAATCAATTTACTTCTGATTGACTTATGGATGAATTATTGTTGAAACTTGAAATGATTTCGATTCACTATGTCTAAAAGCTTGAATGCTGAACCTAGGTAATCATATCCTCAAGCAAGCATGTTACATTATGATAAATATTTTACAATTGATCCTCTAATAGCAAATGGAAAAATAATTGTAAACTCTCAAACCAGAATACATGCTACATATCACCGTACTTTTTATTATTTTAATATATAATACTGTTTCTCATAGTAAAAAGTTCAGCGTAGCACATTTCTTATCAGCTGTGAATTGATAAGTGCTATACGCCTAAGACATTGTAGATGCCGTTAATTGAGGATAAAGATGATTACGTTCTTTTCAAGAGCTGGAAGAATTCCTTTCAGACTAAGTACTAAGCATGACTTAGATGACTTTTGAGCTCAAACACTCCATTGCTAGTAACTTAACATGCGCATAAGTTTAAGTTTCTTTGTTGGTGTAGGTTTGGTTTTTTGTGTTGCTCATGCAAGATGCTTAATTTTGAAGTTCTTGCTTTTTTAGGGCTCCTCTTTTTGAAGTCCAAACTGATGATTGGGAGTGCTTCTGCTGCATCCAATGGGATCCATCCCATGCTGATTGTTCTGTACCTCAGGTGAAAATACTTTTAGCAACTTAAGTCTATCCTATGCCTTTGTTTTTGGATTGCAACCTTCATGTTATGGTACTTGACTTGGATTTTGGAATTAATCAACTTAGAATTTGGGATTTTGTATTAATTTGGAATGTCTTCATGGAGCAGTCATTTTAGAACTTTAATTGGTTCTTTCCAAATTGAAAAATTAGTTTGGGATTCATGTCAATATGTTTCATTTGAATGCTCAAACTTAAAAGTGTATCATGTTTGATGTGTCATCAATTTGTAGCTAATTAAATGCAAGTACCTATTTTATTACATAGATGTCGATTAAAGCCTTAAACTTAACAAAGCCATGCCATCTTTAGAAGCAGAAAGAATCTTGGTTATATTACATTGATCTGTTCAAAACAGAACCGGCACTGTCATCGTTTAAGTGGTAGTTTTACCTAAAGAACAAGTTGTCCCCCATCTAAGGTGTTATAGCATATTGTCTGCAACCAATTTTGTCCTGCCCTCTTCTTACAGGATGTAGTTTCTATTGTCTCTGCTCTTGTATTATGGAACTACCGGTTTTATTATATTTTAAGTCATTATAGAAGATATTTGAAGTTTAGTCAGTAATAAAAAGGTTAGAAACCCATGAGGAAAAATGAATTTCCGTTTCATATAAAATTCAACTCTAGTCTGTCATAATATTTACTAGTTTGACCGTATTTTTCCTCTAACAAATGTGCTGCTGTGTTTATTCCATTAGGAGCTGGAAACAGATCAAGTTTTGAAGCAACTCAAGTATATTGAGATGGTATGTACCTATGTGCTCATTTAGTTGTCTTCACCAATTACTGATTGCAATTTGTTGTAGTCTATCTTTGCATATCTAATAATGCATGGAAGGGGTTTTAAAGAAGCCTTGAGCCGTGTTTGCAACTTGGGATTAGCTCAAGTAGTAAGAGTGGAGTGGGGTTGTGGTAGAGATCCTAGGTTGGAGGCATAGTGCTCTTCCATGAAAAAATAACAATTTTAAATTTAACGTTATACATTCTCATGGAAGCAAATTTGATGTAACTGAGAGGAGTTATTTAGTATACCACACGGCATTTATACATTCTAAACTATTAGGCGCATGGGATTTGAAATTACTGGATGCTCTAAAAGGCGGAACAGAACCTCCAAAACTAGGCTAACTGGTTCAAAGAGGCCACAATTCTTTCTGTTTTGGCTTTCATAATTTCTTTAAGCCAAAAGTACAAGTACAAAAATTTAGACTACAAAATTATTTTGGGACTGGTTAAGTAGAATTGATCTCATCATCTATTAAGTTTTGAGTTTGCTGGTCTTAACATTATATTCAAGTTGGACCTTTTCATTTGTTACTGAATGGTTCTAGGTTGGATTCTTACAATGATACTAGAGCTTAGGTTGTTTGTTGCCTAGTTTATCATGTTGTTCTTACATAATTAAGAAAGTGTTTTAACATGAAAAGAGCCTCAAATTATAGAAACTGTATGAAATGCCAAATTTGTTTCATTTATAAATATAAACTCCTGCAACAAGTTGGATTGCATTCATTTATGGCGTTTTCAGAGAAACAAGGCTTCTATTGACTGGAAGGGTGAAACATATGTTGGGAGTGGGATACAAAGTGATTTTATTGTACCAAATTTCTTGGACAGCTGTTATATAATTGTTTGGTTATTAATTATTTATCTACATGTCAAAGCACTTGCTCTTGCATAGAACGTTCTGTGGATTCAGGATAATGCTCTGAACCCTGTGGTCTTGCATTTGTTTTAGTTTCTTTATAGGGTTTTTAACATTTCACATCCTGTGCAGTTGAGACCTCGACTATCAGCTAAACAGCGAAAATCAGATCAGACCAAGAACTGCAGTTCACAACATCGTAAGGATAAAATGAGAAATGCACAGAGCTAGGCTGCTTGGCAGTGATAAAATTCCCGGCGTATATGTACAGCTTACCCTAACAAGATCTTTTCCCCTCAGAGTCATTACAAACCCAAAGATCTCAATTTTGCAAATAGATATCTTCCATGGCAGTTAACTCGCTTTCTATCATATTGTATTGGAGAGAATCATTATGAGAAGTATCTAGGCATTGGTTTTCATGCTTCAATTTTGTTTTGGCTTGCCGGCAAATTCCTGCATTCATTTTTTCTTTTGATTATCTGTTTCTCTGAAATATTCAGCATGAATTGACATTCTGATGATGTCCATAATACAATGATATGCTTCACACATGCACCCAACTATGCACGCTACTCTCAATTGTATTTGACAACTTGCTTCTTTAAACCTATCCATCCAAAAATGCTACTTGTTGTTTTCTTTTTCTTATAGTAACAATGGTGATGTTTAGGTGACCCGAGCTATATGGGGATGTTTTATTGAAAGTTGCAACAGTTTGTTGCAGTGAATTTTAGGAGCAACCATCTTCTGTAGGTGGCAAGTTTGATTCAATGTAGTTTAGTCTTTGTACCGCTGCATGTTTTGGCCAAAGACAATTGGATTAACCCAGGCAATCCACCATGCCTGCAAACTTGGCTGCCTTGGGACTGGGCTTTGTGCAGAAGAATTAAGTCCAGTCTTGGTCCAAAGCATTATTTTATGAATAAAGATTAAAACCGAAATTAAAAACATTACTCGTTGCACATATTATACAAGTGGAATCATAATTATACTTGTTCCACCGCTCAACATTTTTTCGTCATACTTGCAATCCTAAGGGAGATATCTCTAAGGCTTTGCTCTCCATTTCAGTACAATCCTCAATCACTTCTTTGATTTCCCTTTTGTAGACATATTTGCTTGCTGCAAACAGAAATGCTCCTAAGTTGAGAGCAGATATGACCAAAAGGAATCCATAGTAGTAATCCAAATGAGAGTCATTCAAGTTGTCTCCAATCCAGCTCTTTTTCTCACCTCTGCCTGTAATTTTATCCACCATTGTTACTAACAAGCTATTGAGGAAATTCCCAACTCCAATTCCACTGGTGAAGAATGTTGTCCCCAGGCTTTGCATGTCTTCTGGTGACTGGTCATAGAAGAATTCCAGTAGTCCAATGGCATTGAACACATCGGCTATCCCCAGCAAGACATACTGAGGCAGCAGCCAGAATATGTTCATGGGAACAATTTCTTTAGGCCCTACGATTTCATGCACTCTTATGACATGGATTCTCCGGACCTCCACAGCATAGGCGATGGCAATTGCGATGATTTGGATGACAAATCCAATGCCAAGCCTTTGAAGGAGAGTAATTCCGCGAGGATTGCCAGTTTTTCTGCGCATGAATGGAACGAAATATCGATCATACATTGGTACTGAGAGGAGCATGGAGAGGGTGACAAAGCTCCCAAGTGAAGCTGCTGGGATTTGAAAGCTGCTGGAACCTAAGCTTCTATCCAAGGTTGTGCCTTGTTTCACAAACAATGTGTTTATTTGAGCCCATATGGTGCTAGGAATTAAGGTCACTAGCCATATTAAAAGCATCCCAAGAACAAGCTTGGTTCCTTCCACTTGAGTAACTGTGCATGGTGGCTTATCTGAGTTGTCATCCTTAACTGCAGCCTTGTCCAAGAATCTGTGAACAAAAACATGAATGACACACCATTAAGATGATTTTGTAATTATAAACACTAATATTACCAACAACTGAGCATGAGTTCATAAATTGATTCATATATGATAATGATGAAACACTAGTACTAATCGATATTATTAGCTGATAGGATGTGATCTTAACCATGTTCAAGATTCTAATTAGATGTTGATTTTGAAGCTAACTTATCGCAATGCAATAAAGGATTCCACCAACGTGTTTCACAAATCATTTGTCTGGATTTGATGACAGCTCCATTTTGGTGGGGGCACCATTTCACCACTGTGATGCACACCCCATCCATAGGAAACAACTTGGCCCCAAGATATTATGACCATTGAATCATTAAAGGTGGCTAAAAGGAGTACGGCAAACAGTTTCACATGGAAGGAATTTATTAAGCCAATGGCTACCAAATTTCCCATAAGAGCCCAACCTTTTGCCTTTGGCACAGTAGATTTCCTGGTTATGCACATGAATTTGGAGGCCCCCCCTTGCACCTGTTTCTAGCACCAAGGATTTAAAGCACTCTTGGAATTTCGCAAGAACTCAAATTAACTAACCATCTCTTAAAAGATTCCATGCCACAATGATTACAGGAAAGGAATCAATTTCAGCTTTTGTTTATATTATCTTGTAACAGTGGAAACTTTATACTATAGTTGCATATGTTATAGTGGGAAAACCCACCTGAAAATTGGAGTGTAATGGACCTGCCGCTTTCCACTGTTGATATAATGTTGTGGCTCAAGCTCATGAAGCTGAGATGGGTTGTTAGGGAGCTGACGTTTCCGGTTCTTGAAGGCTGCAATGGGGACCTGAATCAGGTCCCTTGCAGGGCTCTTAGTCTTCCTCACTTTGTGTCTGTAAATTGGGGTTCCAAGATAAAATACAACCAGTGAAAACAGAAGACCAACTGTTGGGATCCCATAGCCTAGTCCCCAACCCAAGTTTTCTTGAATGTAGACAAGGCCAAGAGTGGCAACCAAGGCACCCAAGAAAGAGCTAAACATCCACCAATTGAAGAAGGAGACCTTGAGCTCCTTCTCATGGGGGTTAAAATCATCAAACTGGTCTGCCCCAAAGGTTGATATGTTGGGTTTTGTTCCTCCTGCTCCTATTGCTATGGTGTATAGAGATATATAGAAAAATGCAATCTGTAAAGTGGAGGCCTTGTTGCAGATTCCATTTGTGCAAGTTGGCTTCAGAGATTTCAGTGAAACTGCTGTTGTGAGCATTACCATTCCCTGTTCACATTACATCATGATAACTTAAATTATTATGAAAAGGTAAAAAACTCATGTTGAAGAAAAAAAAAACAGTAATATTTCTTCCTCTTATCATAAAATGGCAGGAATTTTTTCCCATTAGCAATTGAATATTGAACAATTTTCTGTTTTCATCAATGAATACAAATTCATGTCTTTTCCATGTTGGCAACCTTTTTCCATAAATTTAAATGCTACAATTGTAGAGATCTGCATTCAATTTACAAAGTATTATCCGTTTTAACTTACAAATTTCAAAATATAAGTTTTTACATATATATATATATATATATATATATATTATAGCATATTCTTAGAATATCTTGATGAGATTGAGATTGAGACTGCAACAATAAAATAGTTTCCCACTATTAAGCGGAAAACAAGACAGGATGCATGGCAACTTCCCTGTGGGTCAGATGAAAATCATATAAGCTTTGTGGGGGAAGAAAGTTCTAGCAAATATCCTTGGTTACTCCAATAATCAAATCATTGGACCAACTAGAGGCAAAAACAATGACCGGCCTTGTGTGATAGTATTATTAGTAGGTGTGTAGAACTGTGGTCCAAACAAATGGTGTGATCTCTTTGGTAGATGAAGATATGGTGAATGTAAACCTCATCATTTGGAATATACATTTTGGAATTATGCTTCTTGAAGATTGCATTTCAGATCAGACAGAATCTTAGTAACATTAGAAGTGAAAGTATACAAAAGCTTAATTGAGAGAGTTTGCTGCTGATTTACCATGACATAGATGAGAGATGAGAAAGTGAAAGTCCAGAATCGACCAAGGTAAGTGTCCGCAATGTATGCTCCAAGAATTGGTGTAATCCACACCGATCCTGACCAAGTATTCACATTTCTGACAGATGAAACAGTATCTTCGTGAAGTTGGGTGGTCAAGTAGTTCACTAAGTTTGAAGCTACGCCATAGAAAGCCATCCTTTCAAATGCTTCATATCCTGTTAAGATTCAGTCGTAGAAAAGAATTCAAGCAAAATATAGACAAGAACCACTGAAGCAAGCAACGAGTAAAGCAAGCTTGCGAAAACTTTCGAAAATCTTTGAGAGGGTCTGCTTTGCATTTTAAGATAAGCTGTCTGGCAAGAAAACAATGAGCAAAAACTGGTTGAAAGTAAGGAAACTCCATGGTATAGTAGGAGAAGAATTCAAACCCTACTCTTTGAACAAGGATACACAAATTACTGAACCAAATACAGTAGAATGCGTAAGCCAAACAAGTTGAGAAAGAGTTGATAGGTTCTTACCAACAAGGAAAGCACAAGCTTTCCATTTTCCAGTTTTGGAGGCAAGCAGAGGGCGGCCACGAAGATCGACAGTTCCATCTTGGGTGTAACCTTTGGTTTCCATTCGATGGGAGAACAATGGAGGAGAGGAATCAGAGAAAGAAGAGAAGAAGTCTAGTTTCAGTAGCAAATGGTGGCAATCTTTTGCTTTGGTGGTATGGAGTGAAAGGCTTTCACTCACTATTTTCTCTTTTCTAGCTTGACAGCAAACCCTGCGCTATATATAGCCGAATTAATTTGATTTACGATTGTTCAAAGATAAGGGTTATGGTTTTTTTGCACATTTTTTTGTTACACTTATTAATAGCTCTTTTAGGGATGATAGCTCTTTTAAGAGATATTTAAACTTTTTCAATGATGATATATAATAACATTATAAAAAAATTATATATTGCGTGCTATATACACTATAATGTATACTCATGTAAGTAATAATTAAATAGATATTTATTTTAATATACTCATTAATGATTTTGATAAAAATTATTGTTTTTTTAATAATACGATTACATTGTATAATTTGAATAAAATAAATATATATTAACGTGAAATAATTATTTTATATAATTTTTCTCATTTTAATTACTGTAAATATTATTGATTCATTTTAGCAATCTTTTTTTTGAAGTTGATTTCATTTTCTTTTTCATTCTAAAGTTTTAAAGTCGAATGTAATAATAATTCGAAGTGTGAAAATATTTACGTAATAAATTTTTAAGCTCTTCTCACGTTAATAGAGGCGTGCATGAATCAAAGGCAAACTTGTTGGACGCATTGAAAACCTAGATTAGGCTCAAGCTTGGGTCGGTCTGAAATATATGCCATATTTATTACTAAAATATAAAATTTATTTTTATTTTAATATTTTATATTTTAAAAATTAAAATTAAATAAAATATATTACTAATCTTCAATTGTTAAAAATTTATTAACAAGGCTTGACCTACGTGAGATTGAGCTTGCAAACCTAGCAGATAACTCAACCCATGCACATCTCTATGTTATGCTAAGAATTTTATATTTTTAGTCAACCCTTTATTATTAATATTTGGAGAATATTAGGAGTAATCATTTTGACAATCACATTTTATCACTTTTAATTTTATCAGATTACATTACTTTTTAATTTTATGTGAAAATCGATCATCCATTTAAGAAGTTGAAGAGTTGAAATATGTGGATAGTAATAATACTTTCTAAGTAACTTATAATAGTCAGTAACAAATTTTTGCTTAAAACTAAAAAATAATGTAATTCAATAAAATAAAAAACATTAAAATATAATTGTCAAAATGATTATTCATAGCATTCTTTTACCATTTTTATTTTGAATGGTTTCTCATGGCATTAATGATAGATGGGTTGGTATTGTGAGACTCTTAAATAAGCTCAAGTTGTAGAATTCGTGGAACTGATCTGATTACCTTTGGTGGAAGGAAAGTAGCCAAATCAGGGCCCAGGCGTACGGCCTTAGCCGAGTCCCGAGGGGTACCCACGGCTTCTTTAGCATGGCGTGGCGTGGCGTGGCGTACCGCTTTCAGTGCCAAAACTCTATTAATAATGCACACAAAATTCGTAGCTAGGCTTGGCCACAATGGACCATTTCTTCCACTCTGGAAAGTGTCATTTGAGAATTGAGAGTCAGAGAACAATAATTGTTTTTTTGGAAATTAAAGAATCAATAACCCTTTCAATTTGATTGCCTATTGGAACAAAAGAAGTTTATTATATTAAATTTTATCATACTTAAAGTTTGATTGAGCTTTTGGCGAAAAAATCGTATCAAAAGTTTATTTTAGGTCATTATATGTCTTTTTCACTCTATTTATATCACATAATCATATTATTACAAAAAATAAATTATTTATTATGAAAAGTATAATAAATTTATTGAAATTATTTACTGTATATTAAAATGTAAGATGTTTAATAACTAATTTTTTTAATAATATAATTACGTGATATAATTTGATTAAAACAAACATATGCTTACATGAAATATGCATTTCATACAATATTTTTTTTTAGTTAAAACATACACTTCGAACTTAAAGTTTTTGATTAATTACTTTTAGATTTGAATCTTCAATGAATAATTATTTTATACATTATAAATGAAAGTTTTCAAATTACTTCATCACAAGAAAAAGCTTGTCATTTAGATAGTTTGCAATAGTAAACTTAAGTGGATAATTATCGTTATTTTGCATTATTTTTTACAATAAAAAATTTTTGATTCATAAAAAAAGTACAACGAAAAAATTTAATTTTAAATCTAATTCTTTTTAGAAGCAAACAACAACGGCTAATTAATCATCGATTGTTCGGTAATAAAAAATTTTATCACTCGTAGTCTTAAAAAATATGATTTTATTAATATTGCTCAAAAAAGAATTAAATCCGAACAAAATTGACGAAGTTAAGACCAATATAATAATAACAAATTCAATCTTTAATTATTTGAACATTGATCACGCAACTAAGCTTTTTCAATAACAAATTATAATCATTAAGTTGATGCCTCTTGGCAACACCAAAAATATGCTATAATGAGTCTCTTGAGACTCTAAGTCATCCCCACTAAGCTTAAATATTGCAACTTGGATTTGCTTTAGATCCGATTTTGCCCACCGCCCAATAATTTTGTTGTATTGTCTTGGACTCGATCATGTTCTCCTTTTGAATATAATCATGATCTTAACCAGATTTTGTTCTTATCTATGGATTATTCATAACATCACTTTAAACCTACTTAAAGTAACATTTCAGATTCACGTGCTGTATATGATTCTAAAATTCACGCGTCGTAAATGGTTCTACTTATCTTGTTATTTTTATTTATTAATATTTAATATAAGAGTTCATATTTGATACATTAATAATAAAATTTTAAAAATGAAATTAATACATTTTCATATTTTTCTTTTTTAATTAATTATAGGTGTGTTAAATTTCATTTGTGAAATCTAAAAACTCTACTAATGTTTGTTATCGTCAATTATGCGTCCAAGATCCAAAATTAAAATATTAATTGAGATGTATTTATTTTCTTATTAATATTAACACTGAAATCCTCAATATTAAAGGAAAATTTTCATATTAAATTAAATAATATAGCCAATTGGTTGTACTGTGGAGCATGCATACATGGCAGACCTTGGTTGTCCTCCCGGAAGCTGTCTCTTCTCGAGTAACCTATCCTTAGTTCCACCGACCGCACTAACTTAGCCTTGTCCAACGACAATACAAGACCACCTTTCTCTAGTTATTATCTCTAATTAAGGCTGTGCCACCACCGACATTTTCTTGGTACGAACCTTTGAAAGAGATTGCTCCAGGCTCTTTTAAAATCTAAAAATGGAAGCTTGGGTCAATAGGATAACCTAAGTTCTTGTTACATGGTTTTCTAGTTTGCTCAAATGCGTGTTCAGAGCTTGATATGGCTAAGTCATATTCATGGCCAGAGCATACTAGGAAAGCTTGATTCTAAAATGGTGGTTGTCATTTTTGGGGGCCTGGGCGAGATGGAGTGGACCTACATGGTTCTTGATGGTCAGCATCCCAGCCACGGGTCCGTGATCTTAAGGGAATTGACTCGCATACAATCATCTTTTCAAGCAATAGGAGCAAAAGCAAACTATACAAGGGGTATATTGGCAATAAATTTATTTCCAAGTTTGATATGTTCCTATGGGGTTTTCAGATCCAATCTCGTTTTATCATGAATTGAGATAAATTTATGACTAAGGTAATTCGAAGTGTTATAAGTTGGGTGAAAAATTATATTAAAAATTTCATCCAATTTGTAAGATATTGTTTGATTTGATTTAAAAGTATTATGATTTTGTTTAGAAAGAAAAGGCCATGGATCCAAAATTCTAATAAATTTATTTCACAAAAAGTACCCTAAAAGTATGGATTTAACTTTTTACTTATATATCATAATCGAATCTCACAATATTTCAAAATGAGATTGAAATGTTAGACATCATAAAAACAAAAAAAGGTAGATCACACACAAGATTGTACATGGTAAGATTAATTTCATCAATTCGGTTTTTCAAAATAAGAATTCTAGTTTTTCAAAAACCTAAATGAATGTTCTTCGAATTCTAATCATATTATCAATTGTTTTAAATTTTTAAAATGTAAAAATAAAAGTTAGGTTTGTTTTATGACTATAATTGTTATTGATTAATTAATTAGTCAGAATGTAAGCACTAAGAAATAAAATTAAATATTGGGCGGTTCATAGTGAGTTGAAAATACAAATATTAGTGAAGTAGTGAGTAGCCTTTTAGGCGAAAAGAAACCAAAATTAAACCACAAGATAATCACATTATTTCTCCATACACATATCGTTTGGTTCTAATTTCTAAATGCCCACTCGATGAGTCAAATTATGGATGTCCACTTCGAAATAATTATTACATTCATGACTGTATATATATATATATATATAGTGTGTGTGTGGTCTGTGTGTGAAGTGCAATTAGATTCCAAGATGGGACAATAGAAGTTGCTTGCTAAAGATACTTTTTCGTCTCTAAGATTTGTAATTGTTCCTTGATAATTATGTTTAAAGGCGATGACAACTGTTATCTCATGTTTTTTAAATTTTATGTTTTTTGTGATTTTATTTTCATGTTGGATCCATTTCATTTGTCTCCGATTAATTTTAAGTTATATAAATTTTGGACCCAAGTATGTCTATTTCTAAATACTCTTTTATAAAAAATCACTAAATCTAATTGCATTTCTTTATGATATTTTACAATTTTATCTTATTAAATGAAATTTCACGAATTTAACAGACAATTCAAACAGCAAAAACTTATATAATTCTTTTCTCCCTTAAATTTAAATATTTTTAAAACACTTGCATTCTTAGCTAAAAATTACTTATAAGTAAGCATTAAGCATTTCTTGATCAAAGTCAACCTTACAGTCTTACACTGCACTTTTTCTGCTTATTGATGAGAGTGATGAGCTGTAGAGAATCTAGGGATAATTTTTAAGCCTAATCTGTTCAAGTTCAAAATTTGAACCTTTGAATATTCAATGGTGCACCATAGCCACATAACTTGGAAGTGTACGCACCCTACCCGCATATGTGTGGTCTTCTTTTCTCTGATAGCAACAATTGCAATTCCTAGTACAATTGTTAGGAGTTACTTGCTCCCTCCTTTCTATTTTGAAATTGAGTGGCAGAAATTTATTCAAGCCATTAAAAGTTCTAACAATAACATGCACTCGATCATTTAATTCAATAATAAATACATAGTTTTTTTTTTTCAAAGAGTTAGGTTGGAATCTTTTGATTTGAAGATTTCATAAGTTTTGTCTCATAAACGATTTCTCAACATTTGATCTAATACTATTTGTAAAAATTCGCATCCAATTTGTGAATTATTATCTATTTTAATCCAAAAACCTCAAAATTTATCGATAAAATATTGAGATGTTACATATCTATCAATGGTTGGTTAGTTTCTACGTTAACCTACAAGTTCTGGCCTACCTCTATTTCAGTAACACTAACACGAACAATGAAGAGCACTTTAGCTACCCAGATAATACCTTCTCAACATTTGATTTGATATTATTTATAAAAATCGTATCTAATCTGTGAGGTACTGTTACAGTGTTACATATCTATCAGTGGTAGGTTTCTCCATTAACCTACAAGTTACGACCTATTCTATGCCAGTAACGATAACATGAATAATGGAGGGTACTTTAGCTACTTTAGATAATACCTTCTCAACGTTTGATCAGATACTATTTATAAAGATCGTATCTAATTTGCGAGGTACTGCAACAAATCTATCAATGGTAGGTTTCTCCATTAACCTGCAATTTACTACCTACCTTATGCCAATAACTAACACGAATAATGGAGTGTACTTTAGCTACCCCAGATAATACCTCGAATGGGTCGAAGCTTCGATTGTTACAGTCCTTCAATACAGCGTGTCTGTCTACAATCAACCATTGTGTAATAGTGACATAAGAACCATAGTACATTTTTCAAAAAATCTAAAGTCTCTTGAATCACGTTTCGGTTTCCTTGAATCAAGCTAATGTATATTACAAATTAAGTGAAAGAATCCATCTCATCAGCGTTGTCTTCATGTAATGGAGTGAATGCATGGAATCTTTCTCAGATATCTTCCGATTCAAGGCGTTGCTGGTGAAAATTGAAAATACAGACATGCAAACAATGCCATTTCATATCAAATTACTACACTTTCAGATAACTCAAGTCTGACGATATTGAGTTTGAGCCATTATTTTTGTCTCCTATCTTTTCAGAACAAATCAGCAAATGCTGTTAGTTACTTAGTTTCTCAATTATTGCCCTAATATTGCCATCTGATCATCAACATCGCGTTCCCTGCTTCAATAGGAGAAACACTACCAAATTAATGGCCAGTACCGACGTACAAAAATTTTAGCGACTAAAATTTGAGCCACGGACAATATTTAATAACCAATCAAAGAAATACTAACTAAATTATCGACAAAATTTTAGACAGAAATTTCCATCAATAATGCCCTTAATTTTGGTAGTGGAACCATTTCACTAAGAATGGGGTTTTCTTGTTTGAAATGGTATCTGTTGCATGGCGTTGAGGGCAAATGGTAGAATCAACAACTAAAAGCAACAAAATAAAGCCACAACCTAATGCTGCGGGCCAGTGACCACACGCCCTGTTCGTAAGCTTTGGCATACCCTCTCTTGCATTCACGCTAGGGCAAAGATTGAAAGCAACCAGGCTTTATTTTTTGGTTTCTCTGATCAATTCAATGCTTGACAAACATTGATTCTGACATCCTGAAAGGCCCAGCATTTGAGATTTTGATAATGCGGTGGAGGTCCAATAACAATGGAGAAATTATTAGCGACAGCTAGCCTTTCAGGGACTCATATATGATACATCAGACACTGAAATATCTGTGGTGAAAGTCCAAAGGAGAATCATAACGAGCTTCGCAATTGGATGTCACAAAACTAATTAATGTACTGTTCTATTGAAATTAAATTGTATAGGCTGTCATGAAACTCATGACAAAAGAAAGATGGTATATTCCCTTTCTGTGACCTCCAATCCAAGAGTCTGCTGGTTCATGTGTTCATGGTGAAGAATACAGTCAAGCCAAGGGTAAATTGCACAACTATGTTTTGTCAAATGATAGGAGTCTTGAGTAATAGAAACAGGATAATATACGGTGACCTAATATGAAAATGATAAAAATAAAATATATGAAGATGACACAAAAGAATTTATAATTGAATGAAGAACAATAATTCAAGTTCATCAAGTTGGTCAATGGGGGAAAAAAAGACAGGAATTAGACATGGAAAAATGTGCAGCTTCAGCCAATGAAGAGATTTGTGGCTACAGAAAGAGAAAAGCATTTTAAACCGATAACGTGGAATCTTTATCTTCTTGGTAACATGAAAATAGAGTGGAAATACATTAGGTCAACTGTAAAGCTTGAAGAAGGTGGTGGCCAGATGGATCTCAAGTTAAAATTGTCTTGCTCATCTATGATTTCATTTTGTTAGAACTTATGTACTAGATCACCATGAAATCTTATCTATGCTTCATTTACATAATAAGAATGTTTAGAGCATTTTCTTATATGGGCTGCCATGATAAAAGATTTTTGATCTAGCTACTAATTAAAGCTGACTAATAATAAACAATTAAAGCAAGATTTTACTTAGCGATTGTTATCCCTCATTAAAAGAGATTAGATTCAAAGTTGGAATTCTTTTTCTCTTATACTTCCTATGAAGAAAAAAAAGTAGATTAATTAATAGTATAATAAAAGAATTTTGATCATTCTATCCTTGTATTATTAGTTTTCTTCATGTACGTGGAATTTTCATTTAGAATCTGATAACAACATTTGTTATTTAAGCTAGGATGTGTCAGTGTCTCGTATCCAAGAGATTCATGAACTTTAGTTTAAATTCTTTGTTATTTTTTGAACTACAATTAGGATTTGATTTTGATCCCATTTTGTGGAATCGACTTCAATACCATTGAACTAACAGCTATATATATATATATATATATATATATATATATATATATATATATATAACACTATAGCTAGCAATACTTACCTTTTTAATATTATACAAAGAAAAAAGCCTAATTAGAAAATCTTTACAATATTGTTCATAAATAAATTGCATTCGGCAGAAGAAAAATTACAGCAAACTTGCTCAAACCATATCCAATAGGACCAAGACCATAATACACTGGATCACCAAAAGGACCAAAACCATAACTTTGGGTCAAGTTGGCTATATAAACGTAGGCAACAACTTGGGCCACTCAACAAACATAGGCCACCAGATGCTGGTCTTCTCTAAAACAGCAGCCTAGCTCAGTAGGCCGAAGCTTCCATTGTTAAATGGACGCTGTCTTGTTAGAAATGCGCACGTTTTTGCTTGTGGTCCATGATGGAGTAGGTAAATTGTAGCAAAGTTCGATGCTGACAGAAAGGTCTGGGGCTTACACCTTTTTGAATAATGTAGCTTTGGTTTCTAATTGTTTGCTGGCCAATTTTTTTCTTTGATTATTGCAGATAGCCATCTACCAAAGAATTGGAATATAAAAGAAAGTACAGGTTCAAACTTTGTCTGCTTGTGTGTACTTGTACCCTCAAGAAAGCAATAAACAGTTTATGAAATGAAAAGCATTTACAATGAATAGAAATGTCAACAGCCAAAGATCTGTAGCCTGGAAGGATATGATCAGGAACCTGATAATTAGTACTTGTTAAGAGACTTGTTGCAATACTTTTCTTTGCCTTTAAGCCTAGGTATCATATCAGACTGTACTTGAGTTGTTACGATCATGGTGCATTTGAATGCAACTTGGGCTAATTAAGGCTCGGCTGATTCACTGCCCTGCATGCATGTAAACGGTTTCTGTCAGTTTCCACTTGTTTCTTTTCTTTTGCTTGGCGTCTGAAATCTAAAATATTATAAAACAATCATAGTTAATAACATTAGACTATACGTACTTCCAATAATCATAAACATTAATATTTTTACTTCACCATAATCTATTAACACTCATATGTATTGATAAGATATTCCTGCAAACTTTTTCGGGAAGAAAGAAAATTTCAATCGTCTAAAAAGAGAGAAAATATATGAATTCTGATCTTCCAAGCTTCTTGTGATTAATCCAGATCAATAGCAGTTCATTGCTGTTGGAATTTACATCAGAAACCCTGTTTAAAAACGGCCCCAAAGCCATCATTACCACAGTAAAGCACATAGATGCTTTCCTCTTTTATGGTTAATAGAAGCGTCAAAGGTAAGAACAAGGCAATTATTCAGACTGATGTGAACGCCACTGAAGCGTAACCAATGAGCTTCTCTGTGTTTCCTAAAGCGGTAATTTGAGTACCCTTAAGCAAAACGGAATTTTCTTCCCATGGCAAGAAAGCCAAAAGAGAATAATCATCCATTATTTAGAGTTACGTATATATCTAGTATTATATCATATCAACTAGTATAAAATATGAAAATTTATGAATTATTATTCGTGTTGTGAAAAATTATGAATTATTATTCGTGTCTATAAAATTTTTATCAAATTTATATGTAAATTTTGTCAAAACTTTAATTAATCCATATTATTTTTGTAATTTTTTTTATTAATTTCATATTATATTATCATGACAAATCTAAAATTACAAAATTTGAAAAATAAAAAACAGATTAAGTGCTCCATTACTTGCTCAAAATCGATTCAGACACAATTAACTGCTAAAATAACCGTTTTTTATTCTAACTTTCTAAAAAAGCTTGATTTTAATAGGGGTGGATGGGAACGATTTTGTCAATGTAAATACAAAATTTGTCATTTTTAGGAGCTTGTTAAACCTTTAAAGTCCCTTGTTATAGGCCAAACATAGACCCTAAGAAACAAGTTGCCATTACTTTAAGGATTGGTCAAAGTCTAATTGAAATTAATAGACTTTAACGACTATATAAACTAGTTAGCACTTTTGTGTATGAACTATGAAGCTACGTATTTACACTTTAGTTAATACCCATCACTGATACGTATTCACAATTTGTGTAGTTTAGGAGCAAAATCTTGTCTTTGAAGATTTTATAAGAAATCCATGGCTGCTTGTTGCTTGTTAGTCCTGCTTATGCTCGTTGTTGCTGGTGGATCTGTTGAAGGCAAAGGCAAACTGTCCCCCAACTACTACAACTCCACTTGCCCCAAAGTACTGCCTATTGTTAAATCAGTAGTAGCAGCTGCTATCAAGAAGGAACCGCGCATGGGGGCGTCTTTGCTCCGGTTGCATTTCCATGACTGCTTTGTTAATGTAAGTATTGTTTCACTTTCATAAGCTTTGTTTATGTTCTAGCCTCATGCTTTTTAATCAATTGATGCGAATTGGATGATGAAAATGAGCAGGGCTGCGATGGATCGATTCTGTTGGATGATAATGCCACCTTTATAGGTGAGAAGACTGCAAATCCTAACAATAATTCTGCTAGAGGATTCAATGTGGTTGACGCCATTAAAGCTAAAGTAGAGAAATCATGCCCCGGAGTGGTGTCCTGTGCTGATATTCTTGCCATTGCAGCTCGTGACTCGACTGTCCAAGTAAGTCTACGATTAAGTCTACCTGCTCAACTGGTTTGCAGTTGTTAATTTCACCATTTATGTCTTGTATCATTTGTAGTTAGGGGGTCCTTCATGGAAAGTAAGGTTAGGGAGAAGGGATTCTACCACTGCTAGCAGAGCTGCGGCAAACAACTCCATTCCAGCACCCAGTTTCAATATCAGTGCCCTCCTATCAAGCTTCGCTGCTCAAGGACTTTCATTGAAAGATTTGGTGGCACTTTCAGGTAATGAGACTCTAAGTTGGCATATTCTGCACTATTTCATGTATGATCAAGAAATTTGCCTGTAACACTTTAACCTCATGTCGAAATATTTTGAGAATTTGTTATGATATAAATGTAAAAATCTAAACCCATATTTAGGGGCATTTTGTAACCCAAAACCATAAAATTTTGAATCAAAACGGTCAATACCTCACACAGTCACCAGCCAGATGAGCAGTCCTTTTCTTTGATTACCACACGAACAAACTAATGGATCATCTTGAATGGCAGGTGCGCACACTATTGGCCAGTCCAGGTGCGCGAATTTTCGAGCACACATCTACAATGACTCTAACATCGATCGCTCATTCGCCAAATCCTTGCAGCGCAAGTGCCCAAAAAGTGGAAGAAATAATGTGCTCCAACCCCTTGATCTCCAGACTCCAACTGGTTTTGATAATTTGTACTTCAAAAACTTGGTGAAGAAGAAGGGTCTCCTCCATTCTGACCAAGAGCTATTTAATGGCACTTCTGCTGATTCTCTGGTAAAAAATTACGCTGCAAACACTTGTAAGTTCTTCAAGGACTTTGCTAAATCCATGATCAAAATGGGCAACATCAAGCCTCTCACAGGAAGCTCTGGAGAGATCAGGATCAACTGCAGAAGAGTCAATTAAAATCACAATTGTCAGTCTTGTAATCAGTTAAAATAAATCAGAACTTAGGAAAAAAAAACTGATGAATAATAGGTTAATTTCTTCACATCAGTGCTATAGGACATTTTGTAACTGATGGAAACGCTACTTTATGAACAAATGATGATAAACAGTGAAAATTTACTTTACTTTCATGCATGATTGCTTAAAGCCTTGAATTATGTGAGTATGATTATGATTAACAATAAACTATGAGGAAGTAAAAGAATCTCTGCTTTCACCCACTAGGAGCTGACGGCTGCTTTAATCTTGGGTGCAGTCTTAAGTTTCTTTTGTTTATGGGTGAGACAAATATTACTTAAGGCACCATGGACTCCGAAGGAATCTCAGGCTTTCGGCAGAAGCTCTTGAAGGAAAAAACACCCCAACAAACTAAAGGAACCTGCCAACTTCCATTGCCTTCTTTAATCCTTCCATGTTTATGGAAACCAAAATCTGCACGCGATTAGCACTATAAAAGGACATGATTAGATTTCTAATAAGTCACAAGAAATCACAACTGATATTGTTTTCCTTGCCATAAATACAGTGTTTGTTTTCATGGCTTGTTATCATTTACTGTTTCTTATCCTTATCGCTGCTGGTGCTTCATTTCAAACCAATGGCCAACTCTCCCCGAATTACTACTCATCCACTTGCCCACAAGCATTGGCTATTGTTAAGGCGGGAATTGCAGCTGCTATAAAGAATGAAACACGCGTAGGAGCATCCTTGCTCAGATTACATTTTCATGACTGTTTTGTTAATGTGAGTATAGGTTCAATTCCATTGTTGATATTGCATGCTTCTACTCTGTTGCAACTGAATTAACTCTGAATTTTCATGGTGACCAGGGCTGTGATGGATCAGTGCTTTTAGATGATAATTCCACCTTTATAGGTGAGAAAACTGCAGTTCCGAACAATAACTCCGCAAGAGGATTCAACGTGGTTGATAACATCAAAGCTCAACTGGAGAAAGCATGTCCTGGAGTGGTATCCTGCGCTGATCTTCTTGCCATAGCAGCCCGTGATTCAGTTGTTCAAGTAAGCTTCACAAGAACCAATCCAAACTTTAGCAACAAATTATAAATTTATCTAACAACAAACAAGTTCTGATGTTTGCAGTTAGGGGGTCCTTCATGGAAGGTAAGGTTGGGAAGAAGGGATTCTACCACAGCTAGCAGAAGTGCAGCAAATACCTCCATTCCACCACCGACCTCTAATCTCAGTGCTCTTATTTCAAGCTTCTCTGCTCAAGGTCTCTCAATTAAAGACCTAGTAACGCTTGCTGGTAATCCATTAGTTAGCTGAATACATCGAAAAAACCGATGTCATTAAATTTATCATGCTATTAAGAGGTGTAATGGTTACCTTCGGATTGCAGGCGGACACACCATTGGCCTGTCTCGGTGCACATCATTCCGAGGACACATCTATAATGACTCCGACATAGACCCCTCCTTCGCCAGCTCATTGCGTCGAATCTGCCCAAGAACTGGAAATGATAGTGTGCTCGCCCCCCTTGATCGTCGAACACCAACTTTTTTTGACAATTCATATTACAAGAACTTGTTGAATAAGAAGGGTCTACTTCATTCAGATCAAGAGCTTTTCAATGGAAATATTACTGATGCTTTGGTTAAAAGTTATGCTGCCAACATGTCACTGTTTTTCCAGGAATTTCCCAAGGCTTTGATCAAGATGGGAAACATCAAACCTCTCACAGGGAGTGCTGGAGAAATCAGGATCAATTGCAGAAAAGCAAACTGAAACTTGGTTTCATACTTACAAGAAATTATAAAATGTTTAAGGGTGTCTGTCTGTTGATCTTTACATCAATTCAAGCTCTGTAATAATGTTTGAAGTGAGTTGTATCTGCAATTCAAACTTGTCCTATGCTTTCACTGTTGCGAATAAATTTGTCTATATAAAACTGTTGAGTGAACTTAACTGCTAGAATTCTTGTATTCACAAATGAATGTGTGTAACTCTTTCAGAATCCAGTTGATTAAGAAGATAAAAAAAAGCAAAGTCTACTTTTCATGGAAGTTGACAAAGAAAGCGAAAACTTACGGAAATAATTGACGTTTGCTTAAAATGAGCTCCAATAACATGATTAGTGCTTTACTATTATCATATTGGAAAGAAATTAATAAAGTAGGCCCATTTAGCCCCAGTGTTGGGTAAACGGTTTCTTCCAGTAGGCCCCATCACCCAACCAAAGCCAGTCAGATCCAAGCCTATCCAATGTAGAGGCAATAGGATTCAAGCATGGGTGATTGTCACGACACCTGCATAGCATGCATTATTGCTACTACAACAGACAGATTTGACAAGCAGCTCCTCAATAACAAGATGATATCAATAATTCACAATTGCAAAGGAATCAAGCCCATCTGTTGATCCTATTGTCTGCAGTGTACACTTTGTATGAAATACAATTTAGCTATACATAGAAAAATAAACTGTCAAATGCAATTTGACACTACTGTAAATGTAATACCCAAGCGCACCCCCCTCCCCCACCACACCCCCCCCCCCCCCCCCCCCCCAAAAAAAAAAAAAAAAGGAAGGCCCAATTGCTATAACATGTTGGAGCCGGCTGTAGTTACCTAGGTTAAAAGGAAAATGAAGCATTGAAATTTGGCATTAAGTGTTTCATTCAGCCGCCTAAGGAAAACCTTAAATTTTAGATAGAAGGAATAGATAAACAGAGAAAGAAAGAGAGAAGAAAAATAAAAAAAAATTGAAGTAGAGTGGCGTGAAAACTGATGCCGGAAAGAAAAGAGAGGCTTGGTTCCTGGGGTGCAAGCCGAAGGAAAAAAAAAAAAAGAAGGAAATATAGAGCTACTTTGCTAATGTGAGAGCAAGAGGAAAGTGGAGAAGATCAAGATGAGAACAATTTTCTTTTTGATTTTTATGATTAAGTTGTTTAGTTAAAGATTGATTTTTTTTTTAAAAAAAAACAAGATATTGAAAATTTGAGAAAAATTTGTATTTTAAATAAGTACAAATATTTTTAGCTTTCATCAAATAACGTAAGTCACACTAAATTTATAGTTTATTGAGTTATAATTGTTTAGCAAATATAGTATAAGTTATTAGCTTCTGTTAGATAGTGTATTTTTCTAATATTAAATATTTTTGAATAATAGGCTCCGAGCAATTTAAGCTTTGTTTTGGTTTCAATTTAGCGAGTTTAGGTAAGTAACTTGATATCCTTTCGGTGTTTTGACATCCTTAAAATAATCCTCAATATGAGTTATATTTACGTACAATTGCAATGTTTGTCTCTTGATTTTTTTTAAAATTTAGGTTAAGCATGCGAACGTGTGAGTGTGTATATATAAATATATAAATATATATATATCTATATATCTATATATATATATATGTAATTTCTTTGTTATGAATTACGAAAGTGGTTTTATATTGACTTTTCAAATATGATTTTTTTAAAAATACATTTTGGATGATACATGATTTAATTACTTTGATATTTGAAGTATGTTATAATGTACTTACATATATTTTTATTTTGGAAATATGAAATCTGCTTTGAAATGATGAACAAAATTTGCTTTGCTTGATTTACGAAATTCGTTTTGTATGAAATATATTATAAAATTTATAATACTGCTTTGTATATTAGATAATTTGAAATTATGTTTTGTTTTATCTTCTAGTATGGCTGTGCTCATACCTTGCCAATGGGGATTAAATGTCAGCTATGTTGACATATATTCTGTTAAATGAAACCAATTTCTAACTAAACCACTGGTTAAGAATAGCAGCTCTTTATTCTATTTTGTGCAACTATTAATTGCTTTGATACCTCTAACCCGAGCCACATGGGTTAATTGTGGTTTTTGTTCTAATTCTAACCTGTCCCACAAGAGTTAAGCGTGGCCATAACATGTTATAGGAAACCTGAAAATTATTATTTGTGAAACTTTTGTTTAGTTTTGGTATCTGTGAAATTTTGTTTAATTTTGAAATTTGGATATGTGAATTTAAATAAATTACGTGATTGAATATGAGATTACCTAACGTTAATTTTGAATCTTTTCATTGATATTTTGGCCTAATGTTTTCATGACATGCCTAATGCAACTGTTGGGATATCAATTGCTTACTGAGTAGTTGTACTCACCTCTTTTCTTAACATCTTACAGGTTTTGATGTTGATAATATCCATAGAAATGTTGGGGAGTGACATTTTGGAATTTAAGGCATGTCTCAAGACTTTTAAGTTTGTGATTAGATTGAGATTTAAGAATGTTTTGAATTTCTTTGTTCAAGGCTTTAAGCAATAAATTGAAGTTTTGTAAGCTTCTTTTGATCATTGATGGTATATTTCAATTTATTTATTTAAAATGATTGAATTTTAATATGATAAATGCATTGCATGTCTGTGAGATTATTTCTTACAAGTATGCGGTGTCTGTTATGTCTCGGGTTCGGGGTGCGACAGTAAACTAGACTATCATGGTAATGACTACAATGAGGGTTAAATGTTGGTCATGTCTACATATATTTTGTTAAATGAAATTAGTTTCTAATTGAGTATTTTTCTAATACTAAATATTTTTTAATAATAGGCTCCGAGCAACCTTAGAGCTTTGTTTTGGTTTCAATTTAGCGAGTTTAGGTATGTAACTTGATATCTCTTCGGTGTTTTGACACCCTTAAAATTATCTCAATATGAGTTATATTTACGTACAATTGCAATGTTTTGTCTCTTGATTTTTTTTTTTTAAATTTGGGTTAAGCATGGAAACGTATATAAATGTAATTTCCTTATTATGAATTACGAAAATGATTTTGTATTAAATTTTAGAATATGATTTTTTTTAAGATATGTTTTGGATTATACATGATTTAACCGCTTTGATTTTTGAAGTTTGTTATAATGTACTTACATATATTTTTATTTTAATATGAAATCTGCTTTGGAATGATGAACGGAATTTGTTTTGATTGATTTGCAACATTCGTTTTGTATGAAATATATTATAAAATTTATAGTATTATTTTGTAAATTGGGTAATTTGAAATTATGTTTTGTTTTGTTTCTTAGTATGACTGTGCTCTGACCCTGCCAATGGGAGTTAAATATTGGTTATGTCTACATATATTTTGTTAAATGAAACTAGTTTCTAATTGAACCACGGGTTAAGAATAGTGGCTCTCTGTTCTGTTTAATGCAATTTATAGTTGCTTCTGATATCTCTTACCCGAGCCATCGGGGTAAATTGTAGTTTCTGTTCTAATTTTGACTTGTGCCATAAGGGTTAAACGTGGTAATGACATGTTACAAGAAACCTAAAAATTATAATTTGTGAAACTTTTGTTCAGTTTTGGTGTCTGTAAAATTCTGTTTAGTTTTGAAATCTGTATATATGAATTTAAATAAATTACGTGATTGAATATGAGATTACCCAATGTTGATTTTGAATCTTTTCATTGATATTTTGACCTAACGTTTTCATGGCATGCCTAATCCAACTATTGGGATATCAGTTGCTTACTAGGTGATTGTACTCACCCCTTTTCTTAGCATTTTACAGATTTTGATGTTGATAATATCCACGAGAATGTTGGGGAGTGACATTTTAGAATTTAGAGCATGTCTCAAGACTTTTAAGTTTATGAGTAGATTGAGATTTAAGAACATTTTAAATTTCTTTGTTCAAGGCTTTATGCAATAAATTGAAGTTATGAAAAATTTTGTTGATCATTGATAGTATATTTCAATTTAGTTACTTAAAATGATTGAATTTTAATATGATAAATGTTATACATGTCTGTGAGATTATTTCTTACAGGTGCACGATAACTGTTATATCCTGAATTCGCAGCGTGACAGTAAACTAGACTATCACGGTAATGACTACAAGTGGCTACAATAAACTTTGATGATGAAGACTATCAAGCTTCTGAAATAGCTAGGTAAGGCGATTATTACACCAAAATTTGTCGGTAATTATACAGAGAATGTGATGGGGTTAGAGCACCTTAATTTGATTATCCTAAATAGTTCAATTATTTATTTGTTTTCATCTTATTCCAACTCATCAGCTGATGCCACCTCCACTTTCAGTTCAAATGCACTAACCTCCGCAAAAAAACCTCTCTTCTTGTCGATGAAATCTTGGGGCAGGTAATGCTCGGAACCATTTACCTCAGCCTTCTCCAGATGTTGCTTTTGTGGCAACATCGCAAACCAGTAAGCTCGGTTCAATGCATATTAATAGCATTATCTTCAAGGATGCTTAAGGTTATGGAAGAAAAGAGCTTCAAAGAGACAAAAGCAGGATATGACTTGATGCGAAAGCAAAAAAGCAATTTTCAGATAGAAAAATGGCATGATATCGCTGTTTTAGCTCCCAAAAGCATGCTTCATCCAGTGTTTACGTTAAATTCCATTCTATATTTGCGTGCAAAAAACAAGATCGATCTAAAAACACCGTAGAGTACCGGCCCAATTCCAGCAGAAAATAGATGACAAGTTCGTAGAGGACAGACACTAACAAGCATTCCTGACATGTTAATGCTTCAACAACAGACGGAACGTAGTCGTTTTGGAGTGAAATTGATTCCATGACGTCAAAAGGGGAATACTCCATTGATGCAGCTTTATTCGTAAAACAACACCAAGACCCCCCACACTTTCCCCCTTCTTTCTTCTTTTTTCACCAGTGGTGGATTAAAAAGTTGACAAGTTAAAAGGAAAAGAACAATCAATTAAAGAAGTCACTGCCATTTGCCAGTTTTAAAGCTAAAGAGCATTTTTAAAAAATACAAATCCCAAACCGAAGATCAATATCTTTTCAATGCAAATTAAATTAAGAAACTAGAACTTTAAACAAACCCCTTTATGTGGCATTGGGCATGATTTGGAGAGATCCGTATCACCATCTCCAATTTTTTTTCCTATGTTAAAGACAAGGAGAATCAGCGTTAGCAAAGGAGGTAAACAAGATAAAATATTCAATGGAAGATCATCATAATTTGACAAAACATTAAGCAGCATAAGTCTTTGTAAAGAAGATTAAATATATGAATATACAAGACCATAGTCTTGAATACCTAAATATGACATGCTACTACAACATACAACAATTCAAAGACCATAAACTTTGATGTCCCACGCTTTGTGTTCAAATTTCATTTTCTGAGATTTCAGAGAAAACTGACATAAAAATATCATGACTTTAATTCGAAAAAGATGATAAAAAACTTGAAGAAAACACAAGCATCTAAAGCAAAACTGTTTTAAGAGGGAACAACAGTTTTTTAGTCTCATCAGCCACCATCTCTGGGAAGACTCAATTATGAAAGGAAATGGAAGATACATGAATGAAATTGGATAGAAAAGGACCATTAGTTAAACCAATTTACCAATTATTGTAGGCATTTTTCTTTCTACTTTCTAACATCCAAACATATGGTCAAGGTATCAAAAGCCCAAACATCTGGTACATTTGATTGATCAAATTTTCGTAGTCCTCGCCTTAGATTTATTGCCTTAAACTAACCATCTACAGAGTTGAGAGTGAATGCTAAGGATTCTTTTATTTAATAGTATGAGGCTGCTTACAACATTGAACACACCATTTGGTAACTACCACACAATGACATTGATAATCAATTCACTCATTCTTTTAGTTACGCTAACACATTTTAAGTATCCTTTGCCTCCTAGAGGCATCAAAGACTAATAGTTATCCAAAGACCAAGTACCAAACCAACAATAAATGCACAAGCTAATCAAAAGAATCCAGCTAAAGTGTGGCTTCCTTGTTTCAAAAGAGCAACTCAAAGGCTCGCAATTTCCTTCCCTTTACGGTTCCTTTTTCAGCAGTGTGTCTCCTGTTGTAAACTGTACAAGGCTCAAAATCCACAGAATCACCAATGCCTAAATTGAAAACCATAATGTACAATCCATTAGACCCAAAATACATGCACACTCCACAAAACTAGGAACAAAAAAATTGGTTGAGAAGACATAGACTTCACATAATTTCCACGCCATAGAGTGTATTGCAACTATACTTTCTACAAAAATTGGTAGTTTCATAGCTGAAAAGCATTAATTGAATTTGCACATTTACTGTCTAGAATCTAGATAACTATACTCAATCAATGTTATGTAGCTTGCATTGAAAATGAAGGAATCATTCGGAAAAACTACTAGAAACTAAATTAATAAAAAAATTAACTGAAATTCGATGAATTATTGTAGAAGCAATTCTATATTAGCTTAAACTAAGCACAAAGTTAAAACCCACAAAGTTCTATTGCAGAAAAAATCATAAAAAATGTAAACTTCACCAGTTTCAAAATGTTAATCGATTCATTAGTATTAAAACAATAAATTAACATCCGCCAGAAACCAAAAAACTCAAATTGAAGAACCAAGAACCCTAGACAACCAGGAACTCCAAAACCAAAACCGTATTAAGAAATCCAATCAAAACCCAGAAAAATTATCCGAGAACCCATCAAAATTACCAGAAAAAGAAGGTCTTTTTGGCGGCAGGGACAGCATGGAGCTAGGATTTGCCTTGTTACTTTGACATTTTTCTTTCTCCTTCCTCTTGTCATTGTTAACATTATAACTGATGCTGGATTCATTTGCAGTAAACTTGGAGTTAGAATTAAGATTGGAATTGTTGAGAAGCGATTTAAGAGGCAAAGAGAGTGCAATGATGAAGCTGGTCTAATTCCTTTTCTTGGTTTTTCTTCTTGATTCCATTTCTTCTTTTTTCAATTGTTTTTCTGAGAATATTTCAGCTTCGGCTTCCCCTGTAGAGTCCAGGGGGGAAGCTAGTTATGGGTTGGCGGGAAAAATCTGTTTCTTCCTTGCTTTATATTTGCTGGGCCATGAAATGAAGAATGGAATTGTTGGGAAGCATCAAACATTTGGGGCAGCCTTGAATTCAATAAACGGGCCATGAATTAGTCTCTTGGATTTGTTCTGTTGGGTTTGATAAATGGGTTTTTTATTTTGGACTATTTGGGAGCTAAAGTAAATTTGGACTTTCATCAGATCAATGTCATCTGCCATCCCATGAACTCAGAACTCGTGATTAATGTCACAAATGCTGGCCACATGGTGTTTTTTTCCTTGTTCTTTCATCTTTTTTTCCCCCCTTCGCTCATGAAAATACCACTGACAACCGCTTCAAAAGAAGCGAGATATGTCGTGCAACTTAAAACTACGGCGTTTAAAGCTTCTTTCTGCAGATTCTGTCTGACTTTTGAAAGAGTTGATCGTGCATGCACCTGCATATCTGCAGATCCCATGGTTTTGTAATTAACATGAGAACAAACAATGTGAATTGGACAAGTGAAGAGCATTTGGACCTCTGAAAATATTCTTGAAACAGAGATTTCTATAAGTTAAAGTGGTCATAAAGGATGTCTCATGTGTCGGGTTTTGTTATTGGGATTTATTTTCTTAAAGTCTTTACTCGTTTCAACAACAACAACAGAAATGTAGAGTTCTGAACTAACCAATCCAATGGGCTGATCTTTTATCTAAAGTTCAACTTATATAGGATGGCACCTGAAAGTTGAAACCCTTGTGCTTGCTAGCTGACGCCATTGGATCAGTCAAAATGGGTTCCAATAGCTGCAGAACTAGCCGCTGGCACTGCTAACACCACCTGCTGAGACTGACCAATGTCCGAAATTCATTTAGCTCCTAGATTTCTATTATCAGGTTGAAATGAAAATGGCCCACAGCATCTAAGCACATGTCAAAAGTGTTGGGAGTCTGAAATAATAAATACCACAAAACCGGCTAGGTGAAAGCCTCTAGTTTAACCTTATCCAATGTTCCAAGAAAAGTGAAACCTCAAAATCCAGGGGCCACCACCGAACACAAAAAAAAAATGCAAGCACATATCTCAACATCAGCTTACTTGTATCTATATATCACCCGCCCTCCCTTTGCTTCCCAATCTCAGTCTAGTTTCGACCTTCACATTCTAACAAGCGAAAAGGGGTACCAAGAATTGAGAAGATGGAGTCAATTCAGGCCTGGGTTTCGGAGCACAAGCTCACCAGCATTGGTCAGTTTAGTTTTCTTTTACGTTTTCTTTGTGTGTTTCATGTTTCTGACATGGTGCAAGATTGGGTTTTGCAGGAGCATTGTGGGCATCAGCGATTGGGGCATCTCTGGCTTATAATACTCGTGCAAGAACTCCTCTCAAGCCAAGTCTGAGGCTTATTCATGCCAGGTACCATATCTTTTTGAAGCCTAATTGAGCTGATGAGCTCAATTTGCATGCTGATCATCGAATGTGTTTGATTTGATAGGATGCACGCACAAGCCTTGACACTGGCGGTTCTGTCTGGTGCAGCAGCTTACCATTACTATGAAAAGAGTGGCAGCAAACAACAGAATGTCACCAATGCCTAAACAGATTCAGACTATATTATGTAACAAAAGAAGTCTTGATTATTAATGGCTTGACGATGACGAAAATGATGTACTTTTTTTTTTCTAAATATTATCCTCGTTGATCTTCTAATATGATTTCCTTGCAATGCTAGATAGTTTCTCTTTAACCAAGTAGCCTCCTGGATTAGCCTCGTTCTAATATTATTTTTTAATTTATTTAAACAGAATTATCGATAATTATTTTGTTCATAGGACTGTTATGCACCATACATACGCTTAAAAGAAAAAAAGAGTTAACAAAATCGGATGTAGCTTAAGATTATAGGAGAGTTTTGCACCTCTTTCGAATCAAGTTTATTAAACCCCAAAAAGGGATCTATACGTGAATCTCGAATCTATTTAAAATTAAAAAAATTTACTATTCCACGGCTTGATAATTTTTGCATCGGATAATAAATGATGTTCATGAAGTTTTTTTTATCTATTTTTCAGATGTAACAATGGCAGTTGTTCCGAGAGGATTATGAAAAAAAAAATTGTTTAGGGGATGTTGTGGCATATTTACTGATTGGACTAAAGATGTTAAAGGTTTTACTATTGGTGTTACTGCTTCCGCTGGAGTTGGTTTTGAAGATCTACAAGTTGAATCGTAATTGGTTTTCAATCGGCTAGTGTAATACTTGCTCTGCAGAAATCATTCTTGTTACACAAAACATCATTAAATTTACAAAACAAACATCGACAATATCCTTGAGACGATTCTGATGTTAAAATCCACAGCATTAGAAGATCATAAACACACATAATTTCACTACTCCATGAATCCAACATTGGCTGGAGAGAAAACAAAGGACAGTAAAAAAATGTTGAAAGGGAGGTACTCATGGCAAGATTACAACTAAGAGAGTAAGAGTAAGTTCTAGTTCCAGCCACCTCTTTATATGCTCTACGCTCGAAATTTATTTTACAAGACTCGGCCGCTTCCAGATTCCTCAAGGACCCATCAAAGTATTTTCCATCTGCTTTATCTTCAAATTAAACTTGGGTTCTATGAGGCTTTGCCACTGCAGACAACCAATGTAAACAGAATAGGAGTCAAAAATTTAAGCTGAAAGCATTTGCGGGGAGTGATTCATCAATCTCAACATATCAATTACTAAATGGGACGGGTGGTATATATCACAATGCATAAAGACAGGCAAGCAAACAAACTATCAAGTTTGTTCCACCATACCTGTTAATCTCCACTGAAGCTTGATCAGGGCTGAGGCCGATGCAATTGTTAATTGAAAGTGATTCATCAGTGGAGATTTTCACAGCAATGTTATTACTGATTCGTCATATCTAACTCCGTCACACCCTTCTATTTGCAACTTTAAACCGGGATGTTGGATGGGTAGATCGCCAGTCAGTTTCCCACATGCACTCATATAGAGTTTGCCAAGAGACGGGAATCCTCGTTCATTTGTGAAAGCTCTCCATTCCACCCAATTTTCCATCTTTTTGAACATTAAAGTTTCCAGGGACTTGAAGGCAACGTCAACACCACCGTAGAATTCACTGCCGACAGTTTTTACTCCACCAAGATCCACTATGGCGAGTTCTTTGAGAGAGGGCAGTTGCCCAAGTGGTGGCAATGAGTTGCAATTTTGGCAATTGTCAAGAGTTATGCTATTCATGTTGGAGAATGAAGCATTCCCTAACCATTTTGGTAACCACGTACCGAAGAAATTTTTTACCTCGATCCTCTCCAAATTCTCGCCGGGCTGTAGCTTGTCAAGTACATTCGCTGCATGCTTTGCCTTATGATTCTGAAGATCACCCTCCGCTGCACTCTGTCCATTAGAGCTCTGAGGATTATTCATTGCACTCAGCGCATTCTGTGTATTACCGTTATGAGGATTGCCTGCTGGTGAATTCGCCACCTTTTTCAAATTACCATTAGAAGGACCGGCCGCTGCATTCTGCGCATTACCATTAGGAGGATCCTTCACTGCATTCTGTGCATTAGTGTCATGAGGATCTTGTGCTGCATTCTTTGCATAGCCATTACAAGGATCAGCATCCCATTTGAAAATCAACTCCTGGAGGTACTTCTTATCCTTTAAATTGGCCTTTTCTGCATCAGCTGTTTGAGAGATATTCTGTAACCTCAAAAGACAAAGGGTGCCTCCTAGAAGAGAAAAATCCTTTACCTCACTTATAGTTGACACATCATTATTGCCCACAACAAAAGTAGTCAACAGCTGAAGACGTTTCAAATTCCCAAATTTTGGAGGCATCTGCACGATAGGGGTGCCCTTGATATCAAGGTGCTTCAATTTGCTAAGATTCTCCATGTGTGTTGGCAAGCAAGTGAGCTCAGGACAACCTGATAACTTTACTGTTTGCAGATTGTACAAAGAACATACACTTTCAGGCAAACATTGAACCTTAGTGCCAGAAAGGTCCAAGTAGCGTAGTTGTTTTAAGTCACCAATTGAATCAAGCAACTCCAAGATAGGCGTCCCATTCATATCAAGGTACTTCAATTTGGTAAGATTCTTCATGTATGTTGGCAAACAAGTGAGGTGAGGACAATGCAGTAGCTTTAGTGTCTGCAAGTTATCCAAAGAACAAATTCTCTCTGGCAAACATGGAATTTTAGTGCCAGAAAGGTCTAAGTAGACTAGTTGTTTTAAGTCGCCAATTGAATCAAGCAACTCCAAGATAGGTGTCCCATTCATGTCAAGATGCTCCAATTTGGTAAGATTTCCCAGGTTTTCTGGCAATCGAGTGAGATGATGACAACCTGACAACTTCAGTGTCTCCAAGTTACAGAAACAGCCTACTGTTTCAGGCAAACATTGAATAGCGGCACCAGAAAGGTCCAAGTAGCGTAGCTGCTTTAAGTTGCCAACTGAATCAGGGAACTTAGTGATATTGTAAGATGACAATGACAATACTCGCAGGCAACTGGGCGCTGGAAACAATCTTTGGAGGATCCTAGAATCAAAAGGAGTCTTACCATTACGTGGTGGTCTGAAAGGATGGAAGGTCCGCAAAACCTTATTTTTATCATAAAAGGCCACAAATTTATCAGGCCTGTCACTTGGCTTCAAAATGCATGACATATGGCGAACCAGAGCAGGGTTTTGGGGAGGGCTATCATGCTCAAACGTAAAACAAAATTCGCCTGCTATGTGTTTAGCTAAATCGTTGACAAGGTCATGCATTATGAAACGTGATGGAACATGACTTTGTTGAAAAATTGACCTTGATAACAGTTCATGAAAGTACTGCTCGCCAACTTCCTCCCTTCTTCTTCTATTGTTTGGCTGCTGCACTAAGCTTTCAGCTATCCACATTCGAACCAAATCCCCTTTGTCAAATTTGTGGCCTTTAGGAAATATGGAACAGTATGCAAAGCAGCGCTTTAGTTGAGAAGGAAGATAGTGGTAACTCAATCTTAAGGCAGGTAGAATGTCACTCTTATGATCAGGTAGATCCCATATTCTACTATTCAACACATTGTTCCATTCCTCGGCCTCTGTTTTAAGGCAGGTAGAATGTCACTCTTTATGATCTTTAATTTCTATTTTTTTTTCTTTGTTTGCTAAACAAATCAATTGTATATTTGCTGAATCTTTATAGGCAGCAAGATCAGAGATATTCAGGAACATACTAGACTCAGATGGCTGCAAGGCTCCACCAACTGATACTATTACTCTACCAGAGTTGAATACTGAAGAACTAGAATATCTTCTTGGGTTTCTTTACAGTGGAAGCTTGTCTTTAGACAAGCTAGAGAAGCATGTTTACTCATTGTTTCTTGCAGCTGATAAGTATGATATTCCATACTTGCATGATTTCTGCGAGCGATTTATGTTAAGTTCCTTGAATGCCTGCAATGTTCTTGAAATTTTAGAGATCTCAGATGTTTGTTCAGACAAAGGAAACTGCATTGAGCTTCATTGCTAGAAACATGGAGGATATAGTTTTCTCAGCTACGTATGAAGTTTTTGCCCCCAAGAACCCTCATCTTGGTGTGCAGATTACAAGGGCATTTCTAATAGATGCCAAAACCAAAAGAATTAATGGCGTTTGATCAGATCATGCCATTTGATGGAAGAAATCAATGGGATTTCAGAATAAAGTATATCTCGTGGAACTGGAAGTAACCACAACAAGAATGTATAGAATAGAGTTTACATGCAAAAGATGGAAAGCGATAAAATTCTGATTTGTTATAACAAATGAAAATTTTATTAAAGTAGTCTGTTTGAGATCCAAAAGGCCTAGTTTTCCCTTTCAAATTTATTTCAATTTCATTTAACGACTTTGATAAATGATGGAAATCGTTTTAATTGACTGGGAATACAAAAGGTGTAATCTTAGATACACTTTAGAAATTGAGATACAGCCTTTTGAAATAATGTTGCTCAAAGTTGGAGCTACTATATATTGAAATATAATTTTAAGTCGACAAAATGAGTACTATACAATCCAAAATCATTTCTGTCTTATTATTTAATCTTTGAGATGAAGGTTACGCCCGTAGAAATATACTTGAATATTTGGTTTAGCGATTGATTCATAATCTCTTTATTTTTTTTAACTGCGTTCAAATATTTATGAACTCATAAGTTATGGTTTGAAGAATCATCATTGTTGGAGAAAATTTTTCTCACATTCTATCATTTTCAAATAGTTATTTAGTTGATGTGTATTTTCTTTTTGATTTTATCACTTTAGATATATATATATATAATTTTAAAATTATATTACATTGTGTTTATATTTTATTAGACTTTAATTTGATGATAATTAGGGTAACGCTAATATTTATCTTTCTTTTTCCTATCTTTTAAGAAGCAGGGTCCATAATTACAGACTTTCAGTTCTAATATAATTGATATAATTATTGAAGTTGAATTTCAATAAAATACCAAGATTGAGTTTTTCCTTTAGAAAATAATTCTTATCTTCATCCTGCCAATAAAAATTATTAAAGTCGAAATCAAAACAAAACTCTGCATTTAAAAGTCAAATACATGATTATCAATTGGAAAAACAGAAAAAACAGAGAGGATCTTCCATAATGCCGTCAGAGGAAACCCCATCCTTGCCATCTCTGTTCAGATCATTTGCTGCTACCAGCTCCACATTTTTGTCTGATGCATTCTCCCACTGTTGTTCTTGCTTTCCCAAAATGAGTACAACTGTGACTTCTGCAGTGAATGAGGTAATTCTACTTTTTTTTTTCATTTTTTCGGTTTAATATCCTTTTAATTTGTGTGTGTTATCTCAATTTTTTTTCTTTTTACATTTCTTGATTCATGGGAAAATCATGCTAATCATATTATATTTTAATGGATTGTTATTTCATACATTGATGTAATTTTTAAATCTTCCAATGAAGTTAAATAATTATTACATGGCAATTCTCTAAATGTAGTTTATAATTTTTCATATACTGATATACTATTTAATTAAGGGTCAAATTAGATTTGTTTCATGTAAAAATATCTGCTGCTTGCTACATGGCAAGAATCAAGGCTCGATGAATGACGATAACTTTAAGGGTTTTTTTTTATTATTTTTTTATAGCCTCAACCACATGCAAATCAAGCCAAATGGATGAACGATTTGAAAGATAAGAGAATAAGTTTCTTAAGTGGACTGTTTGGGGCATTCAAAGAAGAAATTCATACTGATGCACTGCTCAAGCCTGGTGACGATGGGCCTTGCATACCGGTTCACAGGGTCTTGCTAGTAATCCCATTCCCTCTTCTCTAATTTCTTTTCTTCTAGTTTTTATCTAAGATTATGATTTCATTAGCAATTAATTTCGTTAAATTTCACAAATGAGATTAAAATATTGGGACTTATCTTTTTATTTATTATTTGATTATTTAAAAATATATCTTATTACAACATAATGTATATTGTAAACATTATTATACATTTGAATGTTTTTTGTAGGCAACAAGATCAGAGATCTTTAAGAACATGCTAGACTCAGATGGATTCAAGGCTCCGAGTCATACCATCAGTCTCCCTGAGCTAAACTCTGAAGAGCTTGAGTCTCTGCTGGAGTTTCTTTACAGTGGCAGCTTGCCATTGGAGAAGTTGGAGAAGCATGTTTACCAATTGTTCATTGCAGCCGAAAAGTATGAGATTTCATACTTGCGGGAATTCTGCCAATGCTATATGCTGAATTCCTTGAATGCATCTAGTGTTCTTGACGTTTTAGAGACCTCAGAAGTTTGTTCAAACAAGGGATTGAAGGAAATTGCCCTCAACTTCATTTGCAGGAACACGGAGGCTGTGGTTTTATCAGATAAGTATGAAGCTTTGGCAGCTAAGAACCCTCAGCTTTGCATGCAGATTACGAGGGAATTCTTCATGAATGCCAGAAATGAGAAAGTTGGTCGATCTAGAATGGGATTTCAGAAGAAAGTGGGGTTTCAGGAGAAATCCTGCAGGGAGTTTCAAGCAAAGGCTGGTGAAGGAATGGAGAATAGCCAAGAATTTGAAGCATTTCATGTGTAAAAGTCAATAGGTTTTGTTTCTTAACTTGGATTTGAAAGAAAGGATTTGAATTTTAAGTTTAATATAAATTTTGTTTAAAGATACATGTAATTATTATTTTTATGATATTTTAAATTTATAAATTAAGTCGAGCCAAACTTGAATATAAGAATTTTGATTCAAACTGCTTGAATAAAATAGAACTCATAAACTTGAACTAGCATAATCCATAAATTTTTCTACCACTAATCCAACAATTTCTGCACCTAAATTAGGTGTTTGAAAACTTAAATTATTAGTAGTGAGGAGTGCTTGGTATTTTTTGCTGACATAAGTTGTATGACATAATAATGCTGATTTAGCAAACTAATTACACTTGTTAAAAAAAAGAAGAAGAAGAAGCCATTTCTGAAAATGAGTTGAAAAGCTTTTTTAAATGTTTATTAAGGAGATGCTGTTGTGAAGCGGGGCTAAAATAGACTGCAAACAATTCACCAGGACTATGCACCAAGAAATAAAATGCAAGAAAAAATTAAGCAACAAAGACACACGATATACGTGGTTCGGCTTATAAGCCTACGTCCACGGGCGAAGACAACGAAAAATTTTACTATAACAAGAAGATGAAGATTACAAGTATTTTACACTCCACCTCACAGAGCTCTCCCCATAAACCCGAGAACGAAAGTTCTCAAAATAACCCAATACTCTCTTAAGCTTTGCTCACTCTCGGCTATTGCTTCTGTTTTTCTTCCACACCTTGCAATGCAGCATCCAAGCTCCATTTATAGGTGAACGAGAGATGGCAAAAGAACATGTGAATGCATTAATTCACCATGCACCATAGTCTTGCAATTGGTTGGGAATGTGGCAGCCGAAATCTTCTCAACAAAAAAGATCTTGCAATTGGACTAAATGAGGGCTGCCAACTTAAGCAATTAAAGCTTCATTTTGTTGGTCAACAAAAGAGGCACCAACTTGACTGTTGAATTTCAAGTCACACTTAACAAATCTCCACCTTGACTTGAAAAATTCTTCGAAGTCGCATTTTTCGAGAAACTCAAACATCTTCGCCTTAACCGCCTTTCAGCATCATTGACTGCGAATTCCAACCAAATCCAGACAATGCTTGAACTTGTTTGCAGGGATAGTCTTCGTTAGCATGTCCGCAGGATTATCCTCCGTAGCAATCTTTCTAATAACGACATCACCTTGCGTAACATGATCTCGAACAAAATGATATCTAACATCAATGTGCTTGGTCCGCTCGTGATACATCTGATTTTTCGTCAGATGAATTGCACTCTGGTTATCACAAAATACAACAGTAGAATCCTGCTGCAACCCCAGACTGCTAGCCAGACCTTTCATCCACAAGGCTTCTTTCACTGCTTCTGCTGCTGCCATATATTCTGCCTCGGTTGTAGACAAGGCTACGGTAGACTGTAACATAGCCTTCCAACTTATGGCTCCTCTGAAAAGAGTGAAAACATAACCTGTCAGAGATCTTCTTCTATCCAAATCACCAGCATAATCAGAGTCCACAAAACCCGTGATGTCTTTGGAACAGACACTCTGATCATACACTAAACATAAATCCGCAGTACCTTTCAAATACCTGAGAATCCATTTCACAGCCTGCCAATGTTCCTTACCCGGACAAGCCATATATATGCTCACTACATTGACTGCATGTGAAATATCTGGTCGAGTGCAAACCATGGCATACATTAAACTACCAACTGCACTCGCATATGGGATACGAGACATTTGCTGCTCTTCCTCATCAGACTGTGGTGATAACTGAGCCGAGAGCCTAAAGTGTGCTGCTAAAGGAGTGTTCACAGGTTTAGCCTTATCCATACCGAAACGTTCAAGCACTCTTTTGATATAATTCTCTTGTGATAAGAAAAGCTTGCCCTCCTTTCGGTCTCTGTGAATCTCCATTCCAAGAATCTTCTTAGCAGCTCCCAAATCCTTCATCTCGAACTCACAACTCAGCTGTGATTTTAACTTGTTGATTTCGAACATGTTTTTAGCAGCAATTAACATGTCATCAACATAAAGCAACAAATATATGTATGAACCATCTGAGAGTTGCCTATGATAGACACAAGCATCAAAATCACATCGGATATAGCCATGTTCTATCAGAAAGGTGTCAAACCGCTTATACCACTGCCTTGGTGATTGCTTTAACCCATATAAAGACTTTTAATAAGCAAACATAATCTTCCTTACCTGGCACTGTGAAACCCTCTGGCTGATGCATGTAGATCTTTTCCTCGAGCTCACCATGCAGAAATGCTGTCTTCATGTCAAGCTGCTCAAGTTCCTTATCAAACTTGGCTACAATGGCAAGCAACACGCGAATGGAGCTATGCTTTACCACCGGAGAGAAAACTTCATTGAAATCAATCCCTTCCTTTTGACTAAAGCCTTTAGCTACCAACCGTGCCTTGTATCTTGCTGCATCAGCCCCTGGGATGCCTTCCTTTTTCTTGAAGACCCATTTGCAGCCAATAATCCTTTGATTATTCGACGGTTCAACCAACTCCCACGCCTGATTTTTATGAAGAGATTCTATCTCTTCATTCATAGCAATTGCCCACTGTGCTGACTCTTCACATGTGACTGCATCATTATAACTGGAAGGTTCTGTACCGATGGATTCTGCCACACTGAGTGCATAAGAAACCAGACTTGCATCTGCATAACGCTGAGGAGGTTTAATTTGTCTCCTCTCTCTTCCAGTGGCAATGCTATATTGTTGCTCTTGAGATACGTCAGGAGAATCCTGTACCTCAGTACGATTGTCCTGGACTGAAGTACCTTCCATAGAATTACTAGGAGTCTCCACCTGAAACTCCACCTGCTCCTCAACACCGTGATCTCCTTTCCCACTTGACTCCTCCTTTTCCGGGGAACTGTTGGTGGATCGAAGCATGGATGACTCATCAAAAGTCACATCTCTGCTGTATATGAACTTGGGTGATTTTGGGTCAGGACACCACAACCTGTATCCCTTCACTCCTTGGCTGTATCCTAGAAATATGCATTTCTTCACTCTGGGTTTAAGTTTCCCTCATTAACATGAGCATAAGCAGGACAGCCAAACACTCGTAAGCCTGAGTAATCAGCAGGAGAACCAGACCATACTTCTTCTGGAGTCTTCAGCTCAATAGCTGTAGACGGAGATCTATTCACCAAATAGCATGCAGTATTTACAGCTTCAGCCCAAAAGTCTTCACCAAGCCCAGCATTTGATCTCATGCACTGAGCTCGCTCCAAGAGAGTTCTATTCATCTGTTCTGCAACTCCATTTTGCTGTGGTGTGCGTCGAACAGTGCGGTGTCTCACTATTCCTTCATTTTTGCAGAACTTGTCAAATTCACCCGAGCAATACTCCAAACTGTTATCTGTTCGGAACCTCTTGATCTTTTTTCCTGTTTGATTTTAGATCAAGGCTTTGAATTGCTTAAAGGTGACAAGCACTTGGTGTTTGTGCTTTAGAAAATACACCCAAACCTTTCTTGAGTAATCATCAATAAAAGTCAACAGGCATCTATGACCACCTTTTGAGATTGTTGGAGAGGGATCCCAAAGATCAGAATGAATATAATCAACCGTACCTTTGGTTCGACGAATCCCAGTGTTAAACTTAACTCGAGTATGCTTGACAAAGACACAGTATTCGCAGAAGTCAAGCTTCCCGACACTTTGTCCACACAGTAAACCTTGCTTGCTTAACACTGAAAGACCTCTCTCACTCATATGCCCAAGCCGCATATGCCATAACTTGGTGGTGTCAGAATATGGATCAACTGATGATGAAACTGCTGCAGCACCAGTAACAGTGGTACCATCCAAGATGTAAAGTCCTTGCTCCAAATGTCCACGCATCACAGTCAAGGCGCCTGAGGATACTCTCAGTACTCCACCTTCACCGAAGTATCTGAAGCCTTTAGTGTCCAAAGTGCTCAAGGATATCAAATTCTTCTTCATCTCAGGAATATGCCGAACATCTGTCAAGGTTCTGATAATACCATCAAACATCTTAATACAGACTGTGCCGATTCCCATGACCTGACATGCGTGATCATTCCCAATTAGCACTGAGCCTACACACGTATTGTATGTGGCAAATAAATTTCTGGAAGTGCTAATGTGAAATGTAGCAGTCGTATCAAGAATCCATTTCTCGCTGACCTGCGATTCTGATACTGCTAGAACTATTTCAGCATCTTCAGAAGACTGTGAATCGACCACGTTTGCACCATTTTCTGGCTGCTCTGACGATTCAGCTTTATCCTTCTTCTTTGGACAATCTTTCTTCATGTGCCCAAATTTCCTACAATAGAAACATTGAATTCTCTTTGTGGACTTTGATCTGGAGTAATTCCTGCTTGAACTACCACTACCATTCTTTGTTTTGGATCTTCCCCGAGTGGCCAGACCTTCACCTTGATTGTTGTCAACTGCCTTGCCGGTAAGTTTCTTTCTTAACTCAATGGAACCCAAGGCACTTTTAACATTGTCAAGAGAAATATCATCACGACCATATAGCATCGTATCAACAAAATTCTCGTACGATGGTGGCAACGAACATAGCAGAATCAAGGCTTGATCTTCATCATCGATTTTAATATCGATGTTCTTGAGATCCATAATAATGGTATTAAAAGTATCTAGGTGCTGGTGTATGTGCATACCTTCCTCCATTTTTAGGGTGTAGAGCCTTTGCTTTAGGTATAACCGGTTTGTCAACGTCTTTGTCATATACTTGCTTTCTAGCTTGAGCCACAAACCTGACGCGGTGGTTTCATCCGCTACCTCTCGTAAAACTTCATCTCCAAGGTTGAGTAGGATCGCACTATGTGCCTTCTCCATAACCTCGTTCTTCTAATCGTCTGAAAGTGTATTCGGTAATTTGTCTATACCATATAGAGCTTTCACCAAACCTTGTTGAACAAGCACCGCTCGCATCTTGATGCACCATAGACTAAAGCTATTCCTTCCGGTGAACTTCTCGACTTCATATTTGGTCGATGATGTACTTGCAGCCTTCTTAGTCGTCTCGTACAACTTGCTCTGATACCAGTTTGTTGTGAAGCGGGGCTAAAATAGACTGCAAACAATTCACCAGGACTATGCACCAAGAAATAAAATGCAAGAAAAAATTAAGCAACAAAGACACACGATATACGTGGTTCGGCTTATAAGCCTACGTCCACGGGCGAAGACAACGAGAAATTTTACTATAACAAGAAGATGAAGACTACAAGTATTTTACACTCCACCTCACAGAGCTCTCCCCATAAACCCGAGAATGAAATTTTTCAAAATAACCCAATACTCTCTTAAGCTTTGCTCACTCTCGGCTATTGCTTCCATTTTTCTTCCACATCTTGCAGTGCAGCATCCAAGCTCCATTTATAGGTGAACGAGAGATGGCAAAAGAACATGTGAATGCATTAATTCACCATGCACCATAGTCTTGCAATTGGTTGGGAGTGTGGCAGCCGAAATCTTCTCAACAAAAAAGATCTTGCAATTGGACTAAATGAGGGCTGCCAACTTAAGCAATTAAAGCTTCATTTTGTTGGTCAACAAAAGAGGCACCGACTTGACTGTTGAATTTCAAGTCACACTTAACATATGCTTGAGGACTCAAATCTGTTGAAAAACTTTTTAATTACTAACATTGATTTACGTGACGAAAGAATTTATTCGTCTATCAATTATATTATATCGAATTCATTGAAAATTTGTCACAAATATTTTTATTAATTCATTAGATTTTAAATTTACTTGAAGCGATAAAATATACTGAACAAATTTAAAAAATTTTCATCATTAAAAAAAGAAAGAACTTTTCTGTTCCATATTCTGTTTCATTTCTAAAATCTTTGTTAAGTCTTCTACTTTTACTTTTACGACATTTATTTAAAGTAATCGAAGCAATTTCATGTTTCACGTTTGGTTACATTTTTCATTTTCTTATCTTCTTCTAATCTTCTTCCTTTAGCCAGGAATCTAAGTCAAATTAATATTAAAAAAAACTTCCTTTTCCTTCATACTGAAATATTTATGCCCATAGTTCGATGAGAGGGGTAGTTTTCCAACTTCACATTGGAATCTTCCGAAAAGTTTTCTCTTCTTATTAATTAGAATATTGTAAAACCAAAATAATTTAATTACACTGAATCCAAAAGAAATGTTGATGTTTGATTGGAATATGATTCATGTGTTTTTTGAAGAATATGGAACAAAATTTTGACATGACAATTAATCAAGATTACAAGTTAAAAAAACATCATAATTGTGAGTTAAAACACATGCTTAGTTAAGGGTTATTATCAATTAGTGAAATAAACTTGAGAAAAGAACTGAGAATTGGGTCAATTAATTAAATCAAACAACAAGAATATTATATTATCATTACAATTGCAATACCATTATTTGTAGGTTCTCATGGTCAATGACATCTCCAAATTTTAAGTTCAAAGTCACTCAAACAAGTTTAGATAATTTATAAATATTATTAAAAAATATTTAATTATTTTATATGAACATTAAAATTAATTTAAAAATTATTTATTAATTAAATAATATCAAAAATTAAATTGATTGATCTAAAATTAAAAAAATATATTCAGAATCTCACTTCAATAAATTCAAACATATGAGTGTAATGAATAAAACGATTCAAATTAAAACATACTCGTAACCCAATTCATAGACATATCTAAATATCATTATACTTGCAATAATTGCAATATTGGAATTAATCTTCTAATTTGATTTGATAATTATTCAATAGCATACTTCACAATTTTTTTTAATTAAACCCAATAAAAAAATTCTTTCTCATCATGAATGATATGCAATGTAAAATACCTTTTTATGCTCAATTACATGTTGGCACTTTACATCGATTAACAAAGATTCTTATTCCATGATGGGGACCAACAATAGAGCAAGCAACCAAGACGAAGTACCTTTGCATGTGCACTAATAAGAGATTAAAAGTTAAAGTAGTCTCATCTTCATATTCCTTCATTTATTTGCTTTTGCTTATGAATACCCACAATAAGATGATAAGCCATGAGTAATTCCACTTGGAAAGTTCCTTGAACACAAAGATTTAGAGAGGAACCAAACAGAAATTGGCCTAAAGTCCGTGACTTTATTGCTCAATTATGGCAGAAAACAAGTCAGTTTGTGGCCAAAATAATAAGCTCCACGACGTGTGCCAAAAGCATCAGGAGAACAACCCCAGATACTCACCAGGTGATCTTGCTTAATTTTTTTTTTTTTAAGTTTTTCATTCTTAATTTTTTTGTTTCAATTATTTTGAGGTGTGATAATTAGATTTGGAAATTCATGTATATGTTTTGTGTTTTTTTCATGTCAAATACATATAAAATACGAATTTTATTGTATAATTGGTGTCAATACTTACAATACAAAACATATTGATTCATATATATTTTTGTCAAAATTTTAACTTGTATTATTTTTATATACTGTTTCGTGTCATATCACCACATGAAGCAGCAGGTTGCCTGTCTAATGGTAACTAATTCTTTAGGTTTAAGTTGGATTTAATTAATTACAACTGCAGGAGGAAGGAAGACAAAATGTTGTCCAACTACGACGAAGAAAGGGGAAGGAGGCTTCATGAACATACTGTAATAACTTAATTTCTTCTTCTTCATTTCTTTTGTACTTTATGCATTGTGAATTTGAATCTCTTCTCAATTGATTTTCAGCTGCAAAGCTTTGGGATGCTGTGGACTACTTTCAGCTTGCTACGAACCTCATACTTCTCAGCGCAAAGGATAGGAAATTGCATATTTCAATGGTTTGATAAAGTTAAGACCATCCCAAATTATCTCTATTTCTTTAACAAATTTATATAATAAGGGGGACTACTTGTCATCTATGAGCTATGAATTGTTTATACAATAACTTTATCTTTCATGGGAGGCAAATCTTGGGCCCTCAAAAATCTATTCCATCATTGCAACTGTAGCGTCCGAAATTAAAAAATTTAGTAAAAATTTTGTACTAAATTTTTCTTTTTCGATACTATCTTTTTCTTTCAATTAATCAGTGACAATAAGTTTGCATTCAATATCGGTGCAAGTATAATTCATCTTTTCATTTCAATCAATTCGATATATCATTAATTCAATGAATAATAATAAATTAATTACAAACTATAATATAATAACTACGATTCCATTCACAATAAACTTCACATAATTTACATCCCACTAATTTTCGATACATATTTATGCTCTATTTCATAAATACCACAACTGTGCAAATACATGTCTGAAAATAAATAAACATTTAACAAACACCTGACCACTTGGTACTTCTAACTTCCAACGATTTCTTCGACTAACTAAAGGCAACGAATTTCTTGTATACCGATAAGCTATCTGGAATAGTGAGAGGGGGGGTGAGCTTTGGGAAAGTCCAGTAAGAAACATATATAAAAGTTACACTATATGCAATTAAACAAAATAAACTTATTTAATTAAACAATATTATCTTTTAATAAAACACTGTGAAACTTTTTCCAAATCATGAAAATTTTTTGGATGATGCAATTTAGTAATTCTTGTAAAATCATTTAAAATGCAATAAATGCATTTCGTATTTCAATTAATATTATAAAACATTTCTCATAAAATCATTAAAATAGAATGAATGCACTTGCATTCAGAAAACATAAACTATAAAACTTGTATCACTTCTTTTGTCACTTTTCAATCGACTCGTATATTAATTTCGTAAATCAAATCATTCACTATTCTCGTAAATTAAATCATTCAATAAATTAATCATCTGTCAAATATCACTTATCAATAGAAAATAATCTCCTAAAAATTCATGCACAATCTCGTATCCTCGAAGGGATCTCGTATCCTCGTAGAGACCTCGTAACAATGGCCATTGTCAATCACTCACAGTTCGTACTGGTCAGGTGCTCACTGCATAAACCTGTGAGGTTTGACAGTAACTCCCATAGTCATACCATATAAAAGGAAGGTCTGGGACGTCTCCCAGCCTAATTATCACTATCTTGTATGCACGATCATCAAGGAGACATCAATTTCATAAAATCACTTCATATACTCGTAAGTCATTTCATATAAATCACTTCATGTAAATTCTTTCATGAAATTCAGTTCATGTAAATCATTTGTATAGTTCAATTCATGTAAAGCACTTCAGGAACCTCAATTCATGTAAAACACTTTATATAATTCAAATAATGTAAATCGTTTCATGTAATTTAATTCATGTAAACCGTTTCTTGTAATTCAATTCGTGTAAATCATGTCATGCGATTCAATCTATGTAAATCAATTCATGTAAATCACTCATGTAATGCAGTTCATGTAATTCATTTCATATAATGAAATTCGTATAAATCATTTCAGATAATGCAATTCATGTAAATCATTGCATCCAATTTAATTTGTGTAAATCATATCATGTACTCATTTCATGTAAATCATTTAATGTAATTCAATGCATATAAATCATTTCATTTAAATCAACTCATGTAAAACATTTCATATAATGAAATATTTAAACTTGTAGGAATTAAAGATAATTTCTATTTCTTGTATTCGAAAAAATTGGATAAGAAACTATTAAAACGAGATTTTCAAAAATTTTCAATTGCAAGTAAAACATATCCTATGCAACTCCTATACATGTTTCTTACCTCTATTTCCGTGCTGAATAAATCCGATAACCTCATTTACGCCTCTTTATTTCTGGTACTTTACACTGCACAATAATACTAAATTATATTTAAAATGTTATACCATGATGCTAATAAATATTCCATCCTTTGTTATTTTCTATTTATCATTCTTAATAATTAGTTTATTTTATTTACTATTCAATATCAAAATATAATTTCAATTTAATTCTACTCCTCCTTCAATTCTCATGTCACTAATAACTTCAATTTATATTTAAAATCTCATGTATAGCTATAATAAATATTCTACAAATTTCCCCCAATATTTATATCATAAGTACTTCCATATTTTTATTTATTTCAACAAGTAATTTAACTTAATTTATTTCCTACTAATTGCCAACACATAATACAATAACTCATTATTTCCAATCCATTAATTCATAAAAGTTTACATGAAATCCCATCTTTTTGAGCTTAGCCAAAATTCCTTATAACTTTATTCCCATTATTTTTCATTTATTTTCCTTCTATTCTAACTTAAAAATTTTATTCACTCCCTTTTGTACATGCATCAAGTATCCCATATACATTGAAAATTCATCATCATCACCCTGCTCACCTTATAGCCGAACACCCACTTTCATATTCAGCCCATGATTTCTTTAATTTTTCATCATTCACGCCATTATCACCATACTCACACTCTCACATTCATGTTAACCAAATACACAACAGCACACTAAGCCTAGATTTAATTCACTTAATTACATGGCTGTCTTTGTCCTTCAACAACTTCCATTGTCCATGTTCCACATCAGTAAAACAAAATGATTTCCTATAAAATTCATCATGGCCGACACCATTAAAGTCCTTTATACTCAGTTCTGTTCTAAACTACAATCATACCTATAATTTACTAATCTAATACGTACACAAACACTAGATACAAGTGCAGGAAACGATGGCTTCCAATTTACCTGAACAGAGTCGGTTCTGCCAGCAGCAGAGCAGTCCCGTTTGAGTGAGTTAGGCTGAGTTTTCGGGATGTTTAAGAAGCTCTTGTGGTGAGGAAAATTTCCTATGAAGGAGCCTTGGTGGTCCGGTGAAGAAAGGAGGGCGTTTTCTAAGGGAGACGTGAGGAAATTTGGAGCAGAAAAATGGAGTTCAACGTTGCACAGAACAAATCGGGTGAAATGGCTGGAAGAAGATGATAGAAATAACTAGAATGTGATGTGCTGTCATAATTTTATTGGTCATTAATTTTAATTTATTTAATAAATTCTGAAATAATTTCAAAAAATCTAAAATACTCGTTTAAATTTTGTTTATTTAAATATCTTGCCACTGCACAGCAATTCTGACCTTTCAGGTCAGAAATTTTATAATATTTAAATATTTATTTTATTTATTTTAAGTCAATTTAAGTTAAGAGTTGACCAATTTGATTAGTTCTTGAAAATAGACTAATTTACTCTTACACTTTCCTATTATTTTCCTTCTATCCTATTAACATTTTATTATTTTTATTTTTATTTTTATTTTTATGATTTCATATTTTATTTTTTTATTTATTTACTTATTTAATTATTGACTATAACCAATATATTATAAATTTAACATAGAACCCCTAGCAATTTCTTCTTATCCAAATACATGCTATTACTCAAACACATACTTTCCTAGTTTAAATTTCATTAGTAATCTTTGCTCACTTGGTATATTTATTATATACCTTTTATAATTATAAAGATTACTTCAATCACATACATATTATCCTTAACTAAATGTTTTTCCCCTTTATATATTATCATGTATATTTCAATTTAATTTCACAATTAATCTTTATTCATCCTATATATATTATTCCTTAACTATAACCTTATAAAATTTTTCATGAAAAGCTCATGTATTAGGCCTTTGTCGATTTTATATTTATTTTATTTATTATTATTATTTTTAACCACAGCGCATAGGAAAATTAATTTTCATAACTCTACTCAATATTTTAATTCAGCACTTTTAATAAGTATAGAAAGAATGGAGAAATTTGGGATCTCGCAGCAACTTATAGGTTTTTTTTTTTGGTGTAAAGGCTAAAGCAAAGTTATTAATATATACAAGAAAAAATTCAATCAATTTTAAGTATCAATTAATTAAATAGACAAACAAACCCGTCAACATATATTTGGATAAATCCAACGTAAGTTGAAAAAAATCCGATCTTGATGAACTTAAATGAGACCTTAAAATTTTAGACAATGTTTAAATTTTGGATTGGATGACCGTTATTAAACTGATAACCTATTTGCTCTTATAGGGTTTATTAAATTGGGAATCCATTTATACCGGTTAAAAACCGATTAAATTCACGGTCAAACTAGATTAGATCAAGCCAATTCGATGTTACATTGATTTTAAATGAATTTGAATTATTTAATATTTCAAAAAAAAACTTGTTATTAGTGAATTTTAAATTTTTGATCTTATAACTTCTCAAGAATGTATCGAGTCAAGTGCGTGTTTTTGTTAAATAGTGTTTTTTTTTTGTATTTAATATTTTGCATTAATGAAGAGAAAGGAAAACAAACATACTTTGAAAGAAAAATACATAACAATGAAAATCAAAGATGATGAAGCAGGATTGTTAGAAAGCTTGTATTGAAATATTTTTTTAAATACATCATTTCAAAGACAAAATCTATTACTTAAAATGAAGAAAGTGGGCTTTTCATGGCACACAAGAGTACATATTCTAATCCGGAAAGTATTGGTTTTAGTAATAAACGAACAAACTTAGGAACTTTTTTCACTTTTGAAAGATTGGTGTGGATAATATGTATTAGAACATGGTTGTACTAAAAGAAAAAAAAAAGAAAGGGTATATATGAAAACACAATATATATTAAAGGAAAACAACAGAAAAAACAAATTAGGCTCTCAAACAGGGTTAACTCAGTTCGGGTTAACAAATTCAATTTGGGTTTAATCTACATGAAAGTATTTCAAGAATAAAATCTTCGATGCATCTAATTGATGTGAAAAAGTGCATCTTAAGTGTTCGAGAAAAGGATTAGATTTGTAAAATTGCCACAAATTCTATGTTTTGTTACTTAAACTTTCCTCCTTGACATTTTTTGTACTATTTTCTAAATTGATTATTCATTTTATTACTTTTAAGTTTTGGAAGAAATCAAATAAGGTTTTTGATCAATAATCCATTAAAAATGACTAAATATTTGATTTAATTTTTGGATTGTTAGATAATGTGATTAAAATTGAGTAGATTTACACCTTGAAAACCATGCAACTTGAATGGGATTGAATGATGTGTGTTTATGAAATGGGATTGAAAGGGTTTGTCAAGTTTATAATAGTACTAGTATTTTTTTTTACTTCGGAAATTTGTATGATGCTGAAATATAATAAAAATGAAACTAGCAACCTTTATATATATAAATAGAGAGAGAGAGAGATTTATGGACTTATATATCTCGTTGTTCTGTCCAAATACAGCCAGCCACTTTCAGTTTTAGCTCCTATATATCATCTCCCGAGAAGAATTCTTCTATTCATTAACCTGAATAAATATTATTCAAGAGTATCCTATTTATATATAAAAGATTCTCACCAAATTAGAAATATAATCAACCTACTATAATTATGTAATTCTAGATATTATTCTAATTAAAGAATCGTAATAGTTGTATATTATGATTGATTGCATAATTAAAAAATATTACATTAATATAGAATATTACATTAACAATATAAAATATTAATTTATTTTCAAATAAATCAAAATTTACAAATAATTAAAACAGGTAATTTTTTATACAAATTAGATTACATATAAAGTACGAATGTATTTTATTTTTATTTTGGTAAATTTAACTATAGTTTTTTCGACAACATGGTCTATAATATATATTAGACTGCATTCAAAAACTTTAATCTGTATTACCTTAAAAAATATTAGGCTAGAATAGACTATTATTAAAAAAAATATATAATCTTTTGTCTTAAACTACAGCCAATGAAATTATTTATATTAGTGCAAATAATAAAAGCATTCTTTCTTATTATGAATAATACGTAAGTAATAATACATTCTCAATTAGATGACGCTGATTTGAACTGCCATTATTAGCTGTTTCCCTTGTTGGAGAACTAACAAATATTCTTATTCCATGATGGGGACCAACGAAAAATACAAGAGCAAGCAACCAAGATGACGTAGCTTTGCACTCGTAAGAGATTAAAAGTTGCAGTAGTCTCATCTTCATATTCCGTCATCCATTTGCTTTTGCTTATAAATACCCACAATAAGATGAAGGCCAGGAGTAAAACCCACTTCAAAACTTCCTTAAATACAAAGATTTAGAATTAGAGAGGAGCCAAAACCAAAAACTGGTATACAGTTTGTTGCTCAATTATGGCAGAATCCAAGACAATTTTTTGCCAAAACAAAAAGCACGAGGAAAAGAACACTGCAGGTCATACTTTTTTTTTTAAGTTTTTCATTCTTTTTTTTTTATTTAAGGGATGGTAACTAGACCAATTTATTTATCTATATGTCGTGTTTATTTCACATAAAATACATGTAAAACACAAAAAATATTGTATTATAATTTATGTCAACACATGAAACATGAATTTTATTTTAATTTTTTGTTAAATTCATATATAGTTTTATCAAAATTTTAGTCGATATCATTTTCATAATTTTGTTCCATGCAATTTTCGTTTCATATTTAAAATTGCCAAATCTACCGATAATTAATTTTTTAGATTCAAGCTAAACTTAATTAATTCCAACTGCAGAAGCAAGGTCTACAAATGCAACAAATACAGAAGCAGGCTTCATGAATATACTGTAACAACTTAATTTTTTTCTTCTTCTTCACTCCTTACAAACTTTATACATTGCAAATTTGAATCTCTTCTCAATTCATTTTCAGCTGCAAAATTTTGGGATGCTGTGGACTCTTTTCAGCTTGCTGTGAATCTCATACTTCTCAGCGCAAAGAATAGCAATTTGCATATTTCAATGTTGTGATAAAGTTCATACTATCCCAAAATTATCTTTATTTCTTTAACAAATCTGTGTAATAAGGGAGACTGCTTGCCATCCGTGAACTATGATGTATTTATACAACAACTTTATCATTCATAGGAGGCAAATCTTGGGACCTCAAACTTCTGTTCCATCCTAGCAATTTTTAGAATTTTGTCAGCCTAAAACAAAAATAAAGCGTAGTTTTTAGTTAATTAAATTTTTTATGAAGTTTAATCACTAATACAAGATAATTTTCAAATATAAAAATAAATTAATTAAATAGACAAACAAACGAATCAACATCTAATTGGATAAATTCAATGTTAGATTGAAAGAAACGTAACAATTTAAATTTGAAACTTCAAAATTTTAGACAATTTCAACAAATCAGATCAAATTGACAGTTTGGATCTGTTCAATCAAATAAGGCCTATTAAATTGAGAATACATCAAGCCGGTCAAAAGCAGATTAAATACATGATTGAACCGGATTGGTTCGAGCCAATTCAATGTTACATTGATTTTAAATGTATTATTATTTAATATTTCAAGAAAATTTTGCTACTAGTGAAAATTTGAATTCTTGACCTCTTAAACTTTCATGAATGTCTTAATAATTGATTCCAATCTATGTATGTTTTTGTTAATTTTATTTTCTTTAATATTTTAGATTAACGAAGAGAAAAAAAGAAAAAAAAAACATAATTTGAGATAAAAATATTTAAGCATGAAAATCAAAGATGATGAAGCAAGATTGCCAGAAAAGCTTGTATTGAAATATGTTATTGAAGTACATCATTTCTAAGACCAAATCTGTATCACTTAAAAAGAAGAAAGTGGGTTTTCATGGCACACAAGAGTACATATTCTAATCCAAAAAGTATTGGTTTTAATAATAAAGGAACAAGCTCAGGAACTTCTTTCGCTTTTGAAAGATTGGTGCGATTAATATTTGTTAGAAAATGATTGTATTAAAAGAAAAAAAAAACAAAAAGAAAAAGGAAAGGGTATGAATACTGAAACAAAATGTATGTATATATATATATATATATGTATATATGTGTGTATATATATCATATACATATATTAGATATACATATATATATATATATATATAGTAAAGGAAAATAACAGAAAAAAACAAATTAGGCATAACTCAAATGGGGTTAACTCAGTTGGTAATAGAATAATAGGAGGATTTTTTTTTGTCATTTCGGGTTCAATGTATGTAAAAATATTGTAAGAAAAAATCTTCGATGCACCAAATTGATGTGAGAAAGTGCATCCTAAGATTGTTCGAGAAAAGGTTAGATTCGTAGAATTTGCCCTAAATTTGATGCTTTGTTACTTGACGTTTGCTCTTTCACATTTCTGTACTTTCTCATTAAATTATTCATTGTATTACTTAAAATGAAGTTTAGAAAGAAATTAAATAAGGTTCTGGATCAATAATCCATTGAAAATGACTTTAACATTTTATGTTAATTTTTGGATTGTTAGATAATGTGATTAAATTGAGTAGATTAATACCTCGAAAACAAAGCAACTTGAATGGGATTGAAAAGTGTATGTTCATGTAAAGGGGTCGAAAGGGTTTGTCAAGCTTATAATACTACTAGTATTTTGTTACTTGGGAAATTTGTATAATGCTGAAATATCATAAAATATAAGTAACAAACTCCATTGCAAATCATAGCTCCCCTCACAATCTGATATCTTTATCTACAAAATTTACAGAAAAATGAATCTAGCAACCTTTTTATTTATATATATAGAGGTTTGTGGACTTATCTCATTGTTCTTTCCAGATACGGCCAGCCACTTTCAGCTTCAGCTCCTGTCTATCACCACCTGAGAAGAAAAGTGCCAGGTTTCTTTGAATGATAAGTCCATCTTGACTATCTCGAACTTTCCGATGACTGTCACGAATGCTTCTAGGAACTCCTTGCCACATGAACTTTCTGCCATTGCCACCAACTTCCAGGCTATAACTGAATTGTCTTGCCTCATCTTCATCGCCCATGAACCGCAGGAAGGCCATGTAAACTGGCGCCATTCCTATGTGAAAAGCCTCAAAGTGCAAGCAAAATTGTCGACCAAAACAGTTGAAAACCTGCAGCAGATAGGACAATCATCAAATACTTTAAGTATGGACAAAGCTGAATGGAATTTCATAGATACATGTAATACTGCTCATTGTTTCGGAAAGCATTTCAAGCATTCTTGGTTTGGTTAATATTCAAGTAACATTTCTGATATCCATATGACAGAAGAATTGATGCAGTTAATTAGCAGAAAGTACCAAATGATTGGCGATGATCACAATTGATTGACCAAAGGAACAGGAGATGTAATAATGGAGTTTGTTAGAATTCCATTCTTAACATCTGTCACTATTCAATCATTTAGAATACGATTCGGATCAGACAACAGATATGTTTAGATGATGTATGAATGTTTGTGAACATGTTGCAAGTATGTGTATGTCACAGAGAGGAGATCTTACTGTTAACATCCACGTGGCATTTTCCACTTCGTGGGGATTGGATTTGACATATCTGTGGTTGAAAGTACACCCATCATGCATGTCAACCTTGTGATCATTCTTAAGATGCATGACAAGGAATGGAATATCACCAGTGACAGAGCATTCAGCTCCAGCATATGGGCAATTATATGGGCGATATTTACAGTTTTTTTCATGCTTGAGCTTGCTGTAGTACGGGAAAATATCATGACAACCCAGAATCTGGTATCTGCAAGGAAGTTCCAGTGACTCAGCTACTTTCTCCAAAGCCAAACACCTTATATTTCCAAGCTCATTGCGGCAAGTTGGGCAAGAGTTGTGAACTCTGGCCTTGCAAATTGAACATACAGTGTGGCCATTGGGACACTAACAAAGAATATACGAAAACTGTCACGAGAAGATTGTTGAAACAAAAAGTTTATGATGCATTGATGCAATTCTACATGCACTTTCACTCATGCATACCAAGTATATGTGGTCAATAACTTCAATCTTGATTGTTTTACAGTATAATTTGTTTCACTTTGCATGATATACAATGTCAAATCCCAATGCCTACCAATTTGACTATGAAACAAGCATAAAATCTCAAGGCGAACGCATTTCCAAGTACTTCCTAAATTTTTATTTTTGGCATGTAATGTGAACATACCTGGTAAATCGGAGGATACATCAAATCTATGCAAACAGGACACTCGAGTAGCTCATGCACATCGTTTGTTGATGTTGCTCCCAGATTTCGACCTAAAGCAGTTGCATATTTTCTTAAAGGGGAACCTCTTAAGTCTGAACTTGAAGTTGCCATATCATATTCCGCATATGCAATGCAGGGCTCTATCACATCTTTATAGATACCACCGCCAGGTGCCATAATTTTATCTTTGAATGTTAATACCAGCACACTCTTTGCTAGATATAGTATAGTGGCAACCACGCAGGGGGGGATGAGAGATGAATCGGACCTTCTTTCTTAACTCCTCATCTGCAAAAGTTCATAAGCTTTCTGCAGTTCTCTCACTTTCTAATATACTAAAATTCATTTCCCTGCCAATAAGCAATAGCAGTATTAGAAATTAGAAGTTCAATCTATCTGCATAAAAAATAACCACTAACTCTCTCCAGCAAAAAATTTAAAGGCCAGCCATGTACTTTAGAATTCATCTTGAAAAAGTCAAAAGCTATAAGGAATTTTCAAGAAGTTCACGCTAGAGATAAGTGAAGCGATGAAAGAGTTAACTAAACCAAGAAGATGCATTTAACACTGTTACTAATACATAATAGATCATACTCTTATATCAAACACAAAGATTACAATTCACAGTGGTTAGAAATGAAGCATCAACAACGTGACAGCTTTTGTCATTATAGTACTACCGGATTTCTAGTGCTACAACAAAGTACCTTGCTATAAGTTGAAGACAGAGCCAGTGATGCTTGAGAAGAGTCTTGATTGTTGTAGAAGTTTTGATTGTCATATAAAGGAAAGTTTTAACAACCCAATTTTTACATAACAAATTTTACCAGTAAACAGCACAAGAATGTTCTTCTCAAATTTCAAATTTGATTAAGAACATTCAACAAAGTTGTATTTATTAAATAGACAACTTGAGGTGCAGGAGACTGACTATTAAATTCCAAAATGTGATTAAGGTATTGGTCAATATTGACAATTCTGTATATTCACTAATATAAATGCACCTGAAATTTCTGTATGCTACCGATCAAAGAAGAAGCTTCTCAACGCTTGAACATTTGACAAAGAAGGGCATTCGTACACAGTATTTTTTGAAACTGGTGGACAATTTGACACATCATCCAATTCTCAAGACAATTAATTTCTAACCAACAATGGATGTTCATCGACATCAATGACATGAGCTAGATAGAAAAAATTTCATTCCTTCTTTCAGTTTTCTTTATATCAAAACAAACATTAGCACCTCTTACACTGCTAGATTTCAACCAAAATCTCAATAGAAACAACATTAGGCTATAACTAGAGTTTTACTCAAAAGCTATGCTGCGAAATCTGTGCCATACTACCACCATTGGAAGGCCAACAAACTAAAGATTTCCACTTTCCAATTAATCAGGGCAACATAATGGTTAAGCATCAGAATGAAATTACACTTGATGCATGCTTATGCTTAAGCTCAAACCCAATTGCAGAAGTCCTATTTTCCGATCTATCTTAGGATTGAAATAGCTCAGTACACAACTTAAGAAAAGCATAAACCATTGTAGGATCCAAGAACTTGTCAAAGATCATATTTTTAAAAGATAACTTACAGCTAGCAACCAATAAAGGAAAGAAAAGGAAAACAAGATAAAACAGAATTATTTTATAAAAAGGAAATAAATGGTCCTTAGGGGTGCTAATAAGGCTTACTTAGCTGAAAGAGCCCCAGAAATAGCAAAGTTACCAGCAAATCACCCAAGTTCAGAGAACCAAAAAGAACAGCCAAATGAACCAAAACCCAGTTCAAATATGCAACCAAAAATTAAATTCACCCAATAAAAAACTGACATATAATCCATAGATGAAAGACAGCCAATGAAGAAGAGCAATACCCAGATGAATATCTAAACTCACACAGCTCAAATCACAAAACAAGAAACTCACCAAAACTTACCAGACGGGTAATTTTAGCAGGTCAGCCAGTCTGACTAAATAACGGCAACAACCAGACCAAACCCAATCTGCAATTGCATTGGAATATTCAATTCAATCCCACCTTTTAAGCTCCATTAAAATAATAGAATCATTTCAGACAAGAAAGAAAGAAAGGGGTAAACGTGGAGCAAAGCCCGTGAAAGTTGGCTCCGCAAATTGCGTGTCCTAAAAATGTTAACAAGAGTCAAGGATTGGCGATTTGGATCTCCTCTCTGTTCACATACTGACATCCAAGTATACACCTTGCACTTGCACAAGATTGAACTAAGTTGTCCTAATAATGGGTTGGCTTATGAAAATGACCACCTTTTAAAAAAATAAAAATAAAATCTATGAGATAAATAGATTCTCTACCATGAAAAAAAAAAGAAAATGATTATCCACTTGCTTAAAAGAAGACAAGATGTATGGTATTTTACAATAGTAATGCTTTCAAGATGTTAATTAAGGAAATATTTGTAGTCATTTGTTTGTCAACAATTTCAATGTATATTAATGGATTTTGTGTTGTCTTTTTCAACTTAAAGTTTTACAAAATGTTTGATTTGCCAAAGCTTCGAGATTTTCAACTTGAAGGTGACATTTTCCGCACCCAAGATTTTAAAATTCTAATTTTGATTTGATTTTAAGCAATTTGACCGTTACTTTTTTTTTCTTTTTTCTTTTTTAAATTAGATACGGAGGCTATAGAGTAACATGAGCTAAGTTAGCTCTATAATCTTAGGCATAATAGAATGGTAAGATATGAAAACGGTATAAAAAAAAAAGATATTAAGTGATATTGGTAACAATTTAATAAAAAAATATATATTTAACAAAAGTTAAAAATTATTTTGCATTTGATGTATTGACATAAATATCGATATAATAATTTTTATGTATTATATTACACATATTTCACTATGATAATTTTTGTATATTATATGACACGAATACGATTTGAGATAATATAAACATAAAATATATACTTGAGTTATTATGTCTAGATAAAGTATATGGTATTTTAAATACTTGTTTTGTTTGGGTCAGTTGAGTTATTATACTAATCAAATTGCATCTAGAAAGAACATTATATAAGTCAAATACACGATTTTGATTATCTATATTTTTTGGCATTAATGTCAAATTTGTTATTATACTATAATTTAATATTGAACTCTATCAATAGATACTTTAATTTTATTTTTTTTCAAAAATTAATAAAATTGAAAGTATATTGATAAAGTTTGACGTTCCCCTTAACAAAATATTTAGTGAAATATTTACATGTTGTTCAAAACTTAACAAAAACAAAAGTATAATGACATAATTTAATATTGAATTGTAGTATAACAACAAAATTTACTTCAATCATATGCCAAGTTTACTTGAAAAATACTTTTCATCTGTAATCTTTTATCATTAGTGTAAAAGTATAATCGACGTAATACTTAATTACACTACTCAAAATTTCGTCCAAAATAAAAATAAATTATTACTATTCTTATTGTGTGTAATTAAAGATATAAATTATTATTTTAGTATAATTATAGCAATATAGGCTCAAACGTTTTTTACTTTTTTGTTTTTTATTTGTTTCTCTCCTTTCTAAAGGTTTTAAAATGTTGGAGTGGAAAGTTCGGCCCAAGATGATAATAATATGGAACATGTCAGGCATGGCCCAAATAGAGAGGCCATGGTAAGATGAGGATTTGAAGCCCTTTGACTTTTAGTCAACATGACATAGCCCTTGGGCCTTAGCTTCACGTAATTGACTAGCTGCGGTGACGAGCCTTTCTAAGAGATAAGGAGGCGGAAAATATTGGATTTGAATTCAAGGTTTGATTTAATTGATTCATATAAATTTTTTTATATTTTATAATAAACTTAAAATTTGAATTTTAGCACTTATATATATTTTTTTATTTTTAAAATGCAACCTTTTTCTTATTGAAAAAAGAGATTATTGCGAGGTTAAGTTTGGATCTCTAATATTTGTATTTTTTAATTTTAGTTTACTTTATAAGAAAAAGATAATAGTGAAAATAAATTAATTATCATCAAGTAATTTGTCTGCTTAACTTATTACATCCCAGAATCAAGGAAGAATTGAGGAAGAGAATATAAGATGAATCTAGTTTTAGGGCTTATATTTAATGTACTCATGGTGTATACACTAGATTTTAGCCTAAATTTTAAGCTTAAATTTTCTTTTGCATCTCTTACCATGCTCCATAGTCAATATCCAATGCTTCTAAATTAATTGGTAACTCATACAAGAAAACATTTTAAATCCCAGTCTTAATTATGAAATTATAAATTTATCTAGCCATTGGAAACAGCTTTATTTTAGTATATGCTTTTAAAAAAAGAATAAATTAAAGTTTGTTCTGCACTTATCTAATTTAAATTTTCGTTGTTGGCATCAAAATTAAAATTAATTTTTTAAATATGACACAATAATATAATACAAAAACAATATATTGATACAATATATTTTACATAATATGAACATAAAATATATATTTGAATTATCAAATCTAATCGAAATCTATCGCTTTTCAAATGCTTGAAATTTTACAATTTTCCACCATGACATGAGTCATGTAAGTGGCAATTAAATTTCCATCATTCTCAATTTTAAATCCACCTCCTATTATCATGCTTGGAGCCAGCTCAGCCTAAGAAAGAAGCTTTATCTTCGATGTCCTATCAGGCAGCGGGGGCCACTTTGCTTTCCTCCATGACAGTCTCTTCAAACCACCTTTAAAACATGTCATTGGTGATGCAATTATCTAAAAAAAAAATAAAAACAACTCTATCTACAATATCAAACTATAGTTTTGGTAGATAGACAAAACACCTATAAAGCATCAACCAGGTCCAACCATGGTCAAACTACGAGGGCTTTGACATCAAAGCCAATGAGATTTGGCACGTGAAAATGGTAACTACCAATAATATTTTCTTACAGTTTCTTTTTAGGCTTCGTTCTCGATCCAATTCCGTGTAGTCAACAATACAAATCTTCCAGGCGTCCGCTACAAGTCAAACAGACGGCTTCCCTGTGCCTAGTCCAATCTCGACGTCTCTCTTTATATAACCAGCTTTCCTCACCACTATTTCTTCATATTTTCCTCGAATTCCATCTTCCAACTTTACAAGATCTTGTTGCCTTAAATCTCTCGTCAGAATCCTGTTAATTCGTGAAGAAGTTATGGAACTTGAGATATCCCTTTCAGATTCTTTGATGAGGGTGCTCATGTTCGTGATTGTTCAAGCTCTGGTTTACCTCATCCTTTCCAAGTCATCTGACATCTTCTCCAAGAACAAGAAGATGAGATCCTTAAGCTTGAAACCTGCTCGTTCTTTAAGCATTCGTCGAATCCTGGATTCCATCTCTGATTTACCCCAAGGTGTTGAGCCGTCACCGCCATCAAGGAGTTCAAGATCACCAACTCAAGAAAATCCTGAAGAATATGCAACTTACTAGCTCTCATGTTAGAGGACTTAAATCAAGTTTGCTAGCTATTAAGTTTGTAGTTTGTGTGAATCGGTTTTTTGATTCTTTGGATATCGTAGACTTGTAGCATGAAAGAGATCTGTAATTTTTTTGTTTTGATTGTAAATAAATAATTAATCAATTTAATTTGTGTGTATTTTAATTTCATGTTTTCGTTACAAAAGAATTTATTTGATGCCTTCTTATAATATTATATCTTGATTTCAAATTTATAATAAGCTTGAAATTAAAATTATATGTTATGTAATTTGTTAATAAAATAGTTTTTTTGAGAATTGTTAATAAAATATTCAAAGTTTAAACTTTGATTATTAAAGTTGACAAATTCAAGATAAATAATTTGCAAGGACAAGAATCCTCCATCTGGTCCGACCTCATTTATTGTACAAGTATTTAACTATTTATAGGATTTTCATGTTGAAATAATGAAATTACAGAGATTGTTCAAATAAAATTATAATTACAAGTAACCAGATTTTACGGATTATACAAAAATAGAAGACACTGGTCTTGTTGCAGAGTTGAAAACTCTCCTGTCTCTTTCTCTTTCTGGTCTTTGCAATGGCTGATCCAAAGTACGCTTCACCGACATTAACCGAAACAAAGACAACAGTATTCTCACTCTCCAAAACAAGAAAAACTGTGGCTATTGCTTTTAGTTTCACTTCTGTTTTTGTTGTTGACTTTACTGCTTTGTTACTGTTAAACCCTTCTTCTTACTCTTATCCTTGGCTTACAAACTTCTACGAACTTCCTCTTATAGATCCCACTTTTCCTCTCTTTTCTCTCACTTTCTCACCAACTCTTCCCAATCCTATTTCTACTCACTTCCTGTTTCTCAACTCCAAGACAATTCTTTCCTGATTTATCCGGAACCTGTAAGTTTTCACTGAAAAAAAGATTGGTCTTTGTCAAGTGATGGTAACAAGCTAACAATGGAGGCCTGTTTCAGATTTCTCGGGAAAGTGAAAGATTTGGTGGGAAAAAAAAATGAGTCTTTTTCAGACTTAAAAGGTAATGCTTTTAATACTTCTGCTATTTTCTCACTGGAATCCAATCTCTCATCAAAATGTTTCAATGCTAATGTGACAAACAGTTCTGGAAGTTCCAACCAGTACTTGGATTTTAGAGAAAGTGGGAAAGAATTAAAGAAAGGGATTTTAGAGATGGAGAAGGTTTTCAGTAATGTGACAGTGAATGGAAGCATGATGAAATTCTTGGGAATAAGAGAATGGGAAATTTTGTGGAAACAACGAGTCGTTGTAGAATATTTGATGGGAAATGGGTGAAGGATGATTCTTACTCCCTTTACACTCAGGAGGAGAGAAGCTCACCTACAAGAATCCAAGATTGCAGCCACTGGTGCCTCCCTGGTGATCATGATACTTGGAATGAGCTGTTATATGCTCGGCTCCTTTTCAAACACGATCAACATCAGCAAGAAGTTCAGCATCAAGAACAACAGAGAAGACCATAGGTAAAATGAAGGTGATTTAACTTTCTAAATTCTTGTTTAGTCTCTAGATTGAGTCCATAGAAAAAAAAAAAAATTACATAAAAGTGCTGGTTTCTGCTTGTTTCCATTTTCTGTTGTTTCCTAATAATTAGACTTGGCTAGAGAATGCCAATGGGAGTTGGCCCAAATAATTAAGGTTTGAGCTATATGCAAATTATTTAGACTCGAATTTCTATAGTCTTTCGTTGGTAAGTGGCCTATAAGTCTGAAAAATCTGCAGGTAAAAATCTAATAAATCTGTAAATTTTATAGTAAATTGACGGCTTGCCCTAATTTTAGAGATGAGAAAACATTTCTTTACCAAAAACTAAAAAGACTTAGCTGGAGAATAATGAGCATTTCTTGAAGGGTGTCAAACGGCGATGAAATAGCAGCAACCAAGAGTAGGGTATGATCAAGTATGGAATCAAACATTTCTGATGGGTACACAGATCAGAAAAGCAAAACAAATTATTCTGATTCCTATTGCATCGCCTGCCTTGTCTGTACCTTTTTTTTTTGAAAGAAATTGATAATTTCATTAATAGCTAGAGTTGAGTAGAGTCTCGAAGCATAATGTCCAGGACATTGTTGGGACAAGACTCCATTGTGTATGTGTCACTAGAACAACCGTAAGCAAATGTGGCTTGACCATGAGCTGCTTGGTTAGCCGCTTGGTTTACATAAGCGACTATGCAGGTAGTAAACTGACTGGCTCTGATCTTTGCTTCTTCTATCAGATTACCTATGGGAGACAAGTCGAAGTCTCTGCTCTGGATCTTCCTGATGATGGCCTGTGCATCCCCTTCTAGAATAATACGAGATAATCCCATTTCGATGCAAACACAAGAGCTTTGACTGCAGCGATGGCCTCCACTCTTTCCGCATCAGTTATGTGTAGAACTCTGGTTTGGAATGTTCCCATGACCGATCCACTCTCATTGCGAGCAATCACCCCTACACCACCTAGCTTCTCCACCGGTTTTAGACCTCCATCAAAGTTGATTTTGATAGTGCAAGTGGGTGGTGCTTTCCATGTTGGTATGGCCACATTTGTTTGAGATTCTCTTCTTAGATGAGCTTGGTTATATTCCTTCAAGTAGTCTGTATTGTAGCAAACGGGGCTTTATCTGTACCTTACGATGAAAAAGAAGTTTATTATTTTAAAACTCCATGATTGACTAAACGAATATTCTTTTTAAAATATTTATGTCGAGGTAGGCTAAGTTTCAAGGTTAGAATTTCACATTCTTGTCAATCTTAATACGTCATTAACGCATGATAGTCCATTTGTGCATATAAATCTCCGAAAAGGAATCTTAAACAGCATCTTCCAATTGGGGAAGATCCCAATTATCTGTCTTTAAAGGTTTCAATCAAAGTAATGTGAACGAAACTTCCATCCCATGCATCTTTTTCTCTTTCCTGGTGGCTGCCGTAGAATATTTTTTGACAGAGCATCCAAAAACGATGTGAATATTGTAAATGAGTTTTTCAATGAAAAAAGGAAATGTTCTAAACTAGTAAAACAGGATGTGACGCAAGAAAGTGGATAGAATGATTGAAGCAAACCTTAAAAAATGAATGCAGTGGCAGATGGTAGAAAAAGATGACAGAAACTTGAATAAGGGTTAGTTAGAGAGAGATTTGAGATGGTTTAGCTAAATTGCCAGCCAAAAAATCTTCTAAAAAACAGTGAGAACTTCTATATAGAGGTGTCAAGAAACATTAATATGCATAATAATAAGAATTGACGGTTATAAAAAAAGTTAAATTTTTGTTTAATAAGAGTTACTCTTCTTAAATTAGTGAAAAGTGAATATAAAATTTCACTATTTATTTGGAAAAGAAGAGGGAAAAGAGAAAGGTTGAAGATGTTTAAAATCTTACTTAGATATTTCATAAAAGTGTTATTCGGTGAAGTAGATGCCAATAAAAGATTGTTCCGGGAAAGAGTTACTCAAGTATCTACAAATATGTAGTACTAATGGATGAGAGACGAAGAACGGTAAAAGGTCATAGAATAAATTTCATATCAATTTTTTTTCCAAGGAATAATTCGAGAGTGAAGTAACCCAAGAATTTTGTCTTATTCTGGAGTTGGTTTCACTCTTTCTTTTCGATGAAAGTGCTATTCAATGAAATAATAGTATTGTTTTATAAAAATGTTGTTCCGTGAACTAACTATTATAAGAAGATGTTGTTTTGTATAAGAATTATTCAAGTATTTAAAAAATTTATAATACTAATGGATGAGAGATGGAAAATAATGAAAGATCATGGAATAAATTTGAGAATACTCTAAATAATAAATTAAATTTAATACGTTGATCTTCATCTTTCTGAATTCATGATAACAACTCAATCAATGATTTTATAATATATATATATATATATGCGCATTTTTAATGATGTGTAATATTTTCATTAATCTGAAACGTATCAAAAATGAAGTTTTAGCCTTTGCTGCCAACCTTAATTGGTTTGCGAAAAAGAGGTAGGAGTGTAATCTATTATGTTAGATTTTTAATTCCCACGACAAAGTTCAATGTATGGCTATAATAAAAAAAAGAAGGGAGTCTCCATACGTTCGTAGAGTAAACGGAATCTGTCGGAAAGTAACAATGGTGGTTTCTCCAACCGAAAGGTCATCAGAATCTGATTCTAAGATAAAAACTTAGGAACACGGAAAGTAGCAGAATTGTCGAGAATTTGCCAACTAGGATAAAAGAGAAACAAAAACAGTTTCCTTGCTTACTTATAAAAATGCAAATTGCGTGAAGGAAGTTATCAGATTGCAGAACAATCGTCTTTCTAGCCATAGCTGATCTTGATTTCTCATGGCAGATCACAAAACCCAAGATCGAACAAGCGACAACAAATCATCAGCAGGTGAATCAATGTCTTCATCAAATTTGTTTATTGTTTTTCAAACGTATCTTTGTCGATTATAATGCTGGTTTTTTACCTTAACTGATCCATATTTCCTTCAGCATGTTGTCCTGTGACAAAAGACAAGGGCACAGGCAGAAAGAGAAGCTGCCTGGAAGGATGGTAAGTATTCTTCAACTCTACCTCCATTACAAATCTTAGGGGAATTAGAGAAAAACAGTACTTTACCATCAAACTCAAAATGTTTTGCTTTGAATTGATCTGCAGTCTCTTCGCTTTGTGCTGCTGCTGGTTGTGGGATGCCTGCTTCGACCTGTAGAATAAGAAGGAGCATTCTGATGGCATGGCAGCTGTGAATCTCCATACCCTGTTACATCTGAAATGTTTGTTTCTGTTGTTTAATAGTATTTATTTTGTAGTTTAACGGAAATGGTAATAGTTCTGTGAGTTTGAATCAGAGAACCTTTATACTTCATAAATATGTGAGTGATTATCAATAAAATTATCATTGAAATTAGCAGACGTGGCGTAAGCATACTCATCATTGAATCAAATGCTTCGTTATTTCATAACGATTATTATACTTACATCAAGAATGCTTGTTTACTGATAAGATTCATCCAAAACTGACCAAACAAACAATGTATATAAACTGTAAAGCAGATTGACACGCGGAAAACAGTTGTTGATAGAGTGGGAATTGTAGTCTCAGAAGTAACTAGATTGAACTTGTAAGAGTTCAAGCTGTGCCAGTAGTTTTGCAGTTGATGATTTTAACCTGGGGTCACCATTCTGAGCTAGATCAATGAGCACAACCTGAGCAGATTCCCCATACTTTACTCTATGCTCCTCAACATTGAAAATCCTTTCCAAAATCCACAGTGCTTTTTCCTGAGCCTTGACTTCTGTCGATTCCAGGATTTTTATGATTGCTTGAACACCTGAATTTCTGGCAATGTAATTACTTCCATTTTCTGAAATTTCATCTTGCAATAGAGTTGCAATTGCATTTAGAACAGCTTCATCTGCTTCCCTGTCTTTGCCTTCCAATATTTGGAGTAATAGAGGAATTGCACCTGCCTTGACCAAACAAAATGTGTTCTTAACAAAGCAATAGCCATCATGGACTTCACAGAATGCAGCAGTGGAAGGAGGGACACAGAACCAGCTTGATTTTTTCAACTTCCGAAGAGATAGTGAGTTCTGTGATAGCTGAGCTAGTGAGGTAGCAGCGAGGCATTTAGCAACCATTGATCCACTAGAAAGCAGCTTCACAAGCAGAGGAATCACCTCATTTTGTGCTGCAAGAAGCTGTAGTCTTTTATCAGAAGGAATTGTAAATCGAACTAATATACCTGCAACACCTTCTGTCAGCCAGTGCCATGTGGACGTTGAGGTTGAAGGACTTGAAGTCATTATAGATACCAAAATTGGCAGCAAATCTGCCTTTTTAAGAACCTCAGTCACTTTCTTATTGTTAATTGGTATGTTGTTCAATATGCCAACTGCAGCAGCCTTATCAGTCTCCAAAGATGATGATGAGATAGTGTTGACAATGATGCTCAAGTGGTTTTCTCCTAGCTGTTCTGCCAATTCTTCGGATAAGTATTTCGAAAGAGTGTAAAGTAAATTCAATGCTCCTGTCCTGATTTTCACGTTACTTTCGGTTAGAAAGGGTAGAAGTAGCTGAATTGCACCATTTTCCTTCATTTTTCTTCTAACTTTGGATGCACTAGAATGTCCTGCAATGCTATTCAGTGCTTGTAGGAGGTGATACTGAATTACAGGGCTTGAGAGATTCAAAAGTGAGAGCATCTGCTGTGCTACATCTTGATTAACAAGAATAGATTCCGACTCTGCAATTCTTGCAAGAATTGCTGAAGCTGGCTCCCGGAGAGTCATGAGCACAGATGTAACAGAGAAAAGGAGCTGAAGAAGAGGTACTACTATGCCTGAACTGATCAACCGTTGTGTATTTTCTGGCAAACTTGACAAATTCTGTAATGCATTTAAAGCAGATAACTTAGCTTCAAGCTTTCCGGCATTAAACATCTTAACAAGAGGTTCAACTGCTCCATCTTCTCCTAGGGAAGCTCTACTTTGATCTGTTAGCTCCATTCTTGACATTGCAGTTGCCATAAGGATCTTACTCATGTCAGAACCTGGCAAGACACCATGATGATTTTAACACGTAACTTAGGCCCTTGAGTAGACTCGTAACAGATTATAAGCATGCTTTGTTCTCATGGCTACCATGTTTTCAATACTAAATTTGTAAGACATCTTAGAGTCAAGACTCAAGAATGCAGCGAGTAAATGCTATTGTTGGGTTACCTTCTCTCAAATAGTGCACGAGGGGCTTGAAGTAACCAGCCTCCGCCATATGCAGCGCATTTTGAGTATTGCTTGACAACGCATTTAACAGCTTCCCTGCATTGTCCGAAGCAATTGGATCATCGCCATTATGCATCGAAACTAACATAACAATGCAACCTTGAATTCTGCCAAGCCGTCTCCAAACTGCAGGAAGATCTGACAGATCGAGCAACAGCCCTACAGCTTCCCTCCTCTCTTCCACATCTCGCGTCAAAGATTTCACCAATGCTGATAAAGATTCAGCATCCGCCATCTTCTCCTGTTAATGATAACACAATGTAAGATAACTAACGAAAAATGGAAGGAAAGAAATATATACCACCAGTATAGTTTACCTTGTTTCCAGGATTCTCTAGGGCAAGGTTTCTCAGTATCCGAAGAATGATCAAACGGTTGTTTGATTTACACGAAGCCAACCTATTAACTATAATGGAAATAATGCCTTCTTCATTTATCCATTCATTTGTAATCAATCCTTGCCTAATATACTCGTTGAAGCTCAAAAGTGCAAAGTTGAAATCTTCATCATTGCCATACTTGAGTTGTAAGACAACATCATCGATGATAAGATTTGCTCTTTCTTCTTCTATTTCTGTTCTTTCAAACTCGATTTCTTTCTCTGATGTTGTGATACTAACAGTAACAAGCTCAGATTCATGGCTTGGACTAGGAGATGGACTAGGACTTGGGCTTAAGCTTGCATCAAATCTCACGTTCATGAATTCTTTATGCAAGGCAATGAGCTTATCTTTCACATCCGATTGAAGATCAATGCCACCAAAGAGCACAAGGCCTACGGATCTCCCAAGATCTTGTATCACATCTTCAATCCATGTATTTGGTTGTTTTGAATCAGGGCTTTTGATCAAAGTCTTAGCTCGTTTAAGCTCTTTCTCAAGCGATTCTACGGCTTTACGGATTGTAACCGTGTCCATGACATCTTTGTTTTCCTTTATGTCACTCAAAATTGGAGCAAGCTTACAGAGAAGACGTGAGAATTCAAAGAACAATCCCCTTTCTGATTCTGATTCTGACTCTTTTGCAAGTGTGGCTACCTCTTCCACTGAGGCTTGTAGCTCGGAAACAAGCTCAGGGAAGCTTCTGCGGTCAGTGTTTTGCATTCTCAAAATGGGTAGTTCTTAACACAGAAAGATATCAACAAATTCCCAGAGAAAAATATTTAATGAATCAAAACTTTAGACAGTGAAACAAAGAACAAGGTAAACAGAGGATTTTCCAGTGTTCTGGCAGAAACAGAGTAAGAGGTTGCAAATTCAGGGACAAGTCAAAGAAATAGAAGAAAAATAGTATAAGAAAATCAAGATATCAGACAAAGATTCAAGATATTATACTTACAAATTACAAACAAAAATAGATTTATATATACATAAAGAAGAAGAAAAATGACAAAAAGGGCAAGAAAAATTCTAAGGTCCAAGAAAAGAGAAGGAACTTAACCTGAAGATTGGAATTCAAAGACTGAAAGAGACCAGGAACCGGAAACACGCTTGAATCTTAACACCTCTTAAACGGGGAGAACACAAGTGGGAAACAAAGAAAAGAAGAGAAGAAGACAAGGTAGGAAGACCGACCAGGACTCTGGAATTTTTTTTCCTGGAGAAACAAGCTGTTTGTTATCTTCCCTCATTGGACTTGAACAAGGAAATGAAACAGGGGAAACTGGAAAGGCTTAGAATTGTTAATTATTACATGAATATCAGAAGAAATTGGTGAAATGTGAAACTGGAAGGTTGCAGCTTGGAGTTATGTGGAGAAGGGTACCTTCCTTGTCAATGTTAATGTCAATGTCAGCTGGCTATTGACTCGTTATTTACTTTATTTGTTACTTAGAGAAGACCAAGTCAAAATTAAAAATTATTTCATCTGTTTTGTGTTTTTGTTCATTTCCTTGTCTTACGATTCAAACTATGACAAATAGCTGCTCTTACTTTCAAGCTTTGAACGCAGAAGAAGCTGCCAGGTTCCTGCCTCCTCAACCAGAAGGGACCTGGTTAAGGATAGCTATAGGCCTATAGCTATAGCCTTAACCGGGTCCCGGGGGGCCTGTTTAAGGATAGGCCAAATAAGTATACCTACCGTTCTTGTATAAAATTTGTATTTGTTATGTACAATTGTATTTGTATTATATAAAATATAAAAATTTTATGTCAAAATCAATACACATCAAACAAAAAACTTTTTTTGAGGTTTTGTTATATTCGTATATGACTTTTATCAAATTTTAATTTGTATTATCTTTGTATCTTTTATTTTTATAGTTTGTATGTCGTGTTATTATGTTATGTTTAAGATTATCAAATTTATAAATAAGTGAATGTGCAATGGGTTCGAGACTTTTTTTTTTATCAAGAGGTCGAAGTTGAAGTTTGAGTAGTCTTGATATTAGACATCGAATTGTAGATATTAGAATTTAAATTTTAAATTTGCTTAATGCAATGATTACGGAAACTATATGAGTTAAGCTCCAAATTCAAGCATTTTGATTTCTTTCTTCCATGTCAAGTTATTTTAAATTTAAATTATTTTGGATTCAAAATTTCAAATTTGAATCTAATTTTTAATATTAAATTTAGGTTATTATAGATTTGGCCCAAACCTATCTTGAATTTTTGAGATATTTCAAATTCAAGTTATTCTTAATTCTAAATTTTTTGGATTAAGTGTTGGCTTTTGTTAATTTAAGGTTTTTTTTTAATAAAATTAGGGTTTCGGATTTAGATATCTTGCTACATTTACCAATAAGTATTGTTTAATAAAGTTTGTATATTAATTAATCATCAGAAGTTTGACCATCCGATTGATAAATTCTTAATATATTTTATTATTCTTTAATTAAAAAAAAATTAAATTGTATTATTTTCATATCATATTATCGTATCAAATTTAATATTGTCTACTCAAAGAATCAAAATGCAGTGTTAAAAGGAAAAGTTGAGCATCAGCAATTTCATCATCAGAACGCAAGCGTTCCAATTTGACAATTCAGAAACTTAGGGTTGGCAGTGAGCCCACGTTAAAGCCAATTGAAAAGCTGAAGGCCTAAACCGCACAATCATTTTCATGATTTTTTTTCTTTTTTGACCACCGCTTCTTCTTTCTCATGTCTTCTTTTCCGTTCTTGTTTTCAGCAATCTCTCCTAGTAATTAGTACTATCATTTGCTTTCCAAACTTTTTGGTGATCCTCCTAGTCCTCCCATATTTTAATTTTTAATTACTTTTAATTTTTTTAATAAATTAATGAATTAATATCCAATAAACTACTTTTAAACTTCATAAATATGATGAAAATGATAATACATATTTTATTTTATTTTTAATTTTTTAACCTCAGTTTGTAAATTTTAAAAAGTTGATTAATTGATAGTGTATTGAATAATAATCTTTAATTTATATCCTTATTTAGAGGAAGTTGAAAACAAGCAAGAACTCCTATAATCCGATTTTCTTCTTAAAACCCTAGCAAAGAAAACATCAACAAGAGAACTTAAATTTAAATTATTTTAAATTGATTTCTTTCTTCCATGTCAAGTTATTTTAAATTTAAATTATTTTGGATTCAAAATTTCAAGTTTGAATTTAATTTTTAATATTAAATTTAGGTTATTATAGATTTGTCCCAAACCTATCTTGAATTTTTGAGATATTTCAAATTCAATTTATTCTTAATTCTAAATTTTTCGGATTAAGTTTTGGCTTTTGTCAATTTAAAGGTTATTTTTTTGAATAAAATTAGGGTTTCGGATTTAGATATCTTGCCATTTACCAATAAGTATTGTTTAATAAAGTCTGTATATTAATTAACCATCACAAGTTTGACTATCTTATTGATAAATTCTTAATATATTTTATCATTCTTTAAATTTAAAAAAAAATTAGATTGTATTATCTTTCATATCGTATTTAATATGATATGAAAACAACTTTGTATTATTTTCATATCATATTATCATATCGTATTTAATATTATCTACTCAAAGAATCAAAATGCAGTGTTAAAAAGGAAAAGTTGAGTATCAGCAATTTCATCATCAGAACGCAAGCATTCCAATTTGACAATTCAGAAACTTGGGGATGGCATTGAGCCCACGTTAAAGCCAATTGAAAAGGCGAAGGCCTAAACCACAAAATCATTTTCATGATTTTTTTCTTTTTTGACCACCACTTCTTCTTTCTCATGTCTTCTTTTCCGTTTTTGTTTTCAGCAATCTCTCCTAGTAATCAGTACTATCATTTGCTTTCCAAACTTTTTGGTGATCCTCCTAGTCCTCCCATATTTTAATTTTTAATTACTTTTAATTTTTTTAACCTATTACGCATTACTTAATAAATCAGTATTCAATACACTACGTTTAAACTTAATGAACATGATTAAAATGATAATACTTATTTAATTTTATTTTTAATTTTTTAACCTCAGTTTGTAAATTTTAAAACCTTGATTAATTGATAGTGTATTGAATAATAATCTTTAATTTATACCCTTATTAACAGGAAGTTGAAAACAAGCACGAACTCCTATAATCCGATATTCTTCTTAAAACCCTAGCATAAGAAAACATCGACAAGAGAAGAATCTGAGCGACGAAACACTTGACTTTCTCTTCATCATCGAAATCTCCATTGATGAGTTCTTCAACTCTTGTAAATAACCAAAGCCTCGACAGTGCTTTCCTCTCTTCTCAGAGACCGGCCTGCCTGCAGCTGCTATGCATGCACAGAGATCTCAGATATGAATGAAAACGAACGCAAAGAAAGGAACAGATTTGAGAGATAAAGCAAGGAGAACGTGAAGATCCAGCGCAGTTAAAGGCGAAGAACAAGTTGACAGCAGAGAAATAGAAATATAAACGAGTGAGAGATACATGATTGATCGATATCAAAGGAAAAAATGTCAAGAAAATAGCAGGAAAACAATAAGCAAGAAATCACGGCGAAAATGAGGATGACTAGGGAGTATATGAAATATTGATAAATTATGATTCACGTTGTTTGTTTCCATTCGCTTTTATTCATGTTCAATGACATGAGCAATAGCGAAGATAAAATTTTAATTAAGCATTTTATTGGAGTACACGTAAATTAAGTAATTGTCCATGAGCCGGGCGATAAAATTTTAAAATATATTTAAAAATATCACTAAGATATTATTTTAAATATTTTAATAAAAGATTTAAATTAAATAAACTTAATTGGATTTATTTAAATGAGTTAAATACGATTTTGGACAAGCTTATAGAAGTTAACTAAGGTTTGTAGTTAATTTGTAATGTTGAACAAGTAAGGGCATCATATAATTAATTACCTTCTATTGATAGAGAAAGAAACTAAAGAAACCTTAACAATGGATTGGGTATAATTTAAAAATAAGGCGAAAGCCTTAGACATCTCTCCAAACCATTAGGCAAATAATCATGTCATCAATTTTGAAATATGAAAACTATGCAAATTTGAGGTTCCAATATTTATATTTTTCTTTCTTTCGGATTTTTGATTTTCATTATACAAAAAAGTTATAATACACAAAAGATTGACGTAATTATTCTAAAATTCCTTCAAACAACCACCATTAATATTTCAGTTTCTAAAGTATATTTCGATCAATATTTTTCTTTTAATACCTGGAAATGTCAAAAACCGAATCTTGATCACTAAAATTAAGAGTCAAATGCATAAACATGCATCAAACTCTTTACTTTTAAGTATGACAGTTAAGAATTAATCTTATTTGATTAAGGCATATCTTATTATTATACAACAAAAAATCCAAATCTAAACTCAAACATTTTTTCTTATAAATAGGAAATACATTAATTTATGCCTTAAGGTCCAAAATGGTTTGGTTTCGATTGGATTCAACGAAGACCCAGAAAGAAGGATGGTTGATTTTGGACTTTAATTCTAAACCCGAAGCCCGATCCTTAAACCCAGCAGAAAACCCAAACCCAAACCGAAGCCCTTTTTCCTCTCTCTCCACTCTCCAGTTACTCTGTTTCTTCCTCGGGAGGCAGTCCGGCAGCAGCGTTCAAGCTCTCCGAGGTCTGTGTTTCTAGAAACTTCTTTTTGTTACGGAGATTTGCTAATTAGTTTTGTTTTGCTGCTGAATTCGTCTTTGCTGTTTGTGTTATGGATGACTGGAGTGGAAAGCTGTGCTTCCCTCTTTTTCTGGCAAGGTGTGACAATTTCCTTTACAAGGAGGACGATTATTAAAGATTTTAGCACTGCAAGTTCTGTTTTGATAATGAATGCTTTTTCTTGGTCGGCAGTGTAGACTTACTTACACTGGTGCTTCTGTTGCAAAGAATTATTTATAGTTTGTTTGCTACGATTGTTATGACATTGGCATTACTATGATTTTTTGCAGTTGATTGAGCTTATTGTTATGGTAATAATTGAGAAGATAAAATTAGGCGAAAACAAATCAAAAGATAAAAGCTTTCAATTTAAGGCATCCTAGCTAACTTTTTCAATGTGATTTTTCTTTTGTTTTGCAGGTGAATTGAGCTTAGCTGATATTATCCATTTCCTCAATGAAGTTTGTAAGTCTCTCGCTTTGTTTCTCTCTTGCTTAGTAGAAATTGGTTGCAATTTGAAAGGAGAATTATTTAAAAGGATGATTATTTTATTCATTGACATGAAATTTAAGAAATTTTAGCAAACAAATTTATCTACTGGCCATGTGTACTTCTTAAGTTCTAATCATAAATAAGGAAGTTGATGATAAGTTACTGCTTTTGCTAAGTAAAATTTTAATTAATTAATAATGAACAAATAATTACTATAGCTTAACACCAATTCTGTAAAAATATACTATATAAAATTAAAAACATGCGTTTTGCTCTCAAACAAAGAAATACGTATTTTTATTTAATTCTTCAAAATTATTATTTGATGTTGCATTCAAAGGCACCTTTTGTTTGCTTTTGAAAGCAACAAAGCAAGTAGCAAAGGTAACAATCAAATGGCACTTAAAGTTAACATTTTTAGTTAAATTAGTGTGTTTAAACTTCATATTGGTGCATAAGACAAATTTCCTTTGTGTTTGTGTGTGTGTTTTGTTAAATGATGATTTAGGGGAATTCATTGAGTTGATGCTTTTGCAGACATGCCTTAGTAAAGGTGGTGGTTTCCATTTCTCACCATGTCATATGCTCAATGTATCCGGGTTTAGGATTTTACTTGATTGCCCCTTGGACCTTTCATCTCTTGCTATTTTCTCTCCTCTTCCTGTTGCTCATCAAGTCCATGAGTCTTTGGATACAGACTCAGTTGTTAGGAAAAAGCAGAAGACTGAAAAAACTCTTGATGCAAATGATTTAATATATGCAGAGCCTTGGTATAAAACTGTAAAAAATTTGCATCTATGGGATGCTTCCTTTATTGATGTTGTTTTGATCTCAAGTCCTATGGGCATGCTTGGCTTGCCATTTCTTACTCGAATGAAGGACTTTTCTGCCAAGGTAACTAGAGTTTGGGAAATGGTTCATTTTTAAAACAAGACTATTAAGTGTTGATAGCTGTTATCCTTAGCTGAAATTTGTTTGTGTTCCCTTCTTTGTAACCTTGTCAGATATACGTGACTGAAGCAACAGCGAGAATAGGGCAGCTTCTGATGGAGGATCTTGTTTCAATGCACATGGAATTTAGGCAATTTTATGGGCCTGAAGATTCTTGTTTCCCTCAATGGATGAGGTGGGAAGAACTTGAAGTTCTTCCATGTGAGCTGAGGAAAATAGTATTAGGCAAAGATTGTGAAGAGCTGGGAGCTTGGATGCCTTTGTACAGGTAATTATCATTCCTTAGGTCATATGTTTTTATTTATCTCTAGATTAGTTTGGCACACCTTTAGGTTGCAAGGCTTGTACAAGTATCATGATAGTCTTCTAGCATCAATTTTGGTTGGTCATGTGGAATCAAGATCACTTTATAACAAACAGGGTTGGTGAATTTGTAACTAAAACTGCTACTAGAATGCTAACTAAGCCTTTAATTTTGTGTGGCAGCCAACTGTTTTTGCATCTATTAAATAATGTATTTCTTTCCAGATTTATCTTTTTACAGCTTATTGAATGTAGAAGTTGATAAACAAGAAATTAATGGAGGGTGCTTATCAGTGCAGTTGATGTGAAGGATTGCATGAGGAAGGTTCAAACACTAAAATATGCAGAAGAAACTTGCTACAATGGAACTTTGATCATAAAAGCATTCAGCTCTGGTTTGGAAATAGGGACCTGCAATTGGACAATAAATGGTCCTAAAAGAAATATAGCTTATATTTCAAGCTCTATCTTTGTTTCTACTCATGCGATGGGTTTTGATTTCCTTGGTCTTCGCGGGAATGATTTGATAATATATTCAGATTTCTCATCCCTAGATACTACAGAAAATGTGGAGAATGATAATGCTTACTTTGATCCAGTTACTTCATCAAATGTTAGGTAATTCTGCTTCTATGTAATGATATATTGAGTTGGTCTTTCTGGGATGCCTTTTTCTTTAAGAGAATACTACATATATTTTATAGATTGCTAGTATGATAGAACTGAATTCTATGCCTCATCATTGTAGTGATGATGTCAACAATTTGGAAGAGATGGCTGCATCCTTGCTTAAGGACGATGAAAGTATGGAGGAAAGAGAGAAACTAGCTTTTCTGTGTACCTGTGCCCTTGATTCTGTTAGAGCAGGTGGATCAGTTCTTGTTCCAATTGCTCGACTTGGAATTGTTCTGTGCCTATTGGAGGAAATGTCACTTTTGTTGGAGTCTTCATCTGTGAAGGTGTTGCATTTTTCTTTTTGTTTCTTTCGGGTTTAGGGTTACAGTCATATAAATTGCAGAGGTTTACAGTCAAAGGGAACACTGGAGCTCACAGATATGAGAGAGACGGAGAGAGGGAATTGTTGTTTCATAGTTTGTAAAATTTGTTGTTTTTCATCACAATCAATTCTACTAACTAAAACTGAGTGATCCTACCCAGCTGTATGGTTGATATGATACCTTGGAACTGGGGACTTCACCTATGGACCTCTTTGAACATCACAGGGTGAGGCTGGCTTTGGCGTTGTCCACACTTTTAAGACCCAAGGCTTGTATAGGGCTAGGCAATTCAGAGACTAAATCTATTTTAATGCCATGACCTTTTTGCTTACGTTTTCTTTGTTAGCAGTTCTCTAAGAGGAGAAAAATTAAAGATTTTTAAATTGTATTATTGCATCAAGTAATACTTCTTTGCTAACAGTTATATGCTATATATCTGTGGTGCAGGTTCCCATATACATTATATCTTCTGTAGCAGAAGAATTATTGGCATTTACCAATATAATACCAGAGTGGCTTTGCAAGCAGCGGCAACAGAACGTACGTCTTCTTCAGTGGCTAATTGTCTCACTTTAAATATAAGACCCTTTTTATTTATCTCTTTGTTGGTTGACAGCTTTTTTCTGGTGAGCCATTATTTGCACATGTCAAGCTCAGAAAAGAGAGGAAAATTCATGTGTTTCCTGCTGTTCATTCACTGGAATTATTGTAAGATATGCCTTTTTGCTATTTCCTCTGCACTTGTAAATGGGAAATGTTTGATTGAGCACTTTTCCTTTTGTTCTATTAACCTATTTTAATTTTTGCTGTTCGATCCTTAATTAATATTTTAAACAGAATTTAAACTTTTAGTGAGAGAGACAGAAAGGGATCAGAATTTGGAACCGGGTAAATAATAATTTGTGAGATCTAGGTAGTGTTGGAGGATAACTCTGCAATTCTCCTATTTAGCATGCTAAAATGCTTTAGAAGTTCATACTGTAGAAGAAATTTTGCAATTGCTCCTTCTTTGTGTTAGGATCAACTTAGCACTAGCTTATTGTATTATTTAACTTACTGTAATGTTTTATAATTGATATGGCCGAACAATTTCACCCAAACTGCTGCAACACTGGCATAAAAATCATGTTTCTTGTCATTTATCAAAGAGTTTAAATAAAAGGTACATGTTTTTTTGTAACTTTCTTGTTGTCATATCTTTTTACCAAATGCCAATGCCTCTTTTTCTGTCCACTCCAGGTTCTAGTAGCATCAATTAGATATAGTTCAGAAGAAAATATTTATGATAGAAGAAAAATGAAACTTATTGACAAAGCATTAAAATGGCTTTAGAGCTTAGAAATCAGTTTGATGTGGTTGAGGACTTCGATTGTAACAATGTATCATATATTTATTATGAGATGCTAACATTATGTATAGAACCAATTGGCAGGAACCTTGTATCATATTCTGTCCTCACTGGAGTTTGCGGCTCGGTCCAGTCGTACATCTGCTTCGGCATTGGTGCTCAGATCCGAACTCTTTACTTGTCCTTGAGGTGCTTCTTTGCATCTATGCTTTTATCAAAGTGTTTCATTATTGTTTTATGGCCAGAAACTAAACTTAATATGATTATGAATGCCTTTTAGCAATGGAATAAATTTTTGTGAATTTTGCAGAGTGCTGTTGATGCTAACATAGCTCTCTTGCCTTTCAAGCCAATGGCAATGAAGGTTATTCAATGCTCCTTTCTGTCTGGAATGATGTAAGTTTTGACTCTCTGTCTCTTTCTCCCTCTCAACAAGATACGCACATGCAAATAGTTTGCACAAAGAACTTTAAGCCTTAGGAAAGCAGTTTAAAACATGTCTTGCATGCTGCTTTTGGGTAGAAAAATTTTATGTTCAATAGAGGGTTTGGCTTGACAAAAGTGCTTGTAGTGGGAACTGTCCTATTATTTTTGGTAAGCTAGAATTCTTCGAATATATGTAAGATTGTCTAATACTATCTTGAAGTTTACAATATTTCAATTTGAAAATGACAGAAGTTTGAAGCTTGGCCATAATGTATATTGCGGATAAATTGAACCTTTTATTCAGTACCAGCTAGGGTTATTTTAAGCAAATTCATCTAGCTTACCCTGAAGTCTGATGACATGGAATACATGTGTTAGTACTAGTACTACTATTGCATTTATATTTCTCTCTTTTTCATTCAGGTTGCAGAAAGTTGAACCCTTACTAAAGACATTGCAGCCAAAAGTAGTTCTGGTGAGCTATTCTACTTCTGCTGATGTTTATTTCCACTTGATATATAAGATTTCATTTATCTAACATCACTTTGTGTTCCTGTTTGAGACAGTTTCCCAAGGATTTGAGACGCAAGATCCAAATTTCAGAAGCAAACACGACTTTTCTCTTCTATGAAAATGAAACAGTACGCATACCAAGCCCAAAGGAGACCACAGATATAGAGATTGCAACAGATTTGGCATCCAAGTTCCACTGGAAAACATTGAAACAGGAAACAGTCACAAGGCTGGAGGGAGAGCTTTTCATGGATCATGGCAAACATCGGTTACTTCCCAGGTTCCAGCCGGCAGACTCCATGCAACCAAGACCCTTAGTGCACTGGGGTTCACCAGATTTAAAAGTGCTTCTAACTGAGTTGTCCAAGATGGGCATCAATGGAACCATAAAACAATTGTCGGATGATGCTACATCCGAAAATGCTGGTGGCATTATAGACATCCAGGATCCCGAGAAAGCCTTGATTTGTGTTCAAGAAACTGGTACTGTTATAACTGCTGCTGATGAGAATTTAGCCTCAAATATTGTCAAAGCTATAGTTATTGTTTTGGATGGAATTTAAATGAAATATAAGTTCTTTCTCTAACCTCATTCATCAGAAATGAAAGCTACACTGCCAAATGAGTTTCACTTTTCAAATAAGAATGAAATATCTTTATTGTTATTGGGAATGCTTTCAGTTGGCAGAGAATTAGGAACTTCATACCGCAAACAATCAGATTGGAAACAGAAATTATTACTGAAACCAATGTACAAGCAATCAGAATGGAAGCAGAATTTGATTGGTTTTTTTCCTGAAAAAGAATTCCCATTACAAATCATATTAAAATATATCAACAATCCATGGTCCGAATTCTAACTGTGTACATGACAGAATGAATCATATCTTTCCACCAAGTAGGGTCACTAAGAACTTTCTGTAATCTCCAGATGTATCCCCTATAACTGCATCATCCAGATTGGACTTGTAGATGTTGAAATATTCTCCTCTTACTTTCATCATGTCGATTTCTGCTCTAGTTACAATGGCTCTTGTCAATGAATCTTCATCTGTTCCCAGCCCAATGATGGAAGTTCGGACAACCTGTCAATGGTTTGAACAAATAAGAAGCCAACCCAACTGGAGAAACAACAGAAGCAACATGGTTCTCATGATTTATTAGTTAAAAAGGCAAATCTACTGCATAAGACTCCCATATTGTCAGATTTGGAGAGGGTTGTATGTATACAACATTCCTTTAATGGAGAGGCTGTTTTCGAGATTTAAACCCGTGACTTTTGCAAAATGCTACTTGGTTAAAGAAAGGATACACTTACCTCTGCAAAGTGCTTCTCTGGGGAATCTATGCACAAAACAATCATTTTCAAAAGTGATTCCAAATCACCTTTCCCGGATTTCATGATGTCCTGCCAAAAATCTCCTCAGTCAAAAGGAAAATGATATATCTAGACTACAAAATGCTTGTAGATGGAAGCAAACCTTGTCGACAGGATTTCCATATTTCTTCTTGTAGCATTCGAATGTTGTCCTGAGCTGATAGAAATTTCTCGTAGAGAGTATATACACCACATCATCATGAACCAAATCCTTGGTTTTGATAGCCTCATGTAACCTGTCTGCCTCTAAGTTTGCTACATCCATGTCCACCAGTTCCTTGTCATACCTGTAGGAAGTTACTAAGCTCACCAAAATCTGTGCATCACCAAAATTAACATGTCAACCGGCTGTTTTGCAATTAAGGGTAACGTTTTATGAACAATTTGAGAATATATTCAATTTCTGTTTATTTATTAAGCTTACAAGTTAGTGTTAATTCTTTATCAAGTGTGAATTGATTCTGATTACTGTTACCTTTCTGAGGGGCGTAGCCACAGAAGCTACAATATCTTCTTCGAGTGAACGATCGAAGAGAGAGCAATAGGCCTGCCTTACTGCCACAAGATGCTGAGGAGACGACGCACATGACATCTCAACTATGATTTCTAGATGCTTGATACCCTTCTTCTTCGACTTCAATGCTTCATTTGCCAGTCTGGCATCCCTCTCAGAAGGATCATATGTCCAAAGAATGACAGCTTTCTGTTAAAACATCAGAAATTTTAATCTTAATGTGTGACCATAGGAATTCACTTGGATTAGAACATTAGTTTTTGGAAATGAAATGGTTGCTAAAATCATGGAAACAGTTCAACAAATTTGAGAATCATTCAGGACCGAAACCAAGCCTCTTAATAACAAGGGTGAGCCTTGGTGCAACGGTAAAGATTGATCTTTGTGACATGAAGTTCACGGGTTTAAGTTACGAAATTAACCTATCTATTAATACAAAAAGAAGGCTGCGTACTTATGACCCTCTCTAGACCTCACAATGTGGGGAGCAGCATGGGTCAGGTTATAACCTGGTTGAAAATGTTTCTGATTTCAAGGTTCTGATATTAAAGGGTTTGCTGCGGAAACTTCAATAGACAATCATTGAAACTTTGATGGGAATTTTACATTGATCTTAATTCAATCAACTAAACAACCATGTTGGAATTTACAGTAAGGAACTTGTTATGAAAATACAAAAACAAGAGCAGCAAAGAGAACATACTCCGAAATCACCAGAAAGTTCAGAATTGAGAGCATCAATTAGACTTTCATTGTAAAGCTGCTGATAAGTTTCTCTAATTCTCTTCCTTTGACTTGCATCTCTGTGTCCTAATATCTCAATTATCCCCTCCTCATCTGTTCCCAATCCTACAAACAATTTCCCAATAACAGCAACAAGATCATAAAATCATCTCAGATTGTCAGGAAACAAAAGGAAAATAATATGAAAAGAATGGAGATAGAGAGGAAACCTTGAAAAGCCTTCTTGAGTTTGTCAGAGTCTTCTTCTGGAGGAGGAGTGACATCTAGTACTTTAAGTGAACCCATTCCTCCAATCTTAAAACTAGATTCAGGGATATGTGTTTTTGATTTACTTGTGAAAATTTTCTTAAAACTCTTCATCTTGCTCACTGACTCTCTTAAGTTTCTTAGTTTCTTCAGTTTCTGTTGTATTTCCTCCTGATAGTATGCTGAATATCAGGACCTGTAGTCTTTAATTTTGTAGATTTTGACACATTTTTAAAGTGAAAAAATGAATTAATTTATGGAAATGAAAAAAAAAAAAAGCTAAAAGACCCTTTGGCTTTGGCATATTTATGTAATCTTGCATCAAGTTTTGCAATTTATGTTTAATATCATGGACTATTGATATTTTCTTCAATTGATAACAACTTTTGCTTGTTGTTACTCATCATTGAATGCAACATTTAATAATTCAGCAAAGTATCAGTTTCCATGAGTTAATTTATCAACTTCCTCAGAAAGCAACTCTAGAAAATCTATTATCAGTCACACTTAATTTTGATTAACTTTTCTATATCTTTTTCTTCTATGAACTTACTGTTGAAAATTAACCTTGGTTCCCTATACATATATCATAAAAACTGAGATTTTTTTTTTCTGTAAGTTGAGAAAATCATGCTTATCACGAGTGATTGGTGGTTCGAATTCCCCTTTCCTCAAATTAAAAAAAAAAATGAAAAAGAAAAAACTATGCTTAATCGCAGTTTGAAATAGAGAAGAGTTGTAAATGCAAGAATATAAATTCTAGATCTACTGGAAGCCGCCTCTTAAAAGGATTGTATGAACTAATTAGGCAAGCCACGGATTTGTTTTCATTTAGATTGTTATTATCAATTGAAGTTAATAATTGTAGATAATATGAACAAAATGTTCAATTTCTGGTGGTATTGTCCAAAACTCGTTTTATCTCATAATTTACTGATGAACATCTTTCTCTGTTGTTGTAGGTTGATATCTCTATCTGACTTTATATTTTAGCATGTGATATTTAAGTAGATATGGTCCGTATGAAATGCTTGATAATGTTCACATTGCTGTTGAATTTAATTGGATAAGATTTCATTTTAGCAAAGACACAAAATCAATAAATAAATAAAAAAGATGGATAAGATATCACTTTACATATCCATGATGCAAATTTGTTCTGGTATTTCTGCTTAACAGTTTCACATTGGTTGAATCAAACTGCACAAAATTCATTTTTCATATGTATGATTGCAAATTTCTTCTGGCATGTAATAGAACAGTCCTTGATGACCCCAAGCAGAAATGAACTAATCATTTGATGTATCAGAAAAATGAAGTGATTTTATTCTTTGAAAAATTGTCACCTCAAAACAAAAGAAAAATTATACGCACACACACAAACACATGCGTGACAAATTTTAAACAAAATTTGTAACTTATAATCTATGCTATTGAAATTAAAATAATATGAGAGGGACCAAAACATATTAAGATGTTCAAAGCTGATCTAACAGACAAGAGAAGGACAAATAACAAAGGACCATTCCTTGAGAATAACCTGCGTAATTTAAAAGGAACATGTGAAAATCTTAGCTGCCTATGGTTCTTTACATGGTTTCAAATAGCGGCCGCTAATCGGAATAGCGGCCGCTATATCGCGGTAGCGGCGGTGGCCGCTACCGCTATCGACCGATTTGAGGTTGTGATTAAGAATCACGTTTGTAACGGCCGCTATTGGCCGTTACAAAACGGCGTAAACGTGGATAGCGGCGATAACGGGCCGTTATCGCCGCTATCTCCGTTCTGTTCTGTTGAATAAAGATCTAAAAAAAATAAAGAACAAAAACTTTCAGACTGAGATGTGAGACAGTCGAATCTTACTGAGGAAGGAATAAAATCAGACCCAATATCAGACCCGTGAGAATGCTCAGCATATCAAGAATTCAAGATTCCAATTCCAAGCTCAAACAAAAACTCAAGATCAATTCGTTCAGTTCATCAGATCATACACCACACAAGTTCACAGAACAGAGACACAGAGTCAAAGAGAGCAGCATCAAGCGATTAGCCATCAACAACAAACAAAGTAGCAAGAAGCCAACAACTGATATCAACAGGTAAGCAAGATGATGAAATGAAACATGAAATGAAAATATACTTAAAAACTTTAAAAATTTCCACAAGATTTTGGATCGATGTCGGGAAAGGGAGGTGATCTGTGAGTGTGAGGGGCGGCATGGGTCTGCGGGGCGGCATGGGTAGGCTGAGCGACGGTTCACCTGAGATGCTGCCGGTTCGCAGGCAGATGGCTTCTGACTTCTGGCGGCTGTGGCTTCTTGATGTATTTCAGATTTCAAGCAGTGTCGGTGAGCGATGGGAGGACGGCGAAGGGTGCTGTGAGTCTGTCACTCCTGTGAGAGGGATCTTGGTCAGAACAGAACTCGGTCGGAATCATGCCTGCGTGGGTGAGACTGTGAGAGATTCGCGAGAAGGGGAGGGGACTGTGAGAGACTGAGGTCTGAGAGTGTTTCAATTGTGGCCACTGAGCCGTTTAGATGAAAAATTGAAGATCAATTTCAATGGGCACGGCAGAAACGATGGGTCATGGGTGGGTTGGGAATTGGATTAGGATATGGTGGATTTTTGGGTGGGTAGGCCGGTCGGGCGGGGGTGGGTGGGTGGGTGGGTGGGTGGGTTTTTTTAAATATTCTATTTACCTTTTTTTTAGCTAAAAAATTTTAATATTTTAATTTTTAGGAATTAATATTTGGTAATTTTTAAATAATATTAGGTAATGATAAATTTAAATTATTAATGTAATTTTTTTAGTAAAATCTGTAATGTAATTAAATATATGGTATTAAATATTATTATAACTTAAGAAAAAATAATATTGATATTTGATTAGGTTTAAGTTAATTGATAGTAGCAAATTAGTATTCAAACATGATTAATTTTTTAATAAGTTAATTGATAATGTAAATATCATCAATTAAATTATTTTTACTTATTAAAGTAAGTAAATTAAATGAATTATTTTTACTTATTAAAGTAATGAATTGAGTAATCAAATGTGCAATAGGACAAATATTCTGAGCTATGCATTGTAGTATAGTTGTATATCATATATTTGTTGTCTCTGAGTTTTCTTTGGCAAAAAAAAAGTAATGAACTAAGTAAATGTAATGAATTAAATTATATTTAATTATTAAAAGTAAATTGAATGTTTTATTATAATTGAAAAAAATTATAAATAACCTTTTTTTCACATAAATAATAGACTTGAGGTATTATAAATTATTTTAAAAACTATAAAATAAGACTTTACATGATTATAATTAAAGTTACTACACTTTATATAGAATTGTGCGAAATCAAAAAAAATTCACGACCGCGATAACCGCGATGACCGCAATTACCACCGCTATATCCGTAACCGCGATAAACGCAACGCGACCGAAAACGCGACCGCGACCGCGATTTAAAACCATGGTTCTTTAGTCATGTATTGTGTGGCTCCATATGGAACAGGACAACAAAGGAAGTAAGAATGAGCCCTTTATTCCCCATTGTGTGTTTTTCAAAGTGACATTGCACAACTCACAAGAGGATTGCAAATACTCATGCTATCACATTATGAAGGTCCACACCACTTAGGTTCTGATAAATAATTAATTAATTATTTATTCAACTTGGCATGATTCGCGTGATTAAATCTTATGGTTTCTTCAATTCCAAGAGTCAATATCAATTAATTATTCGAAGACATGGATACGTGATATTTATTTAAATTGTTTTGTTTATAAAAATCTTAGATTTCATTTTCGATGCATATAAGTAAATCATTCATTTTTTTTTCTATTCACTGACATTAGAGTTCACTTTTGAATTCAAGATATTCTTTTTCATTTTGGGACAATTCTGATTTCTTGAATGTTCTTTAATTCATTTTTAATCTAACAATAGCTTTTACTTTCATAGGAAAAAAAAAACCGAAAGTAAGAACCAAACTGAACTTGAACAATAATGCACAGTCTAACTTCCTTTCAAATTAATTAAAAAAAACACACAAAAGAAAAAGGAAAGATGCTTAATTTTTTAAAATTTAAATTAATAGAGAAACGTCTTCGCTTTAGAAAGACCAAAAACCTAAAGGCCTAGCGAATAATGATAGAAATGCTTGACAAAAATTACTAAAACAAAGGTTGATTTAAATGTTTAGTTCATTCCCCTAGACATTAAAAAATTTAATTCCAGAATTAGTGACTCTTCGATTTGTTAACATTAACATGATTCAAAATGTAAAATCTCATTGGAAAATTTTCACCCAAAAAAAATGCTTGACAAGAATGATATGCTCTCAATAATAATTGAAAGATGTGCTGAGAGCTTTAGATGTCTATGATTCATAATTTCCCAGCATATATATGGATTATACACAAACATGGAAATACAAGATCATAATGCATTTGCAAATGTGCTTCTTATTGATTTGAGCGTGGCCTTCTCTCAATGAAAACAGTGATCATCATGCGTTTGTTAAAAAGTATTGCTAGAGAAGACAGGCCTCTCTGTCTCCTGAGCATGCTTTTCTAGTTGTCCGTCTTTACATTTTTGCATTTAATGTTTTGGAAACGACGCTCAAATATGGACAATGGAGTGATTGACAGTTTAATCAAACTGTTCTTATATCAGATTGGATAAAATTTTTCCCATGTTTCAACCAAGTATGACATACAAATGTTAGCAATTTTGTTATGGATATGATCCTTGTCTCATCATGAGAACCAACAAATTGTTTAAAATCCTTCATATACTTAATTTCCTAGCTAGTATTCATATTTATATAAAACCATAATTAGTGTAACATATGAAAACCTTAGCGGTCAATGCTTCCTCCTGGGACCTTGATCGCTGCACTGTGATTAAACCATGGCTCCATTCTCGACGACAGTGATCATTGAGAGTCAATCAAAAAAGACAAAAAAGAAGAGAGATTGAGTACAAGTTTCAGAAGATAATTATTCTGCAAGCTAGGGGGAAGACGATGCTTTGTTTTATTCCTTAAATTTACTAACAAAACATGCATTAATGCGCACAAGAACATTATATGATGCTTGACAGATCCTTTACTCAATAAATTGAGTTCAATTTCATTTTTTCCAAATAAAAAAAATATCATATATATATCAACTTGGTAATAGGAAAGGAAAATCAGAGAAAGATAAACAAAGAAATTTTTTTTAATGCTATAAAGTAGTAAGACAATATTGTTTTTCTTAGGTAAGGGGACAAATTCCAGCTGGCAATGTCATGACATGAATTATGAGAGTTGGACCCTCAATTTTGTTTAATTCACAAGTTTGCTATAATTGTTCTTCATTTCTAACAAAAAAAAAATATAATTGTTCTTCATAAAAGTTTTTTAATCAAACTAAATATTTAATAATATGATATAATTGACAATATTGTATCAATTACCACAAATGTCAGAGTTATAATTTTTTTACGAAAAAATTGTAATTTGAGAATAAAAGAAATAAATTGTAGATATCGAGATTTAAAATTTAAAATTTATTAATTAAAATTCACATTTAAAAAAAAATTGTATGAACCAATTCAAACATTAATGCAAGAGCAATTTCAATCCTGGATTTCTTTACCCACCTAAAACTAGGATAAGAAATTAAGAATATTGATAACTATACCAACTATTAAGTCAAACATAAAATTTGACTTATTTGTTTTTTTTTTAATAATTAGATGGTGCTTAGCTGTATGGAAGAAAAATCTTATATAGTATCATTATCTCTTATTTATTATTTTTACAGGATATCATTATCAATTTTATTCAATCAACATGTTATATATAAATATATATTATCATTATATATACTAAAAAAATGCATATAAGTCAAAAGCATGATGCTGTAGGGATTTTAAAGATGTAAAATGAGAAAAATAAAAAAAAATCTACAACTAATCTATTTTTTTGATCAAACTAATATTTTCTTTAATTACCAAGTTACACTTTTTTTGGTGATTAATATGTTAAAAGATGCTAGGTAATTTTTTAGCCAAAGAATGAAAACAAATATGTTCTTTATTTTTGTTTTATATTATATGATGTGTGTGTGTGTGTATATATATATATAAAATCGACAGTAAAAAATAAAATAAAAGTGTTAAATCAAAGACTTTGGATGCATGTTTCGACTAGAAAAAAAAATCACAATGCTAGATGAGATTGAAGGAGGAAAAAATGAGTTTAATTTTCTATTCTATTTTTTCCATCATCCCCATCACGATACAAGACATTGACATCTTGAAAACAAAACAACTTTTTATTACCAAAATTATACCCCAAAAACTTCTGTTAACTAATGTTATCTTGCATCGATTTAATTTTTAAATTAGTTTTAATCTTATATTTTAAATTGAATCGGGAGAATACCAATTGTTTTTGAGCTGATGCTTTAAAACATCAATAACTTCCTTCTTTAATTATTTTAAAATTTTGCTGAGTTAATTATGTTGCCGAGATAATATAGTGAGGTTTGACTAACCTTTCTATGAAGAGTCTATGATAACGATATGGCTGTAGGATGGGTAACTTGAGCAAAATTAGATATTAAGTGGTTAAAAAAAAATTTGAAATAAAAGTGGGTTCAAGTAGTATATGCCAAAAATGTATGGACTATATTAAAAATAGAAGCAATGTTACAAAGAATTATTAATTATTTCCCTTTAACCTCTTCACTCTTAAGGATTGAAGCGTTACCTAAACCATTATTTTGTTTCTTAATTTCATCATTAATTAACTTGTTAATTATGGTAATTATTATTGCAGTTTTTTTCCCAAAATAACCTTCCAAGTTGATATAAATATATTTCTCTTTCCTTGCAATATTAGTCATAAACATAACTTTTCCAGGAAATGGCTCTTCCAGATGATCTTGAAGCTCTTAATAAAGCCTTGTCAGGTTCCTCCATTTTCTTTTCTCCAACTTCAATTTTTCATGGTCTTCAATATTCTTCAATGCCTAAATTGTAAATTTTCGCTGAAGTTTTTAAAATGTTTCCCTTTTGATTCTTAGTATTGCCTGCAAATTGTTTATAATTTGATTAAATTTTCACTTAATGGAATTGTTTTCCTCTAAAATATCAATTTTTATGTTATTTTCCATTTCTTAATTACTGCTTTCCAAATGTAAGCCAGCAATTGTCCTTCTAGTATGCCAAGGAATTTAATTCAAGCAGAAGCTAAACATTTCCTTTATCAATTTATTATAATCCTTTTTTCCATGTAATTTTCTTTCCAAATATTCCTATAAATTCATGTATTTTAATTTAAATGATTTCTTCAAATTATCTAATTGCAAAAAAGTTGAAGTAGATAGCATGGTTAATTTGATCATTGAAGCTAGCTAGCTAGTTAATTCTTTGTTCAGAAAATAAATAAATGATCAATTTTAGTTATTTTTTCTCCTTTTCAGGGATTGGAGTGGATGAGAATTCATTAATCTCTGTAGTGGCAAATTCAAACCATGAACACAAGAAATCCCTTAGGAAGGGATGTTCTAAGTTGTTCGTCGAGGATGAAAATGGATTTGAGCGATTGGATCAGTCTATCATAAAAAATCTCAAACTCGAATTCAAGCGATTCAGGGTGTGTTACATTATACCTTATGCATATATGCATACATAAACCAACACTTTTAGTATAATATTTAGCTTAAAAAAGAGTCAATCGGTTCATAATTAGTAAATTCCCTTCTTTTCTGATCTTTCTTCTTCAAATAAATGAAAATAAAATTTAAAAAAAAAAATGAAAGAAGAAGCATCATCAGCTCAATCTTCCCTGAATGACCTAGTAATAGGGCAAGAGAGATTTTTGGGATTCAAAGTGTAAAAGCAGTTTCATTGACATAATCTATACCTATTCAACATATGCATATATAAAACTAATTATAAATCAAATTGGCTATTTTTCCTCCTTTTATTAATAGAATATGGTAGACAAATTATAACCAAACTACAAAATCAGAGTTTTGATGGACTCTCATCTTAGTTAAGAAGTCAACAAAATGATTTTCTCTCTAGATATGAAGTAAAATGATTTTTCCAAGACCCGAAAGAGATTTTTCTTTGTTTTTTGATATTCTAAAACTAGAATTATAATGTCCAAAAGATGCGTATAGATGAAATTTCTTGGGGTTTATATTTTATTTTATTTGTGTGGTTGTTAGGATGCTGTGGTCCTTTCACTCTTGCATCCTTGGGAAAGAGATGCTCGTTTGATTGAAAAGGCAATGAAAAAGGGCCCAAAACACTATAATGTCATTGTAGAGATAGCATGTGCCAGATCATCAAATGAATTATTGGGTGCAAGAAAGGCTTATCACTCCCTGTTTGATCACTCCATCGAGGAAGACCTTGCTGTCCACATTAAGGGTTGTGAGCGCAAGGTGAGTTCCATAATCTTTAGGCTCCTATAACAATTTTTTCGGGTCGAGTTCAAATGAAAAAAATTATATTTGTCCCAATATTTTTTTTAATAATTGAAGAGTGACAATTGAATTTGTTTTGGCTCGAATTTATCTTTTACAACATGTTATAATTCTTTTAATTTCGACTTGTCCCAATAATTTTACTGAAACATTAATTTTGTTGGCCATCCAACCCAATTATAGTGACTAATTTGGACCTTCAATAATATAAAGCCTTATCATATTCCCCTTTATCCTTTGAACAGCTCTTGGTGGCACTCGTAAGTGCTTACAGGTATGAAGGGCCAAAGGTAAAGGAAGATGTTGCAAAATCTGAAGCTCAAATCCTTTCCAATGCAATCAAGAATGCTGATAAAAAGAAACCTATCGAGGACGAAGATGTAATCATGATCCTTGCTACAAGGAGCAAACCACATCTTAAGGCTGTCTGTGAACACTACAGCAAAATCTGTGACAAGAGCCTCACTGAGGTACAGCAAACATGCAATAATGGATAATTCCACTATATAGTGTAATATATAAAATATTATTATCCAATACACTGTAGGTGTGCTAATGATAACAAATTGAGAAATTAATTATATGTATTTGACTCTCTCGTGCTTAATTTTTTGTTTAGGATCTTGAAGTTGAGGGAATTTTAAAAGTTACTGTACAATGCCTGTGCACCCCTGAAACATATTTCACCAGTGTAAGATTATTATGAAATTTGTGTGTGTGTTTTTTTTTAATAATTTCCTTGTTAGTTTTCCGAGCTTTTATTGTCCTCTTTCTTTACAGGTTGTGGATGGCGCTCTCAGTGTTGATGCGGATGAGGAATCCAAACGAGCACTGACCCGAGTGATTGTAACCCAGAAAGAGGCGTTGGTGAAGGAGGGTTATGTTCCAAGCAAAATTCAAGGGACTCTTGCAGGGCTATACAAGGATTTCATACTTGGCTCGCTAGCCTTGCCAGAGGAGAAATAAACAAGCCACTCTAGCTTGTTATATATGCTATTGAATGATTTATTCTTATTCATGTTTAGTGAATGACATTATCTCCTTACAATTGGAATTGGTTGGTTGTTTTCATTGTTCGTGTAAGAGTCAACCCAATTGAACTCTTTTGATGATTGGGAGTGGGGTTGGGATTACCTAAATTCGGCTCAAACTTTACAATATATTAATATACCGTAACTTTTCTTAATCACTTGAATAAGAGATTGATGACACCCAATCAAACTCTTGAGCTAACTCAGTCACAACCCGCTTGCAAAATGAATTCTGGAAATAAGTTTATGGAGCCAATATTAAATGTGAGACCCGATTATTTTACACTGTACACCATATTTGTAAAGAATTGATAGTGAAAATAAATATCGAATGTGGATTTCCACTTCCCATTTTTATTGGATTTAAATTCTATATGGTGTATGTGACGTAGAATGAATATCTAAAAATTATAAGAATGGAAATTAAATATAACATGATGCGCTTATCGGAGGAAGCTTTGAAATTTAAGCATGAAGAAAAGTCAAGAAAAGAGACTATAAGTGGACTTTACGCCACTTTGCTTCTTTTGTACAATTTGGTTTACACACCAAATGGCTTAACCAATTTTCATGCAATGTGAAAGATAATTAATGGCTGTTGGACAAATGAAGAAAAGATGAAATAAAAAGTCAGTATAGTTGACTGGAAATGGCGTGGAGAGGAAGGAGAGAGAAGAGAAAATTTAGTCAAAACGGACTGCAGCAAATAGCTTCACCACCGTTCCTTTTGTCACAATTTTCTTCAGTTTTTAATGCATGAAAGACATGAAATGATGAAAGAAAACGGGATAAGAATAGGTGGTAGGTTCTGAGTGGATTTGAATGACTATATAAGAAGAATACATGAGGAAAAACCACACTTTGCTTCTCGCCCATCCTATTTAACTGCAAGTTCAACTTCGTTTCTTCCGTTCCTCTCATACGTGAACCATGGAATTTCATTCTTTAGTCAATTAAACCTTTTCTCCAGCGTTGAAGAGCTAAGGAACAAGCAAAGTAAAGCTAAGTGAGATAGAAAGCAATCTGTTTCTGGAAGTACAACTCAGTTAAGGTGAGTTCCATAATTCTATGGTTCTCTTGATATTCAATGTTAGATTTCTATGTTTTACAACGTAATAAACATAGATATAGCCTTGTTTTAGTTAAATCTTGTTAGAAGATATAAGAAACTAGAACAAGATGTAGTCTGGAAAATAATCGAGAATGAACAAGGAAAGTACGGGAAATGGTGTAAAAATGATGATAAATAAGCGAGTTCAGCTATTATAGGCGAGCTAAATAATATGGAGTGTGGTCGTGGGCGAGGTCACCACATGTTAGTTCAATTCATAGGTGAGCCCACCTCTGAATAGAAAGCCACATATGCCGAACTCAAATGCATAGGCATGGCGAGTTGAAATGTTGGGCGAGCTCCCACAAATAAGCCAATATGTGAATGGCGAGAATGTTGGGCGAGCTCTCACAAATAAGCCAATATGTGAATGGCGAGAATGTTGGGCGAGAATGTTGGGCGAGCTCCCACAAATAAGCCAATATGTGAATGGCGAGAATGTTAGGCGAACTCCCACATGTAAGCCAAAACGAATGGCCAGTAATGTTAGGCGAGCTCCCACGTGTAAGTCAATTAATGAATGGTGAGCTTTGTTGGGCGATTGGCGAGCTCTTTTGGGCGAATGACGAGCTCTGTTAGGCGAGCTACTCGCCAAAGTGTTGAAAATTTTCGAAAAGAAAATATTAATAGTTTTAATCAATTATTTTGCAGCCGAGAATTAAGGACTTGGTAAAAGCGATCGGGAAGGCGATTGGGAAACAAGGCTACGTAAGACTAGGTAAGGGAGATGTGTGTGAAGTGAATGCATGTCCTGTGGAGAATAATTTTCTGAAATTATTGAGAAATTGTTTTGGTTTATGACATGCATTAATTTGATAAATTGTTTTGATTTGGGCGAACTGGTAAAGGGCGGGCGAGCCAAAGTGGGCGAACTCTTTTATAATATTTTGGGCTAGCGACCTTTGTTTTAATAGAAATCCGGGCAAACCAAATTGGCCGAACCCTTTTATGATGTTTTGGGGCGGGCGAGTTGACCATGGAAGTGCCGCATTGGGTGAGTTGACCATGGAAGTGCTACATTGGGCGAGTTGACCATGGGCAATGCCATAATAGGCGAACTGACTATGGGCAATGCCGCAATGGGCGAGCCAGTTTTACTTGTTTTTAAATGCTAATATTGGCGGGCGAATAGTAGGTCACCGCAATAGGCGAGTTGACCATGGGCGAGCTGACCATGGGCGAATTGATTTACTTTGTACTTTTCTCACACAAAAAATGGTGAGATTTTGGGCTGGTTTTATTAAGTTTATAAACAAAAAATATAAAACCTTTTTGGAACTATAAATCATTTTGAGAAAATGATAATATGGGTAAAATAATTCCTTAAAGATTCTTTATGAGAGATAAAGTGATTTTTGAGACTTTAGGCCCCTAGTTTCATGCATTGTTATTCACGAGGCTGATGGATCTGCCAAGTCATCAGAGGTCTCGAGGTCACCTGGCAAGTGGACCCGAGGACCACCTATAGATTATGGTCATAGATCTACTGTATCCCTGTGGGGATGATTATTCTGTTCTTGAGGGGGGAATGATGATAGCATGATTTATTTGTAGGGTGATGCCTAGTCTCAACTTATTGATTTCTGTTTATTGAGAGGATTTATTGAATCCTATTTACTGTTTACTGCATTATATTGTAAACTGTTTAGCTAATGATTTGAATATCAAAGACTGTTTACTATATCCATTGTTTTCCCTACTGGGTTTATTGTTGAGAAAGATAAACGTATTTGGGGGAATATAGTTTTAGTTGTATAAAGCAGCATACACCTTCCTTACTGAGCACGTAGTCGCTCACCCCTTATTTTCCACTGCACAGATTGTTGATCTTGGATTAAGAGAATTACCTTCCAGAGATTATCGACTGCTAGAGTCAACAGATATTCGATATCGAAGGTATATTATTTTCTTTTATATATTCAGCAGAATTGTACAGTACTACTTTTAATAGAAAGGAATGTATATACATCTTAAAGAAATAATGTGACAATTCATAGTTCCATATTAGTTCTTCAAGAAAAACCCTCTGATGCTTCTCGTCCAGCATATGTACTGCAAACTCAAAGTCTTGGTTCTTCCATTCCTCACGTACATAAGCCATGAAAACTTCATTCTTAGTTAGCCAAACCTTTCCTCCATTGTTGAAAAGCTAAGGAACAAGCAAAGTAAAGCTAAGTGAGGCAAGAAAGCACTCTGTTTTTTGAAGTGCAACTCAGTTAAGGTGAGTTCCATATTTTTATGGTTCTCTTGATATTTAATGCTAGATTTCTATGTTTCACAACGCAATGAACATAGATATAGCCTGGTTTTAGTCAAATATTCTTGAATATATAAGAAATTATATGGAAAATAATCAAGAATGAATAAGAAAATACGATGGGCGAACGACGAACAGACTTACTTAACTGCTTGCCAAATAGGTGAGTACTCGCCCAAAAATTGAGGCGAGCTCAAGAGTTGCATGAGTTGGCGGCATATGAGTTTGCCAAACTCTTTGGATAATTGATGATAGTTAAAGAAAAGGGCGAGGATCAAGGATCGCCCAAAAAGATGAGAATGGTGACTAATTGTGATCGCCCATGTGGAAATGTTAGTGATCGCCAATGAGGCGAGTAGGTAATAAAGAACTCGTTAAAGTTGTTGTTCAAGTGGGGCGAAATCCCACCTTTAAGCCAATAAAGGCTTGGCGAGTTGAATGTTGGGCGAACTCCCAAAAATGGTAGTGGCGAGTTATGGCGAGCAAGCTCCCACTTGTAAGCCATTTGATGAATGGCGAGCTCGGTTGAGTGAGTTAGTAAGAACTCTTATGGGCGAGCTGTTTGATTATTAAGTCTCGCCAAAATGTTGAAAATATTGGAAAAGGAAATATTAATAGAATTTATAAATTATTTGCAGCCGGGAATTGGGAATTGCTATTGGCGAGCAGAAAGCAAGGCGAAGCAAGGCTTCGTAATATCAGGTAAGGAAGTAGTATGTGAAGTGCATGCATGTCCTGTGAAGTTAAAATTGTATGAAAATTATTGAGAAATTAATTTGGTTTCTGACATGCATTGGTTTGATGGATTATTCTGACTTGGGTGAGCTACAAAGATAGCCAACCCCTGTGTTGTTTGTTGGACGAACTGGTTAGGGCGGGCGAGCCAAACCTTTTAAGATGTTTTGGGCGAAGAAACATTTTTATGAGATATTGGGCGAGTGTCCTTGTTTTAAAGAGAAATCCGAGCAAGCCAAAGAAGGCGAACCCTTTTAATGTTGTTTGGGGCGGGCGACCTGTGCTTTAATAAAAGGCGGGCGAGCCAAGTTTGGCGAACCCCTTTATGTTCTTTTGGGCAAGCCACTATAGGCGAGCCATGTTACTTTGTTTTGAAAAGCTAAGTGGCAGGCGAATACTAGTTCACCGCATTGATGACTTGACCATGGGCGAGCCAAATGGGCGAGCTGACCATAGCGAACAGGTTTCACATTTCCAAATTTTCTTAATAAAAAAATAAACTAATTTTAATATCTTTGAAAATAGAAATATGAGACTTTTTGGGGGCGAGTTGAATATGGGCGAGTTGACCATGGAAGTGTCGTATTGGGCGAGCTGTCCATGAGCAATGCTATAGTGGGCGAACTGACCATGGCGAGCTGCCATGAGCGAGTTAGTTTCACTTGGTTTTAAAAGGCTAATGTCATAACGTTTCCTAGGGTTAGGACGCTAGACATTAAACAAATGGAGTCGCCACCAATCTTTTTTAACCTAGGTGTGATTGGCCACCTAAATGACTCTAAGAACTGGTCTACATTTTAAGTTTTGGGTTCGGGAGTTCATTTACGTGTAGGGAAGGTTATAGCACCCCTACAACGCCCAAAATTGGTACCATTTTAATCTTGTATTATTTTAACTTAGTCTTAATTATGTGGCCTTTATATTTTATTGTTTAAATATTGAAAATTCTTTTAAGAATCCTCCATCATTCTGGATGAACTCTTAAAAAATCTTCTCACCTCAAGAGTATTCAAGGGGTACCATTCGACTCCCTTGAAGAGGCTCCGTCGTCGGGAGTATTTTAGAATTTTTATTATTCCTTAATTTATTTTTTTATTTAATTATTTTATTACCTTTATTTATTTATTCATTTAAATATTATTTTTTTATATATTATTTACTAATATTTTTAGGATTTTGGTATTTAATATTGAGAATATCTCCTAAATTTTCCATCATTCTGGATAAACTTAGAAGAACATCATCACCTAGGAATTTCTCAAGTGTTACTCATTCGCAATCGTCTTGAGGATTCCATCATCGGAATTATTATTATTTATTAACTTTATTTATTATTTATTATTTTATCTTTATTAGAATGTAAATTTTATTATTTATTATGTTTTTATCTTTATTTATTATTCGTTTATTTTGAAAATGCCTTCTAAATCTTCCATCGTTCTGGATAAATTTAGAAGGATCTTCTCACCTAAGAATTCTTCGAGTGTTACTCATTCGTAATCGCCTCAAAGATTCCATCATCGGAATTAATTAATAATTTATTTTTATTTTTTATTATTATCTTAGAGCATAACTTTTATTATTATTATCATCATTTTTTATTTTATTTTTTATCATTTGAAGAATAAAGTGTCAACCTTTATTTTTGAAAATACCTTTTAAATCTTCCATCATTCTGGATAAACTCAAAAGGATCCTCTCACCTAAGAATTCATCAAGTGTTACTTATTCGTAATCGCCTCAAAGATTCCATCATCAGAAAGGTCTAACTCATCCTCAACATTTATTATGCCATTATCTATTAATTAAACATCTATCTTAATAACTTTTATTTATCTTTTTAATTATCATTTCTTATGTTTTACTCATTCTATCATTTGTTATCTTAGTTACTTAATTTTAAGGTTTACTTGTTCACCTAATTTTGTTATTTATTATTTTTAATTTTATTAGTCTTTATACTTTTATATTTTGTATTTTCAAACATCTTTATTCTAAGAAAAGGAACTTAAAGCATCAAATAAAATGCTTAACCATTGATAACAAATACCACATGGCGTCAGACAAGTAAAGCATAACCATTAATAACAAGTACCACATGGCGTCAGACAAGTAAAGCAAGAATGCTTACCTTGATAATGGGTAGTCGGGTTTGCCAAAGCAAATTGATTTGGGCTTTGAAGATTATTGATACGGTCTGCTCTTGAATTGATGGGCAAAAAATAAACGACACTTTAAACCCGATACTAGCCTTAAAACAGCAACAAATGATGGAGCTATTCTGGAAAGCCAAAAACAGGAAGCAGATATGTAGTGGTGTCGTCTGGTTCGGGAATCTTTCTTGTCGTCGATGCTGCCACTGCTCGTCTACGTTTTTTTTTTTTGAAAATCCTCCCCGGTTGCTTGTTTTAGCTGCTTCCTAGCTTTCTTCGTGGAGAGACTCAAAAAGAGCTCTTATGGTGCTACTGCTTTTCTCTACTCTGAATAATTTTTTTTGGATGCAGACTGCTTTTTTCTATGAATTTTTTCTCTGAGAATTGTCCTCCTCTAAGTTATGGGGTTTAACCCCTTTTATAGTCATAAACTTGTTAGAGTCCTAATACAACTCAACCTATTCTATTAATTATCTTTTATTTTTAATATTTTATCTATTTAATTTTTATGTTAATCCTAATCTAACTCTATCAACTTTAATATTAATCTAAATAATTATCCTAAAAAAAATCTAATTATCCTATCCTAAAATTAATTTTATTTTATTTTTTTCTTATCTCTACTCTCTTTTTTTTTTATTTATCATTCCTAAATCCTATTTAAACTTTTAATTTACCGATTAATGTTAATTCTAAACTTAAAAATTCTAATTTAATTCTAGCCTAACTCTAAATTGTCAAATTAAAATACAATGTCACCCAATCCAATTAATTATTTTTATAAATTAAGACTCCGGACAAAATAAGGTGTCTACAGCTGCCCCTCTTTGCACATTTTCTGAAAATCAGGAATTGTGCAAAGATAATTAGACAACCATTTTGTCCGGATTTTTTTTTGTTTTTTTTCTTTTTTTATAAAATATTTACAATTTTTAAGAAACATTTAGTTCCTCTCACCAGAGGCTGTAAGAGTTTGACAAATAACCTTGTGCTCCTCTCATCAGAGGCATTGGAACTTTCGAAAATAACCTTGCGCTCCTCTCACCAGAGGCATTGAAACTTTGAAAATAAAGGGCTCCTCTCAACAGAGGCATTGAGACTTTTGAAAATAAAGAGCTCCTCTCAATAGAGGCATTGAGACTTTTGAAAATAAAGAGCTCCTCTCAATAGAGGCATTGTGACTTTTGAAAATAAAGAGCTCCTCTCAACAGAGGCATTGAAACTTTTTGAAAAATAAAGAGCTCCTCTCAACAGAGGCTTTGAAACTTTTTGAAAAATAAAGAGCTCCTCTCAACAGAGGCTTTGAGACTTTTGAAATAAAGAGCTCCTCTCAACAGAGGCTTTGAAACTTTTTGAAAAATAAAGAGCTCCTCTCAACAGAGGCTTTGAGACTTTTTGAAAAATAAAAAGCTCCTCTCAACAGAGGCTTTGAGACTTTTGAAATAAAGAGCTCCTCTCAATAGAGGCATTGAGACTTTTGAAAATAAAGAGCTCCTCTCAACAGAGGCTTTGAAACTTTTTGAAAAATAAAGATTTCATTTCAGAATGCCAGCTTACATGGGTTTGACTGGGCTTAACTTTCATTTTGATGCCAACAATATTAGGCTTCATCCTCCTCTAAGGTGCCAGCTAAACTGGGCTTTATTCTTATCTAAGGTTTTTCAAAAATATTTTTCTCATCATCTTCTCATACCTCATTATTCTTTCAAATTACCATCTCTTATATTTTCATCATATCCATGGTATTCTTACACTTTCTCTTTTCTTCAAAATTTTCATCATTTAGAACTTCTTATCCTAATGTTTTAACAAATAGTTCAATGTCAAAACGCAGCAATTAAACGTCATGCATGTCATGAATATAATGAATGCCATGAATACCACAATGCTATGAATGTTATGCACATGTCAATGTCATTCTCCCTGAATTATTCCATGAATGTATGTAAATGCAATCTCCATTGTGGTAACAAGATTCTCAAGCTCATCTCATTTTTCTCAAGTCCACTCAATTTGTTGGAATCTTCTTATTTAAATCTTCTATCTTCACTTCTTATCCCATCTCCTATCGAGTCTTGGTCCAATTATGCTCGAAGACTTGCCATCATGCTTTCAAGTTTATATTTTCCATCATTTTTTATTGTTGTTTCTTTCTCTCTCCTAGTAATGCAAGATTTCTCAAAAGAATATATTTTTTTTCAAAACTTTACCCAAAAAAGGTTACCAACATTTATTTATTTTCCTTCCAATTAGACCACCAATGTAATGCACTCATACATCTTCTCAATTTATTATAGGGGTGAAATGAATTTAAAATGATCATGAGAGATATGGGTATTCATTCTTAGAAAAGGAACATGAAATCAAGAAAAATCAATGGGACAGTTTGGAATAGGGTTTTCAGTATCCATTTAATAAACATTTTGACAATTTCAATCAAGTCAATCTAAAATTCTTTTCTAAAAGCCCACTCTTATTGATATGTTCTTTCATGTAGTGTCTGTCAGTCTTGCCCTTGTATCAAAACTTTTTGATGATGATATTTTCCTAAGCTGCCTTTTCAGGTTTTCAACTTAGGTGCCCCTTATTTGATTCAAACTGCCCTTTTTGGGTTTTCAATTTTGAATCCCCCTTTTTCTTTTTCTTTTTATTTTTCTTTTTCTTTTCTCCTTTTTTTCATATTTTTATTTTTATATTTTTTTTTCAAATTCATTGGCTTTGACAAACTTCAACCTTCAGCGCTCAATCCAAATTCATGCCCCTAATAGGCGTTCTTGATTTCGATCCAAAATATCTTCTAAAGCTCATGGGTTTCTTCATTCAACTTGATCTACTTCCTTCAAAGGATCATTATCTCATTATACAAATATGTCCTCATTCAATACATGATTCTTCAATTTAAGCATTTACATTTGATCAAAATGGGCTTTTAAAGGCATGTAATGTAGGCTCAGGTGAGGGCTTATGAAAGAAAAGGATATAATAGGCTCAAAATGTGTTTTAAGGTTTATAAACCAAGGGATCACTTTTTTATCAGGTAAAACATTTAGGCATTTTGCCCCTTTCTAATTCACTCATTTCTTTTCTTGCTTTTTTTTTTGAATTCAAACCCTTTTTCTTTTCTTTTTTTTTTCCACAAAACTGGGCTATTTTTTTTTTCGCCCTTTGATTCATCATGAACACTTTCATCTTTGCCCCTAAAATGATTTTCATCTTCTTTGCCCCCAGTGTGGAGGGTGATCCTTGGTGGGTTACATTACAAAAAATATAATAGGCTCAAAAGGGGTAATCGAAGGACAATTTTACTCATGCTTGAAGGATAGTGAAAGAAGGCCATTTATCATTTCAAATGTAAATACTCTCAATAAAAATTGTTTATTGAACAATGACAAACTTGTTAGAAGCTTCTGTGAGAGATTCACCTTTCTTGTACCATCTATCAAGTGCGGATGGTGAATAACCTTTCCTTCATTTTCTTGCTTTCACAACATTAGCAGACTAGTAATTCATCAACAATAGCAGTTGTTTCAAAATTGAATCCTAGATTTATTGACATCATTATCATCATGTTCATTATTTGGATACTTGTGAATAAAAGGTAAGGTGAGGATGTGGGAAATGGCAAATGAACAGAGAAAATGAGAAAATGACAGTGCATCACACTAGTCGCTTTATTGAAAAGGGAATAAATAAAAGTTAACCCATACATAAAACTTTATTTTGTGCTTATGGGCTTAAGCACTTTCAAAAACTATCTTGCATTACTTAAAGAAAAGAAAGCAAAAACAAAACTAGAATTTATAAATCTTCAAAATCGCCAGGCTCGAACCCTTTATGCCCCCACGAAACTCATCCCTCATTGGTATGGTTAGGCAATGGGTTTGCATCCGTAGCCGATTCCCCTTTCGTTTCAAAATTCAACATGCCAGCTTTTATCAATCCTTGCACTCTATACTTTAGCGCAATGCAATTCTCTAGAGAGTGACCCACGTTCCCGAAGTGATACTCGCATCGAGCATTCTCATCATACCACTTCGGATATGGAGGCTTGAGAGGTTCCGCATAGACGGGTGCGATGAGTTGTCCTTTGATCAATTTTGGATACAACTCAGTGTAGGTCATGGGGATTGGGTCAATGGGAGTCCTTTCTCTTTGCAGCCATGATCCTTTAAGATTGCCCTCATGTTTATTGAACTGCATAGCTGACTGAGTAACTGGTGCAGGTGTCTGAGGAATAGGTTGATCATTAACCTTGGGGTATGAATGGTAAGGATTTTGAGTAGGATAGTAAGGTTGTGGCATGTGATAAGGGTGTTGTGGGACATAGCCTCCATATTGCCTTCCATATGCAACAGCATGGACTTCTTCTTCCCTCTTTTTGTTAGCTCTTCCTTTCTTCTCAATATTGTTGGGAGCTTCAATCTTTCCACTCTTGATTGCATTCTCAATTATCTCACCAGACAATACCATATTAGCAAAATTCTTAGTGGCATTACTGATCATCCTATCGTAATAGGGCGCCTTCAAAGTATTAACGAACATAATGGTAAGCTCCTTTTCTGAAAGTGGAGGTTGCACCTCCGCAGCCATGTCACGCCACCTTTGGGCATATTGCTTGAAACTCTCATTAGTTCTCTTTTCCATGCTTTGGAGTGACAGACGATCAGGGGCCATATCAGCAACATGTCGATAATGAGCCATAAATGCTCTTGCCAAGTCATTCCAAGTGGTGATTCGAGTTCCATCCAATTGATTATACCACTTCGCTGCAGACCCAGTAAGGCTTTCTTGAAAGATGTGAATAAGAAGTTTATCATCTTGAGCATAGGCAGCCATCTTTCGACAGTACATAATGAGATGAGACTTAGGGCAAGAAGTCCCATTGTATATGAGACTTAGGGCAAGAAGTCCCATTGTATTTTTCAAACTCCGGGGCCTTAAATTTGGGTGGGATGATTAAATTAGACACCAAACACAACCCCATAGCATCCATGGGACCATATAGGTCTAAGCCTTCAATAGCTCGAAGTCTTTCCTCCAACATATCGATCTTTTGTTGTGACTTCACCTCATCTTTCTCTTCTACTTGTTTGACTTTTATCTTTTCAATCTCCCTCGGGTCATCCAAGTTAGGTACTTCAATTGGATCAGTAAATTTTGTCCCTTGGGAAGGGAGAGTTTGTCCCTGAGCTGGGCCAAACATTTGAGGTATGGATGTATAAGCAAATGGATATCCTCCTACTTGAGATGTTTGACTTGGATGAGGACCGAATCCAGGAGGGTATATGGGATCTTCCATGCTACGTTGTTGGACCCCTTCTTGGATAATGGCTTCTTCCATTACTCCTTTGCTTTTGCTCAAGTTCTTCAATAATTCAGTTATTTGGGCCAATTGCCCCCTCATTTCCTCTTGAGCCTTTTCCATCTTCTCAATACGGACACTTTGCTCTTCTTCCATGATCCTAGCTTGATAACGAGTGAGATACGAATGGGCTTTTGGTCGGGCTATCTTTGAACCTTTATTACCACAATTAGAGTTCATTATTTCTCATATGGTGATGATTGAAGAAGTTTGAAAATGCTTTGTTTGAAAACAATGATTGAAGATGAACAAAATGAGATGATGCTACATGTGTATGAATGGGATGATATGGTAAAAAGTTGCCATGTAATAATAATGGATGATTGATGCATGAAAATGTTTTGGTGAAGAACACATGGTGCCCTTTTGTGTCTCATGTATAAATCAAAATCAAACAAACTTGATCAAAAATGTGTCCTAAGCATGGGTTGATATGGCTCTATCTTACAGTTGGTCTTCCTAATTTCATCATATGCATGGCTTTAGATAAAAGGGCTAAAGGTTCCCAAATTGTTCCTTACTATCATCCACTCTGGACTAGTAAGGCACCCTAATCCTCACCCATGACAGGCTACAAGCGGAAAAGGTTCAACTTGAGTGGGAGTATTTTGCTAGCCCATGCGGAGGTTATCACCTCACGAGAGCGGTAGGTACTCTACTCCCTCCTAGAAAGGACTGAGCTCGGGTCGAGAGCTTTATGCATGCAAATGCAAAGTGTGGTGTGTGAGAAGGAACTTCATCTTATTAATTTCCACAAAGCACTCAAGAAATCAACAAAAGAGCATCAAACAACATCAGAACTTTCCAAATTTAGACCATCAAACTTAAACTTAGTATAACACAAGATTAAATTATGGCTTGACTCTCTTAATTATCCCCAGTGGAGTCGCCAAGCTGTCATAACGTTTCCTAGGGTTAGGACGCTAGACATTAAACAATGGAGTCGCCACCAATCTTTTTTAACCTAGGTGTGATTGGCCACCTAAATGACTCTAAGGACTGGTCTACATTTTAAGTTTTGGGTTCGGGAGTTCATTTACGTGTAGGGAAGGTTATAGCACCCCTACAACGCCCAAAATTGGTACCATTTTAATCTTGTATTATTTTAACTTAGTCTTAATTATGTGGCCTTTATATTTTATTGTTTAAATATTGAAAATTCTTTTAAGAATCCTCCATCATTCTGGATGAACTCTTAAAAAATCTTCTCACCTCAAGAGTATTCAAGGGGTACCATTCGACTCCCTTGAAGAGGCTCCGTCGTCGGGAGTATTTTAGAATTTTTATTATTCCTTAATTTATTTTTTTATTTAATTATTTTATTACCTTTATTTATTTATTCATTTAAATATTATTTTTTTATATATTATTTACTAATATTTTTAGGATTTTGGTATTTAATATTGAGAATATCTCCTAAATTTTCCATCATTCTGAATAAACTTAGAAGAACCCCATCACCTAGGAATTTCTCAAGTGTTACTCATTCGCAATCGCCTTGAGGATTCCATCATCGGAATTATTATTATTTATTAACTTTATTTTTTATTTATTATTTTATCTTTATTAGAATGTAAATTTTATTATTTATTATGTTTTTATCTTTATTTATTATTCGTTTATTTTGAAAATGCCTTCTAAATCTTCCATCGTTCTGGATAAATTTAGAAGGATCTTCTCACCTAAGAATTCTTCGAGTGTTACTCATTCGTAATCGCCTCAAAGATTCCATCATCGGAATTAATTAATAATTTATTTTTATTTTTTATTATTATCTTAGAGCATAACTTTTATTATTATTATCATCATTTTTTATTTTATTTTTTATCATTTGAAGAATAAAGTGTCAACCTTTATTTTTGAAAATACCTTTTAAATCTTCCATCATTCTGGATAAACTCAAAAGGATCCTCTCACCTAAGAATTCATCAAGTGTTACTTATTCGTAATCGCCTCAAAGATTCCATCATCAGAAAGGTCTAACTCATCCTCAACATTTATTATGCCATTATCTATTAATTAAACATCTATCTTAATAACTTTTATTTATCTTTTTAATTATCATTTCTTATGTTTTACTCATTCTATCATTTGTTATCTTAGTTACTTAATTTTAAGGTTTACTTGTTCACCTAATTTTGCTATTTATTATTTTTAATTTTATTAGTCTTTATACTCTTATATTTTGTATTTTCAAACATCTTTATTCTAAGAAAAGGAACTTAAAGCATCAAATAAAATGCTTAACCATTGATAACAAATACCACATGGCGTCAGACAAGTAAAGCATAACCATTAATAACAAGTACCACATGGCGTCAGACAAGTAAAGCAAGAATGCTTACCTTGATAATGGGTAGTCGGGTTTGCCAAAGCAAATTGATTTGGGCTTTGAAGATTATTGATACGGTCTGCTCTTGAAATTGATGGGCAAAAAATAAACGACACTTTAAACCCGATACTAGCCTTAAAACAGCAACAAATGATGGAGCTATTCTGGAAAGCCAAAAACAGGAAGCAGATATGTAGTGGTGTCGTCTGGTTCGGGAATCTTTCTTGCCGTCGATGCTGCCACTGCTCGTCTACGTATTTTTTTTTGAAAATCCTCCCCGGTTGCTTGTTTTAGCTGCTTCCTAGCTTTCTTCGTGGAGAGACTCAAAAAGAGCTCTTATGGTGCTACTGCTTTTCTCTACTCTGAATAATTTTTTTTTGGATGCAGACTGCTTTTTTCTATGAATTTTTTCTCTGAGAATTGTCCTCCTCTAAGTTATGGGGTTTAACCCCTTTTATAGTCATAAACTTGTTAGAGTCCTAATACAACTCAACCTATTCTATTAATTATCTTTTATTTTTAATATTTTATCTATTTAATTTTTATGTTAATCCTAATCTAACTCTATCAACTTTAATATTAATCTAAATAATTATCCTAAAAAAATCTAATTATCCTATCCTAAAATTAATTTTATTTTATTTTTTTCTTATCTCTTATCTCTTTTTTTTTTTATTTATCATTCCTAAATCCTATTTAAACTTTTAATTTACCGATTAATGTTAATTCTAAACTTAAAAATTCTAATTTAATTCTAGCCTAACTCTAAATTGTCAAATTAAAATACAATGTCACCCAATCCAATTAATTATTTTTATAAATTAAGACTCCGGACAAAATAAGGTGTCTACAGCTAAAGTTGGCGGGCGAACACTAGTTCTCCGCAACGGGTGAACTAATTATGGGCGAGCCACTATGGGCGAGTTGACCCTGGCGAGCCAATTTAATCCATATTTTCTCATGCGTAAATTGGTGAAAATGGGTTGTTTTTAATATATTTGTAAACAGAAAATATGAAACCTTTTGGAAAGCAAATCATTTTGAGAAAATGATAAAAATTATGAAATAATTCCATAAAGGTTTTTCATGAGATATAACTTGATTTTGAGACGTTAGGCCCTGAATTCATGCATTATTATTCATATACTTTGCGTGACCCATCTGGGGCGATGGCTCGGGTCAATAGACCAACGGGTGCACTCCAGGGCGTCACAAGGCTGATGGACCCGCCAAGTCTTCAGCGGTCTCGAGGTCACTTAGCAGGTGGAGCTGAGGACCACCTATAGATTATGGCCATAGATCTAGCAAAGATAGCCATGAGGGGCGATGGCCTACGAGTGCACCCTAAAAGCAGACGACTTGTGTTCCTGAGGGAACAATGAGAGCATGATAAATTGTTGCCTAGTCTCAATTATATGATTTCTGTTTACTGAAAGGATCTATTGAATCCTGTTTAATGTTAACTACATTCATTGTTTTCCTAATGGGTTTGATCGTTAGGATAATTATGTGGTTTTGGGGATATAGTTTTTATAATTATAAAGCAGCATACACCTTCCTTACTGAGCACGTTGTCGCTTACTCCTTATTTTCCACTCCACAGATTGTTGAGTTAGGACTCAGAGAATTACCTTCCAGAGATTCGATATCGAAGGTATGTTGTATTCTTTTATATATTCAGTAAAATTGTACAGTACTACTTTTAATAGAAGGGAATGTATATACAGTTGAAGGAATCAATTTAATAATTCATATTTCCATATTAAACGAGGAATAAGAATACTAATTCTTATTAAAGTGTAGAGAGTTGTTAAGCATCACAGACAGCCTAACCGGTAAGTAAATGTAAATTATAAGTAAAGATTATGATATATTGTGGATTTGGGATGTTATAGAAATTACGAGCAAAAGTTCAATTTTTTTAAATAATACATTCTCATTATTTAAAGTTACAATCATAATCAACATATTACATTTTACAAATCGGTAACTGATAAACTAATAAATACAAATAACAACAATAAATTAAACAACTAACAAACTAAATTAAACTTGATCTCACACTTGGTGAGATTTAAACCTGGGACCTCAATGTTCTAGGGCCTCTTCCTTCCCATTAAGATTTAAGCTAAGGCCTCATTAGCCTAACAAAGGTTGATTTAAATGCTTAATTCATTTCTCTTGACATTAAAACATTTAATTCCATAATTAGTCACTCTTTGTTTCGTTAATATTAACATTATTCAAAATGTAAAATCTAACAAGATGATAAATAATTAAATATATGTAGGAATGTGCCAACGAGACTTTAGTTCAGTGGCAAAAAAGAGGCTTTGAAATTTTGAAATCTCATATCTAAGTCTCATTAAGTGAGAGATCAAGTTTGATTTATTTATTTTTTGTTTAGTTTGTTGTTATTGATTGTATTTATCAGTTTATCAAATTATCGGTTCATGAATGTAAAGTCTATGATATGGCTATAGGATGGGTAAATTGTGTGAAATTAGATATTAAGTGGTTAAGAAAATAAAATTGAAATTAAAAGTGGATTCAAGTATATTAAAAATAGAAGCAGTGTTACAAAGAATTATTAATTATTGCCCTTTAACCCCTTCAACAACTCTTAAGGATTGAAGCGTTACATAAACCATTAATTTGTCTCTTAATTTCATCATTAATTAATTTGTTAATTATGGTCATTATTTTTGGTCGAAAAACCTCCCGGTATCGATGACTAATCTGAAGTCAGGAGAAGCAGAGCATGGTTAGGCAGTCCCCCTCCCAACACTGAATTATGGTCATTATTATTGCTGCTTTTTCTTTTCTTTTCTCTTGTATTTCTAATATTTTCCCAAAGTAACCTTCCAAGTTGACATAAATATATTTCTCTTTTCTAGCAATATTAGTCATAGACAATAAGTTTTCCACAAAATGGCTCTTCCAGATGATCTTGTTGAAGCTCTTAATAAAGCCCTCTCAGGTTCCTCCATTTTCTTTTCTCTAACTTTAATTTCCCTCGTCTTCAATATTCTTCTTAAATCTAAATTGTAATTGTTCACTGAAGTTCTTAAAATTTTTCCATTTTGATTCTTAGCATTGCTTCAAATTGTTTATAATTTGGTGAAATTTTCACTCAATGACATTTTTTCCCTCTAAAATATGAATTTTTATGTAGTTTTCTATTTGTTAATTACTGCTTTCCAAATGAAAGCCAGCATTGCTCCTTTTGGTATGCCAAGCGATTTAATTCAAGCAGAAGCTAAACATTTCTTCTATCAATTTGTTATGATACTCTTTGGCAGGTCACTTTCTTTCCTAATATCCTTGTAAATTCTTGTATTTTAAGTTTCTTCAATTGATCTAAGTTCAAAAAAGTTGTAGTAGATAGCATGGTTAATTTGACCATTGAAGCTAGCTAGCTAGTTAATTCTCTGTTTAGAAAATCTATAAATGATCAATTTTAATTATTTTTTCTACTTTTCAGGACCGGAGTGGATGAGAATTTATTACTCTCTATAGTGGCAAAATCAGACCATGAACAAAAGGAACTTCTTAGGAAGCGATGTTCTAATTTATTTATTGAGGATGAAAATGGATTTGAACGATTGGATCAATCTACCATAAAAAATATCAAACGCGAGTTCAAGCGATTTAGGGTGTGTTACATTTTACCTTTTTTGCATATACGCATTCATAAATAAACATTTTTAGTTCTATATTTAGCTTAAAAAAGAGTCAAATCTGTTCATAATTAGTAAGTTCCCTTGTTTTCTGTTCTTTGTTCTTCAAATAAAATGAAGATAAAATAAAGAAAAATGAGAGAAGAAGCAACATCATTAGCTCTATCTTCCTGAATGACCTAGTAACAGGGCATGAGAGATTTCCGGGATTGAGGTTTAATGGCAGTTTTATTGGTAGAATCTATACCTATTTAACATATGCATACATACAACTAATTATAAATAAAATGGCTGCTTTTGGGAATTAAAAATTATTAATAGAATACGTTAGAAAAATTACAACCAAACTGCAAAATCAAAGTTTTGATGGACTCTCATTTTAGGGAGTCAACAAAATGATTCTCTTTAGATATGAACGAAAGAGATTTTTCTTTGTTTTTTGATATTCGAAAACAAGAAATATATGTAACCAAAAAATATAATGTCAAAAGATATGTATAGATGAGATTTCTTGGGTTTATATTTTTTTTTTCGTGGTTGTTAGGATGCTGTAGTGCTTTCACTCTTGCATCCTTGGCAAAGAGATGCTCGTTTGATTGAAAAGGCAATGAAAAAGGGCCCAAAACACTATAATGTCATTGTAGAGATAGCATGTACCAGATCATCAAATGAATTATTGGGTGAAAGAAAGGCTTATCATTCCCTGTTTGATCACTCCATTGAGGAAGATCTTGCTACCCACATTAAGGGTCGTGAGCGTAAGGTGAGTTCCATAATCTTTAGGCTCCTATAACAATTTTTTCGGATCAAGTTCACATGAAAAAATTGTTATTCGTCTCAATAATTTTTTTTATGGTTGGAGAGTGACAATTGAATTTGCTTTTACTCAAACTTATCTTTTACAATATGTCATAGTTCTTTCAATTTCAACTTGTCCCAATAATTTTACAGTAACAGTAGTTTTATGGGCCATCCAACCCAATTATAGAGTCTAATTTGGTTTTGGACCTTCAATAATGAAAGCCTATTGTGTTTTCTCTTTATCCATTGAACAGCTCTTGATGGCACTCGTTAGTGCTTACAGGCATGAAGGGCCAAAGGTAAATGAAGATGTTGCAAAGTCTGAAGCTAAAATCCTTTCCAATGCAATCAAGAATGCTCATAAAAGGAAACCTATCGAGGACGACGATGCAATCATGATCCTAGCTACAAGGAGCAAACCACATCTTAAGGCTGTCTATGAACACTACAAAAAAATCTCTGACAAGAGCCTTACTGAGGTACAACTAACATGCAATAATGGATGATTCCACTATATAGCATATTATACAAAGGATTATTATCCAATATTTTGTTAGTGGAATCTTTTGATTTCACTAGTAGATGCGGCAATGACAACAATTTGAGAAAATAATTATATGCATTTGACTCTTTCATGCATAATTTTTTGTTTAGGATCTTGAAGTTGAGGGAATTTTAAAAGTTACTGTACAATGCCTCTGTACCCCTCAAACATATTTCACCAGTGTAAGATTATTATGAAATTTGTTTATTTTATTTTATTTTATTTTATTTTGTATTTCCTTATTAGTTTTCGGAGCTTTTATTGTCCTCTTCCTTTACAGGTTGTGGAAGCTGCTTTCAATGTTGATGCGAATGAGGAGTCCAAACGAGCACTTACCCGAGTGATTGTAACCCATAAAGAGGCGTTGGTGAAGGAGGGTTATTCTCCAAGCAAAAATCAAGAGACGCTGGCAGGGCTTTACAAGGATTTCATACTTGGCTCGCTAGCCTTGCAAGAGATAAAGTAAACAAGCCAGTCTAGCTAGTTATATATGCTATTGAATGATTTATTTACATATATATATATATTATATATATATATATATATATATATATATATTAGTGAATTACATTATCTTCTTACAATTGGAATCGGTTGGTCATCTTCATTGCTTGTGTAAGAGTTAACCCAATTGAACTCTTTTGATGATTGGGAGTGGGGGCTGGGATTACTTAAATTCGGCTCAAACCTTATAATATATTAATATGCCATAACTGGCACCGATTGCAGGCTTCATGGATGCATGACTGGAGCGGGAACCTGAAAGGAGTGCAGCTGGTATGATTTGGTTTTGATCCTAGCCATGTTAAGCTCATGATTGGTGCTACAGAATCCGAGGTAAAGCCTACAAGTGCAAACATTAAGGCTACTGTTAATAAGTAGTGAAGGAAGCTAATGAAGGAGATGTCCCCGTTTTTAGTGGACATGTATCTACAATTTCATCCTTGGATCCGAGCCAATTTTCAGGCAGGAAGAAGCAACGTACCTGTGATTTATAATTTTATGTCTCAATTCAGACCTAGGCTTGAGAAAACTTATTTGACGGTTGCCAAAAAGACTCGTTTGTAGTGTATTTTCTTTTTGGTTTTTCTGCTGTTTGCTTTGTTGTTGATTTTCTGTCTTATGATTTTTCTGGTGTATATTTTGCTGAGTCCGTTGTTTACCATCTTTGGACACTTTATATGAGTCTTTGTGACTCCTTATCTAATAAAATTTTCTTGACTTAGCAAAAAATGCCATAACTCTTCTTAATCACTTGACGAAGAGATTGTTGACATCCAATCGAACTCTTGAACAAGCTCAATCACAACCTGCTTGCAAAATTAGCTGTGGAAATTAGTATATTGGTTGGGATGTTAGTTTCTTTTTATCCTGGATTATAATTTTTTCGGGTTATGGATCAAGTTTTGGGAGTCAGGCTGATTACAGAATGAAGGGGGATGAGTTGTGTGTGTTGTTCTTTGAATGGGTTTATGCATCGGTATGTGCAGTATGGGTAAATTGGCTTTATGGTGTGATTGTTTCCTTGAATGTTGTTTGATAGATATATGTAAAGATACGATGGCCTGATATTGCAGATTGGTGTCAAATACCAAACTGTTCTAATGAGTTTTTGTGTCTTTGGGATTGGTCTCTTAATGATTCGAGCTGTCTCTTTCATCATGCTTACTTGCTCATGGGGTGTTTGTTGAATTGCCAAAGTCTTAGTGGTTTGGGACTTTTGAAGGATTTGGTTCATCAATCTTGGTAGGGGCTGATTGGATTAAAAGAAGAGGTTCTGATGCTCAATGTTTCAGACTGAAGAGTTAATTGTTGTTGGCGGTAGGTATAATGATTTTGTTGCTCTCATGTTTCTCTCTTTTGTTATGGAAGGCGGTCAGCTTTCATCTGTTATGTTTTGATTATGATGTTTGTTTTTTAAAGGATTTGGTGGTTTTTGTTCCTCTTTTCTGATGTTTTGTTCCTTTGGTGGTTTGGGGTTTTGGTCTGGACCCTGTTCCTACAGGGATTCGATGTATGTAACAATTTGATTCTACACAACGAAAGCCTAATATTGAATTAGCCCAAAAAAAAAGTTAATGGGCCTAATATTTCAATTGGGTAAGATACGACAGAGAAAAAGTAAATAAAATTGCAAGATTTACGTAGTTGGGTCTGCTTAGACTTCTGAAGAAATTAAAAGAGAATTCTCATGACTATATATATATATATATAGATATATTAGAGTTTGATTAGGATTTGAGTGTCAAATCCCGTTAAATTCTACTCTCTTGTTGCATGAGATTTATTGTTTAACAATTGCACATCAGGTACAATTGGATGATTATATTAACGTCATTCTAGTTATATAGAATGTAAACACATCCTATTAAAAAGAGGGACTAGTTGCCATAGTTGGACATTCTCGAAAAAAATTAAGAGTTTTGAAAGATTTGCTTAGTTAAAAGTTTTTCAGAGATTCGCTTGGCTTGGTCCTCATGGGTATTGAAAATATGCCAGATGATTCCTTGCAATCCGTATTCAATCTTCTAGACGAAGAAGACTTGAAAACAGTATCGGTTGTCTGTAAAGATTTCTTGAGAAACTTAAATATTTGCAAGCAAAGATTGAAAGTTATTCATCCCAAGATTAGTATACTTTCTGCACATCTGAAGAGATTCAGAGGAATAAAAAAAATCGATTTGAGGAATTTTCTTGGTGATATAGATGAAGCAATTCTTGGGATCGCACGATCTGAACTAGAACTCAATGTTCTTGATATTTCATGTCGAAAAGGAATCAGGACGGAGAGTTTAAAAGAGTTGGGTTCAAATTCAAAGATGAAGACTTTAAATGTTATGAAATTGCACTCGGTTAATCGTTTGCTAGACAAAGATCTTGTGGTGATAGCAAATTCGTTTCCTAGATTGGAAGAATTCAAAATCGGTTATAAAGCTAATTATAACCCCAGAGAACTGTCTTTGAATGAGGTCAGTTCATGGTTTCCTACGGATTACGGGTTTGAATTGTTGGCATCTAAGCTTAAGCTTTTAAAGAAAATCGATTTCTCTGGAGAACATATTGTTTCTGATCGATCTCTGATTGCTCTTTCATTGAGTTGTGTTTTCCTAACAGATGTTAAGATCTGGTGTGACAATAACGTGACAGAAAATGGCGTTGGTCTTCTCCTTCGAAATAGGCCAAACTTGGAAGCTCTTTCGATTAGATATGTGAAGCCTTCACAGTCTACAATCACTATTGAAAATTCAATTAGCCATGCCAAAGCCTTAACTTCTCTTGAGTTTGTCAGTATGAAGGTTTCTGACATGCTTCTTAACGCAATTGCCAAGGCAAAGCTTCGGTTAAAGAAATTCAGGATCATCCTTTGCAAAAATTTTACAGCTGCGGGTTTGCTTATGGTTTTAGCTAATTATCAGCTCACTAAGTTACGCATTGGTGCATCCGGAATTGTAGATCAAGATATAAATCTTCTTTTAAAAGGAGATGTAAGCAAACTCACTCACATAGAGATCAGGCCATGCGTGATGACAAAATCAGCAATGTTCTTACTGTCAGCCAAGTGCCCTTCACTGGAAGAGATCAGAATCAATTACAATTCAAACGGTCACCCACAGGAACTTGAAGAATTGGGATTCTTTTTCCCCAACGTAAGGGTTCTTGATTTGACTTCATGGCGCCAGACTATCACGACCAAAACCATTAAAGCTATTTTGAAGAGTTGCAAGTTTCTCAGAAAACTAACACTACACGGAGCAAAGGTCACTGAGGCAGAGTTAGATAATTCAGAAATTCCAGAAGTGAGTTTGGGGGATCTAAAAATCTCATTTTCATCCATAAGTGATGAAGGGCTTGCAGAAATAGCAAATATATGTCCTCGGTTGGTGTCGTTGGATTTGAGTTATTCCGAGAAACTACCGGTTGAGAGTGTGAAGCAAATTCTCAAAAACATGACGACTTTGAATTACTTGTATATCGGTGGCCGTGATAATATAAATAGTTCTAATTTGTTAGAATGGATGTTGTCTACGGGTAACTTGGCTTCCCTCAAGAAAATATATGTTGGAATACATTTTGCTCCCAGTAAAGAACAAATAGCTAAGTTCTTCCACCATGGTTGTTTGCTCCTCCGCTGGTAAGGAGATTAAATTAGAGCCTCTTACGTTGTGTTTGCTTACTCTTTTCATTCCTTATTCAACTTCAGACTGCATGCTTTTTTCCAAGTTAATCTGCATATTGTCTTAGATTCTAACAGAGGATTTTTTTTTCTGTTGCAGATAGTCTGTTGAGAGAAATATTTTTGATCTTCCTTGATGGTCAGCCATTATAACCTTTTTATGAAAATATATTTTAATTTCCATTACCTCCATTTAGCTGTACTGAAATTGAATTTGTTAAATTACAAGATTAGTGTCTCTCTTTTACTAATTGAACCAATTCATGTCAATTAATTAATTTGAATAATTTTCAGGTTAGCACTTAGCAATTGGCTGTGGACAGGATGAGATGAGCTGCACGATTCTTCCGTTAGAGATTGTTTTCCATTATTTATGCTTAATTACATATTTTCTAAAGAAACATTGTAAACCAATTAAGACATTCCATGTTCTTCTCTTATTACTTTTTATATTAATCCATTTTCGATCCTTAGAGCTCAGAATAAAATTTCTGAAAGTTTGTCAGGCAATATCCTTGTATGACAAAATATAAGCTTGAGGTTTGCAATTGAATGACGTTAACTGTTTTTGGTATTGTGAAAGTTTTGGCCTGATTGGAAGTTTCTTAGGATGCGTTGTTCTTAATGTTGGTTGTCTATTGATGCTAGGAAGTGCTCTGTTATTATTGTTTCTGAGTTTGGGCTGTTGGAGGGTAATTGGGATGATTTCGGTGATGTGTTGGATTTGTTGGTGTGATTTTGCATGGAGGATGTTTGATGAATGTCATGAATAAAATTTTTCAAAGCCTTTATCTAGATGGTCATAATTCAAAGGATGGTATTAGACTTGTTTTCGGTGAAGGGTTGACGATTTGTAGGAATGGAGGTGTATGAGTGCAGTTGTTGGTGGTTGGCTGTGATTCTTAGGTAGATGCTATCATGGGTTGTTGCTTGTAGGATGAGGTAGGTTAGGGATTACAGGGTGTGTTAGATTGTTGGGGTGTTGTTTTATTCTGTCAAGTGATAGTAAAATGCTTGGATAGTGATGTTGTGGATTTAACTTACTGGATTTGATAAAGTGGGTTGGATTTGGTATTTGATTTTTCTGAGGCTGACAGTGTGGTATTCTATTTGGCTTGGTAGTCGGTATGTTCTTCAATTGCCTTTCTGATACTCTCAACGTGCTGCCTGGCAGCAATTCTTTCCTTCTATGCGGTCCCCTGCTGCTCTTCCCATGGTGTTCTAGATGGCTTCTGTATTAATTGTGTTCCATTATTTATGCTTAATTACATATTTTTCTTAAGAGACCTTTACTTTGAAATTCTCAAACTTTTAATCTACGTAACTTGCTTGAAGAGGACATTAGGCATCTAAATCCTCTCAAACTTGCAACCTACTGGACTTTGTCCAATATACATGTTATTTGAGTTAATGCTTAATTATATAGCTCAAAATGAAATTCTAAAGTTTGTTAGGCAATATCCTTAAATGAGACTGACAGAAGTTTGAGGCCTACAATCGAATGATATAATATAGTATTACTATTTATCAGTTTCTTATTTTCTTATAAGATGTCATCACCAAATAGGCAAAAAAGGGGAACAACCAATGATAAATCCCAACCAATTAATTAGAAATTACACCAAACCAGCTAGAGATATCAATTTTTTTGGGGATTTAATAAAAAAAATTAACTATATGTTATACTGTAAGGCCCCAGTTCACCAAACAGGGTCACGTTACTCACCCGTATTATCCGCTTTAGGTCTAGAACACCAAGCAAGACCCTCACGGATTTGTCCTAAGGGTCCTGAAGAACTCAGGATAAATCCCCTTGAGCGCGTCCGTAGTGACTCGAACACTTGACTTCCTCAAATGTCAAGTCACTACTAACCACTAGGCCTAATGGTTAGTAGTGACTTGACATTTGAGGAAGTCAAGTGTTCGAATCACTACGGACGCGCTCAAGGAGATTTATCCTGAGTTCTTCAGAACCCTTGGGACAAATCCGTGAGGGTCTTGCTTGGTGATCTGGACCCAAAGCGGACAGTACAGGTGAGTGAGGTGACCTTGCTTGGTAAACTGAGGCCTTACATATACTATATATAAATAGCCTTTTTAACGCGAATTTTTTATTATATTTTCTTATAATTTTAATTTTTTTTCTTTTTTCTTTTTTCTTTTATACTTATTTTATATTATATTAAAAAAGAATGTGCATATGATCATTGATCTACTATATATATGTAAAGACCACTAATTTTCCGTATCTAGTTTGTAGGTAAATAAAAGAATTAAATAACCTAAGTATCAAGATGTATATATCTAAATTCAATAAAGAAAATAAATAGATAATTTGTATAGTAATTAAATAAATTAAAGGTTATAAAAAAATGCACTTACAATGTAACATCCCAAATCCACAAAATACATAATATTCATTTATTAATTACACTCACTTACCGGTTGGGCTGTCTGTGATGCTTATCAACTCCTATCACTTTTATGAGGATTATTAAATTATTACCTTAAGAGGTATATACATTCCCTTACAATTTAGAGTAGTACTGTACCATGTTACTGAATATACAAAAGAACACAACATTCCTTTAATATCAGATCTCTGTAAGGTAATTCTCTTAGCCCGAACCCAATAATCTGTAGAGTGGAAAATAGGGAGTGAGCGATAATGTGCTCAGTAAGGAAGGTGTATGCTGCTTTATAAAATAACAGCTATCTTCCAAAAAAAAACAATTTAATTATCTTAACCATCAACCCATAAAGAAAACAATAAATATTATTAACTTTAACAGGGTTCCATAAACCCTTTCAGTAAGCAAAAACCAATAAGTTGAGACTAGGCAATAAATAAATCATGCTTTGTTCCTCCAGGAACATAAGTCGTCCGCTTTTGGGGTGCACCCGTAGGCCACCGCCCCTCACGGCTATCTCAGCTAGATCTATGGCCATAATCTATAGATGGTCATCGGGTCCACTTGCCAAGTGACCTCGAGACCACTGATGACTTGGCGGGTCTATCAGCCTTGTGACGCCCTGAGGTGCACTTGTTGGTCTATTGGCCCGAGCCACCGCCCCAGGTGGGTCACGCAATCACATGAATAGTAAAGCATGAACTCAGGGCCTAAAGTCTCAAAATCGTATTTAATTCCTAATAATTCAAAAAAAATATTATTCTCATTTTCATAGAAAATGTAAATTGAAATCTGTTCGCCCATGGTCAGCTCGCCCAATCTGGCTCGCCCATGGTCAACTCGGCCATTGGTCAACTCGCCCAATGGTCAACTCGCCCAATGGGTTGCCCGCCCCAGAGCAACATTAAAAAGGGTTCGCCAAATTGGCTCGCCCGGATTTCTTCTAAAACAAAGCTACTCGCCCAAGACATTAAAAGTCATAAAAAGTGAGCTCGCCCAAGTGGCTTGCCCACCTATATCAGTTCGACTAACATAAAAACAGAAGGCCAGTTCGCCCAACCATATAAAGGATGGGTTTTTAGCTCGCCCAAATCAATATATAATTTATCCAACCAATGCATGTCATAAAACAAAACAATTTTACAATATTTCATAACATTTTTACTCCACAAGACATGCATGGACTTCACATACAACTCCCTTACCTCGTCTGATGAAGCCTTACTTCCCGCTCGCCTTATCAATCTCACTTCTTGGCTGCAAAGTAAAACATTAATTCCATTAATATTTTCTTTTCGAATATTTTCTAAGCTATTTATATTTTCCTATTGGCAAGATTGAGTTCGCTATTCGCCCATAGAGCTCGCCCTTCCATAATCGATCTACTCTTGGGAGCTCGCTCAATCATTCTCACCATTCATATGGCTTATATGTGGGAGTTCACCTAATCAAGGCTAATGTGTGAGTTCACCCACACATCAATTCAACTCGCCCTACACCACTTTTATTCATTGGCAACTCGCCTATGCATTAAACTTGCAGGTGGTGACCTCGCCCTTACTTCCACATTCCAGATTTTAGCTCGCCCATACTAACTGAGTTCGCCCATTATCATTATTTCCAGTATTTTCATTGTCTATTCTCGATTCAGACTACACCTTGTTCTAGTTCTTATATATTCTAGCAAGATTTAGCTAAAACAAGGCTATATCTATGTTTATTACGTTATAACCATAGAAATATCCATCAATTTATCAAAATAACCATAGTAATATGGGAGCTCACCTCAACTGAGTTCTTCTTCCTGGAGCAGAGTGCTTTTCTGCCTCTCTTAGCTTTACTTTGTTTGTTCCTTAGTTCTTCAACAATGGAGGAAAGGTTTGGCTAACTAAAAATGAAGTTTTTATGGTTCATATATGAGAAAAATGGAAGAGCTAATTGTGAGCCTGTGGTGAAAACAGGATGGCGAGAAGGATTTTGAGGAAGATGAAGCTGGCTAAGTGGGTTTTCTTCAGTTATATTCTTCTTATATACTCACCCAAATCCACTTAAAATCCACCACCTGTTCTCATCCTGTTTTTCTGTCATCATTACCTTGTCTTGTAACTCATTAAATGGTGAAGAAATTATGGCAATGGCGTGATGAAGAATTTTCTACTGTCATTAAATGGTGAAGAAATTTCAGCCAAAAAGGGATGGCTACGAGGAGTCTACTTCTGCTGTTTGACTAATTTTCTCCTCTTTTCTCTTCTCCTTCTCCTCCACGCCACTTCCAACCGCCACTATTATTGACTTTCATTTCTCCACGCCAATCCACTTCCAGCCACTATTATTGACTTTCATCTCATTCTTTTCTTTTGTCTTGTAGTATATTAATTCCTTAAGAATTTCTCAACACAAGACTTCGGCTGGCCCTTGTTCATTAATCCCTTTCACACTTTCATTTGATGCTTTTAATTTCTCTCATTCCGTATGGGCGATCAGGAGCCCTCGCCCCTTTTGGCGAACCCCCTACTCGCCCTCAGCACTATCCTGGCGTTCTGTTCACCAATTTAGCTCGCCCATTGGCAAGCAGCCTTCCTTGCTCGCCCACTGGCGAGCTGCTCGACGTCCTCGCCCATACGTTATCTCACCAACATTCTTCCATGCACATCTCAAGTTAAGGAGCTTTTCATCCAAGTAAAAATCAATATTCAATATTTACTTTATTTACATTATCAAATTTTATGAAGTTTGGGTTTACAGTAACGTAAAATCAGATCTTACAAATCTTTTTGTGTGTGTGGCGTAAACAGTGGCTTTTGAAGGTGAGAATAAGGCGGAAATATCAGGCTGTATAAGGGTTCTCGGGGCTAGGAAAGACAGTTAAAAATAAGTGATTTTTGGAGATTGAGCAAGGCCTTTGTGCTGGGCTGAGTTTAGGGGCTTAAGTGAGAAAGAGAATTCAAGAAAATGCTAAGAGTGCAAGGTATGCAAGTGTGATTGTTATCAAAACTTGAATGGAGCAAGATAGGTAAGGGAAATATATCCTAAGTTGCTTGTTGGTGCCATATTGATGTTATTTATATATTTATGATATGATTGTTATGAGTTAGATTTAAAATACATGTGTGACATGGATATATGGATTAAAGATTTCGATAAGCGCAAGATTAAGTGTGATCTTAGCATTGTGGAAAAATAAATAATAAAGGTAAATAAATTTACCTTGGTCGCTCTATAAAGAGAGTATGGCAAAAAGGGATTATTTTACTTAAGATCAAGAATACCTTAGACAGATACATAATGATATTACATTTTGATGTGTATTGGTTGTAGAAGATTTGCAAGGAAGTGGAAGAGCACAATTAGCCGAGTGCGGTGCTTACTAAGTGCCAAGTTCGATGAACTTCGGTAAGTATACACTAAGTTGGTGATAATGCCATATCGTTATTTATGATTATAAATTATAAATTATAAAGGTATTGAGCCTTGGTGATTTATGATTAGTTTTGGCTTTCAAACATTATTGAGAATTGATTTATGGATTAAAACTTATTTGGAACTGTTGTGACTGAACCAAAACAGGCAAAATAGTGGCATAAGGAAGGCAACCATAGGTTCGGCTACTTGAGGCATTTAGGGATTGTGGAAAAATAATGTGTAAGTGGTGATACAAATTGGGTTAAGGAGAATTTAAAAAGGGTAACTATATTTGGTTACTTGGATTTAATTATCTAAGATTATAAGAGAAATAATAAGCATTAGAATGGTGATTAATATATATATATAGACACACATATACAGGGAATTAAAGTGTGCATGTATATAAGTAGTAAGGAAGATTAATCATGACTAAGAATGAGAAAAATGAGTAAGGAACGGTTAGATAATTATTAGATTGAGAATATATAGTATGAGTATGTGGGTATACATATGTATATATAAATATAAATATATATATAAATATATACATTTGACATTGTGTGATGTGATTATGTGATCCTGTATATGGTATAGGAATGAAACAACACCAAGGAAATTAGCAAGTGAACTCAAGTCTGGTGCTAAGTTTGGCAAGAAAGACAAGTTGTGAATTCGGTTTAAGCATGGTGTTCTAAGCATCGAAACTCAATGCAATGATAAGATATATATATATATATTATATATATATATATATATATATCAAAACGTAGGAGATACTGAAAAATTTTAAAATCAACTGCTTTGGGTTTATAAATTGTATTTTTCTTACAGTAGGTTTTAAGAAAATTAAGTTGTTATGCTGTTGGATTTTTGTAAAAATATTGGTTTTGTGAATTAAGCTAGAGCTAAGTAACCATTTGAAAAGAGCAAATTTTCTAGCAAGCTTATTTTGGAAAAAGGTAAATTTTATGATTTTGAATTGCTTATGAAACTTTTAGCCGAAATATTAGTTTTCATGGAAATTACCAACCTATGGTATTTTTAGAAAATATTATGAATATGTATGAATTATTTACTTTTGAAAGAAAATATATACACATTCATTTGTGAACTTTTATGAAGTTCAAAAATACTATTTTGAATTCCGAAAATATATATAAAAATGTTTTGATACATGGCTAACTAAAGTCACTACATATTAATTCTAACTACTGTGTGACCTTGATCCAATCCGTAGTAGGTATTTATCTTCTGAGCTGTGTGACCTTGATCCAGTTTACAGTGGGCCCAGTTGATACCTGATCAGTGCTCACTGCGAACCCCCTCTGGACTATGACCATATGTCTTTCCGACTTGCACTTTCCCTCACGGGAATATCTGGACTGCATGATTATTACTTAGTCGTTAATATGTCTCCAGCTTAGTATGTGTATGCTTTTTCATATTTATTTATGTATATGAATTCTAAATGGTTGATATTGGATTTCGAAATCGATATGGTTTTATTTTGACTATCCGCACTGAAACTAAGTGTGAGAAGTACATACATGCGTGGGTTTATGTAAGATCCGATTCTACACTACTGTAGACTTTAATTTCATAAAATTGAAAATGGAAATTAAATAAGTAATGAATATTGATTTCCACTTGGGTGAAAAGCTCCTTAACTAAAGAGGTGAATGGAGCAATTTCGGTGAGATATTTCCCGGACAAATACTTTAATTGAACAGGTCGCTCGAGGGTGATCGCCAATAGTGATGGCGAGCTAGATGATGGCGAGGGCGAGTAGAAGAGTTCGCCACTACATGTTGATTCAGTTGATAGCCTAGTAGGCAAGTGAGGCAACAAGGTACTCGCCAAAGTTACAATGACAAATCAATGTGATCGCCAATTTGTGGCTTGAGTCATAGCAAATGGGCGAGTATAACAATGGTCGCCAAGGAAATCAGCTTGTAAATCGCCAAATATTGTTGGTGAACTGAAATTGAAATAGAATGGGCGAGCTGAGGGCTCAAGTTGACTAGGCGAACTGAAATTAGCACAGACAAAATGAAATAATGAATCAGAACGGCGCAGCAAAAATTGACTTTGGACGCCATACGGTTGGAGACAATTAATAGAGAGGATGTAAAGTCAATAAAGGAATTATACTTATTGGTTGAGGAGTAAAACAAAGTCAATAGCATGAGAAAAAGGCGTGTGGAAGGAGGACTTTCACGCCACTTGTGCTTTAGTTTTCTTCATGCGTTAAATGCATGAAAGACGTGAAAATGATGAAGGATACAGGATAAGGGACAAGCGGTAGCTTTGGATTGGTTTAGCATGGTTATATAAGAAGAAATGCTTGGGGAAAACTCATTTGGCAAACTTCATCTCCTTCACGAGAGCTGTGCAACTGCCAGTTTATGTTCTGATTCCTCTCATTTCTATCATGCCTGATTTACTAAACTTCAAACCTTAAGTTGGCTGAACCAGTAAACATGCTTATAAAACCTTTCCTCCATAGTTGATGAGCTGAAGGAATAAGCAAAAGGAGGCCAACATGAGACAGAAAACAATCTGTTCTGGAAGTGCAGTTGGTTGAGGTGAGTTTCATATTTCTAAAGTGTTCTTGAGATTCAATAATAGATTTCTATGTTTTACAAAGTAATAAACATAGAATGCAGCCTTGTTTTAGTTAGATCCTTAGAAAATATGAAAAACAAGGAAAATTATGGAGTAAGTGACGAGAATGGCGACTATTGTGATCGCCAATGATGAAAATTAGTACTCGCCAATGAGGCAAGTAGATAATAATGAACTCGCCAAGGTAAAGTCTTTGTTCAAATGGGCGAGATCGCCCAACTTTAGTGAAGTGAATTCATGGGCGAGCTCAAATGCATAAGCATAGGGCGAGTTGACTGGTGGGCGAACACCCACAATAAAACCAAGTTGGCATGGCGAGTTGAAATAGTGGGCGAGCTCCTTCTAAACAATATATGAATGGCGAGAATGTTGGGCGAGTTCCCACGTTTAAGCCATTTGATAAATGGTGAGCTCGGTTGACGAGCTAATAAGATGTGCCTATGGGCGAGCTGGTTGATTTTCTCATGTCTCGCCCAATTAATAGAAAATATTAATGGAAATTATATATTATTTGCAGCCGGGAATTTGGAATGGCTATTGGCGAGCAGGAAGCAAGGCTTCGTAATATCAGGTAAGGGAGATGTGTGTGAAGTGAATGCATGTCCTGTGGAGTAAATTTCTTAGAAATTATTGAGAAATTGTTTTGTTTTATGACATGCATTGTTTTGATAATTATTTGCTTTGGGCGAGCTAAAAGCCGACCCTTATGAGAAGATTGGGCGAACTGGTACAGGGCGGGCGAGCCCTTGTGTTTTTATGTTGGGCGAGTAAATCCCGTTTATAATTTTTTAAGGGCGGGCGACCCGTTTTGATAAGAAAACTATGGGCGAGCCGAAAGTGGCGAGCCAGTATTTTTTGAAACACATAGGGTGGCGGGCGAACACTTGTTCACCCCATTTTGGTGTGACCATGGGCGAGCCATTTTGGGCGAGCTGACCATGGCGAACAGATTTCTATGGTGTTTCCAACGAAAATGAGCCATTTTAAATATCTTTGAAAAAATAGAAAATATAAACCCTTTTTGGGCGAATTGACAAATGGGCGAGCCAATAAGGGCGAGCCAATTTTACTTTCTGATTTTAAAAGCGAAGTTGAGCGGGCGAACACAAGTTCTCCGCATTGGGCGAGTTGACCATGGTAGTATCCACTGAGCGAGTTGACCATGGAAGTGTTGCAGTTGGGCGAATTGATCATGGTAATGCCATAGTGGGCGAACTGGTCATGGGCGAGCCACTGAGGGTGAGCCATTATTGCTTGTTGATTTTAAAAGTAAGGTTAGCGGGCGAACACAAGTTCACCGCACTGGGCGAGCCATGTTGGGCGAGCTAAGCATGGGCGAGCAGGTTTTAAACGTTGAGATTTTGGAATGTTTTTAAGGTGTTTTGTAAACAGAAAGCCTAAACCTTTTTGAAAATCAAATCATTTTGAGAAAATGATAATATGGGTGAGATAATTCCACAAAGGTTTTCATGGGATATAAAAGTTATTTTTGAGATTTTAGGCCCTGAGTTCATGCGTTACTATTGCGTGACCCACCTGGGGCGGTGGCTCGGTCGATGGACCAACGAGTGCACCTCAAGGCGTCACAGGGCTGATGGACCAACCAAGTCATCAGCGGTCTCGAGGTTACTTGGCAAGTGGACCCGAGGACCATCTATAGATTATGGCCATAGATCTGAGATAGCCATGAGGGGCGGTGGCCTACGGGTGCACCCCAAAAGCGGACTTGTGTTCCTGGGGGAACAATGATAGCATGATTTATTTGTTGCCTAGTCTCAACTTGTGGATTTCTGTTTATCGAGAGGATTTATTGAATCCTATTTACTGTTTACTACATTTCAAAGTAAACTGTTTAACCAGTGATTTGAATGGTGTGTTGAGAGTGTTGCTTACTATATCCACTGTTTTCCTATTTGATATGATTTTAGGAAAAACAAATATTTGGTGGCATATAGTCCTTATTTTTATAAAGCAGTATATGTCTCCTTTACTGAGCGTATGAATCGCTCACCTCTTTGTTTTAACTCCACAAATAAAGAAAACACGGAGTTTGAGAGAATTAGCTCCCATATGGATAGCTACATATAAAGCGCGGGGGAAACTTATGTCAAATATGACATGTACAGTTACTTCTTTTTTACATTTCAGACATATGTATACAGTACTACTTTATTGAGAAAAAGACAATAGGGGATGTCAGATGTAAGGAATAATGAAAAGAAATTTCATATTCCGTATTTGATAAATAAATATTATTATTTATCACTATCATTGTAGAATGTTATTGGCATCGCAGACAGCCCAACCGGTAATAGTTGTATGGAAATACGTGAAAATGTGGTAACGGGCTGTTACAGTTTATGTTTGGAATTCAATTGCTTATTTTCAGCCTAAATGAAATGCTTTCTGATGCATTGTATAAGTATGATTTGGTTTCCAAATCATATGAATTTCGATTTTGAGTTTTAATAAATGTTTTAGAAGCTTGCATATAAAAATTCGGTATCTGTCTCTTATATATATTTCCTATTTGGCTCTATAAGCTCACCCCCCCCCCCTTCTCCACCTTCCAGATTATTTGAAGTAGTAGCTTGTTGGGGTGCTAGCATATCCTTCAAAGATTTTTGTACTATCTTTGGAGATATTGTAGACACCCTATTTTGTCCGGGGTCTTAATTTGTATAAATAATTAATTGGCTTTGGTGACATTTGTATTTTAATTTAACAATTTAGAATTAGGCTAGAATTAAATTAGAATTTCTAGATTTAGAATTAACATTAATTAGGAAATTAAAATTAAAATAGGATTTAGGAATAAAAAAAAAGAAAGAGAAAAGATAAAAAGAAATAAAAATAAAATTAATTTTAGGATAATTTATTTTAGAGTTAATGTTAGATTAAAATTAGACTTTTTAGAATTAGAGTTAGATTAGGATTAATATAAGAATTAGATAAATAAAATATTAAAAATAGGAGATAATTATTCGAATAGGTTTAGTTGTATTAGGACTCTAACAAGTTTGTGGCTATAAAAAGGGATTAAACCTCATGATTTATATACACAATCAAACACTCAACCTTAACAGAAAAAAACCGAGCCTTTCACCAAGCATTTGATCACCGATCAGAGCATCATCTAATCTTCATCACCGGTCCCCATCATCCAAAACCTGTGCTGAACCCTCAAGCCTCTTGCCTTAAAGTCATCAACAGTCAAGCCACCCTTTCGACCTTCATCGACCTTCTGCCCTTGTTCATACCCAGTCTGCGTCGTCACGCACCTTGCTACCACCTTGATCCGAGCCCTTCATCTCTGCAACGGCGAACCATCTTTTAATCATCAACTTGATGCGTTTCCACTGCTGTCCACCGCTGATAATTATTGCTCCAAGATTGCCGCTAGTCACCGCGCGACCCTGCACTTTACTGAAGCACAAACGAACCGTCCCAATTTCCTTTTCAGCACTGATCGGCCTGCACCAGCTCTACTTGGTAACGAATCACTACACCGCCGAGTCACCTGCTTCACTAATCGCTGCCCCTGTTTCGAGCTGTTGCAGCAAACCGTCGCCTTGCTCTGCTGCGGCGAGCTATCTTGCCTCCTAGCCTTGCTGCTTCGTCACGCATCATTTCTCCTTGCCTGCGCTGTGAAGACTCCTGGTTGTTGCTGGCCTTTGCTTCACCTTCACCACTTGCTTACTGCCACACCAGTTACGGACCGCATATTCTTCATTGCGCGTCCCTGTCGCACCAGCTTCATCACCACCCTGCTTTGCCGCCAAGTGCTACTGTTCTTCTCTTTCTTCCTGAAGCCTTAAGTATCAAGCTACTGCTCCGCTTGTCACCTTCGAGCAAACCTCGACGCTGCACCATCTCCATTGTTTCTTTGGGCTACACCACTGTTACCATAGCTATCTGCTGCAACGTGAAACAAGAAAAGAAGGGAGAGAAAGAAATAAAAAAGAAGGACGTGGAAGGAAATAAAAGAAAGAGGTAAAAGCAAGCATCGCTGGTCTTCTCTGCTGCCTGTGCTTGCCGCTGCACATTATCATTACTTCATCGAGCCAGCCAGCATCATCATCTCTGTATCACTCCAAGTTGCACCGCCACTGCCTGTCAATATAGGCTCTCTGTAAGTGCTCAGGTTGCTGTCCAGGTATGATTCTTTTACTTTTAATAACTAGTTGAAATATTAGTCTAATAATAAATGGGATTTCTTTGATTGATTAATTGACTAATAAGGTGATTTAATTAAATAACTTGATTTGATAATAATTAGATAAATAAGTGGACACTTTCATGATTTAATAATCAAGTAATATAATAAATTAATAATTTGATAATTAACCACACTTGATGATTTGGGTAACGTATATCTTAGGTAATGGTAATTTGCATGTTGATTGAATATTCTTATGTACGAATTTGTGTGACAAATAATTTGATAATTTTTTTTACATGGTATGTATGTTTGTATAAGTTGTATAATTAGTTTAAAATATTTATTCTTTATTAAGATATTGTTTTTGCATGATTAATTATTAAATTTGTAGTTTTCAATGTAGTTTGCATGAATAGTAGGATGTATGACTAAAATTTGACTTAATACATTAAGAGTAGAATTTAGGGAAATATAAACTTTTAGGAAAATATAATAAGAAAATTTTAAGGGTTAAAAACAATAAATAATAAATAGATAATAAATCATAAAATTTAGAGATAAATTGAGATTATTCCGATGATGGAATTCCGAGTGTCACGAATGGTTGCCATTTTGGAAATTCCTAAGTGAGGATATTTACCTTAAATTTTGCCAGCATGATGGAAGATTTAAGATAAGTGTTCAATATTAATAATCGATATTTATTTCTAAAAATATAAATATATTAATAATCAATCTCTATTTAAAATAAAATAAAAATAAATATTAATAAGAAATTAGGGAATAATGATTAAAAAATTAAAAGTACAATAATAATAAATTGAGAATAAGTGGAGGTTATCCCGATGATGGAATTATAAGGTGTCACGAATGGCTGACATTTTAAAATTCTTAGATGAGATGTTTTCTTTAAATTTTGCCAGCATGATGGAAGATTTAAAGAAAATTTTCAAGAAGAATAATCGACATTTATTTTCAAAAGATAAATAATATTAAAATAAAGATAAAAAATAAAATAAAAAATAAAGGATAATTAAAAAGGAAAAGAAGATAAAAATAAGAACAAAAGATGGAAAACAAAATTAAGATATTTCATAAACGATTTAACAAATCCGACGACGGAGCCTCTCCGAGAAAGACGAATGGATTTCTTGGATACTCTTGAGGTGAGGATGAAATTTAAGGAATTCCGCCAGCATGATGGAGAGTTTCTTAGAAATTGTCCAATATTTAAATATTTGAATTTGACAAGATTAAAGACCATTTAGTTAAAAATTATTAAAGATATCACAAAATTAGTTGGTACCATTATAAAATGGGCGTTGTGGGGGTGCTAACCTTCCTCACACGTAACCGTACTCCCGAATCTTAGATTCTTTGAACGCAGACCCTGCCTTATCTTTAGACAAGAATAGGTGACCAATCACACCTTAGGTTTGAATGGTTGGTGGCGACTCCTAGAATTTTAAAGTCTAGCGGTTAGGTTCACGGACCTAGACGTTACGACAGATATATAATGTATAGCTGTTCGATTTGTATTTAGATTTGTATTTTCAATACTTTTAGAGTATAGAGATGTAATTAAAGGAAGTATATGATACATCTACGATTTATAACAGTGCATGCAACTTTGATAGTCATATATTTTGTTAAGTGAAATGATCCAAATGGTGAATGCATGCTCACTTAGAAAATTTGAACTGAGACCAAATATTAAAGGATATTTATTTAGCTAATGTAAATTTAGCTTAAGAGTAGATTTTGAGACACTACGTATAGCTTAACCAAGTAAGTGGAAAAAAAAATTTTGTTCGTATTTTCAGTAAAAAGGGTCATTACAATATAATCACATAATAATAATTGGTATATTAATTTTAAGAAATTCTTTTTCGTCTCATTTTTATTTATCTGTTTTTAAGATGTGTCATAATGAAGTCCTTTTAACATTTTTGAACATTTAATAGTCTCATTATATATATATATTATATATATTTCAAATTGATTTTTCAAATTTTTGACAACAAAAAGTATAGTACATCAATATCATAAAAAAATTAAATTAAAATATTAAAAACACAAAATACAAAGGTTCTTTTATATCCACGAAAGGCAAAGAGTGATAAAGAAGATAAGAAGAAAGGAATAAAATGAAAGTCAATACAATTAAATAATTATAAATGTGATGAACTAATGTCTTTAGTATATTACTAGTAATCGGGCACAAGTAACAGTCAAACCTTTAGAAAATATCATGCCGATTTAAAAAAAAAAAGAATTTATATTACCTATCAATAGTGATTAATAAATTTCAGAAAAATGTTATTGGATGATTAAAATAGAAATTTCGAAAAAGCTGAGTGATGAAATGTGTAATTTACATTTTTTTTAATATGCATTGTTTTAAAAAAAAAAATTTATATTGCCATGTAGAGAGCGTCATTGTTACAATTGGATGATCAAAAAATAAAATGATAATTGATGATTAAATCCAATTTTTTCTTATTTGATTAATCAAAATAAAAATTCAATGGAATTTATCATAAATTAAACATTATCATTGTATGCCATATATTCTTAGGTCAAAAGCTTTAAAAATTCTAACAATTGGGGAAAGTTGTCAAGTCTCGGATCATAAATTGAATATTTCTGAATCAACTTCTTGCCTAACTTGGTAATCATCTCGGATGTGTATATAGAAACATATCATCATCAGAGCCTTTATCCCAATAGATTGGGGTAGGCTATATGAACCAAGATCTAAAATCACGTTAGATCGTCCATATGTATTCTCTGCCTCCATAGATTCCTATTCAAGGCCATTTGCTCATCTAATTCTAAAACCTCCATGTCTTTCCAAACTACTTCCTTCCAAGTCTTTTTCGGTCTTCCTCTAGTCTTAACCCTTCTCTCAACATCCATAGCCTCTATTCTCCTAACTGGAGCATCTACAGGTCTACGTCTTACATGTCCAAACCAACATAAACGATTTTCACACATTTTGTCTTCGATAGGTACCACTCCAATCATCTTACAAATATCATCATTTCTCATTCTATTCTTTCTTGTATATCCACATATCCACCGTAACATTCTCATTTCTGTTACACTCATCTTTTGTGTATGTAGCCTCTTAGTCGCCCAACATTCACTACCATATAACAATGTTGGTCTAACAACTGTCCTATAAAACTTGCCTTTTAACCATGTAGGAATTCCTTTATCGCACAACACACCTGTAGCACTTCTCCACTTACTCCATCCAGCCTGGATCCTATAGGTCACATCACCATCAATCTCTCCATCCATCTGTATTATTGATCCCAAGTATCGAAAATGATCCCGCTTAGGTATCGCCACCCCATCTAACTTCACTACATCATGCTCTTCCAGTCGGTTAGAACTGAATTTACACTCCATGTATTTAGTCTTCACTCTACTTAGTTTAAATCCTTTTGATTCCAACGTTTGTCTCCATAATTCCAACTTTGTATTGATCTCCACTCTAGTTTTCGCACATAGGACAATATCATCTGCAAACATCATACACCAAGGCACCTTATCCTGGATGGATTTTGTCAGTTCATCCATAACTACTGCAAACAAAAATGGACTCAACGCAGACCCTTGGTGTAATCCCACCATGATAGGAAACTCACTTGTTTACCCCCCACCTGTCCTCACATATGTCCTTGCGCCTCTATACATGTCCTTAATTAGTTTAATATATTTCAAAGGAACTCTTTTCTTCATTAAGGACCACCAGAGTACCTCCCTAGGCACTTTATCATATGCTTTCTCCAAATCTATAAAGACCATATGAAGATCATTACCCATTACTCGAAAGCGCTCCATAAGTTGTCTAAGCAAATATATTGCCTCCATAGTTGATCGACCCGGCATAAAACCAAATTGATTCTCCGATATCTCTACATTCTTTCTTAATCTCTGTTCTATCACTCTCACCAATAGTTTCATCATGTGACTCATCAATTTTATGCCTCGGTAGTTGGCGCAACTTTGAATATCTCCCTTGTTCTTATATAAAGGTCCTAAGACACTCTTCCTCCATTCCTCTGGCATTTTGTTAGTGTGCCAAATCTTATTAAATAGATTTGTCAACCACCTAACTCCTACATCTCCAAGGCATTTCCAAACTTCAATTGGGATGTCATCAGGTCCAATAGCTTTTCCATTCTTCATCATCTTTAGTGCCTCTTTTACCTCTGTCTCTTGGATTCTACGCATAAAGCACCGATTTAAATCCTTAAGAGGCACCGAAATATTATCCAAACTTTATTTTGTCCGTCATTAAATAATTTGTTAAAATAATCTCGCCACCTGTCCTTAATGTCATTATCTTTAACGAGAGTTCTTTGATGCTCATCCTTAATACATTTCACGACTCCTTGGTTGCGACTCCTCCTTTCTCTTGCTCGCGCCAATCTGTATATCCTTTTCTCTCCCTCCTTTGTGTTCAACTTGTCGTAAATCTCTTTCGCAACCTTCGTCTTAGCTTCTGCCACAGCCTTCTTTGCCTCCTTTCTTGCTACCTTATATTCCGAAAAACTCTCTTCTGTATTGTTCTTCTTTAAAGCCTTGTAACGCTCTCACTTAGTCTTTATAGCATCTTTTACTACTGCAATCCACCATATTGCGTCCTTTCCAGTCAGCACTCTTCCGTTTGATACTCCTAATGTCTCTTTGCCTACCTCCCGAATGCATTTTGCCATCTTATTCCACATTACATTTGGGTTCTCTTCTGTTGTCCAAGCCTCTTTTTGAATCCAACTATCTCTACATGTTGTATGACAATCTTCTTTTAGCTTCCACCATCGAATTCGTTCAGTTCCTTTTTGTTGGTTCCTTTGATGTCGTCTATCTATCTTCATATCTAGAACTAAGAGTCTATGTTGCGCGGTAACACTCTCACCTGGGATAACCTTACAATCCAAACATCTATGTCTATCCCTACTCCTAGTTAAAAAGAAATCTATCTGACTTGCTCTTGGTCCACTTCTAAAGGTTATAAGATGAGAATCTCTCTTCTTAAACAATGTATTTGCTAGGATTAGGTCATAAGATAAAGCAAAATTTAAGATAGCATCTCCTCCCTCGTTTCTTACACCATAACTAAAACCCCCATGTACTCTCTCAAAACCCTCTCTACTTGTACCTACATGTCCATTAAGATCACCGCCAATAAAAAGGTTTTCTCCTATGGGTACTTCTTGTACTACCTTATCTAAATCCTCCTAAAACTGTCGTTTACTAACCTCATCAAGTCCTATATGGGGTGCATACACGCTAATGACATTCAACACCTCTTCTCCTAAAACTAGTTTAACCAAAATAATCCTATCCCCTTGTCTCTTAATCTGTACAACATCCTTATGGTACTCTTTATTTATAATGATACCTACTCCATTTCGGTCTCTATCTTTCCCTGTGTACCAAAGCTTATATTGCCAAGGTGCTATCTCTCTAGCCTTTTCCCCAACCCATTTGGTCTCTTGGAGACACAAGATGTTAACCCTCCTTCTACTCATAACCTCACAAATCTCACCTAACTTACCACTAAGCGTACCTATATTCAAAGATCCTAACCTAAGCTTATGGTTATGGACTAACTTCTTTACCCACCCTCGTCCATTGTGGTGTGGGAACCTTTGCCTATTTAACATCACATCTAAGCGTCGATGTGGCGCGTCACTTTCGGGCGACGACCTAGCAACCCTTGCCCACTTTTCACTACACTCGGGCTCCGATGCAGCGCGTCGCTGTGTAAGGGACGCCCCAACGATGTTTTGATATTGGTTCATTTCATGAGATTGGACTAGTTTTTAAGGCTGGTTGTCCAAACCTACCGCCACCCTCCTTCTTTACCCAGGCTTGGGACCGACTGCGTTAACTCACATAGGCGGAGTTGTGTATATAGAAACATATCTTAATAAATATTTGATAGGTTGTGAAATGAAGGATGCAAGGAAATTCTTCAACTGTTATTAAGCAATAAGTATTGGTTTAAATAAAATATTAAAACTTTATATAAAATTTTGTATTAATTACTTCAATTATAATTACTCAATAAAATATACTAACCATTGATGTTGTCAGGTCGATATTTCATTTTTATTTATTTAATCGTTTAAGAAGATGTCTTTATAAAGAAATTTTGGTCTAGAAATCAAGTTTGGGTCAAAGACTAAAAGCTTGTGGTGGTAAGGATGAGAATTATTAGGTCATTGAATTTATATACAATGCAAACACTTGCTATTAGAAAGAAAAAAGCCTATCTACCGTATCTTATTCAAAAAAAATTAAAAGCTGGGAGAGATTTGCTTGTCGGTTTGGTGCTCTCAAAGTTGTTGGAGACAATGGAAGGTGTTGAAAATTTGCCAGCTGATTGCTTGCAAACGGTATTCAATCATCTAAGTGACAATGACTTGAAAAGTGTATCGGTTGTCTGTAGAGAGTTTTTGACAAACGTGTATCTTTGCAAGCAAAGCTTAAAAGTTATTCACCCCAAGGTTAGTGTGCTTTCTGTGCATCTCAAACGATTCACAGAAATCAAAAAGATAGATCTCAGAAACTTTCATGGTGATATAGATGAAGCTATTCTTGAGATTTCAGCATCTGAAATAAGTCTTGAAGCTCTTGATATTGCATCTCGAAAAGCAATCAGGACAGAGACTCTAGCAGAGTTGGGTTCAAATTCAAAGATGAAGAATTTAAAGGTTTTGAAGTTGCACCACCTAGAATATTTGCAACACAGTGATTTTATGGTGATAGCAAATTCATTTCCGTATTTGGAAGAACTCATGATTGGTTATAATCATTATTACAATCTTAGCCGTTCTCCACGGTTTCCTACGGATTCTGGAGTGGAAATTTTGGCATCTAATCTTAAGCTTTTAAAGAAAATTCATATATTCGGAAATCATGATATTTCTGATCAATCTCTGGTTGCTCTTTCACAGCGTTGTGTTTTCCTTAAAGATGTTAGGATCCATTGTGACAATATTGGCCTGACAGAATACGGTATTGGTCTTCTCCTTCGAAATAGGCCAACCTTGGAAGCTCTTTCGATTGCATTTGTGAAGTTGAATCCTTCAGAGACTACAATCACTATTGAAAATTCAATTAGCTATGCCCAAGCCTTAACTTCTGTTAAGTTTTACAAAATGAGTGTTTCTAACATGCTTCTTAACGAAATTGCAAAGCTTGGGTTAAAGAAATTTGGGCTAAGGATGTGCAAGAATTTTACCCTCGCTGGTTTACTTAGTGTTTTAAGCGGAGATGTAAGCAAACTCACTCGCATTGAAATCAGTTTACATGAGTTAACAAAATCAACATTGCTCCTACAGCTGTCAACCAAGTGCCCTTCACTAGAAGAGATTAGAATCTACAATGCGACCGCGCAGATTAGAGATGTACTTGGCGATGATAATATTCCGTTGTCAAAAAACTATAAGATCCAAAATCTTTATTTGCGTATTGTAGGAATTCATGATGAATTGATCGAAGAATTGGGATTCATTTTCCCCAACTTGAGGGTTCTTGATCTGAGTTTCCGTCAGCATATCACGAGCAAAGGCATTGAAGCTATTCTGAAGAGTTGCAAGTTTCTTAGAAAACTGATGCTAAGAATGATCCCCAATCACAGAGTAAAGTTGATAGAGGCAGATGATTCAGAACTTCCAGAAGTGAATTTGGAGGAATTAAAACTAACATATTCATCTATAGGTGATGAAGGGTTTGCACAAATACCAAAGATATGTCCTCGGTTGATGTCTTTGAAAGTGAATTATTGCGCCAAACTGACGAATGAGGGTATAAAGCAAATCGTCGAAAACATCACAAGTTTGAATTGTTTAAATATCCGTTACAATCTTCGTATAAATGTGGATGATTTGTTGGATTGGATGTTATCTACAAGCAACTTTGCTTCCCTCAAGAGAATATATGTTGAATCAGCTTGTGATTTCAGTGAGGAACAAAGAGATGAACTCTTACGGCGTGGTTGTGTGCTCCTCCCTGGTAAAAATTATAAATTATCTTTTCGCACTTTATTCAACTTTAAACTGCATTAATTTCCTTTTCAAGTTAAGCTGCAATCTACTAACAAAGGATTTATTGTTCCTATTGCAGAGAGAAATATTTTGGAAGTTTGAGAGCCACAGTACTCTAGTCTTCCATGAAGGTCAGCCATTATAATCTTTTTATCATAATATTATTTTAATTTTCATTACCTCTGTTCAGCTGTACTGAAATTTAATTTTTTAAATTACAAGATTAGTATTTCTCTTATTACTGACTGAACCAATCCATTTCAATTAATTAATTTGAATATTTTTCAGGTCAGCATTTTGGTGTGGAAGGGATGAGATCATGAGCTGAGCTGCATGATTCTTCAGTTAAAGATTAATTGTTTTCCATTATTTATGCTTAATTACATATTTCAGTTAGAGATTAATTGTTTTCCATTATTTATGCTTAATTACATATTTTCTCAAGAGATATTGCAAACCAATTAAGACATTCCATGTTTCTTCTCTTACTATTACATTATTAATGCATTTTCAATCCTTAATTATAGAGTTCAGATTAAAATTCTGAGAATAATAGAAGTCTGAGCCTGCAATTGAATGAAATAATAAAGTGTTCTTATTGATTAAGAAAATAATGTACGTATTATTATTAATTTACTATATATAATCATTCCGGGTGTGGAGTGTAGCCTCTGTTTCATTTCTGCACTGCGTAGTTGCGTTTGATTTGGTGTTGTTGATGTGTTGGCTTCCATGCTTTGTTCAATATCTGAGTTAATGATTTAATCATACAATCATATAATCATGCATAATTGGTATAACGATTTTTAAGATACTCTTTTGTCTTGTATTTTTTTTCCTGTCTTTATTTTAGTGTGTCAAAATGAAGTCCTTTTAGTACATCAATATTGCAAAAAATTAAATTAAAAATATTAACACAAAATTCAGCTAGGATGAGTTGTTCTTAATGTTGTTGTTTATTGATGCTAGGAAGTGCTCTGTTATTATTGTTTCTGAGTTCCGGCTGTTGGATTTGTTGGGGTGAAGTTACATGGAGGGTGTTTGATGAATGTCCTGAATAAAATTTTTCAAAGTTTTTATCTAGATTTTATCTAGACGGTCATAATTCAAAGAATGGTATTAGACTTGTCTTCGGTGAGGGGTTGAGGATTTGTAGGAATGGAGTGTATAAGTGCAGTTGTTGGTGATTACACAATTTCGTTTCCGGTTGGGTTTTTTGCTTGGTCTTTTTGTACCTTTTGGATCAAGGCAGTGGTGTATTGACATTCTATAATCAATGAAAATGTTGCTTAACAAAAAAAATAAAAATGGCACTTATATAGCAAATTTCTAAGTAAAAGTAAAATTAACAATAAAGCCTGCTTAAAAAGAGAGTTTTTATTAGCCGTCAACAACGATACTTTCTTTTGAAAGATATAAAAACTCAATATTAAATTTAATAAACATTGGTGATAAAATCACTGTAAGTCACGCTAATTGTGAAACATTGATATAGAGGCAAAAAAATTAATAATAAATTTCACAAATGTTAGTGATAAAAATTTTCAATTTTATTGCCAATGAAATCTTAGCTTAGTGACAAAAAGAAGATCTTGAGATTTTGAGGTCCTAAATTCAAGCTTCACTGTATGTGAGTTTGACTTTAATGGATATCAATGACTGAATTCTTCATCCAAGTATGAAACTTACCACTAAGCCATAAATGTCTCATTCCTTACAACTCCAAATTTTGCCAAAGCTTCTGCCATTCCATTTGATTTTCTGTACAGTTACTAATAAATAACCAGACTAAAATCAAGCTCACGCATGGTACTTTCAGGCGTTGTTAATGATCTTCAAAAATGAAAGATTGTGTGATGATATGCAGGGTACGATCTGATATGTTGTGAAAGTGTCTTGTATGCGTAGTTATTTTGGTAATGTATGGGTTGGGATTAGGAGTTATTTTGTTGGGTGAATGTCATGTATGTCAGTTTTGTGTGTAGGGATGTTTTGGTGTACTTCCTTTACTGGTTTGGAAGATTAGTTCTGAACTTGCGAATACATCTTGATTTATAGCCAAAAAAATGGAAAACCTACTTATATATGCTATTGTGTGAAATCTCCAAATTCCATGTAATTCCTCTATGTTTGTAAAGTATTTCAATCTAATATGAGTAAATAAATATAAAGTTGATGTGTAGATGATGTATGCATGATGTATGGAATATGTAAGAAATAAAGAGAGTGGGAAGTTAATTGGCTAAATAAATTATGGTGATATCAAAAAATGTTAAGAACATGAGAAAAGAAATAAAATCAGAATTTTGATTGGTGATTAAATGGATGAGTCATAGGAGAAAGGGAGGAAGAGGAATTAAATGGTCAAATGAGTCAAAAAGGGGTCAAGGGATAAAGCATGGCTGAGATGATGGATGATAAAGCATGTCATTAATGCCAACTTTATGAGTCATCATCCTTTCTTCACTCCCACTGTAGCTCTTTCTTCCGGCCCTCTCCATTGTTCCCTCCATTCTTCCATGAGTTTCCATTCCAAGCTACCTTGACAAAACCACTTCAATCCCCCATCGATTCAACTAGGTTGTCGAACGAAAATCGATCCTTGTCGCTAGACTAAGTGATATCCAAAGTATTGGAGGAGATCTCAAAGTTTGAGATTTTGGTCTCTAGCAAAGGTAAGAGAAGAAGATGATTCTTTCAATTTGGTTCATGATATGGAGTTGTTCTGAGTTGGTATGATATGTGTATGATGGTTGTTTAAAGATTTAAATTGATATGATATTCACGGCTTTGAAGAAGTGAGAAGCTAAGGTTGACACACCAAGCGATTTCGCGTTCTCGAAGGAATCGAGGTAAAGAATTTATGTAACGGACATAAGGCGGCTATGTCCACATATTTTAAAGTGATTTTGAATTTTTTGGAGAGAAGTACTAGTTGTTTTTGTGTAGGAAAAGATACATATTCGGACCTTAATCTTAGTGCCAATTAGGCTAGAAGCAGCCGACTGCCTAGAGACAACCAAAACGTCGTTTTTCGAAAACCGAGAAAAAACCAGTCGACTGCTATGTAAGCCAGTCGACTGCTATTTACCCAGAAAACATTTTGTTTCAAACCAGTCGACTGCTATAAGGAACAGTCGACTGCTTTTATAAGAAAAGCATTCTGTTTGAAAACCAGCTGACTGCCTATAGGAACAGTCGACTGCTAATTTCCCAGAAACATTCTGTTTCAAAAATAGTCGACTGCTATTTCTTAAGAAGCATTCTGTTTGAAAACCAGTCGACTGCTATATTGACCAGTCGACTGCCCCCATGTATTTTTCGGAATGAAAATAATTTCGAAAAATGAAGTTATGAAGCAGCAGCCGACTGCCCCATGAGGCCAGTCGACTGCCCTGTAGGAAAAAGAGACCTTAAAGCCTAATTGGTTTAAAGACAAAAGTGTTTTCTGAAAAGGTATATAAGAAATGTTTTGAGACTATAGACTACGCTATGATCATGCATCCCTGTATTTAGCTGAGAGACTCTGATCAAGTCCTCAGTATTATTATGTTAAGTGAGGAACCCTAGTCCGATCCTCAATGCCACAAGTGACACCTGACTAGTGTTCACTGTGGGTTATTAGAGGCAGGAGAAAATCCCTGACCTCTACATGGTGCACCACTGTACTAATACAGGATTAAAGTCACATAAATGGGTATAAATGATTTATGTGATTAAAATCATATAAATGGGTATAAATGATTTATATGATGATGCAATCGCTTGGATAAATGTACATAGTCTCCATCTATTTTAAAGTATAAGATGTATGTTCTAAAGAAGCATATGATGTATGTTTTAAAGTTATGTTTTAAAGCAAGTTTATGAAATATGATTGTATATGATGTTTTGAAGAAATTATATGATGTATGCTATTTTAAAGAAGCATACAAAGTATGTTTGCCGTGCCAATTGAAAGAAATATGCATGTTTGCAAATGATATTTGAAAGAAATGCATGATGCATGCTTTATAATGCTTTACATGACATTATAGAGCCAAGTAGGAAAAATGCATATAGAGGCATAGTACGCTCTTTTATATATTTTTCTTACTGAACGTAAACTCACCCTTTTACGACCATTTTTCCTATAGATTATCTGAAGTGAATCCTCGCTCCGATTAGAGGAGCTTGCTTTTGAAAGATTAGAGTGTACCTTCAAGAGACTCTTCCCAGTTAAAATAAAAGGTATACTTATATACTTATGTAAAGTCAATTGTAATTCAACCACAATACAGTACAAGTAACATTTATGTATATAGGATGTCGGGGATGTAAGTTAAGACGATGTGTAAGATCCTGTGGAATGAAATAATATTTATATATATATATATATCATTAATTGGTTTGTGGAAATGAAATAAATTGTATGAGCTATTAGATAGTTAGCTTAAGGGTAAGGAATGAATGACACTAATGAACTAAATCAAATTAAGTCGTATAAGATAATAAGGAAAAAGTTAGATTATAAGATGTAGTAGCGGAGACGTCACATATTGAATGATTTATTTTGTATTCATATATATTATTAAATGCCATTATCTTCTATAAGACTTGATTCTACATTACTGTAGAGTCTAATTTCATAAAATAGATAATGAAAATTAAATAAATAATGAATATTGATTTCCACTTGGGTGAGAAGCTCCTTAACTTGAGATGTGAACGGAGCAATTTTGGTGAAATAACGTATGGGCGAGTATATGGAACAGTTCGCCAATGGGCGAGCAAGGTAGGACGATCGCCTAAGATGATGGCGAGTTGGATGATGGCAAGGGCGAATAGGTGAGTTCGCTATGTCTATTGGTTAAGATGATAGCCCGAATGGGCGAAGGGCTTGTGATCGCCCATATGAATGAAGTAAATGTGATCGCCAACAATTTAACAATGGCTGTGATCGCCAAACCCTATGTGATCGCCAAGAAAAAGAAATCATATCATAATTGCCAAATATTAAGTTGGCATCAAGAAAAAGTGATTATGCCCAGGTGCAAGCAGAGGCGAGATTGAATAAATGCATAGGCGAGCCTAAGAATGTTGGCGAGATGAAAGATTGACGAACTGAAAACTGAGTTAGCGAGCTAAGGCCTCAAGTTGACTAGGCGAGCTGGAATTAACACTTGTGGACAAAATAAAAATAGATTCAAACCATTTTGCAGCCAAAATTGACTTTGTGAGTCATACGGTTGAAGACAATAAATGAAGAAAAGTTAAAGTCAATAAAGGAATTAGCCTTATTGGTTGAGGAATAAAACAAAGTCAATAACAGAAGAAAAAGGCGTGTGGAAGGAAGACTTTCACACCATCTTAAGCTGCAGTTTTTCTTCATGCATTAAATGAATGATAGACCCATGAAATGATGAAGGAAGTGAGATAAGGCCAAGTGATGAGTTCTGATTGGATTAGCATGGCTATATAAGAAGAAACATTTGAGGAAAACCGATTTAGCAAACTTCATCCTCTTCACGAAAACCATTCTACTGCAAGTTATGCTCTGTTTCTTCCATTTCTCTGCAAGCTGTTCTGGAAGTGCAGTTGGTTAAGGCGAGTTTCCTATTTATATGGTATTTAATGGTAGATTTCTATGTTTTACAAAGTAATAAACATAGATGCCGCCTTGTTTTTAGTTAAATCCTTAGAGAATATGAAAACTAGAAACAAGATGTGGTCTTGGAAATAAACAAAAATAAGGAAAATATTGGAAAAGTGACGAGAATGGCGACTCCTGTGATCGCCCATGTTGAATTTGAGTGATCGCCAATTAGGCGAGTAGAAAATAAAGAACTCGCCAAGTTAAAAGATTTGATTCAGATGGGTGAGGTTGCCCAACACCAGCTTAATTCATAAGCGAGCTCATCTTTGAGTAGGAAACCACTTATGGCGAACTCACATGAATAGGCATTGGGCAAGTTGAATTGTGGGCGAATACCCACATTTGAGCCAATAAAGGCCTGGCGGGTTGAATGTTGGGCGAGCTCCCAAATATATTAATGGCGAGTATTGGCGGGCGAGCTCCCACTTGTAATCCATTTGAAGAATGGCGAGTTCAGTTGGGTGAGTTAGTAAGAACTCTTTTGGGCAAGCTATTTGATTATTAAGTCTCGCCAAAATGTTAGAAATATTGGAAAAGGAAATATTAATAGAATTTATAAATTATTTTACAGCCGGGAGTTATGGACTCGGTGAATACGATTAGGAAGGCGAGCAGGAAGCAAGGCTTCGTTGGACCAGGTAAGGAAGATGTGTGTGAAGTGAATGCATGTTATGTGGAGTAAATATTATGAAAATATTGATAAATATTTTGTTTTATGACATGCATTGTTTGATAAAGTTTTTTGATCTTGGACGAGCTACAAAGCCAACCAATATGTTGTTTTTGGGCGAATTGGTTAAGGGCGGGCGAGCCAATGTGGGCGAACCCCTTTGTGTTGTTTTGGAACGAGCAACCCTGCTTTAGTGAAAGGTGGGCGAGCCTAGTTGGGCGAACCCTTTTATATTGTCTTTTGGCGAGCGACCCTATTTTAAATGAAATCTGGGCGAGCCAATAGAAGGTGACCCCTTTTATAATGTTTTGGGGCGGGTGATCCCTTTGTTAAGGAAATTATGGGCGAGCCACTGAGGGTGTGCCGGTTTCACCCATTGTTTTTGATTATAATGGTTGGCGGGCGAATACTGATTCACCGCATTGTTAAGTTGACCATGGGCAAGCCGGACTGGCGAGCTGACTATGGCGAGCAGATTTCGATTATATTTTCTTAACGAAAAATGAGCTATTTTAATATTTTTGAAAATAGAAAATATAAATTTTTTTGGGCGAGTTAACCAATGGGCGAGTTGACAATGGGAAATGCCATAACAGGCGAACTAGTCGTCGGGCGAGCCAGTGTTTTTGTTTTAAGTGATATGGTTGGCGAGCGAACCACTAGTTCACCTCAATGAGCGAACTGATTTTGGGCGAGCCACTATGGGCGAGCTGACCCTAGCAAGCCAAGTTAACCCATATTGTTCATACGTAAATTGGTGAAAATGGGCTGTTTTTAATATATTTGTAAACAGAAATATGAAACCTTTTGGAAAACAAATCATTTTGAGAAAATGATAGAAATTATGAAATAATTCCATAAAGGTTTTTCGTGAGATATAAAAGTGATTTTTGAGACTTTAGGCCCTGAGTTCATGGATTATTATTCAGGTAATTGCGTGACTCACCTGGGGCGGTGGCTCGAGTCGATGGACCAACGGGTGCACCTCAGGGCGTCACAGGGCTGATGGACCCGCCAAGTCATCAACGGTCTCGAGGTCACTTGGCAAATGGACCCGAGGACCACCTATAGATTATGGCCATAGATCTAGCTGAGATAGCCGTGAGGAGCGATGGCCTACGGGTGCACCCTAAAAGCGGATTTGTGTTCCTGGGGGAACAATGAGAGCATAATTTGTTTATTGCCTAGTCTCAACTTATTGATTTCTGTTTCCTGAAAGGATCTATTGAATTCCGTTTACTGCTGAACTAATGATTTTGAATGGTGTATTGAGAGGGTTGTTTACTATATCTACTGTTTTCCTATTTGATATGATTTTAGGAAGAACAAATACTTGTGGTATATAGTTTTGCTTTAATAAAACCAGCATATGTCTCCTTTGCTGAGCGCATAGTTCGCTCACTCCTTTATTTTAAACTCCACAGATAAAAGACACGGAGTTAGAGAATTAGCTCCCAAATGGATATAGCTACGTATAAAGCGTTAAGGCACATTATGTTAAACGTGACAGGTACAATCTCCTCTTTTACATTTCAGACATAGGTATACAGTACTACTTTAGTGAAACAAAGATAATAGGGGATGTCAGATGTAAGGAATTATGAAAAGAATTTCATATTCCGTATTTGTTAAATAATTGCTTATCATTTATCACTATCACTATGGAATGTTAATGGTATCGTAGACAGCCCAATCGGTAAAGTTGTATAGAAATACGTGAAAAATGTGGTAACGGGATGTTACATCTTCTTACAATTGGAATTGATTGTTTGTTTTCATTGCTCATGCAAGAGTTAACCCAATCAAACTCTTTTAAAGATTGAAAGTGGGATTAGAATTATCTAGATTCAACTCAAGCCTTACAATGTAATATGCTACAGGTCTTCTTAATTACTCAGTTAAGAGGTTGTAGGCACCCAATCAAAGTCTTCAACAAACTCAATCACAACCTACTTGCAAAATGAATTGTGGATTAACTTTGAGGAACCAATATTAGACGATCCCATTTGACTTTCACCTAGATTAAATCAATGATAGAAACCATACATTAAAAGATAATGTTGTTTTGAATTTAGTCTCTAATATTTTCTTAAATATTTTCTCCCACTATATATTAGTACTGTATGTATTAGTTTCTTGAATTTGCCAAAGATATCCATAAATTATTGAGTAATCAAGTTTACTTGGTAGATAATTAAGTTTACTTAACAGAGAATGTTATAATATGACTTGGAAAATGCCAAGTCAACTTTTGTCACTTTCTTAGCCTTGAAGATACTTGAAGTCGGCGGCCTCATGCAAGTTGGCTATCTCATAAAAGAAAATGGAATGACGCATTAAATGTTCAAGTCGACAACAACTCATTTTGTTGAATTGCATGCTTGCTTAATTTTGTAGAACTTCGGCTGCCATTATTTCAATCAATGGCCAACCATTTGCAAGCTTCTCAACTAATCGAATTAATGCTTTCACACCTTCTCGATTTGTCGCCTCTTGCACAATATAAATGGAGCATGGACATTGCATTGTTTAAGAGAGTTGAAGATATAGCCGAGTGGAAGTAAGCACAAGCAAAGCCAAGAGAGAGCTCTGCGAGGTGGAGTGAGAGTGTTGGGTTATTTTGAGAACTATTGTTCTCGGGTTTACAGGGAGAGGATTGTGAGCTCGAGTGTAAAATACTTGTAATCTTCATCTTCTTATTATAGTAAAATTTCTCGTTGTCTTCACCCATGGACGTAGGCTTACAAGCCAAACCACCTATTTCGTCTGTTCTTGTTTATTTTTTTCTTGCATTTTTTTCTTGGTGCATATCCTTGGTGAATCGATTACAGTCTATTTTAGTCCCGCTACACAACAAACTGGTATCAGAACAAGTTGTACGAGACAATTAAGATGGTTGCAAGTACATCATCGGTCAAATATGAAGTCGAGTAGTTCACCAGAAGAAATAGCTTCAGTCTATGGCGAATCAAGATGCGAGCGATGCTAGTTCAACAAGGTTTGGTGAAAGCTTTATTTGGTAAAGACAAATTACCGGATACGCTTTCAGATGATCAGAAGAACGAGGTTATGGAGAAGGCATATAATGCGATCCTACTCAGCCTTAGAGATGAGGTTTTACGAGAGGTAGCCGATGAAACCACCGCGTTAGGTTTGTGGCTTAAGCTAGAGAGCAAGTATATGACAAAGACGTTGACAAACCGGTTATACCTCAAGCAAAGGCTATACACCCTAAAAATGAAGGAACTAGATACTTTTAATACCATTATTATGGATTTCAAAAGTATCCATATTAAGATCGATGATGAAGATCAAGCCTTGATTTTGCTGTGTTTGTTGCCACCATCGTACGAGAATTTTGTTGATACGATGTTATATGGTCATGATGATATTTCTCTTGTTGATGTCAAAAGTGCCTTGGGTTCCACTGAGTTAAGGAAGAAACTTACCGGTAAGGCAGTTGACAACAATCAAGGTGAAGGCTTGGTCACTTGGGGAAGATCCAAAACAAAGAGTGATAGTTTAAGCAGGAATCACTCCAGATCAAAGTCCAGAAAGAGAATTCAATGTTTCTATTGCAAGAAATTTAGGCACATGAAGAAAGATTGTCTAAAGAAGAAGGATAAGGTTGAATCGTCAGAGCAGTCAGAAAATGGTGCAAACGTGGTCGATTCACAATCTTCTGAAGATGACGAAATAGTTCTAGCAGTATCAGAATCACACATCAGTGAGAAATGGATTCTTGATACATCTGCTACATTTCACATTAGCACTTTCAAAAATTTATTTGTCACATACAATACGTGCGCAGGCCCAGTGTTAATGGGGAATGATCACACTTATCAAGTCATGGGGATTGGCACAGTCCGTATTAAGATGTTTGATGGTATTGTCAGAACCTTGACAGATGTTCGGCATATTCCTGAGATGAAGAAGAACTTGATATCCTTGAGCACTCTGGACACTAAAGCCTTCCGATATTTCGGTGAAGGTGGAGTATTGAGAGTATCCTCAGGTGCCTTGACTGTGATGCGTGGACATTTGGAGCGAAGACTTTACATCTTGGATGGTACCAGTGTTACTGGTGCTGCAGCAGTTTCATCATCAATTGATCCAAATTTTGACACCACCAGGTTATGGCATATGCAGGTTGGGCATATAAGTGAGAGAGGTCTTTCAGTGTTGAGCAAGCAAGGTTTACTATGTGGACAAAGTGCTGGAAAGCTTGACTTCTGTGAACACTGTGTCTTTGGCAAGCAGAGTCGAGTAAAGTTCAGCATTGGGATTCATCGAACCAAAGGTACAGTTGATTATATTCATTCTGATCTTTGGGGTCCCTCTCAACAATCTCAAAAGGTGGTCATAGATATCTATTGACTTTTATTGATGATTACTCGAGAAAGGTTTTAATGTATTTTCTAAAGCACAAACACCAAGTGCTTGTCACCTTTAACCAATTCAAAGCCTTGATCGAAAATCAAACAGGAAAAAAGATCAAGAGGTTCCAAACGGATAACGATTTGGAGTACTGCTCAAGTGAATTTGACGAGTTCTGCAAAAATGAAGGAATAGTGAGACATCGCACTATTCGACGCACACCACAAAAAAATAGAGTTGCAGAACGGATGAATAGAACTCTCTTGGAGCGAGCTCGGTGCATGAGATCAAATGCTGGGCTTGGTGAAGACTTCTGGGCTGAAGCTGTAAATACTGCATGCTATTTGGTGAATAGATCTCCGTCTACAGCCATTGAGCTGAAGACTCCAGAGGAAGTATGGTCTGGTTCTCCTGCTGATTACTCAAGCTTACAAGTGTTTGGTTGTCCTGCTTATGCTCATGTTAATAAGGGGAAACTTAAACCCAGAGCGAAGAAATGCATATTTCTGGGGTATGGCCAAGAGGTGAAAGGATACAAGTTGTGGTGTCCTGACCCAGAATCACCTAACTTCATATACAGCAGAGATGTGACTTTTGATGTGTCATCCATGCTTCGATCCACTAACAATTCCAGGAAAAATAAGGAGTGAAGTGGTAAAGGAGATCATGGTGTTGAGCAGCAGGTGGAGTTTCAGGTGGAAGGTCCTAGTAATTCTATGGAACGTACTTCAGTCCAAGACAATCATACTGAGGTACAGGATTCTCATGAAGTATCTCAAGAGCAGCAATATAGCATTGCCACTGGAAGACAGAGGAGACAGATTAAACCTCCTCAACGTTATGCAGATGCAAGTCTAGTTTCTTATGCACTTAGTGTGGCGGAATCCATCAATACAGAACCTTCCAGTTATAATGATGCAGTCACATGTGAAGAGTCAGCACAGTAGGCAATTACTATGAATGAAGAGATAAAATCTCTTCATAAAAATCAGACGTGGGACTTGGTTGAACCATCGAATAATCAAAGGACTATTGGCTGTAAATGGGTCTTCAAGAAAAAGGAAGGCATCCCAGTGGCTAATGCAGCAAGATACAAGGCACAGTTGATAGCTAAAGGCTTTAGTCAAAAGGAAGGGATTGATTACAATAAAGTCTTCTCTCCAGTGGTAAAGCATAGCTCCATTCGCGTGTTGCTTGATATGGTAGCCAAGTTTGATATGGAGCTTGAGCAGCTTGATGTGAAGACAGCATTTCTGCATGGTAAGCTCGAGGAAAAGATCTACATGCATCAACCAGAGGGTTTCATAATGCCTTGTAAGGTAGATTATGTTTGCATGTTAAAAAAGTCTTTATATGGATTAAAGCAATCACTAAGGCAGTGGTATAAGCGGTTCGACACCTTTATGATAGAACATGGCTATATCCGATGTGATTATGATGCTTGTGTCTATCATAGGCAACTGTTAGATGGTCCATACATATATTTGTTGCTTTATGTTGATGACATGTTAATTGCTGCTAAAAACATGTTGGAAATCAACAAGTTAAAATCACAATTAAGCAGTGAGTTTGAGATGAAGGATTTGGGAGTTGCTAAGAAGATTCTAGGAGTGGAGATTCACAGAGACCAAAAGGAGGGCAAGCTTTTCTTATCACAAGAAAGTTATATCAAAAGGGTGCTTGAATGTTTCGGTATGGATAAGGCTAAACCTGTGAACACTCCTTTAGCAGCGCACTTCAGGCTCTCGGCTTAGTTATCACCACAGTTTGATGAGGAGCAGCAAATGTCTCGTATCCCAAATGCGAGTGCAGTTGGGAGTTTAATGTATGCCATGGTTTGCACTCAACCAGATATTTCACATGCAGTCAATGTAGTAAGCAGATATATGGCTTGTCCGAGTAAGGAACATTGGCAAGGTGTGACATGGATTCTCAGGTATTTGAGAGGTACTGCGGATTTATGCTTAGTGTATGATCAGAGTGTCTGTTCTAGAGACATCAAGGGTTTTGTGGGCTCTGATTATGCTGGCGATTTGGATAGAAGAAGATCTCTAACGGGTTATGTTTTCACTCTTTTCGAAGGAGCCATAAGTTGGAAGGCTGTATTACAGTCTACCGTAACCTTGACTACAATTGAGGCAGAATATATGGTAGCAGCAGAAGCAGTGAAAGAAGAAGCCTTGTGGATGAAAGGTCTGGCTAGCAGTCTGGGGTTGCAGCAGGATTCTAGTATTGTATTTTGTGATAACCAGAGTGCAATTCATCTGACGAAAATCAAATGTATCATGAGCGGACCAAGCACATTGATGTCAGATATCATTTTGTTCGAGATCATGTTACGCAAGGTGATGCTGTGATCAAAAAGATTGCTACGGAGGATAATCCTGCGGACATGCTAATGAAGACTATCCCTGCAAACAAGTTCAAGCATTGTTTGGACTTGGTTGGAATTCGCAGTCAATGATGCTGAAAGGCAGTTAAGGCGAAGATGTCTGAGTTTCGAGAAATGTGTCTTGAAAGCATTTTTCAAGTCAAGGTAGAGATTTGTTATAATATGACTTGGAAAATGCCAAGTCAACTTGTATCACTTTCTTAGCCTTGAAGATACTTGAAGTTGGCGGCCTCATGCAAGTTGGCTATCTCATAAAAGAAAATGGAATGAGGCATTAAATGTTCAAGTCGGCAACAACTCATTTTGTTGCATTGCATGCTTGCTTAATTGTGTAGAATTTTGGCTGCCATTATTTAACCAATGGCCAACCATTTGCAAGCTTCTCAACCAATAGAATTAATGCTTTCACACCTTCTCGATTTGCAGCCTCTTGCACAATATAAATGGAGCATGGACACTGCATTGTTTAAGAGAGTTGAAGATATAGCCGAGTGGAAGTAAGCACAAGCAAAGCCAAGAGAGAGCTCTGTGAGGTGGAGTGAGACTGTTGGGTTATTTTGAGAACTATGTTCTCAGTTTACAAGGAGAGGATTGTGAGTTCGAGTGTAAAACACTTGTAATCTTCATCTTCTTGTTATAGTAAAATTTTTCATTGTCTTCACCCGTGGACGTAGGCTTACAAGCCGAACCACGTATGTCGTGTGTCCTTGTTTATTTTTTTCTTGCATTTTTTTTCTTGGTGCATATCCTTGGTGAATCGATTACAGTCTATTTTAGTCCTGCAACACAACAGAGAAAAAGAATTGTACTTGAACAAAAATTTGGAAAATTCTATTTATACCCTAATTTTTACTCTTTAAACTACACTAGTAAGAAAACTCTAAATATACTTCAGATCTTTACCATTTTAACCTTATAATCTTAAAACATTTTCTCTTAAACCAGATACTCCTATCGGCACATCTCCATCAAATCTCATCTTCATCGCTTCTGGTTTTCACCTCCATTGGTGTCAAAGTCTTCATCTCCGACGGTTGCTTATTCAGGTATGATCCATAGTGGGAGTTTGGGTGTGGGAAGGCTAGGACGACACGGTCATGGCTGCCTATATCTCTCGCGCAAGGCTTCTTGCGCGAATGCAGGAAGCCCTGCAATACAGGCGGCAATGGCCGCACTTTGAGATCTTTGTTGAGTTTTTTTTTAGTCATTCCAACTCACTTTAAAGCAATCCATTCGAAAATAACCATGACCGATTCACCTATTCTTGTCTTTGTATAATAATTCTTGTAAAGCTCTAACAAGCAAAGATTAAAGTTCCTGGCGTTGGGGCAACACATTTAAGTAGAAACCAAATGAAGTGGCAGAGGTGGTAGTGATTAGCAGGGACTAGCGGCGATGTTTAGAGCAAGGCTGGATGAACGGTGAAGGAGCGGTGATGATGCAGTCCAAAACAATGAAAATGCTATTCAGTACGGTGGTGCGAGGATGGTACAACCAAGCTTAGGGATAGCATAAGAGACTCGGCAACAGAATAGGAAGCGAGCACCCGATGTCCAACAACAGACCAGAAGCGACAGTGATGCAGAACCGAGCAGTCGGAAGTGGTGGCAACAATAATTCTGAATGGTGCGAAAATAGTGGCATCTGCCAGCGATGCGAGATGCGGCAATATTTAGATGTAAGAAAAACAGTGTAAATGAGGTAAAACAGGGGACAATGAAGGCGATATTATCGGAAACAATAAACAGTGAAGGCACAATATATAGGCAGATGACTGATAGGCTAGGTGATAAGGTTGCAAAGTAGGGATGACAAGGCAGATGGTGGTTTAAGGTAGAGGTAAGCACCTGACCAATGCGAGCTGTGATCGTTCAATGATGGCCATTCGTTACCGATCATCCCTACAAAGATACCGATACCGATCTTCCCTTCAGCGATACCGATACCAATTCATGCATGATTCTATTAGATTGATTGTCTCCACTGAACTATATTTGAATGATTTGATTACTGAATGATTTGAATACTGAATGATATGAATATCGAATGATTTGAATACCGATGATTTGAATACTGATTTACTGATTTGACAGAAAGAAAGAAAGGTTTGAAATCAAATGATTGATAGTGATAATTTTAAATGATTTGCTTTATTGTATTAGTTGAAAATATTACTTATATTGACATTCGAAAATGTTACTGAAGTTGCATACTGAAATTGTTTTATAGCATCGTCTACATAATTGGCTTATATACTGATTAATGATTTGAAATTGTATCGCATAAATTATAAAATGTTTTATATGAGTTATTGATTTGAAATAGCATCACATGAATTATTAAATGGTTTATATTGATTAATGAATTGGAATTGCATTGCATAAAATATTAAACGTTTTATATTGATTAATCATTTTATCATCAATTGAATTTGTAAGGCCCCAGTTCGCTAAGCAGGGTCACCTTACTCACCCGTACTATCTACTTTAGGCCCAGATCACTAAGCAAGACCCTCACGGTTTTCCTTTGCACCCTGCATGTTATGATCCCTTAACCACTTAGGATTGTTGAAAGGCCTAATGGTTAGCATGTCTCAACACTTGCAAAAGGTTAAGGGTTCGAGACATGCGAGACGCGCTCAAGGTGTTAAATGTCCTAGGAGGTACTCCAGACACCTTGGGACAAAACCGTGAGGGACCAGTGGGTACCCAAAGCAGATAATACATGTGAGTGAGCTACGGGGGCCACCTCTTGAATCCTACGGGAACAAGGCATTTAACACCTTGAGTGCGTCCTAAATATTTTGATCCCTTAACCACTTGGGATTGTTGAAACATGTTAACCATTAGGCCCATCTCTTGAATCCTACGGGAACAAAATGTCACGCAAGTCTTTATAGAATTTACTCCCTATAATTGCATCTAGGGACTGGAATACGACAGATACTTTAAAGTACCTCCCATACTCTACCCGGTTACCCAGCCGACTATAATATCCTTCCGATACTATCCCCTAGTGAGTTACTAGGAAATAAATATTTTTATACATTTTAATATTTATATTTAATATGTCTTTTTCTTAATTAGTAAAATAAGTTATTTTTATTTAACTGCAATTTATACACACTTTTATATATGTTTCTTTTTGGACTTTCCCTAAAGCTCACCCCCTTTACTCACCATCCCAAATAGCTCATCAGTAGGCATGCCAATCGCTACTTCAGGTTAGCTGGAGAAAACTACTAGAAGTTTAAGGTATCAAGTGAACAAATATATATATATATATAGAATTTTACATTTATATTCGGATCTATAAATGCACAGCAGATGTATTTGTGATATGATGTAAATAGTGTGATGTTAAATCTTTATTTTGATTACCCAAGGGTTGTGACTCAATTGGCAACGCAGGCTGAGTTTGTGGAAAGAGCTCTCAGGTTCGACTTCCACTAAACACATCTTTGGGGAAGGGTGAAGAACTTTAATTGTGACTAAGCCCCGAACAGGATTAATCTTAAACCGTTAAAATGGATGAGGATACTTGTGATCTACACCAAAAAAAAATCTTTATTTTGATTTTCTTAATTCTTATTTATTGATAAAATAATTTAATTACATAAAGTTTAATTGTAATGAAAATTGTCAAACGAACTTATACTAACACCGAACACAAATCCATTGATACCGAATGATTGAAGAAGAAAGATAGATGTGAAAAGGAAAATTTTAGTTTGGAATTTTATAATTCCAGACGTTACATGTAATGCTATGAAGTTTTTAAAATATAGTCCCTAATCTTTTATTGCATTCAATTAAATTATTAAAGTATATTCTTTAAAGTAATCAAATTATTTAATTAAAGAACTATTTTTATTGAATTAAATCCCTAATTGTCAAATGAATTACACATAAACAACAATTCAAGTCTAGTCAAATATCATTCATTTTTTAGAGTATCTATCATTTCTTAATTTATTTAGAGACATCACTCGTCTTTAAAAATATTAATCAAACACATTTTCTTTAGAAATTAGTCGCTTCCCTACCATATATAAGAAACAAATTTCATCCTTAACTAAGTTTAAAATGCAATATATATAAATATATATCACCATAGTCAACAGCTTTAGGAACGATTTTGCCAACATAATTCTTCTAAATTTTCTATATGTTAATGTTGCTTTCATCAAATTGTCAAATTTTTTATTTTACTATTGTTAACATCGGTTATTGCTATTATTTTTTTTGATTGTCATATGGAAGACCATAATTGAACGTGATTTCCGTGGTTATGAATTTGGGTTTTTCAAAAATGATAAAATAGGCCCAGAAATTATAATTTAAGCCTATTTAAAATTAATTGGCTGAAAAATAATGGACTAAATAAAAATAATAGTTTCAAACATTAAATTTGATTAAAGTCAAAAATTAATATGATGAAGACAGAGATTTTTTTTTAAATATGGTTTTAAGTGATGATGATGAAAAAGATACCTATTGTCCACCTATCTAGTCACGGCACGTTGTAAGCTTTTCCTTTTTTGCTCCTTTTTGAAACAATTTCAGTGAGAGCGAACTTTGAATTCATTAACAAGCATGGAGTTGATAGGTGGTGTTTCCATGATAGGGATATTGCCCCTGGTGGCAAAACACTAGAGGTCAGAAAGTTAATTTGATTAGTATTGGATTAAAGTATTGGGTTTTTTTTTTCCGCTTCTATTAGGAATAATCTATGGTTCTATTAATAGACACAGTTGTGTAGTTATCCATAACATTGCAGTAGATAGTTCCCAGCAAACCTGTCCCCATGAAATGATGTCAAACCAGTTGAATTCTTGGTTGAATGCATCTTACCTTGAATGGGAAACACACATATTTTCCGACCCCTTTGAATGTTGTGTGTGCTCTTGTTGTTAGAGCTAATGCTTGATGTCACCTCTCAGATTATTAGTGGAAATGGCCTAACATCTATCGTGCAATACTTAATCAGTTGTTGCTATTTAGGCCTTGGTATGGATTGAAAAGATGGTAAGATCTGATTCTCTAGATTTCTCACGGTATAAGCTTCAAGCCTAGCTTGATATTGGATTTTCTTGACTTGGCTCAATTATACCTTGATTACACCGCCAAAGTTTGTCCTGCAGGATCCATAAGCGCTGAATCCAATTGACAGTATGCCCAGTGAGAGAAGGAAAATGCCATTAGAAAACTGCTAAGGATAACAACCACTCCATTACCAAATGAAATACATAGACGACTCCATTAAAACCAGACTAAATGAAGTACATAAGCAAATGTTATCAAGCAATATAGAAACTTGAGCCGGGATCAAGATAGCAGTAACTCAAACCAACAACACTTATTAAAATTCAGTAAATGGCCATAGATTTCAGTCTTCCTTCCCCAACAGAGTAAGAAGAAAGGCCTTGTAATCCCCTGAGGTGTCCTTAGCAACAGCTTGATCAAGAGGCACGCTGTTTCTTTTGTAATAAAGGTCTTTGATCTCCCTCAGATCCTTTTCAGCCCTTGTAACAATCACTCTGGTAAGAGCATCCTCATCAGATCCGAACCTTTTGATCGAATTGCGCAACACCTATAGCAGCCAAGGCCAAACATGAGTCCATATATATGCCAATTTTGTTGATGATGAAAGCTTACCAAATTGGTGTTAGAACCATTAGACTTAACCTTTTCAAAGTATTTTTTCGAGTCTTTGAGGCATCGAACTGCAGTGCGCAGTGCCATCAGGAATTCATCACTTGAATCAATTAGCAAATTCTGGAGAAACAGGAAAGAAAAGGTTTATTGAGAATATATACATTAATTGGTCATGAACATAGCTTGTTTTAGGCTATTGAAGATTTGATCAAAGGAGTTTTCTATCTATACCTTAGTGATAGACGTGCCTTGATCATCTCTGTAGTGATTGAAAGTTGCCAGGAGTTGCATCATGCTCCTTGTACTCAGGATCCTGATAACTTCTTCATGGTTGAATGACTTGTCTTTGATAGCATCATGAAGAATCTTGGCTTCAGATTTTGCTAGTCTGGTGTCCATCTCCTCCCCATTATATCTGAATGCACTCACCAAGGCAACTAAGAGCTGTAACAGCAATCAAAAACCTTCATCAATTACTTATTCCACAAGGTTTCATCAATCATTACAAAAATAAATAAATTCAGTGTACAAGACGCCTTGATTGTGGAGTCAAAGAAGAGTCATATGTACAGTCTTTGTTCTTTATTAAAAACTGTTTCTTAAACTTGATCCGTACCCTCCAGATCACAAAGAAAAAGCAACATTTACTGTTTTAGTTTTACCAATGCTCACCTTCGAGTTTCATTCATCACCCATAAAATGAAGAAAAAATGAAAAATAATGTTGATCAGGACATGCCTTTCGGTTGTCTCCCTTGGTATGAGCAGCAACATCTTCCTCCAGGGAATGCTTGTAGCGAGCCTGATAAGCTCTCCTTACAGCCAACAGCTCTTCAGGAGATCTGGTGCATGAAATTTCAATGATCACATGGTGATCAGGGCTACTTTTCCTTATGGCCACATTAGCTAAGACAGCATCTCGATCTGCTGGATCCAATATCCACCGATACACTGCTCTCTATATTTGCAACAATCAAGTTTAATAACTGTAAAAAAACTGACAATATAATGTTTGAGGATGAAACACATGCTAATGATGCTTTCATTAACCTCAAAATCACCAGTAAGCTCTGATTCAAGACGCTTGATGAGATCTTCCTGGTAGAGCTCTTCATAAGCTAGCCTGATTTGCTTTCTTTGAGCTGCATTTCTATGACCCAGAACTGAAATTATCGCCTTCTCATCAGTCCCCCATCCTAGCAAAGTTACAAGGAGAAACAAAAACCTGCTAAAGTCATAATTTTCTTTCCAGTCTGAACTATCTATACTACTCTAAAGAATGATTCATTACAAAAATAATCTGCCTTTGCGTAACAAAACCCAAAATGTAAATTGAAGGACTAATATTATGAGAAAATTTTCAATGTAAATAACCTTGAAAAGCCTTTCGAAGAGCTTCTGCATCTTCAACAAAAGAAACCTTGTTAGGAACATCAATGGTGGCCATTTGTTTTTGACCAACTTCCTCTAATCTCTAAAGATTGTCTATGAGCTTTTAGAAGGAAACTTAGCTCGGACTCTGATTTATAGTACTATGTTCCTCGCAGTACTCAATATAAACAAATAATATTGTTGAACTTAACGCCTTAATTAATTTATGAAAAGTTAACTTGTCAGGTGTTGGGAATGAAATGTTTATGGTGATTTTGTCAGAATTGTACAAGGAATCTATTAAATTCAGTGCACATTTATGCTCTTTCAATTTAGCTTAGCTGTACCTAATATAATACAGCACAAGATAATATTTTTTATACCCTGCTAAAGCATGATTTTCTAAGGATTAACCTAATACATACAGATGCTGCCATTTCAAAGAATAACCACTCTCATTCCTAACCACACAGTTGTCACTGTGATTTCATGGGATGGGTGCTTGATTTCTGGTTCAAGACTAGGGTTTGATTGTTATTTATATATCTTAATGATAGATATAGATGAGTCACTAAGTTGAGATCAAATTTAGAGTTGGTAGTTTTAAATATGACATAAAAATAATATAAATAAAATATATGATAGTGATACGAGTCAAAATATAATAAAAATTATATATGTATACGGTAAAAATTAAAAAAAATTGTATTTAGCATGTCAACATGAATTTGATATAAAATTTTTATATTTTACATAACACAAATATATGTTATATACACAAGTGATCAGATATTCTAAAATCTCCTCTCCTAACGAAGACATCAAGGGAAGTGAACTACCCACAAAAAGTTAGATATTCTTTTTCTCGCATATATGAGTTTCAATACCTTGACTTGTTTGTGTCTGATAAATCAATGGTTGTCAAGAAATCCAATGCAGGCTGATTTGTCTTCTTTTAGTTTAGCAGTAAATTAATAGGTAGAAAGATGGCAATGTTCACAGCCATCCTCTGATATCTTTCATTAAAAGTGTTAGGTGAACTAAATAAGCTAAAGCTTTATCAGATTCCCCTTCTTTCACCCATTGCCTACCGTTCTCAAAACCGACAAGCTTTCTTAGCTTCTCTTACTCATTGTTTGTCAGCAGAATTTCCTGAACTAGCAGAAGACTATGGCCTCTAGCAGAATTTACAAACCCAAGGGAAATTGACAGATAATCTACGTGTCAGCATGGACAGGAAAACGTACTACCCACGATTTAGAAATATGGTGTCGGTGTTGGGGAGTGGTGACATCAAAATGAAACTTCCCATTTCCCACTAAGCAGAACCAAGATTAGAAAATCCATTTGAACCAAAATAGAATGAAAATCCATATTTTTTGAGTAGTGACCATGTAGACATTGGTAAAAAATTAGTAAGTAGAATTGTATATGGGTTAGGTCAGATCGAGTGTCGCGATATCAAATTTAAATAAGTTTTTGAACTTGTACAAATATATAAGTTAGATCGGATTGAATTCATGTTGATTTATATCAAATTTTAAGTTAGATTCGAACGAATTATTGTATGATTTTTGTTAAATTTAAACGAGTCTTTAAATTTATATATATATATATATATATATATATATATATATATATAAATCAAATAGGATTGAATTGAATTTATGTAGAATTTATACCAAATTTAAATGAGTCTTTGAACTTACACAAATTCACACCGTTTCATAATAATAATGAAGATGATTCATTTACCTATTTTTTTTTTTTTATATACATGGAGATCCATCAAATCTTAGAATTTTAGATTAAAAAGTAATTCTTTATCTTTTTTTTTTTGGTCAGAAAGTAATTCTTTATCATTTTCATTGTTTTTAAACTCAAACTTGAGATTTTTTGGAGTCAAAATCTCAAGTATGTATGAACAAAACTATAAAAACATCACATAGCAAAATAAAAAAATATTGTTGATCACAGTGAATTTGCAGTCTACATATGCATATGATCATAAGAGGAGAAGATATGAAATTAATTATATTAATTACCTTTGCAAGCCTTATAAAGTGCTTCAGCATCTTCAACAGCAGAAAAGTGGTCAGGAGCAATGAGGGTTGCCATTATCAATGGTGAGTGATGACTAGATAGCAGTTAGATGTAGAAAGAAAATTATACAAGTGAAGAAAAATTGTTTCCCACCTTCCTATTTATAGCAACCAGAATTCGTATGCTACCCAACGTTGAAGTTAACGCCAACTCAATCTGTCAAGCTTTGCAATTAGAAAACTGAAAAGAAAGAAAAGCAAAAGCAAAAGTAGAGCCTCTCCTTTGTTAATTAAGGCATGCAATTTCATTATATAATGCGTTTTGGATTGATTTTGGGGAGAAAATTAAGGTGCATTCATGCATGGCATTGTCGTTTTGTAGTTGCATGCATGCTAAGTGTGATGAAATATGGGATTCTCCACCTACCATCTCAACCTTTTTCTTCAGTTTTCACGACCTTTTCTCTTTTATCTTAGTTGTACTCACCAACCCTTTATTCCCATCACAATATTTTAAAATAAATGAGGTCCCAATAAAAATGTGACCTGAAATATGTTACAGTAAAAATTACAATCATAATCAATTAATTTATAAAAAAGACAAACAAATTAATTAACATAAGTTAAATTAGACAGCTTGAATTTGAAGAGAAAGAGAGACGAATTTAAAAAAACTAATGATTTCAAGAATTTTTTTCTTGCAGTTAAAATAAGGTTTCATCTAGTTATCATTGAGATTTTGATTTTACCCTTGAGTATCTAATTTCAAAGCAATTGAAAATATTTCGTCTTCATTTGCGACCCATAAACGAAGGCACCTCGTGCTATTTCAAAACAAAACCAAGTTACCAACACAAGACATTGTCTTTCTCTTTTCTAATTATTCTCTACTTTGTTTCTTTTCTATTGTTTTGGATTTTATTCCATGCGTTGTGCGATTTTATAACTCTTAATAGCTAATGCGAGTTTATTATTTGGAAAGATCATTTGTATCTTAGAGAGTAATGCTAAAATTGATACATCAGAAATCATATTTATCTTAAAATAATACACGCCTCACTTAAATATTCTTTTTTTTAATTAAAAAATAAGAGTTAAGATTGTTTGAATTTGAACTCAAACTTTACATAATATCACAATTTTTTCTTAATCACTCGAATAAAATGTTGGTAGCATATGCTCCAAACATTCTTAGTTCTACCTTACCATTCCAATTTTTCCAACATGAAGTGACTAACATGTCAGCCACTTCTTAGCTAGCCATAAGGGTATTCATTCGTGTAATTCGGTTAATTTCGAACCGAATTAACCGAAACCGAATTATAAAATTTTACTTTCGTTAACCGAACCAAAATATTTATTTTCAAATAAACTGAACCGAAATATAATTCGGTTAATTAACTTAATTAACCAAAATTTATACAAAATTATATATATTATATATTATAGTATATCATATGTATATTATATGTATATAGTATATATTATATATAGTGTATATATATTATATATATTATAGTATATCATATGTATATTATATGTATATAGTATATATTATATATAGTGTATACATAGTATATATTATATATTATAGTAAATATAATTCGGTTAACTCGGTTAACCGAAATTAATTCGGTTTTCGAACCGAATTAACCGTTAACCGAATTTTCCTAAATCCTATTTTCGTGTAACATCCCAAAACCACTATATAACAGAATATTCACTTGTAAACTCCACTTACTTACCGGTTGGGCTGTCTGTGATACTTAACAACTCTTAATACTTTAATAGGAATTAGTACTTTTATTTCTCGTACTAATATGGAAATATGAATTATTAAATTCTTTCCTTTTTATGTATATACATTCCCTTATTTATAAAGTAGTACTGTACCCTTTTTCTGAATATATAAAATAATACAACATACCTTCGATATCAATCTCTGGAAGGTAATTCTCTTAGTCCAAATCAGTTATCTGTGGAGTGAAAAAATAAGGAGTGAGCGATAACATGCTCAGTAAGGAAGGTGTATGCTGCTTTACAATTATAAAAACTATATTCTCAAAACCACTTAATTATCCTAACGATCAAACTCATTAGGAAACAATGAATATAGTTAACATTAAACAGGATTCAACAGATCCTTTCAGAAATCATTTAATTGAGACTAGGCAACAATTTAAATCATGCAAGGAACACAAGTCATCCGCTTTTGGGGTGCACCCGTAGGCCATCGCCCCTCACGGCTATCTCAAATAGATGTATGGCCATAATCTATAGATAGTCTTCGGGTCCACTTGCCAAGTGACCTCGAGACCGCTGATGACTTGGCGGGTCCATCAGCCCTGTGACGCCCTGAGGTGCACTCGTTGGTCCATCGACCTGAGTCACCGCCCCAGGCAAGTCACGCAACTACTTGAATAATAATGCATGAACTCATGGCCTAACGTCTCAAAATCAAGTTATATCACATGAAAAACCTTTATGGAATTATTTCATAAAGTCTATCATTTCCACCAAACGATTTGATTTCCAAAAGGTTTTATAAAATAGTAAAACAGCCCGTAATCTCAACATTTTCCGTGTGAGAAGGGCACAGGTTAACTGGCTCGCCCATGGCTAGTTCGCCCATAGTCAGCTCGCCAATAGTCAACTCGCCCATTGGTCAACTCGCACAATGGTCAACTTGCCCCAAAAGGTTTCATATTTCTATTTTTGAAATATTAAAATAATTCATTTTTTGTTGAGAAAATACTCCTCAAACCTGTTCGCCATGATCAGCTCGCCCCTCAAGGCTCGCCCATGATTAACTCGACAAGGCTGCATTTTAATATTCGCCCGCCACTGAGCTTTTCAAAACAAAGAGTAATTTGGCTCGTCCATAAAGGGTCGCTCGCCCAACTTTGGCTTGCCCGGATTTTCTCTTTAAAACGAAGGCACTCGCCCGGGTTTTCATAAAGGTGAGCTCGCCACTTGGCTCACCCGAGTTTCTACTTAGAACAAAGCTACTCGCCCCTCCCTAACCAGTTCGCCCAACAAAACAATATATGGCGGCTTTATAGCTCACCCAAGATCAAAACACTTTATCAACCAATGCATGTCAAAAAACCAAAACAATTTCTAATATTTTCTTAACATTTTTACTCCACAGGACATGCATTTTCATCACATACTACTTCCTTACCTCGTCTGATGAAGCCTTGCTTCTTGCCCGCCTTCCTCAATTCCCGTCTCAACTGAGTTGCACTTCCTGGAGCAGAGTGCTTTTCTACCTCACTTAGCTTTAGTTTGCTTGTTCCTTAGCTCTTCAACATTGGAGGAAAGGTTTGGCTAACTAAAAATGAAGTTTTCATGGCTTATATATGAGAGAAACGGGAGGACTGCATGTGAACTTGCAGTGAAATTAGACTGGCGAGGAGTTTCTGGAGAAGATGAAATTGCTACGTTGGCGCTTCTTCTCACATATTCCTCCTTATATAGCCAAGTAAATCTTGTTAGAACCAACCACCTGTTTCCTTATCCTGTTTTCTTCATCATTTCATGCATTAAAAACTAAAGAAACTACAGCAAAAAGGAACGGTGTAAAGTCTTTACTGAAATCCCGTTTTTGACTAATCTCTCTTGCCATTTATTGCTTTGTCCCATTGTCAAGAGAAGCAAGTGGCAAGAAGTCCACTGCCGCCCCTTTCCTTGACTTTTCTATTTTCTTTTCTTCTCTTCTCTTCTCTTCTCTTCGCCCATTTCTCTTCTAGCCAACGTTTATTGGCTATCAACCCCTCCTTTTCTTTGTTTTGTCCTCTAGCCATTAATTCTCTTATCCTATTTTCCATTTCGTTTTCAATTCTTCACATTTACTCAAACTTCATTTAATGCTTTCATACCTTATAAACTATTTTGACCTTTTATCAAATTAAGTCCCATATATTCCTTGTTACACTTAATATTTGTTTCTTTCTTTTATCAACCATACTATACATCATGATTTAAAATGCAAAGTGGAAATTCACATTCAATGATTCTTTAATTTTACCAAAAGAATTAATTTCCACTATCAATCATGTACAAATAGGATATATAGTATAATAAAATTCGAATCTTACATTTCGTTAACCGACCAAAATAAATTCGATGGCCGACCGATTAACCGAATTAAATTCGATCGGTTGGTTAACCGAATTTCTTCCAAATTTTGAACACCCCTAGCTAGCCATTTAACTAGCTGATGACTTGAATAAAATGGCAAAAGAACAAGAAAATCAATCCAATTATGCAAGTCCTCACATTTCCTTTTTCCATCTAATAATTCAAAACTTTTTAAAATTTCTTTTGAATCATGCAAAACTACATATTTTCAAACCTATCTAGCAACATCAAGATGAATGCCAAGCCAAGTTCATTGATGATTTTGATAGTAAAAATAGTACTTAAGTGGTAAAATTTGCTCGCTGAACAAGGACTCCACGGCCCAATGGATAAAGCGCTGATCTACGGAACCACAGATTCTGGATTCAATCCCCAGTGGAGTTGTGCATTTCTATTTATTTTTGGCATTTTCTCCTTCAAGACAAACCCAAAACCGGCTTCTAATGGAGTTTAACTACCAATGGGCCCTTCTTTTTGCAAATTGCAAAGAGAAAAAAAAATCAAAGCAAGTTCTTAATATTTTTTATTTATTAATAATTTTGCAATATCAGAAGTATTAATTTTAATAATATTTCTAGGTATTTAGATTAGGTTAAAGCTTAAGTCCTTATCCAACAGATAACGAAAGCAACATGCAAAGTGCCCACTACCACAAACCACAAACCTAGACTTCTCCTTTTCTCTTTTTGTGAACCCTAGACTATTCTAGTCAATTGTAAAATTTGATCACAAACGTACAGTATGAAAACTTCTTATTTGGTTTAACAAGTGATCACTTAGTTCATGTCTCTTTCACCTTAAATTTTTGAAGTTTGAATTTTCCATCTTTCAATTTTAAAAAGAAAAATCTAATTTTAAAAAGTGTTTTTTTACAAAGAAAATCATAACCCGTGAATAAAGAAAAAAAATTGTAGATACTAAATTTTGACCTTCAAATATGCCGGATATTGCTTCGTAAAAATGATTGCAATAATCATTTAAGTTAAATTTTAAATTCAATGGTTTTTTTAGTATGAGTTTGATGAACCAACAATTACTTGATATTACACTACACAAGAGAACATCGCTCTATCATTTTATAAAATCTCATCCCATTTATTTTAAAATTAAAATTTAAAACTGTTAATATAAAAATCATACATTCGCTATTAAGGTGTCTCTTTGGAAACATTATTGAATGTTTATAGGTGTTAATTAAAGTTAATAAAAATATATATTTTTCATATCTTTTATAAAAATGATTATTCTCATTTCTCACAAAAATAATTTAAAAATAATGGGTTATTTATAAATATTTACCATAATTTTATCTATTACAAGTGAAATACCTTACTATAACTTGACACACTCACTATGTAAAAATATTTTTTAATTTTATTAAATAGAAAATACATTCAATAAAAAAACTTTGAAAATATATAAATATTTTTAATTTTATATTATTATACTATTTTTCATATTTTTAAATAAATTGATGTCATTGACTCGTACAATTAAATTAAAAGCTTAGGATAGGCCATAGATGATTTATAAATTGACACCACAAACAATTTTAGGGTGCTATGTGCAAATTTGTTAAAGGATAAAGGGTGCACATGCAATTAAGCACAAAAAAGAATTGAAATATAGGCAAAGCGGCCCAATCACAACTCAGCAATCGATCGGCTCTCCTCACCACAAGTTTTGATACGCCTATTCACACGTGTCATCTTCTCCACCGTTCACCCTCGTGACGTCACGGGAGTGGGTCCTCCATTTTTTTCTTCTGTTTTCTTTTCTCTCTGTTTCTCGGTTTCTCTGTTTACCGTAACTCTGTTTTTCGTCTTTCATTGCTTTATTTTCTTACTCCTCTGTTTATCCGAAAAAAGAACTTGAAAAAAAAAGAAGTAATTTTAATTTAATATTAATTTTTGGGTATGTTTTGTTCATTCTTGTTGTAGTTTGTTTTGAATTTTGTTTAAATCTTTGGTGGAATTGGCGATGTGTGGAGTAATTTTAGCACGTGCTTTTCATTTGGGATTCGGAATTGGATTCGTGATCAGCTGCGGTTTCTTTAGAGATGTTTGATTGGAACGACGAAGAGGTAATTAGATCTAACTTTTTTTTTTCTTTGCTCAGTAATTGACTCTGTTCTTTTCTAAAATTTTTTGAGGAATTTTTTTTCATAAATATGAGTTTAATTATACTTTCTTAATATATATTGCTTTCAATTAAATTTATTGAATTTGGAGTAAATTTAAATGAAAATTTGTGTTTGGTTTTCGTTTCTTTGGAAATTGCTTAGCTTGCTCTGCTTTTATGCTCTGTCTGTTTTTTTCTCAGGGAAGGGTCTTAGGAATTTCTTGCTTAAAAATGCAATCTTTTTCCTGCTTGAGTTGAAAGCAAACTAGTAGACTAGGTTGGGGTTTTGGTAAAGAAGTGTTTCAATACTTAACAATGGAATGAGGTTAGGTTAGTGTTAGAGATCTAGGAAAGCAGGTTCATATGATAAAGCAAATGTGAATATGGAGCTTTCGTCTTTACGAGGTATCGAGACAATTCATTCTAAAGAACTTTTCTGGGTTATGAACTAGAAAGAGAGAAATATGAGAATCAATGAGGCTTGAACTTTGCTAGTAAGTAAATCGTTTATGTTCATTGAGGGCATTATTTTCTGTTCTATAGCTTCTTGTTAACTTAGCTCGAAAACAGAAAACTAGATGAAGTAAAAGAACCGCATAAATGAACTCATTATGATCAGTATTTGGAAGGAAAACTAGAGAGTTTGATGATTTTGTAACTTATTTGCTATACCTTTTCAATTGTATTGTTTTTTTTTTTTTTTCGTAACACCATTATTCTGATTGCTTAATGATGTAATTATACATTCTCGGCTGGTGAAATGTGTGGTTATGTAGTTTCAGCTAACGAATATAATATGGGGTGAGACTGATGACCATATAGTACCTTATCAAGAGGGAAGTGAAAACTGTTGTGATGAGAAGGAGTTTAATGAAGAAACCGCAACCATAAAGTCTACCAAGCAAAAGATAGCTGGGGATAAAGTTGATCTTCATGGTAGTAAGTTGGAGGGAAGTTCCAATTTCAATACAGATGGAGGGATTGCCACCTCAGGATTTGGAATGGGCTCATGGCCGGAGTTATCTTTATCGAACGCAGCAAAAACTGATCAGGATTCCGTGGGACACGAAGTCTCTAACAATTTGGTTGAAGTAACTAAATGTAGATATTCAGACTAAAGCCTAGCATCAGTGTTTCCTTTGTTGTTTTATAACCCTAATTATCCACCTTATCTTTACAGCTGAGACAGCTGAACCTAGTAAAGATTCTGAAATTTTTCAGAATCCTGGTGAAGGTAAAGAACAAGGTGATTTTGTTGACTACAGCTGGGTTAACATTGGAAGCTTTGATGATCTTGATCAAATTTTTAGGTAAAGCACAATTGATACCTTAGTTGTAACTTATGAAAGCATTGTCTTGAGAATCTATTATCTTTGCAGTGAGGCAAGTACTATTTGTTATGTTTCTCATGTTTCCTTTTCAACTAAGTAACCACAATTGTCACCATGAGATGATCTTCGATGACCATTTACATTTCATGGACATTTGGCTTTGAAAATTTTCTACTTTCATACTATTCTTTGTACTGTCAAATGTGTAACTAAAGGACCTGAAACTCCCGCACCAGTTCTGGCTGTCCAAATTCATTACACGCTTGTTATGTTTGTCCCTCGATTTTGTAGCAGTGTTCCAAACTATTTTAAGAAAAATCCGGGTAGAGTCCTATGCCACTGTCCATTAGTGCTCCTTTCCTTGTTTCTCCTCTTTATTGTATACTATGGCATCCATCTGATTCAATATTCTCACAAGTTCTGATTTTGCAGTAATGATGACACAATATTTGGCAATGTAAGTCTAGGTGCTGCTGACGAGTTATGGTCCCCATCTAAAGAGGTAACAAACAGCCTGGGAAAATCTGTTCCTGCGACTGTGGACTCTCCTAGGCTAGAGATAGGAGCATTAAGGAGCTTATCCGAGCATTTGGAAATCAAAAGAGAATATGAGCAACAAGATAACCAGTCATTTACCCTTAGCTATGGGGAACTGGATAATGTGGAATTTCCTGGAGAGAAAAGTAAATCCATAATTGAGGAACAGGTGTGAAATATCAACATGGATTATGATAAATTCTTTGTTACTTATGCTTTCGAAATAGTGAATCAAACCAAAGTAACAGCGTAATGTTCATTGCCATTTTTCACAGACAAATGTAGCAACTGCGAGAAAAACCAGTGCATCAAAGACTCACCTGGCTGCTGAAAAAGTTATGACCCCTAATGAATTGGCTAATAAGGTATTCCTATCATACTCTAAATACTTAACTATTCAAATTATCTTTGGTTTGTGGCATTTCTCGTAAAGATTTGGAATAAAAACACTATATTTTCCATGGTCCTGGGAATGTCAAGTTCTATGATGTCTCATTCATTGTGCATTCACAGAAATATAGGAGTAAGTTTATAGAACCGTTCTTGTATGCTATACAGGAGTAACTTCATTCTTCTTTTCTCTCTTCTTTCCCCTTTTTTTCTTCCTTAATGGGGTTGGGCAGAGTGTTGGAGGATGCTATGAATAGGCAATATATCTTATTGCAATAATTTACTGGATTTATAAATTTAGGCATTCCCTTCAAGATGTCAATGTGTTATTTTTAGTTTAATACTTTTCTATGAAGGCATATGGGCAAAAACAGCTGTTGAAATTTCGAAAAAAGACTGAAGAAATAGGTGAGGCAAAACTAGTACAAGATATATGTGGCACCTGGACTCCATCTGGAAACCCATTGGCTCAATATGAGAAAAATTTGGCAACCTCCATGGTAAATTCTTCTCCATCTTCAGTTGTGAGTCAGCAGAGGCAGCTTCAAGGATCGGACTCACTGCTGTACCATCACATGTCCAATGCATTTGTAGCCCCTTCCACGTATGGGAATCTTACAAGCCAATATCCTGCAATACCTGTTTTGTCCGATGTCCAGTCTGGGGAATTTAATCAGCAAACCTTGCTTTCTTGTTTCGATGTTTCAACTGGCAAGGCAAATCACGTAAACAGATCAGTTGAGGCTGCTGCAGAACCCTTGAGCATGACACCTCAGGAAAAAATAGAAAAGCTGAGGCGGCGCCAACAAATGCAAGCACTGGTTGCTATCCAGAAACAACAACAGCAGTTTACACATCAAGTTCCATGTACCAATCATTCTGCCATTCAAAAATCTACTCAAGACAATCAATTTCAGCACACTGAGGGAGCTGATATTGAAGACCTTTGCACTCTTGCCTCTTTTGACCCAAACTCACCTCTAGAGCAAGATGATTCTAATACAGTCTCAATTGCAATTGATGACTATTCAGCGGGGGACACAGCGCTCTATCAGCTGCAAGATATAATTGCAAAGGTATACTTGACTTACTGGTGAAGTTCTTTTCTTGCTGGCTAATAAGGAATTAGTGACACCAACAAATCAACTTTGCAGTTGGATGTGAGAATTAGACTTTGCATAAGAGATAGCTTGTTCCGGTTGGCGCAAAACGTGATGCAGAGACATCATGCTAGTGATACAAGCAGCACTAACAAAAGTAGCAGGGATGAAAGTAGAGTTGCAAAACAAGAAAATAAGAACCATAACAGGTTAGTAAACTCTATGCTGTTTAATTTATATTTATTTCAAAAGTGAAACTGATCTTTTGCTATCCATGGAAAGGTTAATCTACGTCATGAACTCTCCAAAGGTTTCACTAATATCAAATATAGCCTAGAAGAAAATGTCAAAAAATATTCAATCATGATTTTAGAAACAGGAAAAATCATCCATAAATGAAGAATTTGAGCAAGAAACTCAAACTTCAGTAACTTTGAATTCAACCTGCGCTTGAAGCATATGAACTAAGTTGTCATGATTTGACATGGAGATGGCTGTCAGGCTTGGCAATATGTTTGTTTGGATTCTCTGATGATGAAAGATTAGAAGAAAACCTTCATATTAATGAAATTATGCATTGTAGAACCATGTATATTTCCCGTCAAAACCGAATTCTGCAATATTCACGTCACTATCAGACATTGATGACAAACAATATGCTCTTAGAGTGTTTGACAGATGGAATTCTTCAGGTTATTAACAGCCAGGGTGTGTATTACTTGTCTGTTGGAGTTCTATTGCATTGAAAGCTTAAGGCTTATCTTATTCTCCTTGAATGTAATGGTACAGGATGTCTGACACAGAAAAGGAGACCAATCCCATAGACCGTACTGTTGCTCATTTACTCTTCCATCGGCCTATTGAGTTGTCAGGAAAGCATCCTGAGACGCCTGAATCACCTGCTTCCACAAAGTTCCCATGTGGACACAAATCTTCGGGTTTAATGAGTTTGCGAATGGGCTGCATATCAGACATTTCAGAAGTTAAACAAAACCTTACTCGCCAGGTATCAAAACTTCCTTCCCCATTAATGGATCCTCAACATGTGGAGCAATTTAAGAACAGCCCTTGCATAGATACTTCTGAGAATGCATCAAACTATGGCCCTGTTGATGGTGGAGTTGCTGAGGTTGAAGCCTCACAGTGAAATCTGAAATTCTTCCAAGGGTAATGCCTTCCTTTAATACTTCCATGCCTATAAAATGCGTGCTTTGAATAATAATACGGATTTACTGGTAATTCCAAGGTATCTGTTATCTTGTCAGCAGACCTATCCTTTCAAGCTCATCATGAAGCCATGAAATTCATCTTAGCTTAACTGAATCTTTATCAAATGGCGTGACCTGGAGCCTTAAAACATCGTCATTTCAAGAATCTGCAGACATCTCTTCTCATCATCAATACACATTTGAAATCAAGCAGGGTTTTATGTATCTGCTGACTAAATATTCTTTGGTCTGTCCATCCTCTGACGTGCTCCCTGGAGATAACTAGTTAATGTGTGTCATCTAAGCTACACTCTACTTGATGTTAGACATCGTCCGACTCTGTTAAACCGAATAAGTCTTGGTGGATAGAGATAATTGCCATTTCTATTCTTGCTTTACTCCCAATTCGAAGCTTCAAAAGCTGAAACTTGTTCTGGAATTAATGCATCATGTTTCTTTTATCACTTCAAATATCCTAAGCTACGATTTTTGTTATGTTATTGTGCTACTCGTTCTGGAATTAATGCATCTTGCTTCTTTATCACTTTAAATATCCTATCTTAAGCTAAGATTTTTGTTATATTATTGTGCTTACCTTCTTCCTTCCTTCTTTATCATATAAAATTATATTCGTGTTACGTTAAATATGAAAATTTTGTAAACACAAAACATTTTTTTTAGTTTTTATCATATTCAAATTCAATTTTTATTAAATTTTAATCCGTGACATTTTTGTATCTTATGTTCGTATCGTTTTTATATCGTATTATCGTGTCTTGTCAAGGATTACTAGATTATACTAATACCAGTTTTCTTTTTAATTTTTAAACATTTTAATTACTTCCATATACAAACATAAGAGAATAATACATTATTATTTATTGAGTTTTTAAACATTTTATATTTGATGCATGGATTGTGTACAATCATTGTACATTATCAATTAATCCTAAAGTGACATCTCATTGATGAGAAAAGTTAAAAAAAAAATTATGCAAATTCTTAAAAATAAATATCATTAAAGTTTTAAAATTTTTAAATGTAATTTTTAAATTTTGTTCATAAATGTTATTTACTAGTTGAATGATAGTATATAAAAATTATATGTATATATATTGTTCATTAGAGGTACAAGGAGATAACAGGAGAATTGAATTTTTGACCTAATTTTTTTTTATATATGGGTAACAACTAATAAGTCAAGCTTTATTTATTTACATTCTTTCTTATTGGATTGAATGTTTCAATGGCATTGTCAATTTTTATTTAAAAAGAGAGAAATTCTTAATATCTTTTTTTTTGTGAATAAAAAAAATTTTCTTAATATCTTGAATGGACTTGTCTTCATGTTGGATTGCATTGCATGCATGCATGCTTTTATTCGGTCGGGAGCATGCTTTCTTTTTATCAATGTCTACATGTATTAGAGGTAACACTTTTGTGTTCCATTGATAGGATATAGTTGTAATATATAAGAACATTGAAATGCTAAAATTTTTTAGATTTATTGTAAACTATTTGAGACAAGTGGAGGCAAGTCCATTCAAGATATTGAATTGGGATCCAAGTGGCTGCTAGTGGGTGCAGCTGCCCTCAAAATGCTAAAACTTTTTAGATCTATACATATATATATATATATATATATATATATATATATATATATATATATAATTTATATATTTGTCTCCAAACCCTCCACGTGTCAAGCTTTTGGCTTTCTTTTTTTTTTTCAGTTTTTCTCTTTTTTGATTTTTCAACTTTTTTTTTCCATAAATTTAAAGAACAAAAAAAAAAGTCATTTATATGTGAATTTTATTTTTAATAGAGAAAAAAATAAACAACATAAAAAATTGATCTTTAAATTTTATATATTTATTTTCATAAAAAATTATTCGTTCAAATAATAAATTTTTATATATTTATTTTAATATTTATCAATAATGATAATAAATTTTAAAAATATAAAATCAATCTCCAAAAATATTGTTTAACTAGCACATAACAATTAACAGATACTCAATAATTAAATAATTCTTCAAATGCATATACAGTACATTTTTTTTAACGATAGATTACATTTACAAATGCATTTATAGTATATATTTTGTAGATCATTAATTTCTATATATTTAATGTTGATAATTAATAAAATAAAAATATTTTAATATTAAATATATATGTTAAAACATTTTAAAAATTAATTAAGTTAATAATTTTTAATATTATTTAAATTATATAAAAATCACCTTTTTTTTTCTCCACGTCCAGCTTTACATTGGTTTTGTCATTCACTCATTTTCTTTCACCTTTCTAACCCATATCATTCAATGTTTTATCTCCCATACGAGCAATGTGTCGTGTCTCAATTGATTTAGCATTTTATTTCTTTTTTTTTAAATATTTTTTTATTATGCCCTCTAATTTATTTTTAGGTTTTCATTTTTTAGTTAAGTTCTTTAATTTTATTTTATTTTTGAATTTTTTTTGTTATGCCTTTTAATCTATTTTTTAATCTTCAATTTTTTTCTCCAACAATAATATGATTCAGTGCATAAATTAAAAAAATTCAAAATAAAAATATGATAGAGGGTTTAACAAATGATGCATTCTAAATATGAAAAATTAATAAAAAATAAAATAAAAAAATTCATTTATCTTTGAGTTGATTTTTAATCAAGGAAAAAAAGATCAAACAACACAAAAGCTAATTGATTTAGATATTTTTAATTTAAAAAGTTTAGATCTAATTTCTCTAAATCTATTTTTTAAAATTATATCTCCACTAGCAGATTTAAACTTATTAAACACGAAAAATATACTAGCTATATAAAATCAATATCAAATCACAATAATAGGTTCTTCTCTTGGCTCATAATAAATTTTTTAAAACATTTTTATATTTATTAATAATGATAATAATTTTAAAAATATAAAAACAATATTCAAATATATTATTTAACCGACACATGGCAAATATTTAAAAATAAATAATACTTCAAATACATATAAATTATGTATTTTCTAAATTTTGCTTTCGAATAAAAATTATTATATGAAAGGGTTTTTTTTTCTCTAACTTTTCTAAGAAGAATACTTTTACTTTACATATTGTAATTTGGAGTAAATATAAATAATTCAATTAGTTATTCTTAAAATAAAAATATTTACAGATGAGTTTAAAACCTTACACATAATTAATAATATGAACAAAACATTCTTACCTAATTTTTTCTTACTTCTTTTTTAAATTGTCTAAATCATTATGTCGTATATAAAGATATATATATATATATATATATATATATATATATATATATATTAATGCTTTAGTTTTTATTGTTGTTGTATTATTATCTTAATTTGTTTGTTTCTAACACAAATTATTTGTTTGTCATACTATTTAACTTAAGTATTGTGTATTTTTTTAATCCAAGCTAATCTAAATTTTTCAAAAAATTATTTTTGGATATGTTGTTTGATATGTAAACTCTATCATTAGTAAACACGTTTCTTTTATAAATCTTTCCTTAGTAAACATGTTTCTTTTTTGTACTAAACATTATGAAGGAAATAAATATTTCTTATGTCCAATAACTCTTATTTAATAATCAACTTAACTAACTTTAAAAATTGCAAAATAAAAATAGACCTGCAACATCGCGCGGGCTTATATCTAGTATATATATATATTTGTCTCCTCACTATTCACGTGTCATGTTTCTGTTTTTTTTTTTTTTTTGGTTTTTTTCAGTTTTCTTGTTTTTCTGATTATTCAACTTTTTTTATTTGTTTTTTTTTCGTCATACTTTTAATTTATTTTTTAGTTTCCCAATTTTTTTAGTTAAATCCTTTAATTGGCTATTATTTTTAGTTTATCTCCTAGTTATGTTTTTTAATATATTTTAAACCTTTTATTTTGTTTTTATTTAATTTTTTTCAATTATACTCTCTAATTTATATTTAACTCTTCAACTTTTTTTAGTTAAACTCTCTAATTTGTTTTAGTCAATAAAAAAGATAAGTAGTTTAATTTTATTTAACTTTTTTTTACAAATATATTTTAATTTTTTCCCAGTTATATTTTTTATTTTTCTTAAAATTATATTGTAGAATTCAAACATATATAGTATCAATAAATTTTTTAGACTGTTTTCACAAAAAATACAATAAAATTTTTAGATTTTACCATTGTTAATCGAAATTACTATAATAATACTTTTTTCAGGAATATTAAAATATAATTTAAAAATAAAAGAGGTTATGCATTATTATCTTAATTCTAATTATAAATTTAAAATTTTCACTATAATGCTAATGAAAAAAATATATTATAATATATTAGATAAATACTCCCGTCCATACTCATAGACACGTGTCCTGTTTTTGTTTTTATTTTATTTTATTTTATTTTATTTTTATTTTTATTTTTTCAGTTTTTGGTTTTTCAACTTTTTTTTTGTCATACTTTTATTTATAATATTTTTAAGAAAAAAAAGTACCCCTTCACTCTCCATGTGTCATGTTTCTGTTTTTTTTTTTTTTTTTCAGTTTTCCTGTTTTTTTGATTTTTCAACTTTTTTTATTTGTGTTTTTTTGTCATACTTTTAATCTATTTTTTAGTTCCCCAATTTTTTTAGTTAAATTCTTTAATCGGCTATTTTTTTAGCTTATTTTCCAGTTATGTTTTTTAATATATTTTAAACGTTTTTCTTATTAAACCTTTTATTTTGTTTTTATTTAATTTTTTTTCAATTATACTCTCTAATTTATATTTAACTCTTCAACTTTTTTTAGTTAAACTTTCTAATTTGTTTTAGTCAATAAAAAAAGATAAGTAGTTTAATTTTATTTAACTTTTTTTTACAAATATATTTTAATTTTTTCCGGTTATATTTTTTATTTATTTTAAACCTTTTTCTTATTAAATCTTTTGTTTTGTTTTTATTTAACTTTTCCAATTATACTCTCTAATTTATTTTTAACTCTTTAACTTTTTTTTAGTTAAACTCTCTAATTTGTTTTAGTCAATAAAAAAGATAAGTAGTTTAATTTTATCTAATTTTTTTTACAAATATATTCATTTTTTAGATATATATTTTGATTTTTAAAGTTAATAACGAAAATCATTATTTGAAAAATCTCTTATGGTGAAAATTATTTTAGAATATATAATAACAAATTGAAGATATTTTTTTAAGCTGAAGACTCATAAAATCAACTTTACAAAAATGTAAGGAAGTTCATACAATTTATTTCAATAAAAAAATAATTTTGAATTATCTTAAAAAAACAATAATTAATTATTATTAAAATTAAGAAGTTTTTTGTTTGTTAGATAAATGAACATTAATAAAAAAAATGAGAATATGGATATTTTGTAAAATAAATATTAATAATATAAAATACAATAAATAAACAACTATTTTTAATCACTTGGCAAAAAAATGTAAACATAAAAATTAATTTTTACTTTTTTAATCAAATCACCAAAAAATTATAAACATAAAAATTAATTTTTAATTTTTCCACCGCAATGTAGTGCGGGTAACTTTCTAGTATATAAAAAAAAATCCCACAATAATCCCTTGTTTATTATAAACTATCTCACAAGTTTTAAAAATTTAAAATTTTGCCTAAAATGTTGAAGTTTTTAGGTTTATTATAAAAATGTCTTACAAGTTTTAAAAATTAGAAGCTTTGACCCCATTCAAAATTCTTTTGGTCATATTTGTACTCTCTAAATTGAGTTTCATACAGGTTTTTATTGTTTTTCTAATAATTAAACACATACAATTTGGGTGACAAACTATTTTATTATAATATATATGCATATATTAATTTCATTGAAAAACAAATAAAGTACTTTTAAAGTTAATATAAATAACATATAATATGTAAATCAATTTTTAAAAAATCACCTTATTTAACATAGATTTGTGTCTTGATTCTTGTTTTCATTGTAAATATGAAAATAGGTATTTTTTATTCACCACATTATAATGATTAAGAAATGAAAAATGAAATATATTTGTTTATTTAAAATAAAAAATAAAATTGAATATATTGATTTTTTTATTCTTTCATATATGTATATCTATTTTTAAGAATTTTATAAATAAAATGTTATTAAATTAATATATACACACGCACATATATTTGTGTGTATATATGTATGTCCATGTAAATCAAATAAAAATTTATCTATGGTATAGTAGTGTTTAAACTAAATTTGTCAAGAACCATTTAGTTAATTTTAGCTATGCAAATATTAGTTTTTTAATTATATTTTTTATAAAAAATTGTTATACGTGTTAATTTCTGTTTGAACTTTTTATATTTATTAGTTTGTATTTCAATAAAAAATTTAATGAATTAACTTAAAATATTTGACCCACTGATCATAAATTCTAGGTCCATCGCTGTATATACTGTCACTATTTCCAATATCAATGTTTTTTTTTTCTAAATCTAAATATGCATGGCTTCAAAATTTTTGTTTTCTTTATTTTCCCTTTCGACCTTGAGCAACATGTATCGGAGGTAACCCTCTCTACGCAAAAAATTTTAACCGTTAAGATATCTCTCTTGACATGTAGTTCTTTTGTTTCCACAACATTGTATCAATATGACACTTGCAATAACAAAATCTCAATCCAAACTCTTTACAAGTACCAAATTGAACTTAAATGATACCTTTAAGTTAGGCAAATTAATTACTATTAGAATGTGTAGCTTTGGTTTAACCCCACCTAAAAATATAAATATAAATATATATATATATATATATATATATATATATATATTATAGCACACTTTTTAACTAATTGGCCTAAACTATTTACATAAAATAAAAATTAAAACAATTCAAGCAACCCATTGCCTAACGGGCCTTTCCTAAACCATCGGTCACAATATCGCAGCTTTTATTGGCCTTTAAACCTATTTTCCAAAGACAAAACTCGTGATTTGTATGATTTGCCTCTTCAAGAAATAAGTTAGGAGCCATGCTAAAAAAATAAAGAATTAAGTTTTAGATTCCATGAATCTAATATGAAGGATAAAATATGATGTTAATGATATTTATTTTTATCAATAATTTTTTGATCGACCGATTAGAATAGAGTTATAACATATTGTAATATTTGGATTCAAGCTCAAATAGTTTCAATCTTTACTTTATAATTATCAGAAGACTTTATAATTATCAAAAGAAGTGATATAGTGCTTTTGGATATGCCTGAATTAGTTAGTACAAATATTGAGGGTTTTTTTATATATATAACTGAGGTTGTCAGGGATTCAATCCTAATGAATGGAGCTATGAGTCTGACATTCTATAATAAATTATATTATTGTTGACAAATTGAGGTTAATTGTGAGTTTTTTATGAGACAAATCAGAGCTCGTAATTTATAATCTATAAATATACACAAAACTATTGGGAATTGAAAAATTAAGAATAAAAATCGAGTATAAGGAATTCAAAAAAAAAAACAGTAGCAATCTGACTTCAAGCTTCCAAAATTAATTTGGGTTTTATTATTTCCTTCCCCTCTTTTAAGGCGTAGAAGGGATTGAAGAAGTCACTTTCAATGTTTTCATTTGTAGTAGCTTACCCACCAAATAATATTCAAAACCCAATTTCTTACCAAAAAAATAAAAGCTTCTCTTTTTAGGGATATTAGTATTGCACTTTTCTTAGATAAAATTAAGTAATTTAGGTAAAACTGTAAAAGTCCGTCCATTATTACTTTGAGGATTGATTTAAATAGTTTTCATTTTGAGGTTTAAGAGTTCTAGAAATATAAAATTCGCAACTTTCATTATGAAAAGAAAAAGTCAGTGGACTATTAGATGCAAATATCTTGGTCAGAAAACATAACAACAATCCCATGGACTTTATGAGAAATTTTAGCTATTTCATGTGATTGTTGATATTGTATTACAAGCATTATGATTTTCTTCATTGCCAAGCAACAGCTCATGCTGTTTTGCTATCCCCTCGTACTGCTCTAGAAGATGTAAAATAATAAGTTTTTTATATTTTTAAATGCCACAAATATCCTGTTTAATATATATATATATGAAAATTAATAAATAAATTAAATATTAATTGAATTTCCCATTAATATTTTTTATACATGCTATATTGAATTAGAGAACGAAGATAAAGAGAATTCTATAATAAATCAAAATTTTCTATTTTACTATAAGACAAATATAATCACATATAATTAAACATAAAATATATTAAAAATATCATAAATATATAAAAATAAGCGTAACATATATTGGGATACTATAAAAGTTCCCATGTAAATAGTCCTTCTTATCTTATAGGTTTATCTTTAGGATTTGAGCTCGGAAAATCCAAATTGGGGTTTTAATAAATCTAGTAGTGGAGCAAGCAATTGTAGTGGAAAGAGACAAAAGCATCCATTCTCGCTATTGAAGGACATTAATGTCGGAGATTTGCTTAACTACTTCAGTTGACAAAGAACTAAAAGCAAAAAGTAATACGAAAACTTGAAGAAGAATTAGTACAAGTCTCCAAATCCGACCGCAACAATGTGAAAGGAATCAATGTTTTGAAATGTCAGAAGATGGCGCGTGGAGCATTAATTCCATTATCTTAATCTTTTTCACTTTCTTTTTATTAGCTTTATGCATGCTTTAAGTCTATCTTCAAATCATTCTGGCTTAAACTCAAAGTTTTTTTTTTTTTACCAACTTTTGCTTAAAAAATAAAACTCTTTTCACCATAAGTATGAAGACATTTCGTGGCTATAGGAATCAAACCAGATTGGTTTCAGGAAAGCCATTGAACCTAACTTTAGAGAATTCAGAATTAGTCTTAATTTGGAAAATTCAATCTCAAACACCGCCTTTGGTTCTCTCCAATTTCTCATATGTCAAACTTCACACTATTAGTTAGAGAGATGAGTTAACTCAAGAATAATAATGGATTGAAGTTCGTATACAAACTCATAATTCTCTATTAAAAATCTAATATTTAGGTGCATGTTCAAATCCCCTCATAATTTTGATATTGAATTTTGTTCGGTATATATTAGAAATTTGCTTGTTTGCTTTTGTTTGGTAACAGTCTATTGTAATTTTTGTTTTATTTGTACTTGTAAATTGTAATTTCATAAAAGACTATGAATTATTTTATCGAATGTCATTTTTATTCATTATATACGAGCGGAAGTCATATATAAGACAAAAGATACTTATCATGGTAGACTTTTCAGTGGAATTAAGGGAAAGAAAAATTAACAAAATTCCAAGTAATAATTTACAGTTCTACAAACGTCATTGAACTTGATCTAATCCTGTCAAATTTCGTTATTGACTAATAAGAAGATTCCCCTTTCATTATCTCCAGGGTTCGCTATTGATTGGTTATATAATTAAGATTTTAGGACCCAGAGCCATGCAAAAATGCATTTTTTCGCATGGAATCATAATGAAGAAGAGTTGAATATGTGATCCAAGGTGGAAAAATAAAAGATTAAAATCCACGTTACCATAAATTGGCAGGCATTCTGGTAAACAAACCTGTTCTCTTTGACAAAAATAAAGCAAACTCTGTGACGTGTTTGACAAAGACTGACATGAACAACCTCCAGGCTTTAACTTAACAAGCCCCTTAGTCTTTGTTATACTATTCAAAGAAGCTTCTGCCTTTAACAGCAACACAAATACAGTAGACTTCGTCATCAAAGCCGACTGAAATGCTAAAAGATTACGCTTTCGGTTCAGTGATTTAAATTAAATTTTATTTATTTTGCTTCTTCTTGTATAGAAGTAACCAAATTTTATTTTATATATATTTCTGAACGAGGTCGAAGTGTAGAAATTATAAAGGAATTGAATTTCAAACTTATCGAACGTCACCTGCTAAATGGTGTTTTTTTAGAAATGAAGTCAAAATTTGAAACTAAAAAAAATTGTAAGTGCAATGATTTAAATTTCAGATTTGTCGGATGCCATATGTAAACAGCATATTTTTTGCTGTACTTTTGTTATCATAAATATGGAATCTTTACCAAATAATCATAAACTGTTTCAATTGGGGACCAGGGCCTTGAAATTTGGCTACCGACAAAACTGATCTTCTTGACAAATTAATGTGAAACACATCAATCAATTTGTTGAAGAGATCTTTTCAAAGAAAAACGCGTTTTAACCAAGTAAGTCTTCATCTACACTACTTTTTCTTAAATATAATTTAATTTAAATTTGTTTCTGATATTTTATTTTTTTTAGTCGAAAAATTTTTCGGTATTCATCTTCGATGACTAATTCGGAGTCGGGAGAAGCAGAGCGTGGTTAGGCAGTTTCTCTCTCAATACTAGCACTCTATACACAAGCCAAGATTCGAATCCTAACCTGCTTAAGGGACGAGAGTCGTTAACCACTCACGTCAACTAATTGTTAGTTAAAACGAAAAATTGCCACTCACGCCAACCAGTTTCTGATAATTTATTTTTTACAACGGAAAATTGCCATGCACGTTTAAAGAGTCTACGTGTTAGGTAACCTGCCGCTCGGGCTTGTTTAATTCCCTTGGGAGGATCTCTATATAAAGCCACGGATAGCCGCAGTTTGTTTCCAAGCCATAACACATTTCAATTCTCTTTACTATTCTATTCAATTACTAGCTTCCATGGCTTCTGCTTCTTCATTTTCTAAGTTTTCTCTGACTTTGCTTCTCCTAGTGCTTTTCTTGGGCGGCACCAATGCTCAACTTTCAACAAATTTTTACTCAAAATCATGTCCCAACTTGTTTTCTACTGTGAAATCCACTGTTAACTCTGCTATAAAGAAAGAGGCCCGCATGGGTGCCTCTCTGCTTCGATTGTTCTTCCATGACTGCTTTGTTAATGTAATTCTTCTTCTCCCCCACCCAAACCGAAATTTTCATTGAAAAACATGCATGTCCATGGCCCAATTTCTTTTTGATTCTGGAAAGAAAATTTCAACTCCAATCTCTAAGCAACAGGATCATACATTAATTATTAAATCAATTGATCGATGCATGATCTAATTTTTTTTGTGCATGGCCTTTTTTTGGGGAAAGGAAATTTTAACTCTAATTTTTTAGCAAAAGTATCATGTATTAATCACTAAACCAGCCAGTCCGATGCATGGCCTATTTATTTTATGTTTATGGCCTTTCTTTTATTCGAAAAAGGAGATTTTAACTCTATTTTTTGAATAAAAAGATCAGGTATTAATCATTAAATCAACTAATTCGATGACGACATAATTTTTTTTTATCATCATACTATTTCTTTTTTCGATGACATGTGTAGTATCTGAAGCTTTTAACCTGGATTTTTTAAATATAATTTTAGGAACATTGGCCCCTCTTTATCTGACTTCCAATGTCGAAAACGACATGAAAACCGACCATATTGACTCTATCTTATCTCTAATAGCTTTGACCCAGTAATATTTTATTTCGTATAAAACTAATTAATTATGTATCTTGGTTCCATGATAGGGATGTGATGGATCATTGCTACTAGACGACACATCTTCCTTCACCGGAGAGAAAAATGCTAACCCCAATCGTAACTCTGCTCGTGGATTCGACGTGGTCGACAATATCAAGTCTGCTGTCGAGAATGTCTGCCCTGGTGTAGTTTCATGCGCTGATATCTTGGCTATTGCCGCTAGAGACTCTGTTGTGACTGTAAGTCCTAAATTCTTAGTAATATTACAAGTTTCAATCAAGCAAGTAATTGAGAGATTACCATCTTTTGGTTTATAGCTAGGAGGCCAAAGCTGGAATGTGAAACTTGGAAGAAGAGATGCTAGGACCGCAAGCCAGTCTGCCGCCAACAATGGCATTCCTCCTCCATCTTCTAACTTGAACCAGCTCATTTCCCGATTCAATGCTCTTGGACTTTCCACCAGGGACTTGGTTGCTTTAAGTGGTTGGTCCTCTTCCCTCGACAAAATCAATTTTGATTAGAATTTATATTTGATACACTATCAACCAATCGAATCACCTGTTCGTAGAACAAAAAAACTTTCTTTTAAATTTTGTGATACGGATCTTGTTTAAAATTATCAAATCTACTTATGTCAGATTGAACATTTTTGCTAATTTATCCGAATTAATGTTATTGTAAATTCAGGAGGACACACAATTGGACAAGCAAGGTGCACGTCATTCAGGGCTCACATATACAATGATAGCAACATTGACAGCTCCTTTGCTCGAACAAGGCAGGGAAACTGCCCAAGAGCAAATGGCACAGGGGACAACAATTTGGCACCCCTCGATCTCCAAACTCCGACATCCTTTGACAACGACTACTTCAAGAACCTCGTCAACAGGAAAGGACTTCTTCACTCAGACCAAGAGTTGTTCAATGGTGGCTCCACGGATTCCATTGTTCGGGGTTACAGCAACAATCCGAGCTCCTTCAGTTCGGATTTCGTTGCTGCCATGATCAAGATGGGAGACATTAGTCCCCTCACTGGATCGAGTGGAGAGATCAGGAAGAACTGCAGAAGGATGAATTAAGATCGATGGTGTGATGCTTTGTATTTGGAATAAAAAATAAAGAGGGTGGAAATTTGCTTCCTCAAGCGGTGGTATTAGTCAAGATTATGCTTTAGGATTGTATGTTTTCTTATGTTTTCCAAATTGTTCATTGGCTTAGGCCCAGTTTCTGAGACTTTTTAATTCAACAGTGAGCTTGTTAGAACTAGAATCATTTCAGTATTAATATAAAGAAATTTTCTCTTCTTGTGTTAGATGAAAATAGAATGCAATTATCTAAACTCGAAATCCAATATAAAAAATACAATACTTAAACTCGAAATCCAATATAAAAAATACAAGTACTTAAACTTGAAATTCAAACCTGCAAAATAAATGCATCTGACCAATATTATCTCCTTTCAAGTTTGCATGCTGTTGAGATCAATCGTGATCATATGCTACCTACAAGCTGTTCATAGTAAGCTTTGCTAATTCACCAGAAAACAAAAATGAAAGAAGCATAAGTGCATAACCATTGCAAGCAACTTAATTGACTCTAGTCATAGTTGAAATTGGATTAAGCCAGATTGGACCAAGCCCAGAAGCCAATTCTTATATTATTTGTATTCAGGGAATATTGCCCACGGCTTGCCATTCTAGACCAAAAGCCCATTGGAGGACTAAGACAACAGCCTTAGGACAAGCTCTTAGTTCACGCCAGATTTTTATACAGGCTTTCAACCCACTTTTAACTTTTAAGATTAGATGTTATTTTTGCACTTAACAACTAATTAGACTAATATCATTTTTAAATGAGCTCATTTTTATACAATGATGGCGGAAATTTTTTAATTTCATAAGCAGCAGAGCTAAGAGATAGTCACATGCTTTATTTTTCTTAATTAATTTTTTATTTTTTTAATATATCTTAAAGGATATATGTCACTTTATTATCGATATATAAAATAATTTCTCTTCTTAAATAAATTTTTATTCCTTTTGAAGTGAATAAATTGGTACTAATTTTACTCAAAAAGTTTTATTTTCCAGATTAAAGTGTTAGCAAATGTATGGCTTAAAGACTATCGATATCTATCATTCTCATTTTTCATCATGTCAAAAAGCTTGACATGGACAGTTGGACTCACTTAGGTAGCGAATGGGGCCAAGATATTAATTAAAGCAACCTAACTTCGAGATATGAGGCCTTGCTTGGTTGTTGATAAAAGATATACTCTATTAAAAGCCCAATTCACACCAACTTGAAAGAGCATTAGGACAAAGTTATCAACTTAATGTGGTTCAGGGTTTTTTATTTTTAATTTATATATAATGCATTGATAGTATATAATTTTTATATATTGTTAATGTACAAAAGATTAACATCTAATCAATAAGTTTTTATGAGCAAATTGAAAAAAAATTATTTGTATTTATTTTTAAAGATTTAGTATTTTTTTTAGTTTGCATATTAATGAAGTACTAACTTTTAGTGCATTAACAGTGTATAGAAACTATATACTGTCAGTGCATCATATATAATTTTTTTATATAACTGAAAATTGAAGTTGAGGTTATTTGAATTTGACCGGCAGTTTTCTAACATATCAATTATTAATCAATCAATCAAGAGATTGATAAATATGGATAAACTAGTTTACAATAAACAATTATTGGGCATGGGTCAAACTCGCTTAGGAATGGCATCTCGCTTTGGGGAAACTAGGAAGTAACGAGAGTGAAAGAAGAAAAGAAGAAAAAAAAAGACCATGATAATGATAGAAAGAGAATATTATAGGGCATGCATGTTCTTGAAATTCAAATTTTGATATTTCATATTGAAAGAACTACTATACTGGATTTTCTCCGCAAATCACAACAGAATAAAAAAGTTCACATGTTGACAATTAGTATCTAAAAAAATAGAAGATTGACAATATATAAAAATTATACACTGTCAGTGCATTATGTATAAATATATTTTTTTTATAACTGAAAATTGAAGTTGAGGTTATTTGAGTCTAACTGGAAGTTTCATAGCATAATATCAATTATTAATCAATCGATCAAGAGGTTGATAAATAAATATGGATAAACTAGTTTACAATAAATAATTATTTGGGCATGTGTCAAACTCGCATAGGAAATGGCATCTTGCTTTGGAGAAACTGGGAAGTAACGTGAGTGAAAGAAGAAAAGAAGAAAAAAAAAAGGACCATGATAATGATAGAAAGAAATATTATAGAGCATGCATGTTGTTTACATTCAAAATTTGATATTTCATATTGAAAGAACTAGTACACTAGATTTTCTCCGCAAATCAGAACAGAATAAAAAGTTCATCTTGACAATTAGAACCTAAAAAATAAAAGATTGATGTTGTTCACATTTTTTCTTGGTTGACTTAAGTATATTTTTGCTAATTATTTACTATTTATTTGTCACTCTCGTGGCATGTGAATGCGATTAATTTTCTAGTTAATCAAGCTTATCGTTTTGATTAACAAGCTAAAATATTATGACATGACCCCAGAAAATTTGACTAATTGGGTATATTAATTCATGATAGTATAATGGTTTAATTTCATTTTGTTAATTAATCCTTAATTAACAAGAAAACTTATTACTTATCAAGAACTTCTGCAGGTGATCAATAAGCAAATATATTAATTATGTCAGAATGTTGAACTTTTGAAATTGTGCATGGAATCTTATGGGATATGCCTTTCTAATATCAAATTAAACAAAATTAATTTAATGTTATGATGCTATCTGACAATTTTTATATAGTTATCTGATAGCTTAATCTATCAGAAGCTGTCAGTCCAATATTAATGTCATATCAGTCAAAAACTCTAACATATTCTTAATTAAACAAGGTCTTTTTCTTTCTTAATTTCTTTGCTTTCTGATCATACAATAATTTTTTGTAATAATCTAAAGTCTAGGATTCTTCGGACATCATTCCCTAAGAGCATTACTTATGTAACAGCTATGTTTCTGTCCTAACTTGCTAAGATTCCTCCTATCATATAACCTTAATTACACCTAAATTTTGTAATGATTTTTAGACTTTCAATCCCATAAAAGATCTCCATGTTTCTCTTTTTCTTTTCTTTTTTTCTTGTAGAGATTTGAAGGCAAACTTACTAAGAGTAGAGACACTGGTCAATTGGGTAAGAGGGATGCTATGTTTCACACATCTCTTTCACCATCAACTTCAAGTTACCATTTCTCTTTTCCAGTTAGCCTCCAATTCTTGACCAAATCTCTTTCCAGTCTCCAGCAAACTTAAATCAATTACTTGGAAATTATTTAATCCATTTAAGTCTATTTATTCATTCAACCAAACCAGCTCCTAACTATATTGACCATAAGAGGTTATATTGAATGGTACTATGACCAGTTAGCCTCCATTGATTTGAGCGTAGAATACATATCTTATAATGCTGGATTCCATAGTTTTTCACAGTCGGAATGTGTAAGTTGACATCTGAATATTTAGTTCAATGATAAATGCATGTATTAGTACAATTTAAAGAGCATATTCGAATACAAATCTCATAAAATAAAAAAAAAAAAAGTTGCGTACATTGGAGCATTACACACTTCAATAGAGAAAATATTGTGCCGGCATTGGCCTTTAATAAAAGTGGCATTGAACTATGCTCGGTTGATCAGAACATATTTTGAAGGCAAAAAAAGAGATGAAAAAAATTTCTCTTACAATGACTGTTTATAAAAATATTCAGTACCAACGGAGTATTATTCGGATGGTATTTGTATTGGACAGGCTTATAAAAATTAGAGTTCAAGAGGGCTTAAGTGCATAATATCTTCCTTATTCTTTAATTAAATTAAATAGATTAGAAGTTAAAAGGATTTCAAGGTAAATTAAAACAAAGTTTGCTTTCATTAAAGCCTAAAAATATCTTCTTAGCTTAGCTTATTAATGTCAACAAATTCTAATCATGCCTTCTATTGGCAATATGTATTGGTCCTCTTTGTTTCTATATATACACTTTCCAACCATCCTTTGTTGAATAAAAATTAAACAGAGATTGGAGATCTTGGGCAAATGGTGAAAGGAAAAGTAAATATCCTTTCGATTATATTTTACTAATTTTTTTGGTCAAAATTATTTTTTATTAATTAATCAAGGAAAATTTAAAAAATAAAAAAGGAAAAGGAGACGTATATGGACAAGTTGAGATACCATCATTTCAAGCAACCGTGACTTGAGACCAAATTCCATCACATCTCTTGGGATTCTAGAGATTCAACACGAAGAGATTTCCATCAAATATAGTACACAAAACATACATCTATTAAATCTTGCCTATAAAAAAAATACATATATTAATTTATACTTTCATATAAATTATAATATATGTGTGTGTGCGCATCAATAAAGGTATACATATAATTACTTGTACTTAACTCTAGGTTGTAAGGATGAGATTAGGTTTGAGCAGATACTATAAACTCAAATCTCACTACCTTTTCTTCATCAATGTATCAAAAATTAAATAAAGGTGTATATATACGTGTGCATCTATACGTAGAAATAGAAGTATAAAAAGGGGTACAAAAACAAAAGATTAATAGGAAATGGTGATGAGTGGAATAAAGTTGCGCATAGCTTGCTTGCTTGCTTAAACAATTCAAGTTCCTAGCTAAATCCCTCTTTCCCACCGGCTGAAATCCACACGCCAAGGAAACCTATGAGTTGAGCAAAAATAATCTTTAGCCAGCCAGCTGGCACCATCATTGACCATCCAACAAATACACATTATACATCAATACTTTGTAGCTTTGATAAGTAGCAAGATTTTGCTTCCTTTCCACAAAATACCAGCTGCTGCTGCTTTCAATTTCTTGACAAGATTCTCACTTGATTCAGCATTATTCAATAGTTCTGCTAACATTTTTCTCTATTTTTGCCCAACTAATTAAAAAGTACAACTTTGAGAAGTTCTAACCAATAATATTTGAACCAAATTCATAATCATCAATCAGTTGAGTTAATAATGGTGTAAGCAATATCCTAGATTATCCTTGCTATAGCTGCTATAGCTAGGTCTTGTACGTACTCTAGGAGCTTGAAGAAAATCATACATTAAATTTGTTACTATAAGATTATCACATGTTTAATTTTTATAGTTTTTTAGTTTTAAATATATTTTAAAGAATATATATCATCTTTCCAACCTTGTTAGTGAAATTTAAAATTTTCATTAACAATGTATGAGATAATTTCTTTATAATAAATCATCAATCTATGCTAAAATTTTCTTATATTTTTTTGTGTCAACATTCTAAAAAAAATTGCTTGAAATTATCAAACTCATGCTCTAAAAGAAAAAAAAAAGTGAAAGTCCTTCTTAGACAAAAATTAAGTACCTAATGATAAAACTAAAAGGGTACGTAGCGATATTTAATTATCTGTCACAAGAAACCTCCAAATAAAGCCTATATATGAATAACACGAAAACAAGGAGACAAGAACTTCTACAAACTATAGAAATGAAAAAAGATGAAATAACACGAAAACAAGGAGACAAGAACTTCTACAAACTATAGAAATGAAAAAAGATGAAGTATCTTTAGCATTAGAAAAATATGGTGAGAATACTATAGGACCAAGATATAAATTAACTAAATATTTACAAGTTTTGTTTATAAGTTTTTACTAATTATCATCCATCCAAAGAGAACAGAGGTAAAAGGAGGTATAAATGAGAAAACAGACTTTATTTGCTTGCTTTCAAGCAATCCACAAACACACACAAAGAAAATCCTTAGAAATTTCTAATCTACATGGGGAAGATCAAAGTAATACCTTCTGTCTCCCCTCTCAACATTATGTAACAATAGATCCTTCAATGGCACAGAATAGCATGTGCTCACCGTCTGCCCTTCACATGCAATGAGTTCACACATGTTTCTTTCCCCAAACACACAATCAAAAATTCAGCTAGGATTTATTTACTTCTAGGGTTTCATATCTCATTTCACCAATATTTTTCTTCGTGAAAAAAAAAAAAGAAACTTAACAAAGGTTAAACAATTGATTTAATAACAGGTGCATGTATCATGTTGTTTCAAAACAGGGGTTCAAATCTCTTATCAATAAATAAATTAAAGAAGACATGCATGGTAAAAGGCAATTAATTATTATGGCTATAGAATGGCGTCCATTTCCCATATAGTAGTGGCCATAGTTTTCATTAAGGAATAAAACAATAAAGAGAAGTGGAAAACAAGAAATTTAATATATGATAATAAGAAAACAATAAAGAAGAAAGAAACACATCACCAACAATTATAGGTTATGGACTTCAATTGTGGAGCAAGCTAAACAGTAATTAATTGAGTGACTAAATAAAACAAAGCAATGAAACAAGAATACTCATCTCTTCCTCATTTTATTCTATTTTGCTTTCATAATAGAGAAAAATAAATGGGACATTTTAATTTCAGTCTAGGTAATACTTTTAGCCAAAGTAGGAAACATTGTGATCATTTGAAATGGTGCTATAGTCCGCATCAGTGGTAGGTTGGGTATACAAAGAAGAAGTTGAAGTAGGAGGAAGAGGAGGAGGTGGCGGTGGTGGAGGCGGTAGCTGTGTCGGGGCTGACGGTGGTGCAGCGACTGAAACCACCCCAGAAGAGAGCAAGGCTACATGGGAAGAGGGTATAAGGTTAGCTTCCCTACACTTGTATTTTAGTATCTCTGCCCTTACTGCATTTAGTTCAGCTTGTAAAGATTGAACTTGCTGTTGCAAAGCTGAAATTGCACCCATGCACCCGTAAACAGGATCTCTTAGCCTCACATTAGCCTCATAAACCAGACTATTCGCCGCGTCAGCTCTTTGGCTCTCCGGCACCTCCTGAGTTACACACGACATGAAACCATTAGCATCTTGGAGCCATTGCTGAAGAAAAGAACTGAAGTTGATGTTCAAGACATCTAATAATAATCATAGGAATTAGGGTTTTAATTACCATTAGCATCTTGGAGACATTGCTAGCACCAAAGACTTTGTGAACAGAAGCAAACTTTTGGGGTTCATGGGGGGAGAAATATGGAGAAAAAGGACATTCTTGAGCACACCGACGCCTCAAGAGTTTGCAGGCTGCACAGGGTGTAATAGTATTTAGAGTTCCAGGAGGGCCCAACATGTGTCTTCTTCCCATCTGATGATGAGATGAAACATCTGCGTCTCTCTTGATCTTCTTGCCTATCTCATCAAATCTATCCCTAAATATATATAATATAACACCAAGAAAATAAAAAAACAATTAAAAAAATTGAGTAATTACTGTATATATAAAACCAATAGATTGAAAAGTAAAGCAAGAAAATAACACAAAGTCAAGCTCTAATAATATTCTAGAGATAAGATTTCTACTTCTTACCTTTCTCTGGACATTCAGGCATGCTCTCAAGTATGAAGTCTGAGAGAAAGAGATCAGGAAATGAAGAGAAGATCAGGAAGAAAAAGAAACGAGAGAAGGGGGAAAGGGGTGCTTAAAAGGCAAGATATACAGTGGAAAACAATGGTCCACTGCGTTTATAATTAAAAAAGAAAAAACAAAAAGGTTGTAATAATAATATAATAAGTTAAGAACAGACACAAGGAAGCTGGAATTTGTTGGTCTGATGAAGAGCTTTGAAGGTTTTGGTTTTCCTCCTTGTTAAAGTTCCTGTACGAGGATTCCTGGAATTCTAATTTCCTGACAGAAAAGGAATACCAGTGCTCAGAGAGAAAGCAGCTTCAATGGAAGCTAAGCAGAAGGAAAGAGATCAGAGAGAAAAATTGAAGAGCTGAGCTTTGTTTATTCGTGGTATAAATGCCAGCTCTATCACTGCTTGCTCACGTGCGACTCCTTAAATGTTTTGACTTTTGGAAATCAAATTATTCAACTTGGCTTTGCCACATGTGGTCTTTGCTCCTTTCTAAGGAGAGACCCAAATCTAATCACATTTATAGACCATAATTGAAAACCCTTTTTTTTATTATCATTACCTAATTTTTTAAATACATGAATCATCAACCTCACCTTGCAAAAATATATGTACAATTTTTTTATATATGCTATTAAAGTTAAGGATAACTACAAGTATTCGTATCGAATCGAGCTCGAATCGAGCTCGATTTATTATTGATTGTAATGTAAGGATTACGCTTACAAGTGTTCTGACTTGGACTCAGACCAAACTCACAAGTTAAATGAGTAATCTAGTATGTGAACAAGTCTAGTTATAATAGGTGTTCTAATTTGGACTCAGACCGAACTTGTGAGTAAGACTCACACCAAATTCATGGGTAAGACGAGTAGTCTAGTATGTGAACAAGTCCATAAATTAGTGAGTTTTCTTTTTTTTTTTTATAGGAGGTATAAGAGGGAAAGGAGATTTGAATCTTTAATTTAATTTCTCTCAAGGAAAAATAATTAACAATCATTAGACTAAACTTTAGTTATTGAGTTTTCATATTTATCAAAAGGACTTGATTATGTCAATTTTTTTTTTCATTATTCATGAGGATACTAAAATTAGTCGGTCCTAATTAATGAATAAAATGACCATGCAATTAGGTGGATTTAATTAAAGATTGGAAACCTAATTTTTTGCATGTTTCTGTTAACAATTACAACTAAAACAATTAGCTATCAAAGGTTAGGTTATTAAGTCGAATGTATATATTTCTGATGATTATAGAAAATGTGCTTTCTTAAAGCCAACCATGTTAGTTACTTGTCAATATCAAGAAACCATCTCCACTAAAAGGAACATGTCTAGGATCTAGTTCCGAAAATGAAATTTTAATTATTATCAGGATTGCCGTGTACTACCCGCAATTTGTTGTTTCAAGATGGCCAAGAGACCTTACATTGCCGACCTTGGTGACAATGAGTGATTAAATTAAGCTAAGCTAGCTATAGCTAAAGCATCAAACATGCACACATGAATATGTTTTGCTAACCGGTAGAAATTGTCATAGAACTTCATTATGTATAGTAGTATTACTCGATTTTAAGATGAGGAAAGTGAAGATGGTGAGCATCAATATATATAATCTAAATACAGAATTATGCAACCTTTTTGTGTTATAATTTTATCAAATCAAGGTGTTCAGTCCATGACGGATGGACTTACTAAAGGTTAAGAAAAAGCCAGAAATTCAAATTTCGAGAATGTTTAAGGCTAGTATGAGATATGAGAGAATTATTTTCTTTTGTGTAGTTTCAAAGTTCAAACCTAATAAATTTTCACAAACACACATTTGACAGTGTTTAGACTTTGAACTCGATTACCACTTGAAAGTTTAGAAAAATGCACTATCATATAATAAAAAACTGAAATAAGTTGATGCTTAAGTGAAAGCTAATATTATTAATAGCATTCAAAGGAGCGAAGACCTCATCATGACGCTTCCTTTCTTATTATCTTCTTTCTATGGGTAACTAGATGCAATGTACATAGCATAAGTTATGCTATAGCTAGTCTTCATTATTTGAGGACGTGTAACCAATTAAAAAATTATCTCATACACAATTAGTTAAGTCTTTAAATTTTATTGTTGGAGTTAGTAGAATAACACATATCTTTTAGGATATTAAAAAAATAAAACAAAAAAAGGTTACAGTTTTTTAATCTCAATTGTAAAGATAAAAAATTTCACCATCAATATATATATATATATAAACGAATTAAATTTCATTTTAATCAAAGTTCTTAATCAGGGTCATTTATTGCCCAACATTGAGACAAAACCTGAAAGAAAGTAATCACTTTCATGCAGCTTGCAGGAGCTTACTCCTCAATAATTACACTAAGCTATCATTGATGTTCACAGAAAAAGATTGGACAACCTCAAGATCATAGATCATTTTGTAGATAGCAAAACATGATCCCATAAGTAGATTGATCACATGCTCATGTATAGAAATTAAGACAGCCTACCTACATTTTTATTATAAATGGAAAGCATTACAATTCAAGAAATTTACCCCCTCTTTTTAACCTTAATAATAGATATAAAGTTATGTAGTTTGTCACTTTCATTTTTACTTTCGAATTTAACTTATTACGAACATATATTCTTATCCAATTTTCTTTATAATTATTTATACATAACAAGTCATTCGATTTGATTTGTCGGGTGAACCGAAAGACCAAACTGTAATTCGTTCTGTAAGGATATTCTTGGCTGTAATTTCTGAGAAATGTTATATCAAAGTGGGTGGTGAAAGGGAGGGGGGAAATGGTATATTTTGGAGATCATAAGGATTAAACAAGGGATGAATTTGCTTAGATTTTAAGGAAAATGGCACCACCCATTCTAGAATTAAACAAGATCTTGTTTGACCCGTAGTTTCAGGCTTACTAATCGCCCCGTTGTCCTCTCATCCCCAACCTAACTCTGAAATCCCAGAATTCACCAACTTTCACTATTTACTCATGCAGTCAAAGGACTCGAGCTTCTCTAAACCCTAAATAAACAGTAAATGGAGGTCAAATAAACCTAGCTAGTCTTAATTATTAGGATATATATCCAACCTGATATCGCCTGTCTGTCATTCATTTTTCAACTTAGTATGCCAAACAAACATTCGTCCAAATGTCATTATATATATAGGTCAAAATGCATGCATGCTATCGCTACATATCTAGGAAAATTACACTGTACAGGAACTTTGGACCTAATTGTTACTATCACCCACAAGTCTTATGTATACTATTACTACAGATTGATTTGGGCCACCAGATCAGCTCAGGTTTGCCTAGTTGGGGCTAAGCTACAAGAGATGGTTAGAGGTCGCATAGAAATTCAAGTTTGAGCCATACTTTTGTCTAGCTGTATTAAAAGATGATTAATTTTATGGATTTTTCTATAGAAGCCCAAAGGGCAGTTAGCTAAACCTTACTATTTGTACATATAATTTCTGTTCGTGTAGTATAATACATAAAAATTATTATATCAAAATCAATGTCGACACATTAAATATAAATTTTTTAAAATTTTTACTCAATATATGGACAATTTTACCAAATTTTAATTTGTGTTATGTTTGTATCTTTTTTTTTTTTCGTATCATTTTTATATCTTGTTTAACCTTGCCAATTTATCTACTTTTAACTATAAACACTTTTGTACATTTTATTATAAAAAGATTAAATTAAATTTCTTTGAAATCCCAATATAAATTTCAAATTGCACCAATGATCATCCCAACTCTGATCTTAGTTGGGAACTAAATAGCACAGCCCACCAGGCTCACATTTTGGTGTTACTCCTTTACTGAAACATTATTGTGGGCCGCCGAATTCGGCTTGCCTGACATTTAAGGAGTTAGGCCTAGGCTTCATTGAGAATTTTTATATATACTCATATTTTTATTCTTTCTATCCCCTTTTTTTTTATTGGGTCATTGTTTATTGTTCAAAAAATGGGATATGAAGAGTAAAAACAGGGTATATTTAGCAGCTCTCGGTTTCATTGTGTTCTCTTTTATTTTTTTTTTCTTTTACTGTCCAAAGCATAATTTATAACAACCCTAATTTTTTTCATTTTGTGCATGAAATGAAGTGAAATTCATCATACTAATGAACTTTGAATATATAATATATATATATATACACACACATGTATTTTTATCAATAATATTCTTTGACAAACACCATATATATATATATATATATATATATATATATATATATATATATATATATGTATATACACCTGTATTTTTTATCACTAATATTCTATGACAAACACCATGTTCAAATCAAAATCTAAATGTATGGGGCATCTATGGAAATGTATATGTTAACACCTCATAATGACTTTAATTAGAAAAATCGTCCATAATTATGAGGGTGGGAAAGTATTTACCACCTCTATGCATTTTTGAGAAGTTTCCCTAATTATACAATTAAAAAACAAATAAACATTACTCTTACTCTTTCTATATGTGCATATGTATACAATGAGCTATTGAGAACTCATGATTCTTTTTTATTTTAAATATAGGTGAAAGGAGATTTTAATTCTATTATATGATAATGATGATGCACCAATCAGTTAAATCAAATATTGTTTGAACGCTTAAAAGTACAAAATTAACGCATTAAAATATTCGTTTTAATTAGCTGGAAACAAGCTTAAACCAAATAATTTAAGTTTTGATAAAAATTAAATAATTAAGTGATCAAACTTATTACTTACTAATGAAGAGATGTCAAATCTATTCTATGATCATGATGATGCACCAATCACTTAAATCAAATGTTTGACTGCTTAAAAATACAAAATTAATGCATTAAAATATTTATTTTAATTAGCTGGAAACGAGCTTAAACCAAAGAATTTAAGTTTTGATAAAAATTAAATAATTAAGCGATCAAACTTATTCTTACTAATTAAGAGATGTCCCTAACATATTATCATTAATATAGCTCATTTGTTAATAAATTTGCTCCTACATACTTGGAACTTTCTTTCCTTTATCCATGAAGGTTCAATTACCTATCAGCCAGGTAACAATCAATCCTAGACATTATTAATTTGCTATCATCATCTTATTAGGTTGGATTCAAGTCCAAGGGGCTCAAAAATAAAGAAACAAAGATACATTGGTAGGGAAGGATTCTTGTTTCTTACCATTCCTATTTTGTATTCATGATTTCATGCATGCATGGTAGTGTGAAAAGCAGACAGTGAATTAACGCACCCCACATGGTTTTTTAATGCCATTTGCCAAGAAAAGTAAAGGTTCACTCTTTTTAATGACCTACCCTCCATTCCCCTGTATGCCTTTAAATTTTCATAACTTTCTTCCCGGCATCTTCATGTGAACAGCCATGGAAGTTAAAAAAATAATATTTATAATGAGCTAATAAAGAGTTTCTGTTTTATCTACAATTAATAGAGACAATTCATCTGGCAAACTTGAAATTTTTGTTGGTAGCCATGCATTATTTGGCATTTCACTGAAATCTGCTTACAAATTACATAAACATACTTCACAATAGCATGCATTGGGTTATGATGAGATTCAACAAACTGTTCAATTTGAAAATTTGATAGCCCAAACACAACTATCAAACATCAGCAGGGGAGGCAAACACTAGAGCCTAATAACACAGCTGAACTACAGTACACCAAAAAAAAAAGCAAAAGATATAATTAAGAAGGAAAAGGAACAAGTTAATATCATCTGAAAGTCATAGAATTTAATTACTTCATTCTCTGGGCAGTTTTACCTTGACCTGAGCAATGGCTAACAATTGATAATGATAGCAATGCCTTCTTCACGTTTCCCACTGTTTTGCATCCTCTAAACTCATTCTGTTTCCTGCGTTTAGCACCAAAACACAATGTCGAAGTCGGTGATCCCAGGCCTTCCTCGTCATCCTCATCCATGCAATCATTAACAGGTGATCTTGAACATGAAAACAAGCTCCTTCTGTGAAAGTTCCGATTCATGGAATTAGCTGGTGGGGAAGAAGAATAACCATGCAACGATGACCAAGATGATAAAGACGATAAAGATGATGTAGAAGACCGTGAAGAAGACGGAGAAACATGGTTCCTCCTTGGAGAACTGAGCAGCCTGGGAAAGATGGAGCTGAAAAGGGTTGGTTTCACGCTCTTTTTCTGCATTGATTTTGACTTGAACGAGGACTGATACGAAGGAGGCGGAGTTAGAGGAGGGAGAGTAACGTCAGACGAAGGATGTTTGGGTGTTCCGGGCTGTGTCTCCCACGTGAAAGGAACAGCACCTGAAGCTCCTCCATAGTAGACCCTGCAGGAAGAATTAGCCATGGAAGTCTCCTTGGACATGAGCCTGGAGAAGAACTTGTCATCTTGCTTGATTTGGAGACCTTCGTGAGGCCGAGGCTGCAGCTCTCGGCTACTGTCACTCAACATCTCGGAAACTGATGTGGGTGTTAATTGTTATTCTGCGAAGTGTCAGCTGCACTTATTAAATCCAATTTCTAAAGGGACTCAAGATCCGAAGTTGAAGGCCATGAGAAAGATCAGAATAGAATATTTCAAGGCGAAATGACTTGTTCAGTCTAGTCTAGTCTAGTCTAGTGGATATATAATTAGGGCTCATTCAAATTTATAAAATATTGATACCTTTCTTTTATTTTTAAAATTTGTTGCACTTAGCTTTCATTTATTGGAGAGGAACTTCAGTAAATACACCCCTCATTTTACTCTCAGAACCCAAAATGTAAGGTAGTGAGCGAGTATAGTGAGGGTACGGAGAACAAGAAGAGTAAAATGAGCAGTGCATTTAGAAGTTTTAAATTTAGTATTGTAGTTGCACTCGAAAAATGTGTTTAAAAGTGTGATAAGAAAAATATGATTTAAAATTTTTAAATATTTTGCATGGTTTACGAGAAATTTTAGTAATAATTTGAAATGTTCAAAAAAAATAAGTATAAAATAATAAAATTCAGTTACAAGAAGATATTAAATAATTTTATTCACAAAAATTACAGTTGAAATGTAAAAACCTTTTTTAAGAGCTTTTTGATTCGTATGTAAATTAAACATTGATTTAGACCGAAAAATATATATGTAAGTTCGTATCAAAATGAACATTATAAGAAAAATATATAATGAATGCATCAAATTGATATAAAAAAAAATTCATTTTTAAGATCATGAGAATAACATAGAAAAGAACCCTAACCTATCACCAAAAAGGAGTAAACAAAAGATTTTATGATGTGGAATTAATTAATATCTTGGGGATAACACTTTGATTATGACCCAATTGAGATGAAATTATTGCGAGTGGAACAGACCTGTGGACTCTGGTATGGCTAGACTGACCGAAAATTTTAATACTGTAGCTACCTTACTAATAAATTTTTGGAAGAATCTGAATTATTGATGAGGCAGATTTATGTGGGTTTTTGTGGACCATCCATTGTAATCAGATCAAGGAAAAGCAGTTGAGTAGTGAGGACATTTTGGTTAACGGGTGAGCAAAGCACTAATAAATGATAGCTTGTCGTGTGGTCCATGCATGATTCGATCAAATGCTGTTGGCTTAGGATTGATTAACCTTTCAACGATTGATTAACCTAGATTCCAAATTTAACTAATAATTTTAATTGATTATAAGAATTTGAGACTTAACTCAAATAATTCATATAACTACTCTTAAAAAACGGTGTTCAACAAATTTTGAGTTCAAATTTAACACCTGCAACTCTTTTTTTTTATTTCCAAAGTTCTTTTTTTAATTTATTATTATTCCATTGTTTTTGTTTGATTACAAAAAAAGATTTTGATAATCAACATACATGTTAGTTTAATTAGTTATGTATAAATATTCAATCAGATAAAATCGCTTATAAAATTTAAAATTTTGGTAGATAAAATATATATTTTAAAAAATTCATATTTAAAAAAAATCATGAGCTTGCATGTTTGATTTGGTCCACATAAGTATTTAAGAGCTAGACTAGGACCGCCATGATTAATTAATGGACCACCCAATTTATACCAACATTTTGCCCTAAAATAATGTCACCGTAAATTCCAGATGCTCAAAGTTCAGGCTCATTAATAACCCAGAATAAAAGCCGTGTTGCACATGAAACCTAAAGAGGGACAAACACAGCCATTGTCCAAAGCCAGGAAAATTTAATGAGCTTGAAAATTTATTGGGGTTAAGTTTGCACATTTTCCTCTTTGTTTTTTTTATCCCTTAGTATGTATTAATTACTATATAAATTCAGATACGAAAGGACACGTCTCTTTCTTTTTGAAATTTTTTGCGCATTCAACCGTTAATTTGCCATGAAAAACACGAAATTTATGTTAGAGTATACCCTACAATCAATTGAATTTTGATTAAGTAAATTTTAAAAAGCTTAAAAGATCCAATTTTGTTGAACTAAGACTAAAGTCTTTTTAGGGTTTTGTTAAGAGACACAATTAAAATAACGTTAAGTCTAAAAGTTAGACATAATATTTTTTATAGTCACTCTGTCTCTTAGAGCTAGCACTCTCAGAAAACAATTCCCTTCCTCCTCTTTTTGCTTGTGATCACATCTTGTCTCAGACAAGGTCTTGTTTTGCGTTTTACTCATGTGGATATCGTTAGAGGGCTTCTCTCAGCTAGAAGTCTTGAGTTAACGATAAATTGAGGACTGTTCGTGGGTTGCCATATTCAAAAGTTGAACATTCCTGCATGAGTCACACCAAAAAAGTTAGATTCTATCCCGAAAATAATTTTGTTGCATGATCCTTGTGCTTTTGGTTTTGTTGTTTTTCTAATACGCTACTTATTTTCGTGTATGATATGATAAACTGAGACAACGAAATCTTACCATTTATATAGTATAATTTAACTTTATTTACTTGTTTTATCAAGTCAAAAATGAAACGAAAATAAAATTATTATATAGAATATTCATTAATTAATTACTTGTTTTCCCATCAATAATCTTCAACTCAAATTTCAAAATACATTCCCATCCATTGCACAACGGAAATATGGTGGAATTAGTTTTATTCTTTTCTCTGGACTGATAGTTGCTACTTATCTATCATCACACAACAAGAAATGTGTAAAATCCGAATTTTATTATACTGTATGCCATATGTGTACATTATTGATAGTGGAAATAAAAATTTTGTGAAATTAAATTGAATGTGAGTTCCACTTTTCAATCTAAGAGATGATTTATAGTGTAGTGTATAAAGAAAGAGAAACAAATATTAAAGAGTAACAAGAATTGTTGGAATTAATTTGGATAAAAGGTGTGAAAGCATTAATTGATATGAGATAAAATTATGCAATATGACTAACATTGGCGTGGAGAAAAGAAGAAGAAGGACAAGAGAATTAAGGGCTAGAAGACAAAACAAGGAAAAGGATGGGGAGTTAGCCAATCAACGTTGGCTGGAGGAGACAGGGCGAAGAGAAAGTGCAGAAAAGGAAATAGAAAAGTCCAGGAAAGGGGCGCTGAGGATTTCTCGCCGGTTGCTTTATTTGACAAAGGAGATTTAGCATTTAATAGCAAGAGGAGCAAGCCAATAAGAGTGACTGGCAGAGGCGTGGACTAGGAGAAGAAGAGGAAAAAGAAACAAAATTTTCAACACATTGCAGGGAATGTTCTTCTTACCGTAGTCCACTAGCTGCAGTTTTTCCACAGAATTTAATACATGAAATGATGAGGAAAACAGGATAAGGAAACAGGTGTTGAACTTAAGTGAAACGGAACGGCTATATAAGAGGCTTTAAGAGGAAGAAATGGATTGAAATGAAACTCTATTCCCTCCAGACTCCTTCTTGCCCATTCTGTTTGCTATAAAGATCACCTCGTTCTTCCGTTCCTTTCATAGTCATAGAGTTTTCTCCTTCTATCAGTTAAACCTTTCCTCACCGTTGAAGAGCTAAGGAACAAGCAAACTAAAGCTAAGAAAGACAAGAAAGCATTCTGTACAGTTGGAGGAGTAACTTGGTAAAGGTGAGTTTCATAGCTTTTATAGTTCTCTTGATATTTAATTATAAACATAGCTTGGTTGTAGTTGAATATTGTTGAACAATATAAGAAAATAGATGGAAAAATAACCAAGAAAGAGTAAGGAAACACGACGGGCGAGTAGAATATTGCTAGTCGAATTGGGTTAGTTCTCGCCCAAAGGATGGGACGAGGTTAGGAGAAAGTTTATGTGAGTTCGCCAACATGTGGTCCCGGCGGGCGAGGACCCGTGATCGCCAGTGTGCGAGAATGGCGATAATAGTAGTTGCCCATGTAAAGTTGATGATAGCCAGTAGGGCGAGTAGGTGAAAAAGAAGGCGCCAACGTATTCCATTACAGGGGCGAACTCCCACGAATAAGCCGCAAATGAAAAGGGTGCTATGACGGGCGAATGGCGAACTGAGTTCGCCAAAGTGCCATATTTTTAGGAAAAATATAAGTCTTTTTGGAAAATATTAATAATGTGAATAAATGCTTTGCAGACCGGAATTGAGCAAGGCGGGCGAGAAGCTACGCCGTATCAGACGAGGTAAGGAAGTTGTATGTGATGCAAATGCATGTCCTGTGGAGTAAAAACGTTAAGAAAATATCGGAATTTGTTTTATTTTCTGACATGCATAGTTTGATAATTTGTTTTGGTTTCGGGCGAGCTACAAGCCGCCATAAGTTCTTTGGTTGGTCGAATTGACTAAGGCGGGCGAGTAGTTTTGTGCTAGACAGAAACTCGGGCGAGCCAATGGCGAGCTCTCGGTTTGAGATTTGGGCGAGTGCTTTGTTTTAAAGAGAAATCCGGTAAGCCATAGTCGGGCGAACCCTTTTAAAGTGTTTGGGCGAACGACCCTTGTTTTAAAGTTAAAGGCGGGCGAATTGTTATCAGCCAGCCATACTTGTGTTTTGAAAACTCTGAGGCGGGCGACTATTATTCGCCGTCTTGTCGAGTAGTCAGGGCGAGCTACTGAGGGCGAGTAGGCTCTGGCGAACGATTTTTAAATGTAATTTCGTAAATGAAAAATGAAGTATTTTAATTATTTTGAAAATAGAAAATATCAAATTTTCGGGCGAGTAGTCCCTTGGGCAAATCGACTCTCGGGCGAGTAGTCCCTTGGGCGAATCGATTCTCGGGCGAGTAGTCCCTTGGGCGAATTGGCTAATGGGCGAGCTGACCCTGGGCGAATTAGCCGTGGGCGAACCGGCTCCCAACCTGCCTTTCTTTCATAGAAAATGTTGAAAAAGGAGGGTTGTTTTACTTGTTATAAACCCTTTTGGAAACTAAATCATTTTATGGAAATGATAACTTGATTTTGAGACATTAGGCCATGAGTTCATGCATTATCACTTATGTACTTTGCGTGACCTAACTAGGGCGATGGCTCGGGTCAAATAGACCAGCGAGTGCACCCTGGGGCGTCACAGGGCTGATGGACCTGCCAAGTCTTCAGCGGTCTCGAGGTCACTTGGCAAGTGGACCCGAGGACCACCTACAGATTATGGCCATACATCTAGATGAGATAGCCGTGAGGGGCGATGGCCTACGGGTGCACCCCAAAAGCGGATGACTTGTGTTCTTTGCATGATTTGAATTATTGCCTAGTCTCAATTAAAAGATTTATGAAAGGATCTGGTGAATCCTGTTGTTTTGTTTACTGTGTTTATTATTTCCTAATGAGTGTGATTGTTAGGATGATTAAATGGTTTTGAGATTTTAGCTTTTGTATTTTTTTTAAAAGCAGCATACACCTTCTTTACTGAGCACATTGTCGCTCACTCCTTATTTTCCACTCCACAGATAACTGATTTGAACTAAGAGACTTACCTTCCAGAGATTTGCTATCGAAGGTATGTTATATTCTTTTATATATTCAGCAAAGTTGTACAGTACTACTTTAACTACGAAGGGAATGTATATACATCTTAAGGAAGATACTTTATTAATTCATAATGTAGTAAAAGTTGTTAAGCACCACAGACAGCCCAACCGGTAAATAAGTGTAGTTTACAAGTGAATATTCTGTCGTATAGTGGTTTTGGGATGTTACAAAATGTACGTTAAATGAGTAATCAAGGGTGTGTTTGAGATTGTTTTTGTTTTATGTTTTTTTTTTTTTTTTTTTTTTTGAAAACTACAACAAAAATCATGTTTGTTAAGTATGTTTTTGTTTTTAAAAACTGAAAATAAAACAATTTGTTTTGGAATTCGTTGAAAACATCAAAATGATGTTTCCAAAATTTCAAAAGCAATTTGGGCACTGTTACCGTATGGGTACTGTTCACCCGTTGCGGTTACAGTGCCATTTTACATATAAAAGTAATAAAAAAAAAATTTTATGTGTTTTGAACCCACCACCTCTTATCATTTTATACTTTTTCCACTTCCTTTAGCAAGTTTTAAGTGACAAAGTTTTGCAACAAAAACAATCATCCAAATTGAAGCATTTAATGTTCATGTATAGCAGAAATAACACGTTTGATCATTTGGTGTGAAATGATGTTGTCGTAACGGCTTCGCGCTCGACGAATTTTGAAAAAGCGTTTAAAAACAAAAATGGGAGTCGCCACCAATCTTTTTGACTAGGTGTGATTGGTCACCAAAAATATTTTTATCTTTCTACCAAAATCTCAAAATTAATTAAGTCTTATTAAAAAGATAATTTTTGGTCTGCGAAAACAAAACTTGGGTTCGGGGGTACGGTTACGCATGGGGAAGGATTAGCACCCCCACGACGTCCGTTAGAAAACGGTACCATCCTAACCGCGTGGTATCTTTTGATTTTAATAAAAGAGTCTTGGTTTAAAACTAATTTGCTTATTTTGGAAAATTTCGTGTTGACTTAAAAATTACTATTATATGTATGTTTATTTTTTTTAAAAAAAAACTTCTTTTTGAAAATCAACATGAACCCCTTTTATTGAAAAATTAAATCAAATATTCCAATACTTTTGGCAACATTTGAAATAATTCTTCTCACCTAGAGATTTCTAAAGAATCACTACTTGTGACTTCTATAGAATCTCATCTTCGGAGGATTCACATTTTTTGTGTAATTGAATAAAAATTTATAATATATTTTAAAATAAGTTTTATTTTGAAAATAAACATGAACCCCTTTTATTGAAAAATTAAATCAAATATTCCAATACTTTTGGCAACATTTGAAATAATTCTCCTCACCTAGAGATTTCTAAAGAATCACTACTTGTGACTTCTATAGAATCTCATCTTCTGAGGATTCACATTTTTTGTGTAATTGCATGAATGCAGATGATAAATGATGCGCAATGCATGTCTATTTAATGTATTTATCATTTCTTTATTCTTTATATTATTTATTTTTTATTTTTGAAAAAAAATGAAGATACGTGTACTGAAAAATCATACTAAATATTCCAATACTTTTGGCAACATTTAGTAGGACCCTTCTCACCTAGGGATCAGTTAGGAATCACTACTTGTGACTTCCGTAACATCCCATCATCGGACGAACTCCATTTATTTTAATTTTAACCTTTATGCATATGACGCACATAGATTTTTACTTTCTTATATAGTTCGTTTATTGTTTATTATCATTTTGTTATTTTATATTATTTGTTTTATTTCTTGTTTATTTTAATTCTATTATCATATATTTTTAAGATAAAAGCTTATGTATTGAAGAAACCACACTAAATATTCCAATACTTTTGGCAACATTTAGTGAAATTTCTCTTACCTAGGGATCAGTTAGGAATCACTACTTGCGACTTCCGTAACATCCCATCGTCGGGCATTAGCTTTTACCTTTTACGAATTATTTTATCTCCATTAATTTTTGTCTTTATTTATTTAGATTTATTAGCTTAATCCCTTTTGTCATCATCTTTTATTAAAATCCTATTACCATTTATTAAGTTAATTTAGTCACCTTTGAAACTTTATTATTATTAATTTTTATTGGTTTAATTATTTTGTATTCATATATCTCTAAAATCCCTTTTATCTTTTATTAATCTTTCCCATCTATCTCCATTACCTCTTTTGTATTTATTAATTTTCATTTAATTAGTATTTTTTTTAAATAATCTTTATTACAAAACATATTATTATATATTTTAAAATAAGCATGAATTTGTATATTGAAAAATTTAAATCGAATATCCCAATACTTTTGGCGACATTCGATAAATTCCTCTCACCTAGAGATATTGAAGAATTACTACTTGTGACTTCTACGATATCTCATCGTCGAAATTCATGCTTACTTTATTTATTTATTTTACTTTTGTATTTTTATTTTATTTTTAGCTTCTTAAAATATTTTTTTATGGTAAAAAAAATTTAAATATTTTATTTATTTACATGTTTTATATATCCTATGTACATTTTAAAATTATGTAAATTTCCTAACTTCCTAAAAAGATTTTTATATTAAATTGTAAAAAACATTTATTATACACAAATGACTATATGGTTATATGTAATTTATATACCTATTTTATGTATTTTTATTTACATTTCTATATATGTATTACATTTCTATATCTATTTTACACACTTTATACACACACACACACACACACACACACACACACACACATCTCTTTATGTTTATCAATATATGCCTTTTATGTACATAAAATTTACATATTTTCTTTTGAAATTATATGTTTATTTTATTTTTATATATTATATTACTTATTTATTCATTATTTATTTATTATTTTGCCATGATAATACATTTAAAAACATCTAAAACAAATTAATTTATAAACAAATAAATAAAAAGAAAAAGAAATATACCCAACAGTCCCAAAATGGGCCTGAAATCGAGCCCAAACAGCAGGGCCCAAGCTTGCCAAGGTGAACGGGCCGGAGCGGGTCGGATCGCGGATTCCGGGTCGCAGGCGGTAGTGGAGTCGGGTCGGCTCGCGGGTGGCAGAAGCGGGTCGCGCAGATCTCGAGTCGGGTCGTGGGTCGGCGAGCGGGTCAGGGGCTCAACACGCACCGTTTTGGCTCTCTATAAAAGGCCCTCTTTTTTTTTATTCCTTCATTTCTACCGGCTTTACCGAAAAAAAAATTCCAAAACCCTCCAAACAATCCTCTCGCCTCCTAGCCTGGCCGGGTGACTTCCACCGTGCCGGCCGTTGTGCGCCGCCGTACGCCGGTTGCAGGTGGTCTCCCTGATGGCCAAAAAGTGCTCTACTCTTCCCCCTCTTCTTCGATCTAACCTCCGTTTATCCCGAAAACACTCCCAACCCTATAGATCTAACCTTCTCCGAAGCCCCTTTCCTCTTTTTTTTTTGTGTTTGTTTTTTTTTTGTTGGATCTGGTTGTGAATAAATCTGGTTGCGATCTTTCTTGCAGGTGTTCGAAGGTCGTTTTTTTTTTTTTTGGGTTTAGGCTTTAGGTTGTTTTGGGGTCTCGGGTTCTAGGTTCTCCAGATCTGAGTTATGGTTTTCCAGATCTGGGTTAGGGGGTTTGTTTTGGTTTGGGTGGCGGTGTTTGGGGGACTTCGGTGGTGACGATGGTGGTGGTGCTTAGGGGTTTCGGTGGAGAGTGGTGGGTGATGATGTTGGTGGGTATCTGTGATGATGGTGGTGAGTGCTTAGGGTTTTCGTCCCCTCTCCCTCTCTCTGAAGAAGAACCAGAAAAATCCTCGCTTTGGGTCCTCTTAAACGACATTGGAGCCTTTCCCTAGCCTTTCAAAATCACAGAATCAGTAGGTTTCTGTTGAAGCGGGATTCACGGGATGGGGAAGACGATTTTGCCGAGGGTTGCGGCGCCGGCGGCTGGGGCAGGAACCGGCAAATCTTGGGTAGATATCGAGCATTTAATGCAATGGAAAAGGGACTGGAAAAGGGACTGATAATAATAATAATAATAATAATAATAATAATAATAATAATAATCATAATAATAATAAATAGAAATATGAAATATATAATAATAATAAAAGGTAAAAAAAGAAAATAAACAGTATATAAGTATATTAATAATTGTAACACAAGAGTAACAATCATAATAATAATAATAACAACAATAATAATAAAGATAACAATAGAAACAAAAACAAATAATAATAATGATAATAATATTAATAATAATAAAAGAATATTAATATTAGAAAAGATAATAATAATAAAATTAATAATAATAGGGATATGAATAATAACAAAATAAATAAGAAAAATGAAAATAAAAGAAAATAATAATAAAAAAATAAAATAAAACAATAAAATTTGTCAAAATAATTTGTAAAACTTGGACAAAATTAGGTGTCTACAGCTGTCCCTCTTTGCTTATTGCTGAGGATCAGGAATAAAGCAAAGACAATAGACAACAATTTTGTCCAACTCAAGACTTAATCTTGTCCTTTTTTTTTTATTCTTACAACCGAGGTAGCAAAATTTTAAAATTCTTCCTGAAAAACTCCTCTTGCAACAGAGGCGATGAAACTTTAAATTCCTTTCTGAAATGTGCTCCTCTTGCAGCAGAGGTGATGAAACTTTAAATTCCTTTTCTGAAATGTGCTCCTCTTGCAGCAGAGGCGATGAAACTTTAAATTCTTTTCGGAAATGTGCTCCTCTTGCAGCAGAGGCAATGAAACTTTAAATTCTTTTCTGAAATGTGCTCCTCTTGCAGCAGAGGAGATGAAACTTTAAATTCCTTTCTGAAATGTGCTCCTCTTGTAGCAGAGGCGATGAAACTTTAAATTCCTTTTCTGAAATGTGCTCCTCTTGCAGCAGAGGCGATGAAACTTTAAATTCTTTTCTGAAATGGGCTCCTCTTGCAGCAGAGGCAATGAAACTTTAAATTCTTTTTTGAAATGTGCTCCTCTTGCATCAGAGGCGATGAAACTTTAAATTCCTCCTGAAATGAGCTCCTCTTGCAGCAGAGGCAATGAAATTTTAAATCTTCTTCTGAAAATGTGCTCCTCTTGCAGCAGAGGCGATGAAACTTTAAATTCTTTTTCTGAAAATGTGCTCCTCTTGTAGCAGAGGCGATGAAACTTTAAATTCTTTTTCTGGAAATGTGCTCCTCTTGCAACAAAGGCGATGAAACTTTAAATTCTTCTTCTGAAAAATGTGCTCCTCTTGCAGCAGAGGCGATGAAACTTTAAATTCTTTTTCGGAAATGTTGAAACATTTTTCTCCTTCTTCTTCCTCCTTTTTTTTTTGTTTTTGTTTTCTTATTGTTGTTGTTGTTTTTTTTTTGTGCTTGAATTCTCATAATGCGAATGAAATGCAAATGCATGTATTGACAAAGTCATGCTATTCCTATTGGGGTAATCAAATTCTCAGAATTATTCTTTTTGTGTCCCTTGATCTTTTTTTTCTGCATTTCATAAAATAGTTGTCACCAATTTCGAATTGGAACTGGTTCGTAACATGTACTTGTCACAATTTTCAATTTCCTTTGTTTCATTTTCTTATTTCTCTCTTTTCCTCCTTTCCCTTCTTTTTTCTCTTTCTTTCTCTTTTTCTTTAATAATGTTAGCGGGTAGATTATCATTTTAATCATCATCTTCCTTTCAATTTTGTTAACAAGAGCAATGCATTCTTGTACTTTATCGGTTGGTTATGGAATGACCAAAAGAACAACCAAATTTTGGAGAGAAGCATTTATTATTGGGTTGACAAGAGACAGTGACAGCAAAAGTACAGTTGGGCAGCGAATGCCACAAGGGTCAAGTGACGAATTTCAAAATAAATAATGAATGTCTAGATAACCCTTCACGAACCAGAACGGTGCTTTCTTTGGAAAAAACTAATTCGTTAATGCCCCCTGTCACATTGAGTTCATCTGACTGATGCCATGCTCCGTATGATTTCAATCCAGGTGTTGATCTTTTCTGCATCCAAGCCGCCTTTTCAGGTTTTCAACTTAGATATCCCCCTTTAATTCAACTGCCTTTTTGGGTTTTCAGTTTGAATTCTCCTTTCATTTTCATTTTCTTTTTTTGTTTTGTTTTGTTTTGTTGTTTTTTTTTCTTTTTTTTCTTTTTTTTTCTTTCTTTTTTCCTTTTTTTTCTTCAAGCATAGTATTTCTTCACAGCATCGGAATTTATCGGATTAGGCAGATCATTCCCATCCATCTCTGTCAAGATCAACGCCCCACCTGAGAACGCTCTTTTCACCACATATGGTCCCTCCCAATTTGGTGTCCATTTGCCCCGATTATCGTGTTGATTTGGGAGAATTCTTTTCAACACCAACTCCCCTTCACGGAAATGCCTGGGTCGAACCTTTTTATTATGGGCTCGCATCATTCTTTTTTGGTACATCTGACCATGACATAGTGCCGTAAGCCTTTTCTCTTCTATAAGGTTTAATTGTTCAAAGCGACTTCGAACCCATTCAGCCTCATCCAAGTCTAGTTCCATTAAGACTCTTAGGGAAGGGATCTCTACCTCAACAGGCAGTACCGCTTCCATACCGTAAACCAAAGAAAAGGGAGTTGCCCCAGTAGAAGTGCGCACTGACGTTCTATAAGCATGCAAAGCGAATGGTAGCTTCTCGTGCCAGTCTTTGTATGTGCTGGTCATTTTCCCCACAATCCTCTTAATATTTTTGTTGGCAGCCTCAACGGCTCCATTCATCTTCGGGCGATACGGGGCTGAGTTGTGATTCTTGATTCTGAACTGTGCACATACTTCCTTCATCATGTCATTGTTCAAGTTGAGGGCATTGTCTGATATGATCCTTTCTGGGAGCCCATACCGACATATTATCTCCTTCTTCAGAAACTTACAAACAGTAGACTTGGTCACGTCAACCCATTTTGTAAAGTAGTCTATCATCACGAAAATGAATCTGTGCCCATTTGATGCCTTGGGAGAGATGGGTCCAATCACATCCATTCCTCACATAGAAAAAGGCCACGGTGGTGCAATGACGTTGAGTGAAGTCGGGGGGACTTGGATTTTATCCGCATAGATTTGACACTTGTGTCACTTTCTAGCATAATTTATGCAATCTCTTTCTAGTGTAGTCCAATAATAGCCTGCCCTCATAATCTGTCTAGCCATGAAATGACCATTTGCATGTGCCCCGCAAATTCCATCATGTACCTCCTCAAGAATCCTTTTGGCTTCAGATGTATTTACACATCTCAACAACATCTGATCCCGACCTCTTTTATACAAAACGTCTCCATCAACGAGGAATCCCATTGCCAATCTTCTAAGGATCTTTTTATCATTCTCCGATGCATGCTCTGGGTATTGTTGACTCTTAAGGTATTGCATGATGTCATAATACCAAGGTTGTCCATCTGCTTCCTCTTCAATACTAGAACAGTGGACTGGAGAATCTCTCATGCGTAGTTTGATTGGTGAAACATTTGCTCCTGTCTCTATTTTAAACATCGCAGCTAGTGTTGCCAAGGCATCGGCAACCTGGTTTTCTTCTCGAGATAAATGTTGGAAGATGATATCGTCAAATTGTTGTACAAGGTCAGCTATGTACTTCTGGTACCGAACTAGCTTCTGATCCCTTGTTTCCCATTCACCTCGTAACTGATAAATAACCAGTGCTGAATCTCCATAAACTTCCAAGTTCTTGATTTCCCTCTCGATTGCAGCTTCTAAGCCCATTGCACAAGCTTCGTATTCAGCCATGTTGTTGGTGCAATTGAAATTTAATCTGGCTGTGGATGGGTAATACTTTCCATTTGGAGATATTAAAACTGCCCCTATCCCATGCCCTAAGGCATTGGACGCGCCGTCAAAGAACATTCTCCACTGTCTGCTATCAGGCTCTTCTTCCTCCGTTTGAAAGACAGACATTATATCTTCATCTAGAAAATCTAGCTTGATAGGCTCATACTCGTCAGTAGCACGATCTGCCAGGAAGTCGGCTATTACCCCACCTTTGACTGCTTTTTGAGACACGTACACGATGTCATATTCAGAAAGCATAACTTGCCATCTAGTTAGTCTGCCTGACAATGATGGTTTCTCAAAGATGTACTTGAGGGGATCCAACCTAGCTATCAACCAAGTCGAATGATACAACATATACTGCCTCAATCTACGAGCAGCCCAAGCCAATGCGCAGCACATTTTTTCTATTGTAGTGTACTTGGCCTCGTAATCAGTGAACTTCTTGCTCAAGTAGTAGATAGCCCGTTCTTTCTTGCCCGTATCATCATGTTGGCCCAATACGCTTCCCATAGAGTGTTCATTGACAGTCATGTATAACAACAAGGATCTTCCAGCCGTCAGCGGTACTAGACAGGTGGATTTGACAAGTACCTTTTCACCTTTTCAAAAGCCTCTTGGCATGCCTCATTCCATTCTCCCGGATCTTGTTTCCGAAGCAACTTAAAAATAGGATCGCATTTAAGCGTAAGTTGCGAGATGAAGCGGGAAATATAATTCAATCTTCCCAAAAAGCCTCTTACTTCCTTCTGTGTGTGTGGAGGCAACAGATTTTGTATCACGCTGATTTTGTCCGGGTCCACTTCAATTCCCTTTTCGCTGACTATAAACCCCAACAACTTCCCCGATTTAACTCCAAAAGTGCATTTGGCAGGGTTCAACTTGAGCTGAAACTTCCGTAGCCTTTCGAACAGCTTTCGTAGGTTGGCTACATGATCCTCTTCTCCTCGGGACTTGGCGATCATATCATCCACATACACCTCTATCTCCTTATGCATCATGTCATGAAAGAGGGTTACCATCGCCCTTTGGTAGGTGGCCCCGGCGTTCTTTAAACCGAAAGGCATAACTTTATAACAAAATGTCCCCCAAATTGTCACAAAGGTGGTTTTCTCCATGTCATCCTTAGCCATTTTAATCTGATTGTAGCCTAAAAAACCATCCATGAACGAAAACATGTAGTGTTGGGCTATATTATCCACCAGGGTATCAATATGCGGTAATGGGAAATTATCCTTGGGACTAGCTCTGTTTAAGTCCCGATAATCTACACACATCCTTACTTTCCCATCCTTTTTTGGTACCGGGACTATATTAGCCACCCATTCCGGATACTTGGCTACTTTTAAGAACCCTGCATCGAATTGCTTTTTCACTTCTTCCTTCACCTTCAACAACATCTCCGGCTTCATGCGCCTAAGCTTCTGTTGTACTGGCTTACATTCCATTTTCAAGGGCAGATAGTGCTCCACAACATCAGTGTTTAACCCAGGCATGTCTTGATAAGACCAAGCAAACACATCGACATACTCACGAAGTAATTCCTCTAGCCTTTGCCTTTCAACCAATGGAAGTGCTGTGCCTACTTTGACTTCTTTGACGTTCTCATCATCCCCTAGGTTGACCATATCAATTACCTCTTTGTGGGGTTCAATTGGTTTTTTCTCTTGCCCAATCATTTTAAATAGATCTGGAGACAAAGCATCATCGTCTGAATATACATTGTTATCGAGTTCACCAACATGCATAGAATTTTCAAAATCAAACCCCGGATAGCTGTTAAGGTTATCTTCACATTCATTATTCATTTTCCTGAAAAAGTAAAGATTTGACAGATATGGTTGGTTGTTCTTACCAATTATAGTGAATGAAAAGAAAGAACAGTAAAAAACGATGATGGATGGAAAGAAAGCACTCGAAATGCATTGAACTTGTTAATTTATTGAAATGATGATGAAGATCAAGTTTACAAAAAATCTTCTAGAGCTCTCTAGACCGAGATGTTGATAATCTACCTCACTACATTACAAAAGAAAAAGAAAAACAAAAGATAGAAGGTATCCTTTCAACAATTCAGTCTTTCAGCTCTGTGCCTAACAACACAATCATTTCTATAACAAAAGCTATCATTTCTCCATGCACCTCTTTAGACTTGGAACCCGCGGGAAGATCCTTTCATCAATAACATAGGTCCCGCTTCCACTGCCTCTAATGAATCAGGGTGATAACATCCGCCAAAGCGAAAAGTGTCATAGAGGTACGGTATCACCATCTTCTCCGATTCTTCTTCGCATCTTCGGAGGCGGGCTATTCTTTTCTTTCTTCTTTCTTTCGAAGATCTTTCTCCTCTCCGAATTAGTGGCCTTATATCCGAGGCCAAACCTGTCTTTGTTCTCCATGATCTTTACAGGTTTCCTTTGTCCTTGGAGATTTCTCCCCAGACCTCTCCCGACACGCCAACCCTTTTGCAGTGTCTGTTTAACAAGCATCTTAGTGGTGGTTGACAACCGAGGAGTGGGTATTCTTGATCCTTCTCACACATATGTTGCATTCACTATCTCAAAGGCCCGAAAAGAACACTAACACTTCCTCGGCTGCCTCAATGTAGGGTACAGACAAAGGTTTGGTGATTAAAAAGTCTTCTTCTCCTGAAACAGATACTTGCTTATCACCAACGACAAATTTTACTTTCTGGTGCAACGACGAAGGAACAGCGCCCGCCGTATGGATCCATGGTCTTCCCAGCAAGAAACTGTAGGACGGGGAAATATCCATCACTTGGAATTGGACATTGAAAGTAACCGGCCCTATTTCAATTGGGATTTCAATATCACCTACAACATCCCTTCTAGAACCATCGAAGGCCCTCACAACCATATTACTTGGTTGTATGTAAGACAGGTCAACCGGCATTTTTTTTAACGTGGCCATAGGCATGACGTTTATCGATGAGCCATTATCAATCAACACCTTGGCGATCGTGTGGCCCTTGCAGCTGGTAGTGATATTCAAGGCCTTAATACTCCCTCGCCCTTCCGGCGGAATTTCGTCATCGGTGAAAGATATAAAGTTTGCTACTGTGATATTTCCTGCCAACTGGTCCATACTGTCAACCGGAATGTCATGAGGCACATAGGCTTGATTCAATACCTTCATTAAGGCATTCCGGTGTGATTCTGAATTCAGTAACAAGGATAATAGCGAAATCCGAGTAGGCATCTTATTCAATTGCTCAATTACACTGTATTCGCTGTGCTTGATCAATTTTAAAAATTCCCTTGCATCCTCTTCTGACACAGGTTTTTGTAGCTTTTCCTCTTGGTTCTTAGAGAACAAAGCCTGCTCTTCTTCTTTTTCCGCTTGATTGTCCTCTTCACCCTCTTTTGCTTTCTCTTTTCTGGCCTTGTCTAACATCTCCGGTGTATAGCACCTTCCACTTCGCGTAATTCCACTTACTCCACTTATGTTTGCATTACCCGGTATGGCCAACTTGTCCGAGCCCACGTTGTCTGACCCTTCAATCACTGCTTTGAATTCATATTTCCAAAGGACAGCTTTATTACTCCTGTAAGGGAAAGAGCTCGGAATCTTGATTGTCATGGTCGGAGGAGTGACAAAGCTAGATTCTTCCACCTTGGGACTGGGTTTTTCTTTGTAAAATACTGTCATTGGCTTTCCCCATGGATAATCGTCTTCTGTAGATTCACCTGAAGCAGTACTCACCACATCTTCCTCCTCCTTCGTATAGAACTCTATTAAGAACGAATCCATCATTGATTGGACCACTCGTCGAAATTGATGACAGTTTTGGATAGAATGGCCCACAGATCCCATATGATATTCACACATTTGATCTGAGTCGAGTTCACCTTGATGGACTTTCGATTCCAACGATGCAGGCTGAATCATCTTGGCCTTGGTTAGAACATCGAATACTAGGCTCATTGGAGTTCTAACCTCTTCCACGTGTCCTTTTATGCAACATTTCCTCCCAACTTCAGCTGCACTAACCGATCCTCCACTATGACTGGGTAGCGGGTTAGCATTGATACTTGGCTCCACTTCCTTGGAAAAAGTCAACCTCCCTGATTTGACCAAATCTTGCACCTTATATTTCAAAGCCGTGCAATTTTCCGTTGAATGACCCGGGTTTCCACCATGATAGTCGCATCGAGCACTGGGGTCATACAATCTTGGAAAAGGTGGTCTCATTGGCTCCATGTAAAGAGGTGCGAGCATGTGACCTTTTACCAATTGTGGGAATAAGTCTGTGTATGTCATGGGGATGGGATAAATAGGAGGCCTTTCAGTATTTCTTCGGGGAGGCCTTTGGTTAGCAATTGGGCTACTATTTGATTGGTAAGGTTGGGCCGTAGGCGCTGGTGTATAGTAAGGTGCTGGAGGACGAAAATCTGGGCGAAAGGTTGGTGGATGCAATGGGCTTTGGTAAGGAGCCGGAGAGACATTATTTGAGGCCAGGAAATAGGGTTGGTAATATGGGTAAGGCTGCGGCTGTGGTCGAAATCGAGGTAGGGAAGGTGCATATCCCCTATACTGGGGTGTTGTATGGGTGACTGCTTGGGTTTCAACTTCTTTCTTCTTGGACACTCCACCTTTCTTCGAATCATTGCCTTCCAACTTCCCGTTCTTAATTGCATTCTCGATTATTTCACCATGATGACCATGTCAGCGAAATTCTTTGTTGCGTTCCCTATCATATGTTCATAATAGGGGGCCTTCAGAGTATTAACAAATAGCACTGTAATCTCCTTCTCAGTCAGAGGTGGCTGGACTTGTGCTGCGGAGTCTCTCCAACGCTGAGCATACTCCTTGAAGCTTTCATTAGCTTTCTTCTCAATGTTCTGCAAGGACAATCTGTTTGGGGCCATGTCCGTGACATGCTTGTACTGTGCAATAAATGCCCTAGCCAAGTCGCTCCAATTATGAATACACGTACCATCTAGCTGCACATACCATCTAGCAGCGGACCCTGTGAGGCTATCCTGAAACACATGCATCAACAGCTTGTCATCATGGGTATAAGCGGCCATCTTGCGACAATACATTGTCACATGAGTGATGGGGCACTTGGTCCCATCGTACTTCTCGAACTTAGGAGTCTTAAACTTAGGAGGGATTACCACATCTGGAACTAAGCACAATCCCATTGCATCCACTGACCCATAGAAATCACTGCCCTCGATGGCTCGCAGCCTTTCCTCTATAATGCTGAACTTTTTAGAGTCGGAATCGCCTTTTACCTCCGACACGCTACCCTTCAATTTCTCTTGCTCTCTTGGATCATCTAAGTCAGGGACTTGAATTGGATCCACCGGTCTTGTCCCTTGAGTGAGAGGTATAGGCACTGTGATATGAGGTTGTGCTGAGGCACTCGGTGCTCCCGGATACACATTAGCGTAGCTGCCCATATGCTGTGGAGGAGGTGGAGGTGGAGGTATGCCTTGTGAGGTTTGGACATAAGGTGGAGGTAGAGGCATGCCTTGTGAGGATTGGGCATGAAACGGGGTAAACCCTGGAGGGTATTGGGGATCATCATCTTCCCGGGGTTGATATGTCCCTGGGTTAGGTGTTTCTCTAGCCACTTCCTTTTCTCGGTTCATCCTTGTCATCATTTCCATTAAAGCGGCTAACTACCCTCGGATTTCTTCTTGCGCTTTCTCCATCCTATCCATCCTATTACCATGTTCTTCCTCCATTGCTCTTGAGCGTGACCGGGTATTGTATGAGTGTTTGGGAATTTGGGCTGGAATCTTGAATGTTGAAGCTACCCTTGAATCTTGATTACCACAATAAGAAACTTATTACTATATGATGCAATTTTTGAAAAATTACGTTTTATTTAAACTATATGAATGAATGTGATGTTGGATGAATGAATGTGATGTTAAATAAATGATAGTTTAAGGGATATTTAAGCCATAACAATTTCAACAAAAAGGAACTTTCATTCATTCGAAAAGTCACTTGTTACATTCCGATCATATTCTGATTAAATCCATAAAAACGACTAACTTGCTGATATTGATTCCTAGCCTCGTCTAAAAAGTTCAGCAGCCTTTGCCCATATTTTTCTGTCGGAAGGATTTCTTGTCTCAGAGCTTCAGCTTTATCAACCATCTCCCTTGCCTTTGTTACAGCCTTGCAAACTTGAGTGGCCATATGCTCAATATATTGCTGTCTCCCCAGACTTCCCACTCTCCACGTCATGCTTGCATCTTGTGCCAAGTCATATCCATATCTCCAGTCGTTTTCACTTTGCTCCCAATCTTCTATTATCACTTTAATGTGGTTTTTATGTGCTTGTAGTTGTTCCTCTAACATCTGAACCTTTTGTTGCAATGTAGCTTTTTCATCATCTATCTCAACTTGCTTTCCCTTTTTCAACTTCTCCTTTAGTTCCTCGTTCTCTTTCTGACATTGGGCTAATTTCCTTACGCTTGCTGAGTACATGCCTTCCCAATTTTGCCGTTCTTGGGACAAATAAACGACTTCTTCTTCACTCTTCTTGGCTTTGTGTGCCCAGTATTCTACTCTTTTATGCAAGTCTTCCAATTCCCTTTTCCTTTCATTTGAAGTTTTCATAATTCCTCCGACCCTCATTTCATATCTCAACTTTTTGTTCTCTAAGTGCAGACTTTTGAGATCCTTGCTGGTGACATTGTGTTCTTGTTGGACCTTCTTGAGCTTGGCTTCTCGCATTTCTGCCTCGTATCTGAGCTGTTCCATTTCTTTTCGAAGCTTCAAATTCTCTTGCCTCCACCTTTCTTCCTCTATCTTGTATTGCTGCCTAGCGATCTCAACCTCGGATATTTCTATTTCCGGTTCTAGAGGCATGTTACATTCTTTTGGGAGAAAGACTACCTCCCTGACTTGCTTCATCCTCCACACCAAGTATTCCGGGGTAGCCTTATCAGAGAGGGGTCCAAGATTGACTCTTCGGGTTTGTTTCCACGATTGAACAGCTTGCTCGACTTTCTTCATTGCCTTTGATTCACCATAAGAAAATTCCACGTCATTGAGTCCATGTGTAGGAGGAATGAATTGTTTTGCCCCGAATTGTCGTAGTACCATAAGCGGCGCGTAGCTCACTATTCCCCATGGTCCTAAAAGTTGTACCTACGATTCTTCTCCGCATCGATATAAGACAGGTACATGAGGCATCCATGGTGCCATCCACACTACTTGATTTTCCCTGAGTCTTTGCAGAAAATTAACCCATTCTTCTTTGTTCTTCGGTTTCAGCCACTTGCTGTTGCAAAACTTTTTGACCGGGGCACGGTGATGGATGAATGTTCTCTTGAACGCTTTTTCCTCGCACTTGAAATGGCTCTTCACCCAAACATGAAGTAACTGTATACACCCCACAAACCGACCTTCTTCATTCCGCCTACAATGATTCAGAGATCTAAAAGTTTCAGCTAGAATAGCAGGCGATGGATTTCCATTATTCTCGATTTGCTCAAAAAGATCTATTACAGCTATTTCAATGTGTCCTATTACCTTCAGGAAGATAACCAAACCATAGACTGCCAAAGCAAAAACTGTCAACCCTTGCTCATCATTAATGTGCCCCTTGATGAATTCATGAAGAAAATCCCACGGCACACAGATGTTGGACCCTTTATGCTTCACATGGAGATCTACATCCTCCGGTTTGACTCCCAAAAGCTTAGCTAGCTTCTTACGAAATCCGGACTTTGGCTTTCGAACGTATATCTTATCCGGACTTTTCAAATCTATTCCCAACAAAACGGAGTATTCCTCGATCGTAGGTGTTAAGTCCAACCCATTGAAAGAAAAGCACTTGTGAGAAGGATCCCAAAACTGTATGGCTACTCTAATCATATGTTCTTCAACTTTCACAGCAATCAAGGACTCTATTTGGCCATATTTCTCCCGGAAATCCTTCTTCCCCTCCTCGCTGATTTGATTCCATAAATTGACTAAGTCTATTAGGTTGTTTTGCTTCAAATTCAAATTCACCTCTTGTGGTAGTGGGGACACAAAATCTCTAGTCAAACAATCTCCTTTCACTTGTTGGACTTTTTCGGACCAAATTTGCACTTCTCTATAGGAGTCACACGGAACATTCACGGACGATGAGCAAGCCAACCTTTCTATGGATTCTGTGAAAAATTCCTCGTTGAAGAGAGCCATGGCTAAAAACACCCCTTATGTGACTATGTGATGCAAGATTATTTATGCAAAAGAAAACAGGAAAACAAATACGAATCAGTATGTGTATAAAACATATAAACAAAAGAAATAAAAGCAGATAAAAAATGAAATGCTTATTTATGCCTTATCAAAGGTCACTCTCAAAAAGGTGGAAATGGCTCTATCCTAGGTTGGTCTCCTCACAACGCACTATATGCTTGTTTGAGGTATCACCCATCTAACAGGTTCCCAAACCATTCTCTACTGTCGTCCACACTGGACTAGTAAGGAACAGATTTGAGTGGGAGTATTTCGCTTGCCATTGCGGAGGTGATTACCTCACGAGAGCATAGGTACTTTACTCCCGCCTAAAGAGGACAGAGCCCGGGTATAGCGCTCATGTTATGCCAATGCATTTATGTATGTAACATGAATGAGCATATATCCTACTTTATTTTCAATACTTTCACACGTAAAGAATGTAATGAATCAAAAGTTCAAAAATGAATGAAAGGATTATTATTTTTGTTTTAAAGAAATTTGTTTTAAAATGAAAAACTAGACTTAAATGTTAACCAAGACTATCAAATTAAAATTTAAGACACCACATGGTTAATTAATGGCTTGACCCTCTTAGCGTCCCCAGCGGAATCGCCAAGCTGTCGTAACGGCTTCGCGCTCGATGAATTTTGAAAAAGTGTTTAAAAACAAAAATGGGAGTCGCCACCAATCTTTTTGACTAGGTGTGATTGGTCACCTAAAATATTTTTATCTTTCTACCAAAATCTCAAAATTAATTAAGTCTTATTAAAAAGATAATTTTTGGTCTGCGAAAACAAAACTTGGGTTCGGGGGTACGGTTACGCATGGGAAAGGATTAGCACCCCCACGACGTCCGTTAGAAAACGGTACCATCCTAACCGCGTGGTATCTTTTGATTTTAATAAAAGAGTCTTGGTTTAAAACTAATTTGCTTATTTTGGAAAATTTCGTGTGGACTTAAAAATTACTATTATATGTATGTTTATTTTTTTAAAAAAAACTTCTTTTTGAAAATCAACATGAACCCCTTTTATTGAAAAATTAAATCAAATATTCCAATACTTTTGGCAACATTTGAAATAATTCTTCTCACCTAGAGATTTCTAAAGAATCACTACTTGTGACTTCTATAGAATCTCATCTTCGGAGGATTCACATTTTTTGTGTAATTGAATAAAAATTTATAATATATTTTAAAATAAGTTTTATTTTGAAAATAAACATGAACCCTTTTTATTGAAGAATTAAATCAAATATTCCAATACTTTTGGCAACATTTGAAATAATTCTCCTCACCTAGAGATTTCTAAAGAATCACTACTTGTGACTTCTATAGAATCTCATTTTCGGAGGATTCACATTTTTTGTGTAATTGCATGAATGCAGATGATAAATGATGCGCAATGCATGTCTATTTAATGTATTTATCATTTCTTTATTCTTTATATTATTTATTTTTTATTTTTGAAAAAAATGAAGATACGTGTATTGAAAAATCATACTAAATATTCCAATACTTTTGGCAACATTTAGTAGGACCCTTCTCACCTAGGGATCAGTTAGGAATCGCTACTTGTGACTTCCGTAACATCCTATCATCGGACGAACTCCATTTATTTTAATTTTAACCTTTATGCATATGACGCACATAGATTTTTACTTTCTTATATAGTTCGTTTATTGTTTATTATCATTTTGTTATTTTATATTATTTGTTTTATTTCTTGTTTATTTTAATTCTATTATCATATATTTTTAAGATAAAAGCTTATGTATTGAAGAAACCACACTAAATATTCCAATACTTTTGGCAACATTTAGTGAAATTTCTCTTACCTAGGGATCAGTTAGGAATCACTACTTGCGACTTCCGTAACATCCCATCGTCGGGCATTAGCTTTTGCCTTTTACGAATTATTTTATCTCCATTAATTCTTGTCTTTATTTATTTAGATTTATTAGCTTAATCCCTTTTGTCATCATCTTTTATTAAAATCCTATTACCATTTATTAAGTTAATTTAATCACCTTTGAAACTTTATTATTATTAATTTTTATTGGTTTAATTATTTTGTATTCATATATCTCTAAAATCCCTTTTATCTTTTATTAATCTTTCCCATCTATCTCCATTACCTCTTTTGTATTTATTAATTTTCATTTAATTAGTATTTTTTTTAAATAATCTTTATTACAAAACATATTATTATATATTTTAAAATAAGCATGAATTTGTATATTGAAAAATTTAAATCGAATATCCCAATACTTTTGGCGACATTCGATAAATTCCTCTCACCTAGAGATATTGAAGAATTACTACTTGTGACTTCTACGATATCTCATCGTCGGAATTCATGCTTACTTTATTTATTTATTTTACTTTTGTATTTTTATTTTATTTTTAGCTTCTTAAAATATTTTTTTATGGTAAAAAAAATTTAAATATTTTATTTATTTACATGTTTTATATATCCTATGTACATTTTAAAATTATGTAAATTTCCTAACTTCCTAAAAAGATTTTTATATTAAATTGTAAAAAACATTTATTATACACAAATGACTATATATGGTTATATGTAATTTATATACCTATTTTATGTATTTTTATTTACATTTCTATATATGTATTACATTTCTATATCTATTTTACACACTTTATACACACACACACACACACACACACACACACACACACACATCTCTTTATGTTTATCAATATATGCCTTTTATGTACATAAAATTTACATATTTTCTTTTGAAACTATATGTTTATTTTATTTTTATATATTATATTACTTATTTATTCATTATTTATTTATTATTTTGTCATGATAATACATTTAAAAACATCTAAAACAAATTAATTTATAAACAAATAAATAAAAAGAAAAAGAAATATACCCAACAGTCCCAAAATGGGCCTGAAATCGAGCCCAAACAGCAGGGCCCAAGCCTGCCAAGGTGAACGGGCCGGAGCGGGTCGGATCGCGGATTCCGGGTCGCAGGCGGTAGTGGAGTCGGGTCGGCTCGCGGGTGGCAGAAGCGGGTCGCGCGGATCTCGGGTCGGGTCGTGGGTCGGCGAGCGGGTCAGGGGCTCAACACGCACCGTTTTGGCTCTTTATAAAAGGCCCTCTTTTTTTTCATTCCTTTATTTCTACCGGCTTTACCGAAAAAGAAATTCCAAAACCCTCCAAACAATCCTCTCGCCTCCTAGCCTCGCCGGGTGACTTCCGCCGTGCCGGCCGTTGTGCGCCGCCGTACGCCGGTCGCAGGTGGTCTCCCCGAGGGCCAAAAAGTGCTCTACTCTTCCCCCTCTTCTTCGATCTAACCTCCGTTTATCCCGAAAACACTCCCAACCCTATATATCTAACTTTCTCCGAAGCCCCTTTCCTCTTTTTTTTTATGTGTTTGTTTGTTTTTTTTGGTTGGATCTGGTTGTGAATAAATCTGGTTGCGATCTTTCTTGCAGGTGTTCGAAGGTCGTTTTTTTTTTTTGGGTTTAGGCTTTAGGTTGTTTTGGGGTCTCGGGTTCTAAGTTCTCCAGATCTGGGTTATGGTTTTCCAGATCTGGGTTAGGGGGTTTGTTTTGGTTTGGGTGGCGGTGTTTGGGGGACTTCGGTGGTGACGATGGTGGTGGTGCTTAGGGGTTTCGGTGGAGAGTGGTGGGTGATGATGTTGGTGGGTATCTGTGATGATGGTGGTGAGTGCTTAGGGTTTTCGTCCCCTCTCCCTCTTTCTGAAGAAGAACCAAAAAAATCCTCGCTTTGGGTCCTCTTAAACGACATTGGAGCCTTTCCCTAGCCTTTCAAAATCACAGAATCAGTAGGTTTCTGTTGAAGCGGGATTCACGGGATGAGGAAGACGATTTTGCCGAGGGTTGCGGCGCCGGTGGCTGGGGCAGGAACCGGCAGATCTTGGGTAGATATCGAGCATTTAATGCAATGGAAAAGGGACTAGAAAAGGGACTGATAATAATAATAATAATAATAATAAAAATAATAATAATATTAATAAAATAGAAATATGAAATATATAATAATAATAAAAGGTAAAAAAAGAAAATAAACAGTATATAAGTATATTAATAATAGTAACACAAGAGTAACAATCATAATAATAATAATAACAACAATAATAATAAAGATAACAATAAAAACAAAAACAAATAATAATAATAATAATAATAATAATAATGATAATAATATTAATAATAATAAAAGAATATTAATATTAGAAAAGATAATAATAATAAAATTAATAATAATAGGGATATGAATAATAACAAAATAAATAAGAAAAATGAAAATAAAAGAAAATAATAATAAAAAAATAAAATAAAACAATAAAATTTGTCAAAAAAATTTGTAAAACTTGGATAAAATTAAGTGTCTACAGATGTGACCACTTACTCCATACATTTCTACGATTGTGTATTGCCCTCGTCCCACGGTATCCAACTACCAATGGCTATCCAATTGAAGTGGCCTAAATCCATACAAGAAAAATACAAAAATAAATATGATTTTTAAATAATTAAAAATTAGCGTTGAGATTTTTTTCTTTTTGAAAACAAGATGCATGATTTAATTTATTTTCATTTTGAACAATTTCAGCTTAAATGACATAATTGCTGGAACGAGTCTTGATAGTTGTGAGTCTAATTTCCATAATTATTGAAGTAGTATTCTTTTTTTGTGATTGATCCAGTTCATTCAAATAAATCTAATTAAATACTTTTTATAAAAAATTATTATTAAATACACTGTTAATGAAATTTTTTTATTTTACAAATGAGATTAAAATAGTTACATAAACCATTAAATAATATACAACCAACTCCATATGTTATCCCTTGAGAAATATTTAACAAAAATTACTTATTTTACGCCAAAATTTCAATTATAGAAAAATTAAAACTCACAATTATAATTTCATTGAGTAATAAGTGATTAAATATTTATTTTCGTTTTTAATAAAATCAAAGTTTTATTTGAATAAATTTTCAAAAAAAAATCCAAGGAATCTAAAATGTCTATCCGAAACTTTCATCTCTTTGGTCACGTGTTAATTCTACACCTATTTTAGATATGAAAACGTGCATTAGGTTTTTGGTCATGATAAGAAAAATGGAAGTTTTGAAAAAGTTTTTTTTAACGATATATTAAATAAAAAATTAAATCATAATAAAGTGTTACATTTATAAAATTTGTAATCATATTAAAATTATTTAATTCAATAATTAAACTAATGAATACGTACTTAAGTTCATACGAGGTAATACTTGAATGATGCATCTAAACTAACATACGGTGAGAATGGCTCAGCCAGTTAGCTTGCCTTAATTAATGATGATAAGAAATGATCGGTTGGAAACTGATCCATACATAATAATTATGGTTATCCTCTTTTTCACTTTGGCATGACTGCATCCGCATTGCACCTTTAAAGAAAGAGTGCTTTTATTCGGTGGTTGGTTGCTCACTTGCTTTTGTCCCTTTATGTTTGTTCTCTGCTGTACTGACTTGCTAGTCAAACAATGTAAGAATCTGAATTAAAATCCCTTTCAATTTTTAATTTTACCTTTGGGGTAAAATAAAACTTAAATTTATCATTATATTGATAAATTAAATTTATTATTCGTAAAGGAACAGTGCATTTTTCCTTGATAATGTGGGGTAATCGATATTTCAAATTTTGTAGAAAATAAGTTTTATAAATTTTATTGTATAAAATATAATTCTTTGTACTTAACATTATATATAATATTAACAAGTGTGTGTATATATATAATATTGACAAGTTTGCTTTTCAAAGATTTCGACGGATGTGGGGTGGGTTATGGGTAGAGCATTAATTCTTCATTTCCGTTTGCTTTCGAGTAAATATTTGTACTCATTTCTATTTTTTTTTATCGATTTAATGAGTATAAAGAAATCCACACCCTTGATTTAAAAAATTAAAATAGATATTAAAACATTCAATATTTATCAAAATAATTAAAAATTTACACACATATTAAAACAAATACACAAAACGCATTAAAACAAGTTTAAAACAAGTAACAACTTAAATATTCAGTAACAAAAAAATAAATTATATTGTTGTATTGAATATCTAGAAAAACTCCTTAGTGTGGATGGTGTACTGCTGCAAACAAGTTGAAGAAGAAATTTGGTAGGCAAGGCACTTCCAGGAAGCTATCTTAAGAACAATAGTTTCCCCACACTGGTGCAAATGGTTCAGGAAACGTTGTTCCCAGGATACAATGCCTACTCCAAGAGAAATTCAATTGCACTTTGAGTTTCTCTCTTGAACTCACTTGAACCAAACCAAAGAAAAAAGAGTGCAAGAAGAGAATTTGATTTTGAGTGAAAGAATGTAGAAGATTGTATATTAAATTCCATGAAAGTGAAAGTATTTATAGACTCAAAACGGTGTTATAAACACCCTTTCATGATTAGACATCATTTGAATGAAGAATCATGACCTTTGGAATGAAGAAACATGTCCAACGAACATGTTTTTTGAGTTTCCAGAATGGGAAGTCGGATGCCCGAGAAAGGGAGTCGACTTCCCTAGTGTTTTTTCAAAACAAAATGTAATTTTTCTTGGGGCAGTTGACTGCCCTTTAGGGCAGTCGACTGCCCTATATGTAACTCAAATTTTCAAGCGAAAAATATTTCCAGAAAGCCCCGACACATAGAGCAGTTGACTGCTCTTTTGGGCAGTCGACTAATCAAGTAATTTCTTCATTCCAACTCATTTTTCATACTTTCAATTTCATTTTCCTTTAACATATATGCAAACTAAATGATTTTAAGATATAACTTTGGTAATATATACAACAATCCCCCACTTATTACCAAAGTATACAAATGTATGCAATTTATGCAATCCTAAGAAAGATGCAAGTTGGTTCTTATGTAAGGTGTATATCTAAAGGTGGCCAAGGCTTGAACCTTTAGATTGAATATGTAACTCTAGGAAACATATTCACCCCTTACATTGGTTCGTGAGTTCCTCAAATAGGGCAGCGCATTTTTGTCATGAGACTTCGCTTTTATCCTGTGTTAGCAAGTACTCTAGGATTAATCGGAAATCCATAAGAAGCGTCATCTCACTTCTCTACTTGCATAGGAAGACTTATCAAGAGTGCATCACAACCTTCCTTTTTTACAAACACTCCACTCACAAGAGCTATAAGTCAATTATGGATTTTAATCCAACCAATCATTGTGATTAACAATGCATCTAGATATGGGATCTTATTAGAATAGTCTTTAATTTAATTACCCCCACTATTCCAAGAAGTGATGCATTGGGAATATCATATATCTCATATATGAATTCCTTGGATGATTCATGATTGAATGCCTTTTGAACTCTCATACACAAAGATCATCAAATTAGGAGATTATCCTTTAAACCTAAAGGATCAATTTCCTAAGTGACATCAATGAGATAGAGTTGGAATCAATCAAGATCATCTCTAGTAACCGATAGTAATCCCATACCTCTCATAGTGTTAGCAATCTTATCTCCGATAACGGTTTAGTTAGGGGATCAGCTAACATTTGCTCGGTAGGTAGATATTGTAAATTTACCTTTCCTTTCTTTACAACACTTCTCACATGGTTGTATCTCATAGCTATATGCTTGCTATTATTAGACAACCTATCATTCTTTGTGTTGTAAATTGCAGCTTTATTGTCACAATATAAAGTGACTGGTCCTTTGGTTCTCTCAATAAAAGGTATTCCCCTTAAAAACCTTTTAAACCAAAGTAAATCCTTGGTGGCATGTGACATAGCAATGAACTCAGATTCCATTGTTGATAAAGCCACACAAGTTTGTTTCTTAGAAGACCAAGAAACAATAGCACCACCTATGGTGAATAACCACCCACTTGTTGATTTAGAACTTCTCTTATCTGAAGCCCAATTAGCATCACTATAACATTCTAGAACTGAAGTTTCACATTTATAGTGCAAGCCATAAGATAAGGTATGCTTCAAATATCTCAACAATCTACTTAATTCATGCCAATGTTCATTACTAGGATTACTAGTAAATCTACTCAATATACCAACTGCACATGCAATGTCCGGTCTTGTATAATTCATAGCATAAATCAAACTACCTATAATTTTTGCATACTCCTTTTGATTTACTGGTTCTCCTTGATTAGGTACTAACTTGTGATATGGATCTATACGTGTTTTGCAAGGTTTGCTATCAAAGTGATTAAACTTCCTAAGTAATTTTTCTATGTAATGTGATTGTGAAAGAATAAACTTACCATTCTTCCTATAAACCTTAACACCTAATATAACATCCACTTCACCTAAGTCTTTAATATCAAATGCATTAGTTAAATATGACTTAGTTTCATTGATGCAATCTATATTTGTACCAAAAATAAGTAAATCATCAACATAAAGAGTAATTAATACTTTACTATCATTTGTGACTTTAATAAAGACACAATTTTCAGCTTTACTACTTTTAAAACCAAACTTTTTAACTTCTTTCTTGAATTTCTTATACCATTGCCTAGGTGCTTGTTTAAGACCATAAAGAGACTTGTTGAGTTTACATACCTTGTGTTCTTGTCCTTGAACTACATATCCTTCCGGTTGATGAATATAGATCTCTTCATCTAGATCACCATTGAGGAAGGCTGTCTTTACATCCATTTGATGTACTTCAAGATTGTAGATTGAAGCAATAGCAAACATCACCCTTATTGAAGTAAACTTGGTGACCGGTGAAAATGTTTCAAAATAATCCAAACCTTCCTTTTGACTATAACCTTTGGCTACCAACCTTGCCTTGTATTTATCAATACTCCCATCGGTTTTGAGTTTCCTTTTTAAAACCCATTTGGTGCCAATAGGTTTAGTGTTAGGAGGTAGATCCACTAAAGACCATGTATTGTTCTCATGTATAGATTTAATTTCATCATCCATAGCTTTCTTCCATAACATGGCATCTTTCATATTCATGGCTTCTTGAAAAGTTTTAGGATCCTCTTCTAACAAGTAAGTATACATGCCTGGTCCTAAATCTTTTTCAATTCTTTTCCTCTTACTTCTTCTTAACTCAATATCACTACATGCATTAGATGTATTTGCATGATTATGATTTTCACTATCATGTGGAGATATATCATCAATAGCATGCTCATGAACAATTAATTCATTTGACAAGTCTTTCTCTAATTCATGGCTACTAGCATCTTTAATTGTCAAATGCTCAAAATAAATTGCATGAATAGATTCAAAAACACTATTAGTTTTAAGATTAAGAAATCTACATGCTTTACTTCCTAAAGCATAACCAAGAAATATAGATTTGATTGCCTTACTTCCTAACTTAGGTCTCTTATTTGTAGCATCAAGAACATATGCAATGCATCCAAACACTTTAAAATAATTTATATTAGGCTTTCTTCCTTTTAATAACTCATAGGGAGATTTATCAAAACCTTTATGTAAAACTCTATTTGAGATGTAACAAGCAGTAAAGAGTGCTTCACCCCAAAAATTCAAAGGCAAATTTGAATGTAAAAGCATAGCACTTACCATTTCAAGTAATGATCTATTCTTTCTTTCCGCTACTCCATTTTGTGGTGGAGTATTAGGAGCAGAAACTTCTCTTACTATACCATGTTTCTTACAAAAGTCATAAAACTCATTTGAAAGAAATTCTCCACCCTTATCGGATCTAAGTTTCTTAATTTTTCTATTTGTCAAGTTTTCTATTTCTTCTTTGAAAATCTTAAATTTTTCAAATGCTTCATCTTTAGTTTTTAGTAAATAAACATAAATATATTTTGAAAAATCATCTATAAAAGTAACAAAATATCTTTTTCCACCTCTAGTAATAATTTCATTATTATCACATAAATCAGTATGTACTAGTTCTAACAAAGAATTAGTTTTAAAAACTGATTTAAAAGGGAATTTTTGAAATCTTTGCTTGTGCACAACACTCACAAGTTTTAGTACTTAAAATGGTAGAAGACTTAGGAATTAAATCATGAGATGACATTCTATTTAATGCATTCATGCCAATATGTCCTAATCTATAATGCCACAAACAATTAGAATCATTCATATCAACAACATAGGCATAATTCAAAGAACTTTTATTGATATTGAGAACATACATATGGTCTTTAGCATATCCCTTCCCAACAAATGATCCTTTCTTAGAAATGATCACCTTTTGAGAATCAAACACAACCTTAAATCCATGGTCATCAAGTTTCTTCACAGAAATTAAACTCTTCCTAAGGTTTGGGATGTGATACACATCTTGTAATGTCAAAATTTTTCCTGAAGTCAAAGCAAGTTTGATTGTCCCTTTGCCAACAATTTTGCAAGTTGAAGAGTTCCCCATGAAGACTGATTTGTCCTCATTTATCTCTTCATATGTCTTGAAGACATCTCTAAATGGAGTGACATGACAAGTTGCTCCAGAATCGATCCACCAATCCTCTTGGTTTTCAACCATAAGAATTTCGGTAACCATTGCAACCATGTCATCTTCAATCACAAGATTGGCCTCACTTTTCTTACCTTTCCGGAAGTGGCATTCTTTTGCAATGTGGCCATTCTTTCCACATACATAGCAAGGGCCTTTCTTCTTTTTGAAGTTCTTATCAAACTTGTTGAACTTTCCCTTTTTCTTTGAAGAGTTTTTCTGTCTCTTGTTTTGGTGAGTTTTCTTCTCACTTTCAGTTTTGTTCTCATTAGGACCTTCAATGTTATGCACATTATTGTCCTTTTCATCTCTTGTACGGGCTGCACTTTCAATCTGCATATGCTTCACCAATTCATCCAAGGTAAGTGACTTCTTCTTGTGTTTCAAATACCTTTGATAATCTTTCCAAGAAGGAGGAAGTTTACCAATTATGGTAGACACTTGGAAAGTCTCAGAAATTGGTTCTCCAGCATCATTGCATTCAGTAGCAATATCATTCAATGCATTTACTTGATCAATGACAGGTTTAGAGTCTATCATTTTAAAGTCTACATACCTGTTCACAAGGAAGGACTTGTTTCCAGCATCTTCATTCTCATACCTCTTCTCAATTGCACGCCATAACTCCAATGCTGTGTTGTGTTTATGGAATACATTGAAGAGTGAGTTGCTGAGTGCTTGAAGTATTGAAAGTCTGCAAATGTAGTCATCTTCAAGCCATTTTTGTTGTTTTGCTGTAAATTGTCCATCATTGCTTTCTTCTTGGGGGTAGTACTCATGAAGAACATATGCAACCTTCAAAAGACTAACTTGATAGTATATCTTCATGCTCCACCTCTTGTAATTCAGGCCATTGAACCTTTCTAGTTTCTCCACTTCATAAACATGAGGCTTGAATGCAGGAGTCGCCATCTTGAAATACTATCCATAAATATATATATCATATACAAATATATATGAGATAAGTGTTATATTCCACATTCTCGTTCTTTCATCTAATGGATATCGTAAAATCATATCGATCGAGCAATCGACTTTTTCATCACATATGAGCAAATTTGACATTCAAATAAAAAAACTATACTAACACAAATTCGAGTTTACTTGATCTCTTATTTGGTTAGGCTATAGCAAACTTATGAGCAAAGGATATTAATTAATATGTAGTTTATAACTTTAATTGTGAAACTCTCTATAAATGACATGATGTAAGAATTTTATTTTACCAAGAAAAATATTCATGACATCTTGTCAAATGTCAACACAATTATCTTCAATTTTACGCAACGTCGTCGTGTTTGCATGATTTGATTAGATCTTGCCTTTCCTTCCCATAAAGCCTTACCAAACTGCAATTCCCAATATTCTTTTCCTTAAAACCGCAATCAACGGCCTAACGCATGGGCAAATCAACCCTAACATGCAAATCCAATCTCCTGGTTGCATGCTGATGTGTCAACATATTATTGGCCCAAATTCCAAACCCTTTCGCCACAAACTCGACTCATCATCCCAACAGCCGATATCTAACAAACACTTCAAACATTTAACATAAATTTTATTGTTTATGTGATATAAAATTATATTTATATAGTATAAAATATAAAAATTTTATATTAAAATTTGTCTAAATACATCAAATGCTTTTTTTTTTAATTTTACTTTGTATTTATATACAAATTTTACAAAAATTTATTATGTGTCATCTTTGTATATTTTATTTATGTTGATTTCATATCATGTTACTATATAATGTGTAAGACTATAGGAACTAATTCTAAGTTGCTAAATATAAAAAAAATGAAAAGAAAAAGAAAATCACTTTACCACCTTTTCTCAATCTTTCGCCTAGTGGGACAATGGACACAATCATAACACATTCTATAATTCTTGATTTCTCATAATGTAGTTTTTCTTCTTCTTCTTTTTCAACTTTAAAGCTAAATTTGCACACCCTTTAAAAAGAGACCTCTATCTTTGCATTACACGCATCACATTCACATCTACATTGCCATTTCCACATTATTATTCACTCTCTAAGCATATTGCGTGCATATACAACGGCAACAGAACCTCAAGACTTCCCCATGGAAGGGGTTCTGGGTACACCCGGTATACGAGAGGTGAGGCCCGACTCCAACTCTGAGAATTTCAGGTTTTGCACCGAGACATGTCATGTGCCCGGCAGGGATCCGAACCCGGGAATAAGGAGGGTGAGTTTGAGGGCTGAGATTGACAATTCTCCGCCTTTCGGATCGGTTAAGGAGGCTGTGACCCGGTTTGGTGGCAGCGGACCTTGGGTGCCATTGTATAAGTTTGGAGAGGCATATGTAAGTATTAATTTCTTCTTTCGGTTTTGTCTATAATGTAAGAAAGGTATGCTTTGTTATGTTGTGTAGTTTGCCACTTTGCCTTACTAGCGTACATTCATGCAGTCCCAAAAATAGTTTCAATATGTTCTCAAAAAACAAAATCAAATCTTGGTTAACATTGAAAATTTTAAACTTAGATTTTGATTAAGAGAATTGTCTGCAATTCTTCCGTTCTGCTGGCCAGTATTCTTGTCTGTAATTCTTCCATTCTGCTGGCCAGTATTCTTGTCTGTAATTCTGCCATTCTGGCTAATGTATTTTCTGATGGACAAGAGAATTTGTGCTGAGCAGCATGGAATTGAAGAGTTTGACATAAAGAAAGTGGAAGAACAGGCAGCAGAGTTGGAGAAGGATCTGATTGTGAAAGAATTGGAAACCCTTGATGTTCTTGAAGAACTGGGAACTACAAAAAGGATTGTGGAAGAGTTGAAGAGACAGCTGCAGAATGAAGCTTTGAAATGCATGAGCACACCAGGCTTGAATTCAGAGGAACAAATGCCAGCGCCTGCCATCAAAGAAATGAACAAGGAACATTACGAAGATATGAGAATTGGGAGTTCAAGCCCGTCCCCGATTACGTCTCCTGATTTGATCTTGATGGAGTTGAAACAAGCGAAATTGAACCTTGGGAAAACTATCAATGATCTTGGGATGATTCAAACTTCTGTTCAGTCTCTAAATAAGAAAATGGAGACAGAGAAAACTTTACTTGAAAAGACCCGTGGTAGGCTAACTTCTAAGTTTGCCAACAATGTGGAAGAAATTCATGGGAATTTTGAGAATTCTTCAAACATTTACAAGCCTGAGCAGTTTAAGAAAATAGTTGATCCTGCAAAAACTGAAGTTCCAGGAGTAATGCCATTGCCAGGGACTGCTGAAATAAGGTGGGTTGCGGCCAAGAAGATGGAGGAAGCAGCCAGGGCAGCGGAGGCTCTTGCCCTTATTGAAATGAATGCCCTTGCCGGAATGAAGGCTTTGTCAAGCAATGAGAACTCGTCAGGATTTTCCTTGCCGAAGCCGGAGCCATCTTCTCGAACCCCGGAAGTTCACAGGGCAGAAGAGGTTTCTAACAGGAAAGCAATTCATGCAATGCACAAACTTGCAGAAGCAAATATTTCCAAACACGCGATCCTGAGGAAGCTGGAGGAAGCTTCAGAAGAAGTTAAACACAGCAAAGGAGCATTGGAAGAGGCTCTTAATAGAGTGGAATTTGCAAACAGAAAGCAGCTTGATGCTGAGGAGGCTCTCAGGAGTTGGGCTCCAGAGCATGAACAGAAAAAACAGCTAGTCTACAATGCTACCAAGATCAATCAGCACCAGCACCATCGTCTGCCACGATCTCCATTGCCTGATCTGAACAAGCAAAACCCAACAATGGACGATGAAGCAAAGCCTGGCTTAAGGTCAACAGTTTCAATGAGGGATATCTTGAGCAGGAAACAAGTTACTCCTGAAGAATGTGTAATGGAAAGGTCTAATGAAGAACACATTACAGAAAGACAAAAGGTAGCTTTGAGCAATATGCTTCATGAAGTAAGAGGAGATCTGCCATTTCCCCCAAAACCAGATCAAAAACTCCATGGAGATGATCAAAAGCAGTACTTCAGCCAGCGCAGAAAGTTCGGGTTCATTCACATATCTCTTCCATCAGCAAAACAAAGCAAGAAGAAACCACAAGCTTTAAACACAATGTGATGCAAAAGGATTAATGGTGCAGTAATTTGTGGTCATACAGTACCTAACAATTTGGTATTCAGCTTTCATTATTTGTTTGTGTTGTTTCTGGGTGATTAATTCTTATGTTGTTGGCACCTTTGGGCATTTGTTTTGAAATCTACATCTGCTGTAAATGTGTTATAATTTGCATTCATGGATTCTGCAATCAGCCCTGAAATTTTGATTGGGGTCGAACATCTATATATTAAAAAGCTTTGAAATGGTGATGAACTTTCTTTTGCTTGGCACTATTTTAATTTTTTTTGGTATTGGCAATATATATATATATATGTATATATATATATATGTATATATATATATTTAAGTTTGAAATGTACTTCTAATTTTAGTGATGAGATAACCCTTTAATTTCTTTTTGGCACTAATTTTTAAAATTTTAAATTTTGAAATGTAATTCTAAATTTAGTGATTACATAACCCTTTAATTTAAATTTAAGATTAACTTCAACTTTAATAGTAGATAACCTTTAATCATTGATAAAAAGTGTAGCAAATAAATAAAAAATTTATACTTGATGCAATGTCTATGTACATTGTTATTAAATCATATCATAATATTTTATTAATTAATAAATTTAGTATTATTTATATTTAATATTTTTTATTTTAAAAATTATGAATTGCATAAAAATAAATTTATTTTTTAATATATTGAAATCTTAAAAATTTCATTAAATCCAAAAGAAGTATTTTATCCTAAAAAGAAAACAAATCCAGTTATTTGGATTGGTTTTTTGTATTTTTGTGAACCGAGCTTAACATGACGATCACGTGATATGCACATGAACCTTACACGTGTATTCCACAAAACAGAAAAAAAAAAAAAAAGAAAACCTTGTTTATTTCATTTAAATTTCATCATCTTCTTTGCAGCTTTATTCGAGGCAAAACAATGGACGCTAATTTGAGAAGCTCTTCTTCTCCTTTACTTCAACTGAGACCCTCTTTTGGTTTTTCTCACTCACTCTCTCCTTCAAAGCTAATATTATCGGTTTGTTTTTTTTTAAATTTTTTTCCTTTTTTTATGACTATTTTAAGTGGTTTATTGAATTTTAATGTTGATGTTAATGGCTTGTTCTTTTTAGCAGAAATCAAAGCGGTTAAACTGGGTTCAACATGGTTTAGTGATAAAAAACTCAGCTGGGTTTGATGAAAATGGCTCTATTAATGGCTTCCCGGTTAAAAGCAGCAAGCTTTTCATGCAAGAGGTGCCTTTTCTCTTTTGTTTGATAGTAATATTTCCTGGGAATTGTTTTACTTGTTTGTTTTTGCGTTAAAAAGTGGGAAATTTATTGTCTTGGTTCTTTTTTTTTTGTGAATTTTCTCATGGCAAAGAAGGTAATTTGTCAAGAAGCAATTTTTTACTAGTTTGTGATGAATTCTTGGGGTCAATTAATGTGTTGTTACTTAAAATTTGATGGTTTTGTTAATGTTTGTTTTGCCCTTTAGGCAATTGGAGCTGAGTATGGAGAAGGTTTTGAGACTTTCAGGCTGGATGGGCCTTTAAAGGTTGATGTGGTAAGGAATTTAAGTTACTCTTCATTCATTGGACTGGTTTATCAGGTTTTCAATGAGCTTAGCCATCTTATTTTCTCTTGTGTTTCTTTTGGTTTGAATAGGATTACTTGAATGATAGATTACAAGAAGGCTTTCTTAAGCGAATTCGCTATGCCATGAAACCAGATGAAGCGTATGGTCTCATTTTCTCTTGGGATAACGTGGTGGTAAGTCTTAAACATTTTCCATATACCGCAAAGAATGATATACTGTGATTGATCTTTTATGTATATTTACTTGCCTTGTTGATGTGGGATTAAAGATAGTAAAGTAAGCTTGTGATATAACAGTTCTAACCAAATAGAATATGAATGGCTATCATGTCAACTGCATTTTCAGCTTCATTTCTATTTTAGAAAAGGTACTTGGGGTCAGTATGTCCAGGTAAGGTGCATTCTAGCTGCTTGAACCCTTATATTGCTTGAGGTGCAAGGCACAATTAAAGTGCTTATCTAAGTGAAGTAAGGTGGAATAATTATCTGTGTGTGTCTGTATATAAAATAAGCTTAAGTTATGTAATTCTGATGATAAACTGTAATGAGTGGTCCATTTTTATTGTAGAAAACATGCAAAATTTCCTTTTCTAATTTTTGGCCAGTATGCATGGGTTGCCTTATGGTCCCAAGTTGTTGAAAACTTGAACATTGAGAAGTAGAGACTTTGATGTTGTACTCTTTTTACTATTAAAATACGGCGAATGAAAAAAATTAAAAATAAAAAAAAATAAAGAAAACTTCAATCATGTGTGTGTGTGTGCGCGCGCGTGTGTGCCTATCCCCTTATGAGAAGCACACTAGTTGCACCAGGTATGCACCTTATCAAATGTGCCTCGACTGAAAGGGTTGAGACACTTTTGTTGTTTGATGCTGTGCCTTAAAAAAAATCTTGGGTTTATGCTTGAAACTTCTTAAGCAGAGGGGTGTTAGATGGGAATACCTTCAAAAGCTAAATTGAATTGTAACTTCCATATTTTACTTTATACCATGTGGTTTCATTTTTGTCATGTTTCAGGCGGATACTCGAGCTCTCAAGTTAGATGCCTGGATGGAACTTGCCTCGGAAGAGGGTATGTATATGTTTTTATGCGGCTTTGGTGTCAGTGCTATGTGATAGAGGATGGTTGGATGGGTTATGTATGTTATCAAGTATTTTTGTGTTCATAACCTTGTACAAATGATGAGAGAATCTTTATTAGCTGAACATTTGTCTGATAATTCAGGTTCTAACTGTGTAAGTGCCTTTATAAAAGTAAAGGGGGTTTTAGATTTATTAATGTTAAAATCTACTCTAAGCTTTATATAGGAGCTTGAAAATTTTCCTTTCCTGCGTTAATTGGAGGGGTATCTTAGCTAACTTGAATCCTTAGCTTGATCTGGATTTAGATTCTTTTTTTCCAATTAAGCTTGAAATCAACTATAGATTTAAATTTTGCTGCCATATAAATCCCAATGTTTCTTTGTTGAATTTTGTGCAGGAAAGGAGATTCCTCCGGAGAGTGATGCCCAAAAGTTGATTCTTTATGCAGGTGCTGATCATGTATTGCGTAAGGTTTGGGAGTTTGTGGTCCTTTTATCATTTGGTTTATGTTTTATGATATTTTTGTATGTAAGCATCACATAGTGCTTGATGCATTTTTGCTATTTGGAATGACTTGGGGCAGAGTGCTAAGTTAATACGGGTGATCATGTAACATGTAAGAGTAGTTTACTGCTGATGTTTCGTGAAAAGCCAGACATGAAAACTAATCTCAGTTTTTAGTAGATAAAATAGGAAAGAAACGTGTTAGAACTGAAATATTCCCCACTAAAGTTCAGCTTTCTGTTTATCTCTTATCTGTTCATGTGTTCCTTTCCTGTCAATCTGAATGTTTTAATATTATGCTATTTATTTTATTTCTCTTACCAGTTTTCGAAAATTTTTAGATCTTGTGCTGGGAGACCGTAGAAAGCGAAGTGGATAGATTGAAGTCGAGGCTCTCACAGATTTATTATGATAATCTTCCAAAGGTGAGAGCTTGTTCAATTGGTTTCATGAGTTTTACATTTATCTGTTAAGTTAACAAACAGTATTGCTGCTTTCATCTTCAATCAGCTAAGAAAACCAATGGATGGGCTGGAAGAATGGCTTGATGCTGTATCTACAGCTCGCATCCCTTGTGCTGTGGTTTCGAGTCTTGATCGAAGAAACATGGTTGATGCCTTAGAACGAATTGGCCTGAAGAAGTATTTCCAGGTTCATTGTCTTTATAAGACTTTTATGTATCTCATGTTTGGCGGCAATTAGTATTTTTGCAGTATTTTAATCCCAGTGGAGTATGTTGTTTAATATGTAATTGTATGAGCTTAGCAATGATGAGCTTGACAGGCAGATAATGTGTATCCCACCTGTTAATTTGTTATGATCAAACTTCTCTCTATTCTGTTTGGAGATGCCAATATTCTAATTTTCCACTCAAAAATCTTATCTTTCCTGTGTTCGTGTAAAAAGCAGCATTTTGGGGCAAAAAATTGAATAAAATTTTGATGACCATGTACATTGTTTAGTGCTCAATATGAGAAATGTTTAATTTTTGTTCAATCCTCTGATATGGTCTCAAGACCATTTAGATAACAAAATGGTCGGTGCTAATAATGTTCATGTCTGTATATAAAATTTCTTTTGTTCTTCACAGCTCACTGTTGTTTTTCATAATGCAGGCAATAGTTTCTGAGGAAGACGGTATGGAGTCAATAGCTCATAGATTTCTCTCAGCAGCTGTGAAGGTATGTTCCATTTAAGATCATAATTTCATGCATCTCACCTTTGAATTTATTTCTTTAGATGTCCACTGCAATATTTAACAATTTTCGTTGTTCTTAGTTTTCCTTGTAGTAAAAAGGAGAAATTTACTGTCTTATGGATATGTGAAAGAGTTGACCTTCGATCTTTACCATGTGAACCTTAAAACCAATCTATAGCAGTTAGGCATTGAGTCTGTTAATTATACATACCTGCCATAGTTGACATGGCTGAGAGTTTATGAAGCCCAAGCGTGCGATTATTTCAGATTATAGGCTTGAAAGGTTACCAATATGAAGATCAATTGGAAGTGTTTGCTTTCTTCCTATCCAGATTTGATAGCAGAAAAGCTGTACTCATTGTGCACGTGAACACAGTGAAACTGTGATCCATATGTCAATTGCAAGAGATAAAGAAGAGGGAAAAAAGAACTATTGATGCCAATTTGGTTAGGGATGATTTGATAGCTTTTATTTTAGTTCTCTTGTAATATATATATGAAGCACCTGCACTTGAATGCATTTAATCTCCAATTAATTTTATTGAAAAGGATAGTTAAGATGTGATCTTGTAAATCTAAAATTATCTGGGTGTAGTAGATGCTTAGAGAGAAAAAAGGCATTGAAGTTGATTATAGAATCTTCTTTTTGTTGCTAATTTGTTCTCCTCTGTATATGATATATTCCTTATTAATTTCTTGCAGCTGGATCGTAAACCATCAAAGTGTATAGTGTTTGAGGATGATCCTCGCGGCATAACTGCAGCTCACAACTGTACTATGATGGCTGTTGCATTGATCGGCTCTCACCCCGCGTATGTGTTTCACGCAACATAGAAACATACTATCATACTACATGCACGCTTTAATTGCAACATTTGAAAGAAACCTGATCAATGAACTGTGATTATTGCACCCAAATCCCTTGTTAATAAGAAATTATCTGATATGCCTGTTTTACCACTTCTGCTATAGCCTACAGGAAGCATATATTCAGAAATTGATTAACATGAAACTTGAAAACATATAGGTATGATCTGGTGCAGGCCGATCTTGCAGTGGGTAACTTTAATGAGCTTTCCGTGATTAATCTTCGAAGATTATTTGCTAATAAGGGTTCTACCTTCATGGACCGACAAAAGCAGAACATAGAGAAAACTCCTCCGAAAAGGAAGCTTACGGTTGATACCATATTCTGATTCATCTTTCACCTTCTTTTCATTCCAAACTTGTCTCTGCAATTAGGCAACAGTTTAGGTAGGAGAGTTGTCTGCATTTTTCATTTTCTCTTGTTAGGAAAATGGTTCTCCATACATCATTCATCTGATTGTACAGTGGATAGGTTAATTCAGATCTAATTATGGTGGAACTTCACAATAAATATAATTTTTAGAACCTACATTCTCTGGACAATCCGGATTGCTATTGTAATTTTGTGCAGGATCAGTGAAAATACTTACCTTTCTCCTGATTACTAGTATGGTTCTACTGTTTTTACCCTGCAATACTTTTAGTCAAACGTATTTCTATTTTCTACTTTCAAGCTCCATTATGATTGGGGCATGCAAGAATGTATAGTGTATTCTCTCTACTCCAACCAAACAAACCAAAGCTGAAACCGTTGCAATACTAAACCATATTCAAAATTTCAAGTCACCAGAACAATGAGTTGCCTTCCATATGCTTGTTAATACAATCAAGAAAATCCCTCCAATTTCATTGAAAGATTAAATAATTAGATATATCATTGACTTGAATATTTTACTTGCAAATCTACTTAGCATGGAAATGAGCTTCTGGTTCTGTACCAGAAAGTATTCATGGAGGCAAAAACCACTTACAAAGCAAGACAAGTGATAACCTTGGGAGGGAATCAGCATTCGCTTGGGCAGACAACAATAAGCATTGGTTCTACATTTGCCTCATGCTAAATCACCAACCTCATGATGAACTCTGTCCTCTTTGCACCCTTCGGGTACCCTCTTCACCTCCACCATCGTGGTCCTCGGCAGCTTCTTATCATACGTTCTATATGAAAATCTTTTGAAGTAACAGTTAGCCTAGTCAAACCTGCTAGACTTTGCTGAAGCCTGTATTATCCAATGCTTTGCCTCTCTCCAATTTTCTCCTAATCATAAACTTATTTTTACATTCTGCAGCATTGTATTTAAGTGAAAACACTAAAACTCAGAGAGAATATCATCCCCATATTGCACACATGTCCACAAGAACAAAAGCGCACACGAGTAGACAATGAAACTACAGACATGATCAAACAGAAGAAAAAGAAATGCATGAGGAGACATTAACATTGAGATCAATGATAGATAAAGCAAAAAGTAGCATGTAGAATGCATTGTCTTAAAAGACACAGTGAAAAGCTGTTTTGTAAACAAGACTACTCAAAAACGGTTTAGGGATGAAAGCTGCGTCAGATTTAGAAATTTGAGCTCACCATTCTAAATTACTAGACCTACCAGTTCAGAACACATAAAGATACAAATGCCTCATTTAGAATGCTTAAACTGAGACAAGTTCTCTCATTGATCTAAATATCACTATAGCAACTCAAAGCAGCAACATGAAGAGAAACTCATACATCGAATTGAATTAAAAATGGATTGTGTGAATGAAATAAAACAGCTCGTTTCCTGCTCAGTTTCCATTATTATACATCAGGGAACTTACCAGTTCAAGTATCAAAGAATTACAGCAGTTTCAGAGGCATTTCACATTGGGCTACTAACAAGAAACATGAAAAGATCGTATTCAAGCAAGAGTCCTCACGATAAATAAACATAAAGGATCAAGGCATAAAGCAAAACTTTTCATACCTCAAGAAACCAAGTGAGAAAAACTTTTCTTACTAAAGCAAATTATAAGGCAAGCAGGTGCAATTATGCTTTAACAATATGCAGAGGAAAACAGAAAACAACTAATTTTGGTTATGCTGTAATTAATTTTCACTGAAAAATAAAAATAATGGATCAATTTACTATGCTCATTATGCATCATCCATTTTAATAAGTAAAGCAATTATCAGGAACCTTAAATTAAAAATGTCTAAAAGAGTGTTAACTGAGACACTAGAAGAGAAAAAGAATATGACATTCCAAAGAAATATCGAACAAAGTTAACATCATCCTAAAACAATGCAAAAATTGCATAATTTTGTACCATAATAAATCAATGCAACTCAAGTTTGACAGTGACAACACATCGTATCCAGCAATCATACAAACATTCAACTAATTTTACTCTTTATTTTGGCTAATGCAACATTACCATGCACAAAAGTTATTGAATTATACTCTAGATGAATTCAGAAGGAGAATTGGAATCAGGCTTCCCATTGTCACCTAATCCTCCGGGATGCTGCAAATTCTGTAAAACTTGAGGAGGCAAACCCCCTAAACCAGCTGCTAACCCATCATTTGCTGAACCATAAAACTGACAAAAGAGCCTAGCCATAACCCCAAGAATCTGCATTTGGTTCTGGCATGCCTCCATATGCATTTGCACCATTGCTTTCTCATGTTCAATCTGCAATCCCACCAATCTCTCCTTCCACTCCATCTCCTCCTCTTCACGCTTCTCCTCCATTCGCCTCCTGCTGCTCCTCTCCTCATCCAATTGCTTCTCTAACCTCAATCTTCTATCACCCTCCCTCCTAGCCCAATCCAGCTCCCTTTCCTCCAACTCCATTTCCCTATCCTCCATCCTCTCCTCCCTCTCACTCCACCGCTTTTCCTTCCCAAACTCCAATTCCCTCCTCTTTTGCTCCCTCTCCATCTCACCTTTCTCTCTTACAAACTCTCTTTCCTTCCTTTTCTCTTCCCTCCTCACCACCAAATCTCTCAACTCCACAACTTGTGTTGCAAGCAATCCAAACCCCTTACTTCCTCCTACAACCTTCCTCGATTTTCGAGCACGAGAAATACCAATATCACCAAATTCCCTCTCTCCTCCAAACTCACCCTCACTCCCAATCTTCTCCTCACCACCATCTTCCCCATCCCCATCACCATCAACACCATCCTCTTCCTCTTCCTCTTCAAAATCCTCACTATCAATTCCAAACCCCAAGTCACAACAATCCTCAAAGAAATCACTCCCATTACCATTACTTTCACTGCCTTTCTTCCCTTTAACTTCAAGTTCCACATCACCAAAAACCTCTTTATACTTCAAAAAATTTTCCCAATGATTCTCACCATCTTTCCAATTGAACTCATCCTTTGAAATCCTAATCTTCTGCTTCACCCCCAAATACTGATGCCTCATGTTCTGAACCTTGATAGACACATCACGCCAAGACCATTTGAAAGGAAAAGTAACGGGATCTTGAAGATGATGAACGGAGTTAACATGGTCAGCTATGGGTTTGAACTTTTTCTCTCGGGTTTTGAGTTTGGATAAGGTTCCTGAACTGAGAAGATCAGAGTATTTGGACAAAAGGGTTTGTTCTTCAAGCTCTGACCACTTCTTACGTTTCATTTTTGTAAGAAAGGTCTTCCCTAAGGATTTTGGTTTGATTTTGAGGATTGTCTGAACAAAAACTTCAGCTTCGTAGATTGACTGAAAAAACCAGAGATCAGAACTAAGAAGTAGTTTAAGAGAATCGGGGTGAAAGTTGGTTTTTTTTACAAGTGTCTGTGTAAAATGACAAAAAAAAAACCAAAGTAAAAAAACCAGTAAAAGAAAGGGGGGTTGGATTTGGCAGCAGTAAAATAAATACTCCCACCAAAGGAAAGCTGAGGTGGCAAAAATGGACAAAACGACTTCTCCGATATCCCTTAAAGATTGCATTTTTCCATTTTCCATATCTGCCTTTCTATCTAAATTCTAAACCCCGTCAAAGACCCGGCAGGGATGGAGCAAACTCTTCATAGATGAGTTGAGAGTTGAGATCCAGCTTCAAAAACAACCTCAAAGACCGAAACTTTACAGGCAGTTCCAATTGAAACCCAGAAACAATGTCTTGTAGCTCACTTTCTTTCTTTACTACTTCTCTTTTTGTCTCTCCAAAAAAATCATCTTTGTCTAGTCACAAGCCCAGATTCATCCATTGCTCTGTTGGAGGTACTCATTTTTCTTTTTTCATTTTCAATTTTAGTTTCCACTGTTAAGATTTTATTTTTTATTTTTTATGTTTGATGTTTTCTGGTTTGTTTTTGCATTCTGTTGTGGGAGTGGTAAGAGACCAAGAAAAAATTTCGGAACTTAGGAGTCTAAGCTGAAAACTTCTCTGTCTAAACTGAACTTTGTTAATTAATATGTTTTAGTAATGGGTTCGTGGGATCTAATTGAGATGCAATTATGGTTTTAGTGAATGAAGTTCATTTGATGTATGGGCTTCTTCGTTGAAAAGTTGCTTGAAATTATGGATGGGCTAATAATATCAGATGTGAGAATTGGAACCCATTGTTAGATGCCTTGGTGATTAGTTGATAATGCATAAGTTTTAGCTCTGAAGTATTGGGAATGGTTAGTTGGAGTAAGAATGCTGAAGGGCTGAACTAGGAATGTGTTGAAATCACCATTAGCTATGCTTTGATCAAACCATGAGAGTATGAGAGGACAATGACCCTCTTGCAGATGAGAACAACCATAGGATTGAGAGGCATTGAGACGATTGTTTTCTTTTTTTTTCTTTTGGAAAATCGAAGAAAAAAGCTGGAAAGTCTTCTATGTTCTTTGTTCATGTCTGTTGTCATTAATTTGTTGACTTTTACTGGTTATATTACAAAATTTGAGTAGCATGCCCATTAATAATGCATAATCATTCACACAATTCTGTCCTATTGTTACATGTTTGATGTTGATAATCGATTGAGAAAGTGTGAATGACTTTGGTCTGGTTGAAATTACCTTTCTTTTGTCTAATTTCAGTGTGACATGTCCTGATAGCTTCCTTACATTCGAATCTCTTTGTATGTGAGCATTGCATGTTTCCTTTTACAAAATCATATGTACCGATGATTCTCTACCACTCTTGTTTTTCAACTATTGTTTTTTATCAGGCCTGACTTCATTATTGAACCATATCTAAGTTTTTCTGAAAATTGCTAATTTATAAGTTTTATCTTTAACATTCTGATTTAGGAACTGTAGTTGAATCAAAAGCTACTGCAGTTGCTGAACCCTTGTTGCTCAATGCTGTTCGAGGGCAAGATGTTGAGAGACCACCAGTTTGGCTTATGAGGCAAGCAGGGAGGTATATGAAGGCAGGTTTTTAAATCACTGTGGCTGCAATAAAATAATTTTTTTCATGTGCTGCATTTTCTTTGGAGATTGCATTACTCTATTTTTTTTTCCTGTTGGCCGAAAAATATTGTCACTTCTATAGCCTAATCTCTAGCTGCAGTGTTCTGTTATAAGGAGGCTCCAACTCCCAAGTTCTAATCCTTAAAGAAATAAAAAGATAAAAAAAGAAAAAAGAACAGAGTGTAGATGACCTGATGATTTGAAAGAGAAATTCCTAAAAAAAGGCTGATCACATAGAACTTGCCAGGTTTTAGCAAGTTACCAAAATACCTTCCTTTTTTATGCTTCTGTGAGAGTAAGCAGAAATGAAAAATAGATATTTTCCGACATTTTCTTAGTATTGTTTGTGTTTCCGTATGATATGCTAGTTTTGCAGGCATTTTGCAAATCTTATGCCTGCCATCTTTATACGACTTTTTTTTTTGTTTCTTGTAAAGAGAGTAGATTATTTCTGTTTGGTTTCATGTTGCATCTCCTTTTCAATTATGTCTTAATTTGAGTTTTTAATATTGTAGAGCTACCAAATTATCTGTGAAAGGTATCCTTCCTTTCGTGAGAGATCAGAAAATGTTGATCTTGTCGTTGAGATTTCATTGCAGCCATGGAATGTTTTCAAGCCTGATGGGGTAAGAAATTTTTTTTGTAATTCTTCTGATAATTTTTCTTGAGTGAACATTTATGATAATAAGGTTCTGTTCTGTAATTGCTGTTTTTTTATTCTTGATGAAAACCCCATTCATCCACATTTTGAGTATCAAGAGGCTTCAGTTGACTTCTACATTCTTTTGACAAGAAAACCAATCCCCCTGCCTCTCCTTATCATTTTCTTGTTGCTCTTTGCAGATTTCAAGTTAATATCTTTTTGAATCATTGTGCATTTGACAGGTCATTTTATTCTCTGATATTCTCACTCCTCTCTCTGGGATGAACATACCTTTTGACATTGTGAAAGGTAAAGGTCCAGTTATCTTCGACCCTCTAGCCACTGCTGCTGATGTTGACCAAGTGAGAGAATTTAATCCTGAGGAGTCAGTTCCATATGTTGGTGAAGCATTAACAATCTTGCGGAGAGAGGTTCATATTGACATTTCCTATAGTATCCTAATTTGAATTTCTTTTTTTATTATTCTTTTGAACTATCATATAATATAAGGATGTTTTTGATTCTTTCAGAACTGAAGGAGTCATTGATAATGTCCCGTCTATTTAATGTCACTTGTGATTCAGTGAACTTAAAAGCTAGCATAGACTCATCTCTTGTCTTTTCTTTGCCAGGTAGATAGCAAAGCTGCAGTTCTGGGTTTTGTTGGTGCTCCATTTACTCTAGCATCATATGTAGTTGAAGGTGGTTCATCAAAGCACTTCACCAAAATAAAAAGATTGGCCTTCTCTCAACCCAAGGTAGTTTTAGTTCTCTTTCTCTAGCATCTGAGAGCAACTGGAGTGAAGTTTGTCCTCTTTGTTTTTCTTTTTCTGGTCACTAATTTAAATAGTCTCCATAAACGAAACAACAAACTTCAAGCCACCGACAGAGTTTAATGACTGCTACTTCCAAAGTTAATTGCTAGAAATTGATTGCTTCTGCTTAACATTTCTCAACTACACTTTGTTCTGAACAATATTATCAACTGGATTCCTGTTGACCTCATTTCCTCCTACAGGTCCTTCATTCTTTGCTCCAGAAATTTGCAACCTCCATGGCCAAGTACATTCGGTACCAAGCCGACAATGGAGCTCAAGCTGTTCAAATTTTTGATTCATGGGCAACAGAGCTCAGTCCAGTGGATTTTGAGGAGTTCAGCCTGCACTATTTGAAGCAAATTGTAGATGCTGTAAAACAAACCCATCCAGATCTTCCTCTAATCCTTTATGCAAGTGGATCTGGGGGCTTGGTAGAAAGGCTAGCTTTAACAGGTGTGGATGTAGTTAGCTTAGATTGGACAGTTGACATGGCTGAAGGTAGAAGGCGACTGGGACATGATATTGCTGTTCAGGGAAATGTTGATCCCGGTGTTCTTTTTGGTTCAAAGGAATTCATCACCAATCGGATACATGATACCGTGAGAAAAGCTGGTAAAGGTAAACATATATTGAACCTAGGACATGGGATTAAAGTAGGTACACCTGAGGAAAATGTTGCCCATTTCTTTGAGGTTGCTCAAGCAATCAGATACTAAAAGCCATACATGATTAACTAATTTCCTACTGATTAGAGTTTGTCTCTTTATGTAATTTTTTCCAGCCCTTGATTCTTGATTTTTATATTATTCCATGGTGGAGAAACATAATTGAGTAATATAGATTATAATAGAGTTCTATTATCCCAACAAGGTATAAGCTTATACTCTTTCATTGCAAGAGTAACAACTGTTTGAACTTAGAAGGTATGGTTTGGTTTGATTCTGATTGCTATGTTAATGCCAATATTTCGTTTGCTTGAGCTAACTAGAAACTATAGATTTGGAACCATCCATCTCATCTGAGGCATTACTAGGGCCTTTTCATTCCTTTAATTTGAATCTCCTACACAGACAACAAGGTCATGAGAACAGACCATTTTAGATAGGATAGGTGATACAATATAAAATTGATGTAGATTAAAATTTGATAAAAATTATATATGAATACAATAGAAATTTAAAAAGCTGTCTGCAACATGTAAACATGAAAATTTTATGTTTTACATCACACGATCACTGATTATATGCGTGAATTAATATGTTAACATGTTTACGTCTACCAGAGGTCTTTTCATTCCTTTAGTTTGATTCTCCTATGCAGACAAGCGCCAGTGGACCGTTAGAAATCATGTGCCTCGTCTATAACTTTAGTCAAAGATTCCCTTCATGTGCTCTTCTTTACCCTTTTGTAAAGGCTACGCCTATGATAATACGATAAACATCTGTAACAGGAATCCCAATCTTTTCCCATCTCAACGGGTGATATGACAACAAAGTTTGATGATCAGATTGACAGATTTGGACTTCTTTACAGCGGAAAAGATGGATCAACGTTTTTCTTGCCGTGTTGAATAATGTCGGTAGGCAGAAAGAAAGCCAAGAAAAAAAATGAAGATTCCATATTCAGATTTATAATATGTCGAGTAGGTCACAAACAGAATCTGATCATTTATGATTTGGGTTTAGCTCAAAATCATTGGTTGTTTACCTACCGGTTTGTATGCTAGTAACACGTGTCCTGGTTATGAATTTTTAAGCTTGCAAAACATGCTGAATAGTGAATATGCTGATAGCATATTAGAATATAGTTGAAAAGGTTGGCAACTTTCACTGAATTTCCAGCGAAAATGATTTTGTTTTTTAAGCAGATTTATACGTTATTGGTCAGGTTTATCTGTACATTTGTACAGATTCAGGATGTTTTTGGCAAAACCTAGAGTCCATGTAAAACTCCAAATCCTGCATGAATTATAAAACTTGAAATTGATTTACTTTTTAAAAGAGAGTTGAGGTTAAGCTCTACTCTTTTCCAAGGATTTAAGAAGAAATGCAAAGAAACAAGAAAGCCTTCCAATCATGATGCTTCTGGCCAGAAGCTAGAAAACAATGGGTCAACAACGGAGGTTAACAACCCACAACCACACAAAAATGTTGCCAAATGTGGGTCCAGGCAAATTTCATGCAACATCAACCTTGCATGACCTGACAACAATAAAGAAGTCAATTAACATCAAAACTCAAAAGCAAGAATCAAATTATATTTTTAAGATTCCAAGGTTTCATTTTGTCCATCAGTTTCTGCTTCATGATGTCATCTGTGGACAAGGGTCAGCAAAGGCTGGCTTTTTGGGAGCCACCAGGAGTCTGCTTTCATGACCAATCATGCTGCTCAACAGTTCCAACATTCACTGGTTTTGCTTGGACAAGTCAGAAGTAGTGTTAATGGCTTAAGCTTATTTAAAACAAGGAAAAGAGTAAGGTTTGGTTTTTGAAAAGAATAAGAGAACCTGCCATATCTCAAATCCTCTTCAGGGTGAGCTTTTGTTTTCAATCTTAAATAAATCCGGGATCAAGTTGTTTCTTTTCCTTTTATATTAAGCATAATTTTGTTTGAAGCAAAGGCAGAAGATTTGAAGATTGTTCCAACAAAAATGGATACTGAAACCCCAAAGCAGCCTTGTTAATAATTCCAACTGCAAAGCTTGCATGTGCAATCAAGTAAGTTTGTTTTTTGAAAATTAAAAATTTATATATTGATGAAGTTCAATGAAAAGATCAATGATATGTAAAAGAAATGATTAAAAATATTATTTATAATTAAATTTTACATGATTTATGTAATGAGATCTTTCAATCATTGATTTAAATTTTCAATTTTAACTTTTAATTAATCATTTTAATAAGAATCTTCATGAGCTAAATGGACAAAGTCTACCTAATTAATGGCCTTTGGCCTTATCTGCATTTTACATAAACCTTCTATATATATAGAGAGTTCAAAACCAGTGAAGGCCAATTATTACAAGACAAATATTTCATTAGATTTATTTTTTGTTACAATAAATATTTCATTAGATTATATACATAGCACTTGCAACATTTGCGTCTTTCATCTCTATCCCTCACCAGTCACCACCACCACCACTACCACCACTTTCTTCCTCCTCCTCCTAAAAGGGCCATCTCCCTCTTAAAAGCTGAATACTATCTCTTTTTTTTTTCCCTTCAAAAGTAAGTTTTGGTTCCTTCTTTCTTCCTCCATTTCATTGCTTTGTTCATTTATTTATTTATTTGGTTGAGTTTCTTGATCTGGGTTATAGTCTTGGACATAAGACCGATAATTTTGTTTAAATTTGTTTTCTCACTGTTGTATAATGTTCGTTCAGTGACTCTGATGGATTTTAAATGTTTGTTTACCGGGTATTTTGCTTAATGAATTTACAGTGTAACTATGCTCAAGAAAACAACGTTCTGTCCTCTGATATGCTTACTTTGCCAAGTTATTTCTCATCTATATTTTGTTTGCTTTGTTTTTTTCTTTTTCTTTTCAAGATTTACATCTAGAATTAATTGTTTATGTTGTTCATACTTGTTATTTCTTTTTTCCAGGCAATTACTCTATTGATTATTATCTATCCCTTGATCATGTTGATGTAATCAATTATTTGTATCGTGTTAGCATAAGAGTTTGTTTCCGTATCATTAAAACATCGTTTAGCTATTTTCCGGTTTTGACAAGGGATCATACTTCATAAGTATCATTTTCTAAAACTAGATGGAAATTTTAAACTGTAAAAGCCTACATGCTAAATTTCTTATGCATCAGTTTATCTTGTTCAACCATGTGAATCATGATGTCTGCATTTGAATTTGTGAATGACAGATAATATAAAAATCATCATCATCATCAGAGCCTTTATCCCAAAAGATTAGGATAGGCTACATGAACCAATATCTGAACTTCAGCTAGATCGTCAGTGGTTCATTTCATGAGCTTTACATAGTTATCTGCTATCAATTCTAATGGCTCTGTGCATTATAACTGCACAAATCTAAACAAATATCTGCTATCATCAGGTTATGTAGCATGTTTTTCTGATCATCACCTTACATTCTAGGCCTACATTCGTGGATAATTGACAGAGCTGCTTTTGTTGGTTTTAAGCAATTTATGCATCATGAAAGTATTTCTTCAACATCTAGGAGAGGTCGGTTGGTATAGTTTGCCATTGTTGATGCATTTCTTATGTAACCTTTTAATGATTCATATGTACATTCATTTGTTTGATGCATGAGTATCAGACAATAATTTACCTTTAGGACTAAAACCTGAACATCTTGTGTTTGTTGGCTAATTGGTACCACTGGTTATCAGCACACAGTTGTGAAATTTGGTACATCGAACTGTTCTTTATCTTGTTTGGTTCAGATATTTATAGTGATTTTTATGCATTTATTTAATTGAAGCATGAGCATGAACTGAGAATATCTGTTTAAAGTTTATATTATGCTTTGTTTTCCAGATGATTAAACCATTGCCTACTTGTCTTTCAGACAGCATCCAGACAGGACTAGGGAATGCAGAGAGATGGCCTATAAGGTCGTCTCCAGTTCTGAATCACCTTCATTCATTCTCGACAACGATGAGGTTGGATACTCAACAGACAGAAGATTCAAGCTCTTCCAAATTCTTAATAGAATTCAAATTTCTGTCATGTTGACACATGACCTTGTTGAAGACGGTTGAGTAATCCTGTTTAGGCACTCCTGCTCTTTAGAGTATATATATAATAACTGCAGGAGAGAATACTTTACTGGAGTGTGTTAAGATTCAAACTTTGCAATGGAGAATAAAGGGAAGATTTTGATGAAAAAGTATGAATTTGGAAGATTGTTAGGCCAGGGAAACTTTGCTAAAGTTTACCGTGCAAGGAATATAGAAACTGGCCATAGTGTGGCCATTAAGGTCATTGACAAGGAGAAGGTTTTGAAAGTAGGGATGATTGATCAAACCAAGACAGAGATATCTGTTATGAGCATGGTGAAACACCCTAATATCTTGGAGCTTTATGAGGTAATGGCTAGCAAAAGCAAGATTTACTTTGCTATGGAATATGCCAAAGGTGGGGAGCTCTTCAACATGGTATCAAAAGGAAAGCTGAGGGAAGACAAGGCAAGGAAGTATTTCCAACAACTGATTAGTGCAGTTGATTTCTGCCACAGCAGAGGTGCTTATCACCGCGATTTGAAGCCCGAAAACTTGCTCCTGGATGAAAATGGAGTTCTGAAAGTATCAGATTTTGGTTTGAGTGCCCTTGCCGAGTCTAAGCATCAAGATGGACTGCTCCACACAACTTGTGGAACTCCTGCCTATGTGGCGCCTGAAGTTATAAACAGAAAGGGCTATGATGGAGCCAAAGCTGACATCTGGTCTTGTGGGGTGATTCTCTATCTTCTTCTGGCCGGTTATCCTCCATTTCATGATTCAAATCTAATGGAAATGTACAGGAAAATAAGCAAGGCAGACTACAATTTTCCTAACTGGTTTTCACCTGAAGTGAGCAAGCTGCTGTCAAGAATCCTCAATCCTAACCCCAAAGCCAGAATTTCAATTGCAAAAATAATGGCAAGTCCTTGGTTCAAGAAGGGATTTAACCCCAAACCAGTTCAGAGAAAAGCTGAAATGGAATTGGCACCTGTTGATATTGATGCGGTTTTTGCTTCTGAGACTAACCAAACTGCATTTGAAGGAAAGAAACACATGGCTATGGTCACTAATTTGAATGCTTTCGATATCATTTCCTTGTCAAGTGGGTTAGATTTGTCAGGATTATTTGCAGAAAATGATGAAAAGAAGGAAGTCCAGTTCACTTCCATGCAGACTGCGTCTGCCATCACAGCTAAACTAGAGGACATTGCTAAGAACTTGAAGTTAAAAATTAAGAAAGTTGGAGGGCTGATGAAAATGGAAGGATCAAATGGAGGTAGAAAAGGCGCATTGGCCATTGATGCAGAGATATTTGAGTTTACCCCATCTTTCCATTTGGTAGAGATGAGGAAGTCCAGTGGTGATACAACGGAGTTTCGGAAGATATTCCAACAGGATGTTAGACCAGCTCTCAAGGACATTGTTTGGGCTTGGCAAGGTGAGCAGCTGCACTCATCCTAACTGTCAGTCTTACCAAGTGTCTCAAGTTTATCCGTAGAATGTTGTATTCTTTTACTACTGATAATCGTAGCCAAATGAAAAGTGAATTCTTCGAACTCTACTTTAATGTCTGATTCGATTGCAAAATTCTGCGGTTGGGTGTTTAGTTACTGTTATTAATGTTCACTTGGTGGTTTCTTTGTTTCATTGCTGGCATCCTTCCATGATATCCTGCTTGATCATTTGCTTGGCAAAGGCTTTTGGCTACTAATTGATATGTCTGAAAAACAATGTAGCTCCAAAACATCCAGCTTTGCTACTGTTTTGTTTCAATCAAACTGAGTACGATTTCATTTCATCCATCGTTGATTAGAACATGAACTAATTGCTTAATTTCATTTCATCCATCGTTCATGAAAGTTTTAAATATCAAAACATTGGATGTAATAATTTTTCTGTGATTAATTAATAATGTATTCTATTGATGTTTGGATTTAGAAGAAGAAAATTAATTTTACATCCTGCCAATGCCTGGCGTCTTCAAGGATAGAAGAATTCCTTTCAATTAAGGAATCCCTTGTTCATTTGCAAACAATTCAAGGAGGTAGAAAACCAAATAAGATTAAGAATCCATAAAATCTTCTATGTAGAAGTATTTGGCAATTTGTTGGTATATATATTTTCTTTTGTGTTTTGTCAATTCGTATTTATGTCTTATAAAATATGAAAATTATGATATCAAAATTTGTGTTGACACATCAAATACAAAATATTTTTATATATGATTTTTTTTATTAAATTTTAACTCTTGTGATATTCGCATTTTTTATTTTTCATATCGCTTTTGTATTTTATCATAATGTTATATTTAAATTTATCATATCTAATATAAAGTATAAACAATCTTTGTTAATTAGACATGGTATTTCTATAGGAACTCATAATTATGGAGCTCTCTGTATTTCTTAACATTCTTTTTCTCTGATTTATTTTTCTATTGTTTTTCAACCATCCTGAAAGATGGCTGCATTGAGCCGAAGAAAAGTTGCTACGGCCTTCGTGAAGAGCTACTACTTCCTCTTCGGCCAATCTTCGGAATAAGTTGGCAAATTTCACAAGGATTCAAGCATCCTGCTAAGACCCGATGGGGTGATGAACCATTGGACAATTTTGGAAGCCATTGATAATCATGTTGTCTTGTAGGTCGATTACCGGTAAGAATTCACTTAAAAATATCACAAGAAAATGAAAGTTCACCTTATGATAAACTCGAAAAAATGAACCAAATCTAAACTCTGATGCTTTGCTTAAATGCCATTGATAATTGGTAAGTATTCAACTTAAAAAGATCACAGGAAAATGGAAGTTTATGTTAAAGTGATACCGTCCCATATACGTTAAATATTAAATTTTTTGTCATTTTATATTTAAGTTGGATCCCTACATATATTACTAATTGGATTTAGGATCGGTATATAACATGGTATCAAAACCCATGTTTTGTTCTATTGTCATGTAATAAGCTTTATTTTTTTTGTATAAATCACAGTTATTCTCATTTGTTTTAATGATCTAAGACTAATCCTTCGCGGAGCTTAGTCACAGTTAAAGTTATTCACCCCTCTCCAAAAGTGTGTTTAATGGGGATCGAACCCGAGAGTTCTTCTTACAAACTAAGCCTACATTGCTAACTGAACCACAACCTATGAGTGTAATAAGTTTTATTTTATTTCCACCTACACGTGATAGAATAAGAGAATCTGAAGTTGATACTTTACTAATAATTCAACTTAAAATCAATTAACAACTAGTGAAAAGCAAAAGTGGCATAATTTTTTCTTTTTATCTAATTTCGTGAAAGTAACTAATAACTTTCTTCATGTACCATTAATAATGCAAGATGGTGGCAAAGCATGATTCATCAGAGATTATTGTCAAATTGAAAACATTGCAAGCAATGATGAGCCCACATGTCCAGATAATGTAGGAATTATTTAAAGTTAAATACCCACGGAATATAAACAAAACAACACCAGAAAAATTTTTCTCCCCTACTGTCCCAATCCCATGACAATGGCGACCAAGGAATTGAAAATTCTCAACCTCTAAACAAATGAGGGTTTCCACTTGCCAAAGCATCATTCAATCCCCCATTAACTTCCTAATCTGATTTGACGTTCCTTACCCCTTCCATTCCTCTTATCTCTTCTCTTGGTTTTAATTTTGCCAGCTCTACCCATTTTTCGGCGTAAAGTAAAAGATGGCAGAAATTTAAAAAATGAAGTGAATAACGCAAAAGTGCTTTTTTTTAATTTAATAAAATTTATTTGAACTTAAAAATACGTTTGACATGTTTGAAATCGAATCCGATTCAATTTATTTGATTAACAAAAGTAAGACTTTGATGTAAAATTTGGTTTTCACTTTATTTTTTCTTCTTCTCTCCAACTTTTATGGAACCCATTAACAGCAAACAGCTACTAATTGATTCATTCCCAAATTCCATGGTATCCATTTGTTGTCTTTACACCGATCAGATTCCTTACATATTGAAGTTTAAATTCAGAATTTTCATGCCTTAATTAAAGATAAGAATACGATCAATTCAATCAATATCTCAAGGTCTAAATGATAAATACTTTTGAAATTCATTTGTTATAATATATATATCCTGTCAATTTCTATGTATAGCAATTAATCCGGGGAAAAAACTTTCAATGCTATGATATCTTCCTCTTCTAGTGAGAACTTAATTCTTTTGTCCACAATCAACCTCAACTCTAATACAAGACAAGATGTTTAGGTTAGGGTTACCATCATCAAGATTCTTGAAGATTTTTCAATTTCATCAATCCATTTCGAGACTGTTAAATTTCACCATTGGCTGCCATCTTCTTTTGTAACAAGAAGATGTGCATATGCCACCAGTTCAATGACAGATTTATGTCTAGTAATCCCTTCACAAGGTAGCTTTAGCAAAGAATAAAGAGGCCTAAAAGTGAAGTAAAAATTCACATAAAATGTGTCAATGCATAAAAGGAAAGAAAAAAAAGTGGTGAAAGAAACTAACTTGGATAAGGATAATACTCTTTCAGACTCTCTTTTTTTCACTCCCTCTTTCTGCGGATAGATAATCACATAAATTATTAACAAAAATTATTCGATATACTATCAGTAAAATTTTTAGATTTTACATATGAAATTAAAAAGTGACATATACTCTTTAGTGAATATTAAAACAATAAAAAATTAATTAAAAAAAATGAGATATGTGATTTTTTTTTTAATTTTGTTTGTGGAATTAAAAAATTTCACTATCAAATAACATTTAATCTTATTATTAATAATTTGTTCAACAAAGTGTTCAATTTTTGTTCTGTTTTTGAGGATATCTCCTTTTTTCATGTGTATAGAGAAGCGAATCATGTCGTAAACTATCTTGCTAAATCAGGAGTTTACCGAAACTCTGATTTGATAGCTTGGATGTAACTCTCTTTTATAATAATAAAATTTAAATTTTAAAAAAAAATTAATGGTAACATTTATGTATACAATATTAAGTTTTAGTTTAGTTTTGAATATTGCAGATAAATATCTGACTAAATATTTCAATTTTAAGAAAAAATAAAAAAAATAAAGATCTTTTTTTTAAGGAAAAATAAAGATCTTTTGATTCCCCAAAGATAACCAATTAGCAAAAGATAATAAGAAGGAACTTATTTGAAGGCAAGTTGTACTTTCACTCACATCACCTTTCAGAAAACCAAAGGGAAAGAAAGAGCTTTGTTCAGCTTTGGAAATCATAATGCAAAGAAGCTAAAATACCTTTCACTACTTCATCAGAACCATTCACAGTCCCATAATATGGAGTTGTGGGTCCATAAATCATATTTTTCTATTGTTTTCTTCTAATTGTGCCATCATTCGAACTGCAATTTTTTTCATCCTTTTGTATAAAGATAATTGGGATTCAATGAGACCTCATGATTACGGAATAGAAATGTTTCAAAAACTAATGTTTGCCCACTAAATTGTGCATTAGAAGTAATAATTAAAGCACTTAAAGATTATCATGTCACATCTCTAATTTTTTTTTATAAAAAAAAATCTTAACTTGAAAGTAAGAGAACTTGAATTTTATACTTTTGAAACTTACTTTTTAAAACAATGGCATGAATCAACCATGTGAAGTTCCGGCCGAATTCACATCCAAATATCTGATTTCAATGAGTAGTGTGTTATTTATGTTCAATCAACATTAAGTCCCACTTTTCTAAATGAAATATTATATGTATATTCATCATTAGAAAGTATAACTAGATACATGATTATATAAATGGACAAGATGGGGGTTCATAAAAATGTCATGTTTTGAGAAATCCAACCCTTTAATTTACAAATAAAATTGCTTTTCTCAGGGATGTTGTGGGGGATAATCAATATTGAGAGACAAATGGTTGAGAAGAAAGATTAAACTATACATCCCTATTTAGATGGTAAGATTGGCAAACTTTTTAGCCCAAGAAAATAAACAATTACTGCTTTATATACCAAATCTCACTAGCTAGATTTATTCTTTTGTGCTTGTCATAATCACACAAAGTAAATTTCAAATCAGTCCATGCAATTCCACACTGATTGATGCTTTGAGATTTCAAGAGTTAGAAAGCAAGATCTTACTTGAACATTAAATCTCATATTTAAAGGGAAAAAAATGAGCTGTTATCAATTAAGTAGGATATTGAGTCTAATGCTTTTGAGTTTTTGTTACCTTAAATCTTGTTGGTATTTTACCTTAAATCTTGTTGGTATTTCATTAGTTGAGGGATGCCAAACTCTTGGTCCCATGTTGTCTGAATAAGATTTTAATAAGAAAAGAACAATTCATGCTTGCAATACCAGACATTGGAATAGTATTGTAACGCTTAGAATTGTTTAAATGTCTGACACTTTGACTGTCTCATTATTCATATAACAAATAAAATAACTATGAATTTGCAGTGCTTTATGGAAGTAGATGAAGCATTGAATACAAGAAAAGTACAATGTCCGCCAAATCGGGGCACTGGTCTCGTGAAGTTGCCTCCCTCCTGCTGCAGTCAAATTCAATTGTCTTGCATCTGTGATAAACATGGCCAGCGCAGGACAAGTCATCCCCAAATGATAGTGCAGATGTTTTTCTCCACCTCCTTTCACATGAAAACATGCAAGGTAAAAAAAAAACCAAACTAGCTATTCTAATTAGTTTGAGAAGAAAAGTAAAAGAAGCCGAACTTGAAGTTTTGTTCAAATAGTTCATGCAATCATTTTTAAAAGATGACATTTAACAGATTTAAAGTCAAATCTTAATGCCTTAACTCTTTCTTTTATTCTCGAGAGTCGGCTTATTTTGTTAAAGAAAAAAAGACGCCATGTCCTGAAATGGAATATGAAATTGGATCAGTATGTTCTATTGACCCGCATCTCCACCTGAAAGAAAACTAGGCAGGTTGACTGACGGATAGACTGGAATTAAGTGCAAAGAAAGGGTGTGGAATCTCATATTTCAGATCCTGAAATGGTGGGGGAAATACAATTAAAAAAATTTGAGACTAGGCCTACCATTCTCAATTCAAATCTGATATAATTAGCTGATTAATGAGTTTTTTTTATTGACATTGAAAGGGAATTAAAGAGTGAGATTAAAACTAGAATATAGCTCAATTGATTCATGTTATCATTTTTAAAATACGACATTTAGCAAGTTTAGGATTTAAATTTTAACATATGCAAATTCTTTTCTTATTCTCAGATTTCGATCTCTTTTATAAGAGAAAAAAAAATAAAAGAGTGGGATGCAAACCAAGATGTGAAACTAATTAGATATGCAGCTGCAGTGGCAAACAGGATCATGTTTAGTCAAAGTACGTTGCTATGCATCGGCACTTTGGAAGGAAAAGGTTTTTGAGACCGTGATGTTTCAAAAGGAATGGGCATTTGGAAGTCAAATCTTGGCGTTTGCATGCTCTAATTTTGTATTGTCTCCTAATTTCTTTCTCTAGCAGATCGCACTACCATTCATGTACCCTATCCAAAAAAAAAAATTTATGTAAGGGTCGGTTTCCATGAAGAAAAAGGTACAAAAACCACCTTTTTTTTATATTTCGAGGAAGCAAAATTCAATTTATTAACTCTAATTATTAACGGAAAAAACATAACCGAAGGATATTGATTCAAACAATAAAAAATTTTGTTTTTGTAAATATTTCGAGTTTAAATTCATTAAAAATTAATCTTTCATATATTCGTTAAAATTAACATAAACAAATACGTTTAAACCAATAATAATTAAAATACTTTGAACAAATTCATGCTGGATCGACTTTAAAGGAAAAAAAGGAGGTACATCTGCCATTTCTCATAACTTTCTTATTCTGACCAAATATTTGTATGAGCCACATGGTTAGTTGCAATATTTATGATTTTGTATGTTTCGCTCGCTGCCTATGATTTTTTGGAAAATTTTATAATAAGATCAAAAATTTTGATATTACTATAATGTCAATATAAACACATACTCATAATTAAACATAAAAATATAATGTTATTAAGTAAAAAATGTTATTAATATCATATACAAATGAAAATAAACAATAATTAGAACCAATGAACATAAATACATTATAATTTTATTATAAAATATATTTATATTTATTGTCATATATTTATGATACCTTTCACATATTTACGTTTTTTTTTTTGGTTACATTCACATATTTACGTTTAATAATACTAAATATATATATTTAATCGTATGAGTTTATATTGATCTCATAAGAATGTAAAAAATTTTTACCATACTATAAAATTTGCCTTGATTTTTCCTTTCTCTCAATCTTTTTGTTTATATAAACCTGTCGGGGGCAGTTGGATAAATGGACCCGTCGTGCTTCACACTAAAAATTGCCTTGAAAACCAAAAGAGTCCTCATCATCAGTGATCATAATTTCTTCTTCAGCAGATTCTCAGATACTTTCCCTCATATAAAAAGATCCCTTCTTCTTGCTTTTTTTCTATAGAATCTCTTGCCTTTTTTCCACTAATTATCTTTTTCCATCAAATTTTCTTTAAAAAAGAAAACCCAATTTATTTATTTTTATATATAAAACCATACTTCTTCTCTTCTTAGCTGCTAGCAAAGTTTCTTTCTTCGTATTACATGGTCATGGAACCTCACCCACCACCCAAAAAGTTCCTAACTCGGCTCAACTCGGCTGTAGCCAATAGTCGGGTCGGGAAACGCTTCAAGCTTGCTGAACGCAACACCACTTTCACAACCGAGTTACGAGCCGGTACTGCTACGTTCCTCACCATGGCTTACATCTTAGCCGTCAACGCTTCCATCGTCGCCGACTCCGGAGGCCCTTGTAGCGTCTCAGATTGCGTTCCTCTCTGTTCTGACCTTTCTGTTCCGTTATCCAACTGCACTGGGTCGACTCTCCGAGTCATCCAGCCTGACATGTCATGCAAATTCGACCCGGTCAACCCGGGTTACGCTTCATGCTTGGAGACAGTACGTAGAGATCTCATAGTAGCCACTGTTGCTTCGTCTCTAATTGGCTGCGTAATTATGGGTGCTTTCGCGAATTTGCCCCTGGCTTTGGCTCCGGGCATGGGGACAAATGCGTATTTTGCCTATACTGTCGTCGGGTTTCACGGGTCGGGTAATGTCCCTTATAAGAGTGCTTTAGCGGCAGTTTTTATGGAAGGGTTAATTTTTTTTTTCATTTCGGCTGCTGGCTTCCGAGCTAAGTTAGCTAAATTGGTTCCGAAACCGGTTCGGATCAGTTCTTCTGCAGGTATTGGCCTTTTCCTTGCGTTTATCGGGATGCAAAGTAACCAAGGGATCGGGTTAATCGGGTATAACCCATCGACCCTTGTGACTCTCGGAGGGTGCCCACCTTCACAACGTGTTTCGGTTGCGCCAATTTTAGCGACGGTTAATGGAACTGTCAGTTTAATGCCCGGAGGTACAGTCTCGGGGGATATTTTTTGTCTACGTGATAGAATGGAGAGTCCCACATTATGGCTTGGAATTATCGGTTTTGTGATTATAGCTTATTGCTTGGTTAAAAATATTAAGGGTGCAATGATTTATGGCATAGTATTTGTGACGGCAGTCTCTTGGTTTCGTAGCACAACAGTGACAGTTTTTCCTGACACTGACGCCGGTAATTCAGCTTATGAGTATTTTAAAAAAGTTGTTGATATCCATTTAATTGAAAGTACTGCTGGGGCCTTGAGTTTTGAGACTATAGGAAAAAGGTACTTTTGGGAGGCGTTGGTCACATTCCTGTATGTTGATATATTGGATACAACTGGTACATTATACTCCATGGCTAGATTCGCCGGCTTTACTGATGAAAATGGTGACTTTGAGGGCCAATATTTTGCTTTCATGTCAGATGCCATGTCAATTGTGGTAGGATCATTGCTCGGGACATCACCGGTGACGGCGTTCATTGAATCATCGACGGGAATACGAGAAGGTGGACGAACCGGACTAACGGCTTTAACGGTGGCAGGGTATTTTTTCTTGGCATTTTTCTTCACACCACTTTTGGCGTCGATACCCTCATGGGCAGTGGGGCCGCCGCTGATCCTGGTGGGAGTGTTGATGATGAGAGCAGTGGAGGAAATTGAGTGGGATGACATGAGGCAGGCAATCCCAGCTTTTGTGACATTGATTTTGATGCCTTTGACCTATTCCATAGCATATGGGTTAATTGGTGGGATTGGAACTTATATTGTTTTGCACATGTGGGATTGGGGGGCAGAGCTATTGGTGAAGCATGGAGTCATTAAAAGGAGAGATGTTGCGGTCAATGGGGCACATGAGCAAGCAATTGAAGATGGAAGGGTTAAAGCAATTGAACTTGACCATGCTTAGGCCTTCGGGAAAGGGCCTTTGAATCTTTTGTCTTTACTTCGCTTTGTAGAAAAAGAAATAGGATAAGAATGGATTCACATTTCACACCCACAGAGAGATAATTAGTAGTAAATATTCTTATGATCAATTTGATTGTTTAGTTAGTAGGACTTTTACCTCTCTTTCCTTTTTTTCTCTTACCTAGCCAAATTAGTCATCTTAAAATAGTTTTGCTTTTTCCTTTTTTTTATTCGAAATTGATTTTTAAGTGGGAATAATGTATAATGCATCTGCGATCGAATCAAATGTTTGGGTTATTACCAATCACATGGATTTAAAAGAAAACAAAATTTTATTTGATCTTTTAATTTAATTAATCCTCACGTATCTTTCCCAAGAAATACAAGACAAGCATAAAAGGTCATTTTTCTATTTTGTTATCTTCCATTCGTTAAATAGACTTGTATATGTTCAAATATCATTTGGTCAAATAGATGGCGATTGATTTTTAAATTAAGCAGTTAGGATGTTGATGGATGGTGTGGGCATCTTTAGTTCCAAGATTGAAATTGTTGGCATTTCAAAAGAATTTTTATCCATTGAATTTTTTCCTTATTTTCTGAAAATTTTGTGTTTTAATGATCTAATACAAATATTTGTTTGCTATATATAGTCCAATTGGTACAATTTATGCTTCAATTTTACCTAGATAATTAATTGCAGGATGACCGTCTTAGACAAAGAATATGGTTATAAATGATCATAAGTAGGACATAAATCAAAGTATTTTAACCGATACTCAATGCTTAAAGCTTCTTTTTTATATTTATTTATAAACACCAAAGCGATAATCTGATTATTATAAAATTGAGACACAACATTGATTGAAGCAACAAGCATGATTCTAAACAAATTGTGACCAATATTTTTACTTGTTGATAAGGGATTGTTTTGCATGTTCCATGTTGTTAGAATCATTTTCAATCTGTCATAAGTAGGAGCTTAAAGCATCAAAAGTGGGACAGTAAACAGAGCAACTGTTAGAGATTACCCAAAACATAATGTGGGTAAAGAATTGATGTTTGATGCCCTCACCAAGTTGATGAAATTAATTAGCTTTATAAAAGAGCTAATCATCAAGAGAAGATGTACTTGAAATTAATTAAATTTTATTGCAGGGTGATTAATTAAGATTTTAAAATATATTTCGTGGAGTCTTCTTATTAAGAAAGATTTCTCAAAAGCAAATTGCTTTTGATTTTTGGCTGATTATAAAGTATATTCACAGTTGATTTTGTTTAAGTATTAAATTTTTATGTTCATATTAATTTAATTATAAATGTAGACACCCTATTTTGTCCGGGGTCTTGACTTGTAATTGATTTAGGTGACGTAGTATCTTAGAATTAGGCTAGAATTAAATTAAGATTTTTTAGATGTAGAATTAACTTAATTAGGAAATTAGAATTAAAATAGGATTTAGGAATAATTAAAAAAAAGATAAGAAAATAAAATAAAATTAACCTTTTAAAATAGGATAATTAGATTAGGATTTATTGATTTATTAGGATAATTTATTTTAGAGTTAATGTCAGATTAAAATTAGACTTTTTAGAATTAGAGTTAGATTAGGATTAATATAAGAATTAGATAAATAAAATATTAAAAATAGGAGATAATTATTAGAATAAGTATAGTTGTATTAGGACTCTAACAAATTTGTGGCTATAAAAAGAGACACATAATCAAATACAGGAGGAGGCACTCAACCCGATCACCATCTTGCTTGTTGCAAATAACCCTTTTCACCGTTCAAGCTGTTTTATCACGCGCACCTCTCGCCTCCCTTTGTTGCTGCAATTTTGATCCTACTGTGTTGCTTTTGTCCACCTTCATCACCGACCATTCTATCACAGCTGTACACCGCACCATCGCTTGCTCCTTCAAGGTGCTATTACATACTAAAACTGCTGCTGTTCGGCCTGCTCTTGCTTCAACCCCGCGACGCCACCTTCAAGTCATCGTTGTGGAGTGGACCGAGTTACATTGAACCTGCACTGCCTTCATCTTCTGACGCCGCTTACTGCCATCCCCATTAAAAGTTGTTGCAAAGAGAAGCAAACAAGGAGCGTGAAAGGTATAAAAGAAAGAAAGCTAAAGAGACTAGAATTGACCACTCACCAGGTTTGTTTCATTATTAATTTGATGAATTAACAATATTAAATTATATCTTATCAAGAATGCATTAAATAATTAAAGTAGTAATAACTTAACAAATTCATAATTGGATACTGACATATACTAATATATAATTTGATGAGTTGATTTAATACTTTAATGTTAATGAATGTTTTAATAATTGGATTTTAAAAATTGATATTTTGCATGATAATTAATTTGAGTTGATAACTGCTTGTAAAAAATATTAATTTGTATATTTGTGTTATTTGATTTGTTGCATGACTATGGTATAGTACATTGATTTAGTTTGCATGTGTAATTTTGATTTAACAATGTTGTATGATTTAGATGAGTATCCTAAGGTTATAAAAAATATATGAACAATAAATATATATAATTAAAATCAAATAAATAAATGTGAATTATACCGATGATGACATTTTGAGGAAGTCAATTGAGACACCTTAGAAATGTCTAGGTGAGAGGATTCTTCCTTAAGTTGAGCCAAATTGATGGGATACTTTTGGGAGAATTTTCAATAAAATATAATTCATATTTATTTTAAGATTAAATAGAGATAAAATAAATGAAATGATAAAAATTAATTAGTAAAGACTAAAATTAAATGAGCATAAATAAAAACAATAGATAAATAAAAGGATAATAAATAAGAAATAAGAATTAGATTGAGAATTAGATTTTATAGAATAAGTATGAATTATATCAAGGATGAAACTCCAAGAAAGTCAATTGAGACTCCTTGGAAATTTCTAGGTGAAAGAATCTTTCTTAAGTTGAGCCAAATTGATGGAATACTTTTGAAAGAATTTTTTTTAATTAATTCATATTTATTTATAATAAAAATAAAAATGGATTAGATATAGATAAATACAAATGAGCCATTGAAGACAAGTAAACAAATAAAGATAAATAGATAAAAATAAGATAAGACAAAATATCTAAATAATAAATAGAGTAATAAGATAAATAAAAAAGAGTAAATATGAGTTATGCCGATGATGAAATTTCAAGAAAGTCAATTGAGACTCCTTGGAAATTTTTAGGTGAGGAGGTTCCTTTTGGGCTGAGCCAAATTGATGGGACGCTTAAAAGTTAATTTTCAATAAAACATAATTTATGTGTATTTCTTAAAAATAAAGTAAATAAGAATATAAAAATATAAAAATAAATTAAAAAATCTAAGAAATTTATAAAATGAATATGGAGTCAAAACTAGAAACAAAATTAGGAGAAAATAGGAATCTCATAAAATATTAAAATCTATCCGACGATGGAGTTCAGGAAAGTTAATTGAGACTCCTTGAATATCTTGAGGTGAGGGGAGTTTCTAAGGTTGGAGCCAAATTGATGGAAAAATCTTAGAAATTTTCCCAATATATAAGTATATTGAAATTAATATGGACTCAAGGCAAACTATAAGGATAACCTAAAGCTAGTTGGTACCATCTTAGGATGGGCGTTGTGGGGGTGCTAATCCTTCCCCACACGTAACCGTACTCCCGAGTCTAAGAATCTCTGAACGTAGACCATGCCTTATCTTTAGACATAAATAGGTGATCAATCACACCTTAGGTTTGAATGGTTGGTGGCGACTCCTTGATATTAAGTCTAGCGGTTAGGTTCACGGACCTAGACGTTACGACAATAAATAATGTATATCTTAACATGTATTTTTCACATGTACATGACCATGCAAGTATTGCACAATTTGAACTTAATCAGAAAAATTAATTTTGGTTCTTAAGATAACAATTAATTGAACTGTTAAAATTTACGTAGCAATCTCAACTCTCAAGTTCGATTACAAATTTAAGAAAAAAATTATGTATGATAAAATTTAAAGTAAAATGGGTATGGATATACAAGACATTTTTAATTCTTACAAATTTTATGAGTATTTATTTATGAACAATTCTTAAAACGTGCATGTGTCACATGCTGCTAGCTTTAATCGAGCAACATGTACCAAATTTGTAGGATAATTAATGATTTGTCGAGATAATTGAATGAAATGGGGGACTTTTTTTATGGTCTTTTGTCAGTGCTAGTCGCTTTCTTTTCTCTAAATAATGCTCTTAAAAGGAAATAATGGCTAATGGGTGAAGTCTGAGGACACTGAAGTAAACAGTTTGCCTTCCAGCTTCAAATCTTGGCCCTATTCTGAAGAGTCCACAAACATAGATACTAATCTTTCTAGGGTAAGTAAACCCCAATTATTGAGACTTTTCCAAACTTTACTAAGATTGGTTTTACTTTTATGTTATATTTCACAATCACATTTTATATAAGAATTTAACAAATCATATATCACTTTTAATCAACAACCTACATATATTTGAATAAATTTAATGTATAATTAGATTAAATCCGCATGTATTGTAACTTAAATTCAAATTTTCAAGAATTTTAATTTTTTTATAAATTTATTCGTATAACTCATATAAGAAATTAATCAATGAATCAAATTAAATGGATAAATCAATCGATGAACCAACATATAATAATTAATTAGATAAATTTCATATAAAATTGGATCAAATTCATATGTCAAGAGACCTCTCTTTATACCAATGTTTATTGGATCAAGTAGAAGAAGCTTGGCATCTTTTAATTAAGGTCTTGAGTTCGAATTTTGGGAATAGAAAAAATAGCAGTGGGAGGACTTCCCCCGAATGGGATCCGACGCCGTTCGACTTCGAATTTAATCATGGCCCAAAGTGATCTTCGGATATCAAAAGATTTCAACATAAAAAAAAAAAGACCTCTCTTTACCTCTAAGATAGGACCTTTGTGCACAAAATAATTTGATTTCCTAACTAATTGATTACTACCTAATCTGATTTATTAGGATTAGTCTTGTTCTCAATTTGTCCTTTTAGTTACTTTTTTTATATGATTCTTTTAGCATACAATATATATTAAAAATTTTAAATTATACTTTCGAAGCTAATTGTGCATGATGAGAAGATGTGTCGAACAAGAATGTAAAGAGACGAAATAAGAAAACAAAAGATATGGTTAAAATAAAGCAATTTTTTGAGGCAATGACAATTGTTAGACAACCTAGCTTTGGCCGATCGAAAGAGATTCTCAGAACAATTTAAAGCTTAAGAATTCCTGTCGCTAGGTGTCGTCGAAATCTGGTTGTGCCCTTGATTCTGTGCGTAATTAGACCCAAATTCAAAGGGGAGGCAGGCAACTTGAAGTGGGAAATGAAAGATGGATAGATAGCTACCACCACACGCCTGTCCCTTGGTGATTGGCTAGTGGGGTTCCTGGCCATTTCAAGGGGATATCATTAACCTCTATAATACAAAGAATTTGCAGTTTGTAAATGCACTTTTTCTCTTGTGGTAAGAAGTGGTAGGAAAGAGCCTTATGCATTTTTTAAATTTTATTATTTGATAATAGTTTAAACTCTTTTAGTTGTCTCGAATTCAAATTTGTTAAGAGATCATGAAAAAAATAATATTTTTATGTTGGATCAACCGGAAAAAAAATGTACTAAGTGAAACTTAAAACCCTTAATCGAAATCTTATTATATGTTAGTTTTTTTGGTTCAATTGAATTCTCTAGTCTGAGAGAAGGAAAAATATGTGTTGAGATTTGAATTGTAGATATGTAGAATTTTCATATCTCAGAAATGAAGATATGATTATTTAAGCTAATGTTCAAGATCATCTAATTTTATGTGTTGATGATTTTTTTAATTATTTATTAACTATTTTTATGTATATTAAAATTATTTAATTATAATTATAAATTCTATTCATATGCATGCAATTTTATAATAAAAAAATAAAAAGAGTTTGCAATTTCACGAAGGGAAAAAAAAGAAAGGAAAAGAAGTCCCTAATGTCGTGTTCGAATTACAACCTAATAGCACGTACTGATGTACGTTGACAGGATGATTCGCCCACCAGAGAATGAAAAGGAAGATAAGCTTGTTATTATAAGCTTTAAAATTCTCTATTTATCTTCACAAAACATGCATTGATGGATTAATATATTCTGTTTGTTATATGATTACCATTATCATTCTGCTTTGTGAGAGAAAAAAAAAGTTGATAAAGGGAGAGATGTTTGGTGACAGAACATATTCTTGACTCTGATTTGTTGATCTGACATCAAAATACAGCACTGTTTTGTCATCTAAAAAAGTTGTTTTTGTACCTTTCTGACCATCATTGAAGCTCATATATCTGTGACATGAAATAATAAGGTAACATAAGTAAAATCTTAGTTTTCAAATTGACAACCCTCAAGTTGGCAGTTTCCATAATTAATCTCTCTAATTAGGCAAGATAATCCACCTTGTCTCATCCCGAAATAACTATTAAGATCTTAATTGAGCATTAATTCAAAAGATTACGTTAATTTTTAAAGTTTGAAAATTTTGCAGATATAAAGTTGAAGTCTCAATTCTGCATTTTCTTTTCCTGGGTGGAAAACTGGATTGAAATGCATAAATTTTCATTTTTCTTTAAGTTGAATCGGGACATTGATATTCCATTTTTCTAAGGAGATTTCTCAAATTTTGAACTTTGGTTTAGTGCTGCTATCAGAAATGAGCCCAAAAAACCTGCTGAGGGAGGATTCAACAGCACAAATGTCTATATGCTACTGTCTAGTTCAGTAGTAGAAGAAAACTGGAAAGTGAACTTAATTCCAACAATAATAAGTTTCATTTTCTTCTTTTTCTAGTCATAAAACTAAGATAAGAGACAAAAAAAAAAGGGGGCCAATCATGTTTTACAGACAGAAAGTCATTTGGATGTTATTGGAGTAGATCCCTTTGAATTGGGATGGATTTGGAGAATACAGTTGGAATGAAAGTTGTAGCAAGAGATATTGACAAAGAACTGGGAACAAAAACACTGTGCTTAACCTTTTATGTGTCTTTGATTGAGGTTTTTATTGTTTGCTCGGACTTCTGAGAATGTTAATGTTTTATGAGTTCTGAAAAGTTTGTTCAAATGTGGAGTTTTGGTTTGGTGTCCGGTTTTATTGAGACTCTTCGCTGTTCCAAACTTGGGACAGCCTGCGGTGTCAACCTGTTTGTTTGTGTTCTCCTGATGCAACCTGTTCAAGCTTGTTGTTTTTCTTCTGGCCTGCTTTTCTTGAAAACTAATAATTGGCTTGGAAATCATTCTGATAATGATAATGCATTTGGTACAGTAGATTCTGCACATGAAATTTAAACCAAAGATTGTGATCAAACAAGTGCTGTCAATGCATCTTCTAAAAGCAAGAAGAAGAAAGCTATTTCAGAGGAAAAAGGGCAACCATGTTATTCTGAACCGGAAAATTTCGAAGAGTGCTCCAAGATTGGATCTTTGGTTCATAGCTTCATTTGCTATTTTGGTTTTTCTTACGTGGTGGATTAGGTTCAAATTCTGCTGTCTGAGTTATGTTCTAGCAGCTAGCTGTAGGGTTTTCTTGTCTGTTTCATTGTCTTCTATGTATTAATTACACAACATGCATGTTTAAGACATTTGGTGTGGATAATTTCTTTCATAAATTTTTAATGGAGTGGTTAAAAAAGAGTTGTAAGTAAAATTTGTTAAAGTTCAAATCTAAACACTCTAAAACAATTTTAGTTGTTGGTGGGAAATTTTGATTAATATAATTCTATATACCATTTCTAAACTTTTTATATTATTTATATTATATTTTAGATTTTTGAAGCTCTAGTTATATTTAAAGCTATTTATTTATTCATTTATTTGCTTATATCACTCAACTCAATTGAATTATTATATTTTAATGACTAATTTATATTTACATATATATTGAAAATTGCTAAAAAATATATATTGTTTGAGTAATAAGGTTTTATATAGATTGTAACTTTTTAAAACAATGAAGAGCTTTGAATATTTTTTTTTTTTGAGCAAAGCTGTGAATATTAATTAGATAAGTGGTATGTGATATTACCTTTTAATGAAAAAATAGAATAGTAAAATGGTTATATACTAACATTTGGATTATCTCCTTAAAATTGATTATTTTTCCTTCATTATGTAAATAATAACTTATAAATTTATTTTTTTTGTCATTGACTTGTTCTATTTAATTAATTGAATTAGCTTTAAAAAAGAATATTCAAACTAATTCGATAAAAAAAATGAGCCCAAAAAAATTAAAAATCAAATAAAAGAATATATTAAAAATATTACATTTTACATAAATTCTATAAAATAACACGAATTTTATTCGAATTGAAAAATATCCGATTCTAAAAGAATTCAAATATGAAATAATCCTAATCACAATAAAACTAGAACTAAAAAAAAATTCAAATATGAAATAACTGAAATTTACATCATCTAATTTTAATTTCTTTTACTATTTTATTTTATTTTAGATGCAAGGTGGAATAAACTACATGATGTAACTTCAAAGAAACTGCTAGGATTCAGGATGGAGAGAATTAAAAATTTATTTTGTCATTAGAAATTCGAAGGAGGACGAAGGTGAAGAGAAGAGGAAAGTGGAGGTGCACAGTGAAAAGGATCGAAAGCCATGAGCTTAACTGATGCAGCGGTTGTCGATTGTTCAACCGTCCCAGTATTTCAGGTTGGCTTTCCTCATTTTCTGTTTAAAGTTCATAGCTTTTAGGTGAATAATTGAAGGATTGTTAGCTGTTTCTGAAAAAGCCTTTAGATCTTGATCTGGGTTTTTGATTATACGGATGGGTTTTCATTTATATTTATTGAAGGAGCAAATTCATAGAGCTTTTACTTGTCCTTTTGGGGTTTCTTTGCTACAATTTCCTTTGAATACAAATTCTTTTAGGTTCCAACTGAAGGAGATGCATCAATGTTTAGTGTAAATGATGAAGAGAATGCTGTGTCAGAAGGGAAGAGGAAAATGAAGAAAAGGAAGAAGCAAGTTTCTGCTTCTCGTCCAGCTTGTTCTTGGGTATATTTTAGGTAGAATTTTGTGCATTTCAAAGCAAAATTTTCCTAAAACATATTTCGTTTTCAGGTTGTTGCGAATGTACTAACATGTAAATTCGAATATTTTAGTCGGGAGTTTATCAAGGAGTATAGTGCTTCCCATCCCGAATCCTCAGGCCTTAAAGCTGTGAGTCTTTTTGTCCTCAGTTAATCAGTAGACAATGCTTCTGTTTCTATTTAATGATTTTTGACAAAGCTAATTAGATTTAATTGTTCTTTTTGCTATTTACTGCTAGGCTACAAAGGCTGCATCAGATGCTTGGAAGTTAATGAGCATCGAGGAGAAAGAAAAATATACTACACGTGCCCGTGAAATGTGGGATGATTACTTGAGCTCAACTCCCGCCCGTGTCCCTAAGCCCAGGAAGCAGGTGGCATTTACATTTTTGTGACCTATGTTTTTTTTTTGAAATGATTTGTGACCTATGTTCTATCTTAGCGTTTATCTAACAAATCTTATGATAATGTAATGCAGACTAAACTGGTCACTAGATGCTCTCCTGGTCGCTTATTCAATGTGCTACAGCGCCTCACATCTGAGCAAAAGGCTGCAGTGAAGAGCATGGGATTTGGTAGTCTTCTTGGTTTGAGATGTCGCACCCTACGCCGCAGTTTGTGTCTTTGGTTGTTGGAGAGATTTAACACTGCAAGGCGCAGCTTGGAGATATGTGGGAAGCGCATTCCTTTATCCCCAAGAGATGTAGAGCATGTGATGGGACTTGCAGCTTGTGGGAAGGATGTGGTGAATTCAGGGTCTTATGACTTGATAGCTGACTTGCGTCACAGTTATAATGCAACTAACCGTGGTATTTCTGTGCGACTTCTAGAGGAACAGTTGGCGGATCCAGAAGCAGGAGAGGATTTTAAGAGATCATTTATCCTTTATGCATTGGGTACACTTCTATGTCCAACAGCAAGACTGGATGTTAGTCCATCATTCCTCCACTTCTTAATTAATATGGATGTTGTGCACCAGTATAATTGGGGAAAGTTCTTGCTTGACCGGCTAGTTCGGGAGGTATCTCGCTTTCGTCAAGGGAAGCAGCGTGCTGTTGGTGGATGCCTTCTTTTTCTTCAGGTTGATATAAAGAAGCTTTGTATTTGGTTTCTTAAAGATTAATTCAGAATATCACTAAATTTTTATTGCTTCTCAGCTGTTCTATTATGAGAGCATCTCAATTGACGGAGCCGGGTCTTCTGCACCAGTTGTCGTTCCATGCCTATCTTCATGGGGGGAGGAAGAGATCACTGAAAGAGAAAAGCGGGAAAGAGAACTTGGTGGTTATGGGTGTGGAGAGGTATAATTACATTCACTGTGCATCGTACATGCAATTTCTATGAAATACTCAGATGTCCTGCTCTGCCTCTTTGCAGGTGATTAGGAAGGAGGGTTGTCTTGGTATGGAATCGCTAGAATATAGAGTCCAAGTGGAAGGCCTATCAGGGTGCAAAATGAGCTCTGGAGTTGAGCACAATCCCATCTTTGAGCAGGAAGGGACCCGGGTATTATGTGATGAGCATTTAATTTACCGATATGTTTCATAAATAATCTTGGTTAGTTTGTCTGCAAGCCCTCTATTAGCTAAGACAACTGACTTAAAAGCAACTCTTAGCATAAGTGAACACTTGAAGTAATTGATGACTTGAATGAGATGATCAGCATGCATTGAGATGAAATGTCTAATCTATTTATGAGTAAAACTTATTCTCGACTCTCAAAGCTTCTTTCTGCTTGTCTGTTTTGTAGGATGGCGAAGAACAGATGGACAAGGATTTTAGCATGGAGGAGGTAATAGTTCTTCCAATAAAGCTGCTGCACTTTGGTTTTTTCTTGATTTCTTAGCTGATTGTTCACTTTAACTTTTGCTGCATTTTTGTCATTCTTTGTTCAATGTTGATCTCGTAGTCATGCCTGAAGATTGAATTCCTGTTGGCATGTTTCTGCAGGCAAGTGTGGCAAATTTTCCGAAGACTAAGCGCACGATGTGTGGAGACATGGAGGCCACAGATAGAACACTATGCCGTAACAAAGAATATGGATGCAGTGAAACTGTGGATCACATGAACAATGATCATGAAGAAAACTGCATTTATGCACCGTGTGCATGTCCACTTCCAAATTGCAAATTCATCGGCTCATCCGAGCAACTGTCACTACACTTCAGTAGCAAACATTGGGATTCCGGAAGGCGTTTTAGATACAACATCCCATTGTCCGTCTCCTTGAAGATGAACGAACAATTTCTTGTTCTCCAAGCAGAGGAGGATGGGATTCTCTTCATCCTCAACAAGAACATTGAAAGCATCGGGAATATGGTCATGGTAACTTGCATAGCTCCAAGCTCATCAAAGGAAAGCTTTTTGTATGATCTTGTATCAGGTAAAGGAATTAGCTCTCTTAGATTAAAATCATTGACTGAGAATTTTCCAGGGCGAGTTGAAGGTCTTCCACCTATGGATTTTCTTCTAGTCCCCTATCGATTTCTCGGCCCTTCTGGCGAGCTCAGTTTAGAAGTTTGTATATGGAACTCTACAGAACTTGGATCAGATTGCCCTTGATTACTATAATTCATCAGTTAGGAGAAGTCTTTGTTAAGATTTTCTCTCTTGTAAGCCAGCATTGTAGAGTTCATTTTTCGGTAATTAATTTTTTGATTTTTGTATATTTACCTTCCTAATTTAGTTGGTATTGTATCTTTGTCGAAATGAATAATAATCCATAAAAAGGATAATACTCAAATAAACTTTTAAAATTTATTAAAAAAATGAAAATAAGCATTTAATTCTTATTGCATTAAATTAAGATTATAAATTTTTATGTTAGTATAATTAGAATGGCATATTTACGGGTTTCTTAATTGAATGATTAAAAAATAAACGAGTAAGGTTTAGGATTAAATTCAAGGAATTTCAATCATTCATCTATAATTATAAAAAAAATTCATATTTTATCAGCACAAAGTCCAAAAAGTCAATAATCGAAATAACCAAAATCAAAAATCTTTCACTAAAATCGAAATCTTTTGAAAGCCGACAATTCAAAGTATTAATTAATTATATTTTAATCAAAGAAGTTTCAAATTGAATGTTCTCATCATTTTTAAATGAATAAGTTCGATTTATGTGATATTTACGTATCATTTAGAAGAGAATTTTAAATTTTCTCTCCGATAATCTCGTATTATATGAAGTGTAAAATTAAATTTTTGATAATTAATTTCTTGATTTTTGCATATTTAGCATCTTAATTTAATTAAGCTTGCATATTGAAAATAACCATCTAATATATTATCAAAAAAATTTTAAATTTTACAAATAAAATTAAAACGATAATATATATCACTTTATTAGATAATAATTTTTTAATCTCTTGGACACAAAAGTAGCAAAAAGCGAGCCACTTATTATCATATGAAATAAAATCTAAAAATAATCTCATTTATTATTGCCAATTACCAATTCTTTTTGAGAAAAAACAAGTATTGGCAAACATGAAACAGGGCGTAACCGACGATGAACCTACTTGCATGCAGAATCTAGAATCAACCAAGAATATCTGGGCATCGAGTTTTTCAGTTCGCATCTAATTAGCAATCTGGGCCCCAAAAAATGGACGGTGAAGGTCGTTAAAGACAGATTAGATGAATGGGCAAGATAGTCAAGTGGTTCACTGAATCTAAACTATAAAATCTGACAACCCAAAATCCAAGCAACATGAACAGAAACAGAAGTACGAGGAAATAATGAGCGCCATAAACAGCACCAGTTGCTTCTCTTCTGTGTTCCAAACCCCACCTGAAACTGAACTTTGGTCCGCAATAAAGAAATCAAGATCCAATTTCATGCTTCCCAAGAACCACTCTAAGATGGGTAGTGCTAGAATTTTCTGCAAGTTGCCTGAGACTGAGAGTGGAATTGATGGTAACCCCACGAATAGTAAACTGTCTGTCAGGTCCAAGAACAGGATGGAAGAGTATAACACAACCATGAAGAGAATGATGAGGAATCCATATGAGTATCATCATGATCTTGGTTAGCTTTTTTCACATCCCATTTCTAACATTTACATTGGCTTTCAATAGTTTGGTTAATCAAATTGGTAGATGTTAGTGATTTTGGTAGATTATGTTTTAGTTATAAAGAATTTTGTGCTATAATCTGGATCTGTAAAGTTGTTTTTTCTTTCTTCTTCTAGCTTCGCTTGTGTTTGAGAGCTGACACTGTCAATGGAAATGCTTTCATCACAAAAAAAGCAAAGCCCCGTGCTAATCACTGTAACATTGGACTTTGTCTTAAGGACATAAAAGATTTCTGCTACTTTATGGTAGAAAGGGGGATGAGATTAGATTTTAATTAGCAGCATGGGTCTAGATTCATAAAGCACTTTTTGACCTTGGATTGTGTTGTATCCTGTGACTTTGTAAAAGGGTGTTTATTAAAATATTTAATGGAAGTGTGGAACTTTTTCTTCTTTCTGTGATGGTGTGATCCACCTTCTGTTCATAACTTTTGCTTTGTCTCCTCATACATAGGATAATCAAACCCTCTCCAGCCCAACTTTAATAGATTTGACTTGGAAATTTTCCTGTTTAAGTTTGCTTTCTGGCTATGAAACTCTGAATCCCCAATCCATGATGTTGTTTGCTTTGCTGTTATTAAACACTGCAGCACAAGCTCCGTAATGTCCTGGAATATTGACCATGGAATAAGTAACTTCTTAATTCAGCCCCCGGAACAGTAAATCCGGGTATAAACACCGCGAATTCAGTATTTATTTTCCTCTATTAGACAACCTATTTAATATTGTAACATTGTATGGAAAGCTTGCTGAAACTGAATAGATTTATGCTGCCAATCAACTCTTTTCAGCATCTCCCTGAGTGCCTCCCAGCTTTGTTGACTAGAGTTCCAACTCTTTTCTGCATTTAGCATACATTTTGTATTCCTAATAGTCCACTCTACATTTCCGCACTTCCATCTTTGAAGAAAGTATGACCGCTTGTTCCTCAATATTTAACATTAGGTGCTAAAAGTGGGTTGGCTGTATGAGTGCTTGCAGTGTTAGTGTTCGAGATTGCAAGTACTTCCATTATAATTTTCTTAGAAGAATGAAAAATGTCTGTGAAGTCATATTGATCAAGTATTCTGATTATTCATCTCCTGTTTTCAGGCATGAACTACACACTGATAACTGACGGTTTGATTGTGGGCTCTCAGCCCCAGAAACCTGAAGATATAGATCATCTGAAACAAGAAGAGAAGGTGGCCTATATTCTGAACTTGCAGCAGGACGAGGACATTGAGTATTGGGGAATCGACTTGCAGTCCATAGTAAAAAGATGTCGACAAGTTGGAATTCGTCATATGAGAAGGCCTGTAAGGAATATTTTCTCCGCTTGCAGTAATAACTTTTTCAAAGTTTGTTGCAAATGATATAGGGTTTATATAAAGAAAATGACTAGTGCTCTTTGCATATCAGCAAAAGATATATGAATGAATCACATAATCGAGGTTTGATGTTTTCGGATGCTTGAGTTGATACATTTATCTTGTGCATTGGCAGGCAAAAGACTTTGATCCAGATTCCTTGAGAAATGAATTACCCAGGGCTGTTTCTTCATTGGAATGGGCCATTTCTGAGGGAAAAGGAAAAGTATATGTGCATTGCACAGCTGGTTTAGGAAGAGCTCCTGCAGTTGCTATTGCCTATATGTTCTGGTTCTGCGGCATGAATGTAAGTCCTTGAACATCCATTTGCATCAAATTCTGCAGCATAATTGTCTTAGATGAGTTGCATATTTCAGTTCTTATAAAGTTTCATTGCGCCATATCTGTTAAAACTGTCAGCTAAATTCGGCATACGATGTACTGACTTCGAAAAGACCTTGCGGACCGAATAAAAGGGCAATACGTGGAGCCACCTATGATCTGGCTAAGAATGATCCATGGAAGGAGCCCTTTGAAAGTCTCCCTGAACATGCTTTTGAGGGTATAGCAGATTGGGAGAGGAAGTTGATTCAAGATCGTGTGCATTCCCTCCGTGGAACCTGATTATCTTGGTTACCATTTGTTATCTTAAAGCCAATTCTGAATTGCAAGGCAGCCAAATCCAAAATCTCGGTCATTGCTTGTGGATGTTGAAGCTGATCTCTGCAAGGACTATGTTCCTGACTGAACAGCAAATTGCTTGGTCAATGCACCGATATGATCTGATTTATCTATATTACTATTCACAGAAGAGAACAATTTTTATAGTAGTTGGTAGAGGTTCAGCCTCTGTAATTCGACCAGCTCATAAGCCGCGAATAAAACTTCGAAAGCGAAATAAGAACATGGGTTGTCTTTCCATGTTCAAAATCCTGTTTTATGTCACACCCCAGTCTCATATTGAAATATTGTTAAGATTTGTTATTTTATATATGTATAAGTCTAAACCCGTACTTGAAACCTTTAGGTCAAATCAGACGCCATAGTTTATATGCTCGAGACCAAGCTATTTAAGCCAAATTTTAGGTTCAAAGCTTGAATAACCTCTAATTATCAGACAAATTCAGATAATGCATGCTGAACAGGTTGCAGACATGGTAATTCAACAATGAGGACCAGAATGTTCAGACATAGGAGGTTCTAAAAGGTTGCATCTTGAAGTTTAATATTGTAGCATTTCTCAAGTCTCTGGTATCCGTTATCGTTCCATTTAAGAATACGATAACTCATTTTCATGTGTGGATCAGACTGTCCATAACTACATTACAAATTTGCAGTTGGTCTAAGCCAGTAAGGTGGCTAGTGTAGTTCTGGCTCATCACAATGGAAAATAATCCTGGTTGCTGTACTTTCAGTTAGAAGCTGTCATACCATCAATTTTTCAATTCATTGAAAGCTGAAACAGAAATTTTCAAATGCAGAAAACCTGATACACTGAACAATATATGTAAACATATTGTAGACAAATTCTGGGCAACTTCAACATCACCTACAAGTTCTACAGATATTTTTCTTTTGCTAAAACTAGAAAAAGAAGGTTATTGGTGAATGAAGGAGAGCTATTGTATCCAAGGAAAAGCAAAGTACATGTAGTCATAGATGAGCGGCATGGTACGCAAACACAGCAACCACTTACTACCTGTCTGAAACTTGAAGCCGACAATGGACCAGCTGACGCCATGAGACGCCTATTTGAACTGTGTGGAATAACCTTTCTACCTCAATAAAAAGTAACAAGAAACTCCACAACATGTATAGCACCGAACATGTTACTTCTCAAGCATTTTGATAAGTGTGAAGGGTCTTGATATGTGAATCTTCAGTTCCCAAAGAAATGTAAAATGAATCAACATCCAGAAAATTTCAAGATGAGGACCTAATCTGGAGCTTCGCTAATTGTGTTTGACGGTGTCCTAAATAAAATGCTGTGACTATCCAAACTAAACAAACCTGGAGAGCAAAGAAAAATGATAGCTTACTGGAAAAGGAATTAGGAGTCTTCTTGCATCAACAACTAATCTATAGAAGTAGTTAAAAAAATTGTCAATACATACAGGAAGTGCATAGAGAGAAACCGTGGATGTCTGCCCACTGAGAATGCTGAAAAGTAGTTTGTATATTCCTGCTGCTGTCGCGTCCCCAAGCCGCTGGACAATTACATCTATGCATATCTGAAGCATTATGTTTTCAAGGCAATCATAATTTAGAGCTTTTAGCATTTAACAGATTCTGACGATGATAATGGGCATTTAAAAGACTAATTCAATGTGCACATGCCAAGCAAGAGAAGAATTTTTTTTTTTTAAAATAGGTCAACGGTTCAAGCAAAAACAGGCTCTCTATAAGTGCAAAGGGAAGGATGCATACATATGACTCTTCTCAGACCTCACAATTTGGAGCCTCGTGCACTGGATTGCACTTTGTTTCTATCTACATCTCTAGATACATATTCCAGAAAGACATTTGTGCAGCCAAAATTTGAGAATAAGCACTATTCAGATATTGCCTGGAAGAGTACTTATGGTATGCCATCAAAACATGAGAGTGGTTTACTAAAGTAAAACGTAGTCAAACACTAACACAAGATTGACAGATGCTACATGTCGAAAATTTCTAGTCCCAAATGAAGCTTCCAAATTCCCTCAAAAGAAACGGGAAAGTATAAGAACACAACGATAAAATTTACGTACTTTAGCTTTGTATTTCTCATCCTCGGAGACAACAGTAAAAAGCAATTCTCTTCCAGGCTTGGTTACAACGTAATTGACCACCTGCAAAGTAATAAAATATACTGCTATGTACTTTACACAACTACCATAAAAGACAATTGCTAATTTTACTCTTCCTAAGCTATCCAAGTTTGCCTTGATAATTATAAACCTATAGAGTGCCATCTGGAATACAGCATGATAAAACAGTAGCAAAACAGATTACACGACCAAATAAAAAGGTCAAAACATAATAAAGGAAACGAAATGAGATAGTCAATGATGGCAAACCTTTCTTAGGGTCTCAGAAATGGCAACCACTATCCAAGTTGGCCATAGAGCAATGGCAACCAGATTTGTGAAGGCAACAAATGGAGTGCAACATAGAGCTATAGTAACCCCAGCAACAGTAAGAATGCGCCCCTTAATAAGTGAAAACATAATAGCTGTAAAAGTTAAGATCATAAAGAAATGATAACAACATCGCCAGCAATGACCTGGACCACACAGGACCATAGATGTAAAACAACATGATATTCCAGTTACATCAGATGCCTTAAGACATGGAAAACCAAATTACCACCAAAGGGTTGATGAGTATATATTAGATCAAAACAAACCACAGAAACTCATCCTTAGCCTAGCATACCGTTAAGATAAGTTGTCCAGTGAGGATAAAAACAGCAATAAAGCTATTTATCTGTGCAAACAATCTTCTCCTGCCAACTGAGCTTGCAACTGTCACCGCAATTACATTCACTTTCTGAAAATGAGTATGGGGGCAGAGGTAAAAGTGATTAGAAAATATAACATGAGTAAAAGTATTTAGCATCCAGGCACAACTTGATTATACATATAATCTCCAGAAAAGCTCATAAATCAAAGAAATAACAAAGCTTGTAGGCAGTATTTAGCATGCAAAGTAGGCAAATTTCATGTGTCAGTTAGAAGTTTTACTTGAAAATAGAAGAAAGAGGAGATAACTGCACTCAACCAGAGGAACAATGACACATGCAACAAATAGGTTGATGACAAAATGAGACGGACGCCATCTAAGATAGCCCAAAGCTGAGGCTTCGCCATAGAGGTAGTTTGTTTAGGAGAAGAAAGAGAAGTTGCAGTCTGGTCATCATCAGCATCTTTTTGTTGATCCAATTCAGTTTTTCTAAAAGAACATGCAATTAAGTTAGAAAATAGGAGGTCTAATCCTCAAAATCCAAGTATGCAAGTTCACAGTTAACTTGCAAAAGTAGTGCAGATAGTACATACATAATGTGAAATCAATGAAATTTCGTCACTTTATATAGGTATAGCGCTTCTTTTAACATCTACTATGGCATCCACGGACCATATACCTGCTACCCTATTAAATTGTATTAGTAGACTTATCAAGCTAAAACATTACTTGCTTGACGTGAGTAAATCTAGATGACATATTCCAACTTCCATGAACTCCACCAAAAAAAATTCAAATAGATACACTAATTGCCATCTGTCAAATATTGGCTGCAGAAACAAACATGACGAGTTTAGCTAACCTGATAGGAGATAACTCTTCAGGAATATATGCTATATCCTTGTATATCCCTTTTGATGACTGTGCTGCTAGTTCCATCAAAAAGGCAGCAACTAGTAGTAGAACTGCAATTAAACAGCAAGTGGTAAGAGAAAATAAGAAAATAAAAACTACTAGAAGACCAAATATTGACAATCCGACATGCAGATAATCAACTGGGCATACATACATGACCCCAGCCAAGCCATTCCCGTGGCAAACAAAGACCCAAAAAGCTGGCCAAGTGTTGCACCAGCACCAATGAAACCAAACAATCTTGAACCTGACTGAACCCAAAGCAGAATTTGAGAGAACACCGCACGAGAAAAAAAATCTTCATAAGACAGGTGGTGAAAGCATCAATACCTCATTATCCATGACATCAATTACTCTAGCCCAAGTCGAAGATATAGTAATAAGGTTAAGCAAGGCAACCTTTCAAACAAACAAAAAAATGGAAAGGAAAAATCCCATAAAAAATGAATATAATAGATAACAGTTGGTGGGAAAAATTAATCACAAATAGATCAGGTGTTGTCATACCCAGAGGAAAAATCCAACTCTCACTGAAACATAAAACCAGCCACGGTTTCCCCAACCTTTTGAATCAACAGGGATAGCTTGATCAATATTGACTTTTAGTTCGGTGGAAAAGGCAACTGAATCCTACAAATAGTTTGCACCACATGTTAGTATAAAATGATATGAAGAACCAATTTTCTGATAACAAACAGGGATCATACATAAGAAGGACACCACCTCATGGCTTTTTGGTTTACCTTTGACTGGGACTGCAAAGACTCCGTTGATGAAGTATGCCATAAAATGAAGAATACAACAAGTGATATACTAAAGAACCTGTGTATCAAAACCAAAGCCTGGAATTCCAAGAGCAGCAATTACAGGCAATATGAACAAAACATGAATAATATTATAGAGAAGAACTATTACTGGTAAACAGTTATGGACCTCAAGGATTTCTTGTCGATAAATTTAAAAAGTTAAAAACTTCGCAGACAAAGTAAAACAGAGAGTTGAGCAGAGATCACTGAAATCAAACTTAATTATTTATATTTTATGGATTAATTTCAATGAACATTGATACATTAATGACCGACTTAAAAAACAAGCCAAAACAACGCCAATAAAGCAATGATACATCATTTATTGGCATGCTCTTGAAAAGTAGTTTTGAAGAAAATGATACTAAATAAAAGATACATATAGCTAAAAGACATGATAAATGCATACACAACCATATAATAAATGTGGATCACAAAATTAATTCCACCATTATTTGGTTCAATGCTGAAGGTTGTGCATCAACACAAACAAGAACATGCTTCCGATGATCACATGTATGGCATTCTCTCATCTTAAGTGAGTCAAAGGTCTCATGTTCAAGTCCATTTAAGTGAGTAGGGGGAGAGTTAACTTCCACTCGTTAAAACCCAACAAATAGAAGAAAAGAAATAAACAGAGAGTAGCCACTGCCATTGTATCAACAAAAACAACAACAAAAGAGCTAAACTTTCCAGTTCATTCCTCCCACTCCCTGGAGTATGATTCCAAATGGAACGCTCACATTATCAACTACAATAAGAAAGGAGCTAAATTTTTCCCATTCCTCGTAGAAGTCCACTCTACTGAAACCATAACCAGGCCATAACTCTTTAGTCTTTAGTAATCCATGTAAAAAATTTACGCAATTCGACCATACTTGTTTAAAGTAAAATTATGCTTATTTATGGAAGTTTGAATTTTTAACATTTAATTCTTCAAAACTATCATTTGCTTTTATATATAAACCAAATTTTTAACTTTCCCTCTTAGAAACCAAAAAAAAAGGGGAAATCAACAACTAAACAAAATGTCCACATTATCAACAACACAAGAGCCAAACTTTCCACTTCATCCCTAAACTTTGTACATCTAAAGACTTACCATTTTCAATCATTCACTAAAATTCCAAAATCCAAGAACAAAAACAGTAAAGAAAATGAATTATGAAGTGAATTGAAATATACCCTGACTTTGGAAAGGTCAGGCAAAGAGAATATGAGAGTAGAAACAGGAACAGCTATCAAAGTCAACACTAAAGATCCAATAAACAATTCAGGCAAATTAGATAATCCCAAAGAAATTGCCCCTTCATCCCTCAATGGCAGCACCACGAAATAAGCACTCAAAATCTGAAAAATATAAAGACCCAGATTAAAAAAAATACGAAATTTAATTAAAATTGAATTGAATCACGCCATAATCTTATGTAATTATGACTTACAAAGAAGAAACAAGAAGAAGAGTGGAGCAGAGCAGGGATCTCATGAGGGTGCACTGTAACGAATATGGAGACGAATTCACCTAACCGCCGCCTACTGACTAATTCTATCATTTTTAATTGATGGATTATTCAGTTGAAAAAGCAGAATTGGATCAGAGAACTATGAAACATCATTTCAATATCAACAGAGACAAAAACAGAGGAGTTCAAAGCAAGGAACTTTTCCGGTTTTTTACGTTAATAAGTTAATTGCATGAAAGCCCTTTTAATTTAGATGATTTTGTTTTGCCTCAACATAATCTACTATTATCAAATGGACCTCGGAAGCTCACATTCTTTGAACAGAGCTAAAATATGGAAGAAGTCACAATAATATATATCATACATACAAAAGTAATGCGGAGGAACTCACTTATAGAAATACTATGTTTTTTTTCATTTTTTAAAAATTTTTATCACTTGAGAATGGCAACGCATGAAACATCAACATGTGCAACTGCTACGCGATAAATTTTGAGTCAATCTTATCATTTTTTTTCAATACTGCCTAAAGAAAGATGTATATTTTCTTACATTTGTCCCACAGAAAAGGCAAAAAAAAAAAGTCTTAAACCGAACACAGACAAAACAGAACAGAACTGAAACAGATAAAAAAAGAAAAAGAGAGATGATGGGCAACAGCAGGGACTACATTTGTTATTCTTATGATCTGATTGGAAATGGGTGTTTCCAGAAACTGACATTTGTAGTGATAATATATTTGAGCTGCTTTATGATAAGCCTAGTGGGTGGTTCCATCCATGAATATCAAAACCAAAGCTTTATCCGCCGTTCGAATTCTTTCTTCTTCCATGGTGGAAGTGAAGGCCTTTATGCTTCCAAGCTCCACATTGATCCTGACAGAAAGGGTTCTTCTTCTTTCCCTGAAGATGGCCACCTCAATGGCAAGTCTTTTATCAGGTCATATTTTCTTTTTTTCTCATTTCTTTTTTTTTTTTTTTTCATCGATCAAAGTTTTTTCCCCTTGTTTGATCTGTTTTTCTTTCCAAGTTTGACTTCTCTTTTTTAACTTTTTTGATTGGAAAATGCTGCATGGTAGGATTATCTTTAGTTTCGATGATGATTATCAGCGTAATGCTTTTTAATCTGATTTTGAACAAAGTTATTAATATCATCAATTTCACTGTTACGGTTTTTTTAGTGGATAAAAGTTATCAGAGTTATGTACTGGGGTGATTCTAAACTGACAAAGTGGTAGCTTTAATCCATAAGAAAAACCTACCTCATGTTTTTGTTATGGGGTTTTCTATCTTGTGATTTTGTCCATTTTGGGTTTGAAAATTGTGGATCTTTGCATGGCGACCATTGTTGTGTTGTTTGTTTTCTGTGGTGACTTTGACAGGAGAAAGTAAATGTACTTCTTTTATGTTGGCAATAACAATGTTACAGTGTGAAAATTATCTAATGGTTTATTGACACTAGCATTCTGCAGTTGGAAAATCTGCTATTTAATGAAATCTGTTTGGTTAGGCATGCGCATCAATGCTGCAGTCTAGATTAATAGAGGCATTTTAACAATCAGGAGAAATTTTTCTATTTCTATAATTATTCGACATTGTTATATTCTATCATACAGGCTTTTAGTTTTGGTGCCAATTTATTTCAGTTAAATCTTCCTTTGTTGTTCAGGGTTACGTCAGCACTAATACCTTCTTTTGTAACCTACAAATATTTTCTGTTTGATTTTTGTGTAAACAATGAATCCATCTATTATACACTGGAGATTATGCTGGTGAACTTGGATCTTCAGGGATAACATCATTTCATTCCAGTATCTATGCCAGTGTTCAAAATGTCCAAGATATTGTATTTCTCAGTTACAATCAAACCATTCTGCTACTTCTCTTGTATCTCTGATGCCATATCATTTTCAGGTTTGAGTCAATCACCTTTCGGAGAACAAAAGAATCTACTGAAAAGAAGAATGAGATGCAGCAGAAAACTGGATTGGTTGAAGCTATAGTAGTTGAGGTAAAAGACAGGGAGAAAATTGGAGGTTCTTATTTGCATTCTCCTGCAATATGTTGCACTCCTGATCTTTCTAAGGATGGATCCTGCAAGGTAGGGGAGGTGATCATCCACCGAGATCCAAATAGCCCTCATAATCCACAACGAATACAAACCTTCTTTGAAGGAAAAAATGAAGAGACGACTATGGTGTTTCAAACAGTTGAGATCAATCATACTGGAATGTACTATTTGTATTTCATGTTTTGTGATCCAGAACTCACAGGTATGATGATCAGTGGAAGAACTGTCTGGAGAAGCCCAGAAGGTTACCTTCCAGGAAAGATGTCACCACTAATGGCTTTTTTTGGATTAATGTCTCTTGCATACCTTGGTCTAGGTGTTGTCTGGTTTCTGTGGTTTGTCCAATACTGGAAAGATATAATACAACTGCACTACCACATTACAGCAGTTATTGGTCTGGGAATGTGTGAAATGGCTCTATGGTACTTTGAATATACAAATTTTAATGCAACTGGAAGCAGACCAATGGGAATCACACTTTGGGCAGTTACCTTTAGTGCAGTTAAGAAGACTGTCTCGCGTCTACTTCTTTTAGTGGCTTCCATGGGCTATGGTGTTGTGCGGCCAACTCTTGGAGGTATAACATTCAAAGTTCTCCTTCTTGGTCTGACGTACTTTGTTTTTTCAGAAGCACTTGGGCTGGTTGAAAATCTGGGGAATATTGATGACTTAACTGGAAAAGCAAGGGTATTTCTGGTTCTACCTGTTTCTCTTTTGGATGCTTGCTTCATAGTTTGGATCTTTTCTGCATTGTCCCAAACTCTAGAGAAGCTTCAGGTAACGCTATGTTTATCTTTTCTGTGTTCTGACCCCGTAGACATTAGCCTTGACTATCCCTTTTGGTTTGGAGCTGTGAAAGTGATTAAATATATTTCTTGTTCTTTTTAGTATTGGCCTGGATCTGAAAAGATGTCATATCTTCCTCTTACAAGGAATGTAAATCTCAGTAGTGCAGTGCTCTATAGTTCTATATAAACTTAAATTTACTAAGGCCTTCTCAGCTCCACAAGAACAATTTTTCTACTCAATTTGATGTGCCTCCCCATAATTTGACAAATCATAGTCTTGTTTCATAATATCATGTAGCCTTGTTCGATGAAAGGTGAATAAGTGAATCCCTTCTGCATATTGATGCTCGTAAATTTATCAAGTGAATCCATTCTGCATATTGATGCTCATAAATTTATCTTACATGTTTTAAGCAGTAGGTTAAAATAGCTGACAGCTTGGCTCTAGTAGACATACTGATAATTCAGTAACTTTCATGTCTGAATCCAGTACATTTTCTTTACATTTGATTGATTTAAAATTCAAAGCATTTATTCCTTTGACTTTTTCATTTGGCACAGTCTAGAAGGAGCATGGCTAAGTTTGCGCTTTACCGGAGGTTTACCAATTCACTAGCAATATCAGTTCTGCTCTCCATTGCTTGGATTGGTTATGAGGTTGTTTAATACACTTCTCTTCTCATTATATAATTTCTCTTGATTGTTTTATGTCTTCTATCCTCCCTCTCTCTACCTTTATCTTAACTCAAATTCCCCATTTTCCGATTCCTTTCAACAAATATTTGTATATGCTCTGAAAATTCAAATGAATTATAGAATTTTAGGAGTCATGCACATTTAATCACACTTCTGATGCATGTTGTTTCAGTTGTATTTTAATGCAGCAGACCCGTTAAGTGAACTGTGGCAAAGAGCCTGGATAATCCCAGCATTCTGGAATCTGCTTGCATTTGTTCTTTTGATAGTGATATGCATTCTATGGGCCCCATCAAACAATCCAACTAGGTAATCCCTGGATACTTGCCACTTTCTTTATTGCGTAGAGTGCTCCTTAACTTCACTTATGCAATATTTTTGTTGGCAGTGGGAGATTTATATGCGCTTCTTTTGGTAATAAGAATTGTTTTAAGGTATTCTTTGAAAGGACAAATGAGCTAGAGATCTGATAAACGAATTGCTGATGCTTTTATTATATTTATTATATGAACCAATGATTGTCAAATTTTGTGGTAGATATCTCATCTGCGCCTTGAATCATGTCTTTATATAAAAAGCGAGTTATTATTTATAGTGCCATCAATCTCAGTTGTCTATTTGAAGTGTGAACGAGTTTGTGTTAGGTGGACGAACTCAATGGATAAGTAATACCTTTGAATGAGATATAACATGTTGTTTAAGTCTAGAAAAGAATAGGAGCTCTTCACTTTAGAGTTGTGAAGTTTGAACCACTCCCAGGGTTGTTTAATTACTTTATTAAGCATGCAGTCTCTTTTTGTTTTATACAAGCTTCTATCCAAGTGTACTTTACTAGGCAAACATCCTGGAATCCGGGGCTTAATTAAGTCAGGTTTACTCCAAAAGCTTCAGTGAGCTTTGAGAAATCTCTCGAGCCCCTGTTTGCATATGAATACCAGCATCATAGAGTCTTGTTTCTACAAGGGTCGGTTTCACATACTTTGGGCTTCTACCTGCGGCTTGATTCAGCTTCTTGTCAGATTGGCGTTTTATACATTACTTTTTTCTTTTCACTCGATAAAACAATTGCATTACTGAACATGGATATTAACAGACCAGAAAAGTTCGTGCCTGCTTTATCATAATTGTTAATTTGATATGTGGTGTGCAGATATGCATATTCTGAGGAAACAGCAGATGACCTTGAAGAGCAGGGTATCTCACTCACTAGCAGTACTGTTATAGTGGCTGGAGATTCGGCAACCAAGCTGGAAAGGAAGGAAAGGAAGGTGTCAAATGCAGATTTATTCGGGCTTGTGGAACAGCTTGAGGAGGATAAAAGAGAATAGCAACCGTCCTTCTTCCTATGTCCCAACTGGATTCAAAGTTCATCTAGCATGCGTATACACAATGTCACCCCCTTCTTCCAATATACTCGTCGATATTTTCCTTTTGTATGTTGGTGAGCATGGGTGTCTATTGTCTAGAAAGATACATTGCACATTGTTTAGGCACTTGAGTATTGAAGGCTGTCACTGCTGGGTAGAGCCTGCGAAAAGGATTCATACTATACATTTTTTGGTAAAGGTAACTGTAGTTTCTCCTGTTGAGGTTTAAAAGCTTTAGTCCATGGAATGAATTCAATCTGACTCAAATCTATGGTCCCTGTCAATTTCTAAAAATTTTAAAATACAGTAAGTAGAGAGAAAAAAGTAATCAATCCCTTTCTACTCATTTTGATAGTAAAGACAAATTCAGATCTTCAGAATAACTAGGATGTTATTGATGCAAAAAAAACAGAATCAAAGAAAATGTTCTCATGTCTAATATGAACCTTTTGCCTATCCACTTACCAAGCTTCCAGGTCTGAAAATGCCTCCACAATTTCATAATCACCTCCTTTCTTCTCCATATTCCTTCCAAGGCTATGTAATATTTCATAAATCTCCATTGTTCTCGGGGATGATGAATCTCCCGAGAAGAAAACATCAACCTTATCCCTCAGTTCAATCCAACTACATCCAGGGGTTTTCTTCAATCCCTTTTCTTTCATTGTTGCTCGAATATTTGCAGCCTTGTCCCATAATTCAGCTTCTCCGTACAAATGTAACAATTGAACATAATTGCTGCCCCTGTCTGGTTCCACTTTCAGCAAGTTATGAGCTGCCAGTTCACCCAGCTCCACATTAGAATGGGCTCCGGAGGCACACAACAAACTTAACCAAACACTCCTATCAGGTTCCATTGGCATGGTTTTTACAAAATTGTAAGCATCCTCCAACCGTCCAGCACGGCCTAACAGATCAACAATGTTCACATAGTGCTCCATTTTAGGTTCAATCCCATGCTCCATTGTCATGGATTGAAATATGTTGTAGCCTTCATTAACCAAACCAGCATGATTGCAAGATGAAATCAGGGAAAGAAAAGTGACATCATCAGGTTTTACTCCACAGTTCTTCATCTCTTCGAATAATGACAATGCTTGAATGCAATTCCCATGAGATCCATAACCAGCAATCATGCAATTCCATGAAACCACATCTTTCTGAAACATGTTCTGAAATATACACGCTGCATATGTTAAGGATCCACACTTAATATACATATCTATCATTGCATTCTCCAGCTGGATATCCGATTCAATCTCTATTCTAACAAGATATCCATGGATGATCTTTCCATTAAGCAAAGCTGCTATGGACGAAACCGCAGTGAGAACATTTGTAATGGATACAGAATCTGAATAAAAACCATGCTGAATTATCTTAGAAAAGAGCTTGATCGACAGGTCAGGCAGACCATTTCGGCAATAGCATGAGATCATGGAATTCCAAGCAACAAGATTTTTGTGTGGCATATCTGAGAATACATTTTCAGCCACATCTGGAAAACCACATTTTGAATACATGTCAACTAGGGAAGTAGCAACATAAACATCTCGGTCCAAACCGCTTTTGATAACATATCCATGGATCATGCAACCTGAATCTACATTCTCCAATCCTGTACAAGCGCTAATGACACTTGACATAATATCAGAATCTGGTCTTGCTCCATCTACATTCATTCTTCCAAAATAATCCCAAGTTTCTCTGAACTTCCTATTTTGACAAAGACCTGATATCATCGATCCCCAAGCAACCACATCCTTTTCCCTCATTGAGCGAAGAACGGACTTAGCATCACCAACACTGCCACACTTACAGTACATTGTCAGCAGTGCACTCTGTACTGCTGTACTGCACTCTATAGGTCTTTTCACTAATTCTGAATGAACTGACCTCCCAACATTATATATTCCAATCATACTGCTACACGATAAAACGTTAGACACTGTAAAAGAATCAGGGGTTACTACATTATATCTCATATTGTTATAAACTTCAAAAGCGGCATAAGAATATTTATTATAAACAAAAGTTGAAATCATAGCATTCCATAATTCAATTCTTTTATCCGCTACTTGATGGAAAACATGTTCGGCATCTTCAACAAATTGGCATTTTCCATACATGCTCAAAAGAGAAGTATAAACAAAAGGGTTATTTTCAAATCCCAGTTTGATCAAATCACAATGAACTTGCCTCCCAAAATCCACAACATCGCCATATCCAGAGGCACTCAAGGTAGTACTAAATGATTCTGAAACAAATGTGACATTCTCACCTTTCATTAAAGAATACAACTTTAGGCTCCATTCCCACCATCCATTCTCAAAAAACCCACCAATCATCACATTCCAAACCACCACATTGCTCTTATCTTCCAAATGATCAAACACAAACCAAGCCTCCATTATTCGACTACAACTGGAATACATATCAATCAGTGCAGTTTCCAAAAAAGGGTCACTCTTAAACATGTTCCTAAAAATGTAACCATGAATTTGCTTTCCTTCCTTAAACCCCAAAAAACCAAGAAGAATAGAGAGTGAGTAAGCATCAGGAAGTACCCCAAGCTCCTGCATCCTGTAAAAATGAGCCAAACCCTCCTTTGTTTGACCAAACTTAAGATACCCATCAAGCAAAGAGTTCCAAAACGTGACATCTTTAACAAAACCTTCTCTTTGAACCGTTTTTTCAAACACCCTAACTGCAGAAGAAAATGACCCACATTTCACATACATGTTTATAAGTGAAGTTGTGATATACGGGTCAAACTGGAGACCCAATTGGATGATCGTGGAATGGAGGATTTTGCCATAGTTCAGGTTCGAGAGGAAAGTGGAAGCTTTAAGTAGAGAAGGATAAGTGAATTGCGTGGCTGAAAGCGGGGAAACAGAGTATAGTTGTAAGGCTTTTGTGAATTGGCCTTGTTGAATATAGGCTTTGATGTTCGAGTTGAGTAAGGCCGTGGAAAGATGAGAGCTTGAGCTTCCATAATGTGAAAGTTGGCGTGAAAGGCGTATAGTTGGATGCATTTCTGCATTGCCGCAGCTGTCAGATATCAACTACTTAAACTACCCAAAGGTGACAGATTAAGCCTTTGGCAAACTGCGACCATGTCTTAATGATTGGATTTGAGTAGTTAAGCTATGGAATCTTAACGTTTGGATGACATGGAAGTTCAAATGGTGGTAAGTGGTCACTTTCCAAGAGAAGACAAACCATTGCTGATTGCTCTTACTTGCAGATTTTAGTTGAAAACTACGAATTTACAGTCTGCCAACGTCCGTGCCCTTGTTCCCTCTTTCCTCAACAATGGAGAAATTGCTAGAAGCAGGAGGAAGGTAGAGACCAAGGGTTTGAGCTTTGAGGTTATGTCGCCTAGTCTCGAGACTAAGGTGACTGATAAAATGATTCATTCAGATAACCAAGAAAAGAGAGGATTCCCAACAAGAGAATTTCCTTGCAAATTATCATCCAATTGCTTTGAATAAGTTACATAAATGATGCTATGTAAAGGAATTAGATGACAGTTTAATCCTTATACATGCACTTGATCAGTTTCATACAAGGTGGCGACTTTTGAAATGATTTCGGCGCCTGCTTCTCGCCAATTTAGGACTTGATTTGCTCATGTTAACTTTATGTTTTACTGGCAACTTTCCTCTTTTTGAAGAGTCCTTTCTGCTTCTGATCCCTCTTCCTCTTTTTTGACTGATTTTGGAATGATTTTCCTACCATGGATGGCTGCTCTTTCAATGCAAAACTTTTTGCGACATGCCCTAAATGAAGTTTCTTCACCATGAAAATTCTTTTCAGCTCGCCTCGATGGGCTGTGTATGCACGGACCCAAGAGCAAAACGCATCCTTCGCTAGTTTCTTAATCTTTGGCTGCAAAATAGCACCAATGAAAACTTCATTTTGAAGTACATATAAGTAATTCTCAGAATCATTAAAAAGTAAGTATTGCTTAGTCTGCCAAACACCAGGAGAAGAAAACGGAAAGAATTGCCTTAAAAAGTTAAGACAGGCAATGATATATCTCAAGTAATAACTGAGCTGCACCTTCACGACAGAAAAACAAGCAGCATCTCTAATCAAACAGGCTACATCTCACATGCTTGACCAACACAATCCGAAAATTGTTTCAGGACATTGACCATTTTTCAAAACTAGCTTAAACTTATTCAGATGAATAAAACAGATAGAATTACCTAATCGAGCTTACTCTCATGATAGCACTGTCAACTAAGGGCTAAATAAGGTCCATAACCATAAGCATGAGTCATACCTCGGACAAAATATATGATTCAAGCTCCTTCTGAAGAGATACCACCCAAGGATGTGATTCTAATGAAACAAACTTCTTGACACGGTGTTTATGACCATGCAAAGGGAAAGATTCTAATATTTTGAGGAGTGGATACTCTGTCAGTGACACACCATGTTTCTCAAGGTCTTGCAAGTAATCCACTTCAATTGGTTGCAGAAATAGTAAGGATTCTCCTCTTTCACCCAGTCGAGCAGTCCTACCTACTCTGCATAAATGATTAATAGGTAAGCATCAAGCTCTGATGGACTATATATATCAGTTCAACAAGAATTTACATATGGGCTTGGACATCTGTCTACTCAATCTAGACATGCTTAAAAGCTAGCTCCATGGTAATGAACTACATATGCTGAGTTACACCATTCATCAAAGAACACAAAGAAACAGTTAACCAAAAACATCTAGTAGAGAAAGTTTTTTACAATTAAACCAATCAAAAAGAGACATTTACAAATGAGCGCTTAGAAATATGTTCAACCAGAAGATTCAGAACGAGAATCTCATTATGTTCCCCTTTTTTCTGAAAAAAAAAAGTGCAAAAGTGAACGCTCAAAAGCTGTTCAAGCAGTGAGTAAAGATTTGGAGATAGGCAATAGCACATCAGAAAGTAAGTACCAGTCAGAATTCATCAGAATACCCCAAAACAGTTGCCAAGTAGATTTTATTGCTTAACTGTGGAATGGATAAATATTTCCAAGAGAAATACGTTAGTAAATACCTATGCACATATTCAGTGGCCTCCCCTGGAGAATCATACTGTATGATACATCTAACTTTTGGAAAATCTAGGCCCCTAGCTGCAACATCAGTAGACACGAGAAGAGCCGATTTTTCTGTTTTAAATGCACTAAAGGTGGTTCTTCTATCTTCCTGCTTCATATTCCCATGTAACCGGAAAGTTTTGCATTTAAGAAAGATCTGTCTTAGTTCTTCTCCAAACTGAGAGTAGGGTGACCACTGGAATTCACTCAACAGTGTATAGTGGAAATCTACCGCATCACATGTTGAAAAGAATACCACAATCTGCAGAATGATCATTTGAGTCAAGAAATTGAACCAGTATATAACAGTAAATATATGCTCTAAAAGGTAACTTTCTGTAAACAAAGAGACAACAGAAACAATGAACCAATCCCACAAGGTAAACTCACAAATGATTTTTATAATATAAATATTATAGGCAGTAAGCATCCGAAGTTTATCTCTCTATTTGCAATTATTCTGGGAAAATACAAATTAAATGAAGCAGAAAAATGTAGCTGGCATCTGGTATAGCTATCAGAAAATCTCTTGATGCAAGGCGTACGTATAATTAATACTAATAAACAAAATGGTAAATGAAAAAAATGCCAAGATGCTTAAACAAACTGGAATCGTTTTACATGGTCACTGGGCTCATACTATGAAATTAGAAAGGGATAGATATCACACATAGTAACCTTCTCATCAGATTCAACAAAGTATTTCTTCGAGAACTGCATGGCAAAGAGCCTTCAGGGCTCCAGTGATTGTAACAAAAATTCGAAAACAAACACTTGGGGACTGATATCTTCCACTTCCAATTTGAAATGGTGACGACCATCCTGACGATGTTCTGGGAAACAAAAACAAATTCCAATATTATAGTACACTCTTACCTTTTGGGAAGCTTCCCTCTCAAAAAGATGCTTTAGTATGGAAAGAAGTACAGCAAGCCGCGAACCACATGGTACTGCATTTGAATCAAGTTGCATATATCAAGCTCAGAAAGGTCAACAAGCAAGAGAGAGACAGCCTTCAGTAAATGCATACCCTTAGCATATCTCTGAACTAACTGAGCTGGAAGCTTATAGTCTCCACTTGAAGAACTTACTAACTTGCTTGAGTTATCAAGGTCCTCATCCACTTCAGATGCCGAAGATCCAGTTTGGTTAATTGATGAATCTAGTTGCATATTCATGTTGTCAAGACCAACCATAATGGGATCTTCTAAACTAATTTTGGCAAGATGATTTACTTTTTCATTTAACGTAGCTGATAATAGCAAATTCTGTCTTTGAAATTCTGAGGATTTTCCTTTTCCAGAAGGTGCATCCGGCCTAGAACCCAAAAGATCCAATATCTCTTCAATATCTTTGCCAAATCCTAATTCCAGAATTCTGTCAAGATACACAGCCAGATGCAGTTAAGATTTATAGGAAACAGAAAGAAATAGATCCACTCATAATGAAACCTAAGACAGTACAGCGCACCTGTCTGCTTCATCAAAAATTATCCAACGCAAATTTGTGTGCGTGAAAGATGATGTATTTTTCAAGTGATCCAACAGCCGTCCAGGAGTTGCAATAAGAATAGAAATGCCTGAAATGAATCATATGAAGCATTCCTCAACATAATTCAAAGAGGAAAAACATCAATATTAATAATAATGGAGATTACATACTTCAACCCCAAACTTGCAAATGCATGATTGTAATGTATGAAGCTGATTTTTAAGTTTTCTTTATTTTTCTTTCAAGAAGATAAGCAGCTAAAACGGAAATGAGTAAAAATCAATTCAATAACTAGAACCACTGAACCAGCTTTAAACAAGTGGCATGCTCTAACATAAAGCAGGAAAAAAAAGATCATGGATAATTTATCACAAGAAAACCATACTACAACCTGTATCCATACACCAGAAAATATATTCATTTTTGTCTAATGCTTTTATATTGGTACCTTTAAACAAAATAAATAAATAAATAAACATTTTTCATATAACCTGTCAAAATATTGACCCTTACACACTTTCATAAATCTACCAACTTGAATTGGTGGGATCCTGCAATTACATGCTTTATGCAATTGAGAACTTCACAAAAGGAAAACAAAAATTTTACCTTTACGAAGTCTGGCTTTCTCTTTATTCCTGTTTTCACCACCCATTACATAACCAGGAACAATCCAATGGAAACGATGCAATAACTTCTGCAGAATCTCATACACCTGCATGCATAACTCACGCGTTGGTACGAGGACCAACGCTTTCGCAAACATATCAAATTTAAATATATTCATGCTTAAGCAAAAGGAACAAAAATGTTTAACTTATTCATTCTTAAGCCCACGGTAGAAACATATGCCACCATTTGGTGCAGTTCAACAACTGCAAGGGCATGAGCTTAACCACCGATAACAACCATTTTGGGGTAAAAGTTCTAAAACATAGGATTGATTCCCATTACACCCCCTTCTCTCACCCCTCCGAGAAACAAGAACAACATTCTGAACTTTCAAAAAGTTCAAACATAGCTACACATTAGACTAAAAGCATAAAACACATACCAAAAGTACCATGAGAGCGCTCAATTCGAGGACTGTAAGCCTGCAAGTAATGAATGATAGGAGCCAAATATGCTATTGTTTTGCCAGACCCCGTTTCTGCATTAACAAGTCTAATACAATCAATCAAGGATCCCAAAACCCAATTATAAAAAACTAGAAAACCTGCACTTAAAAAGAGTTTAAACAACAAACCAATTATGCAAAAGAGAAAAAGTATTAAAATGCTAGAAACAGCAACGCAATGGTAAAATACAAAGGATACACATGTCGACCAGATAGTATAACAGGAATAGCTTGAGCTTGAACAAGAGTTGGAGCTTCAAAACCCAACCTTTCTGTTGAGAAGAAATAAAATTCATTACCTGGGAACGATTATCGTTAACATTATCTATAATAATAATAATAATAAAACAACCAACCTCGGAGTTGGTCACACAGAGTGGATTGAAGGCCAAGGCTGGAGAAGGAACATGAAGCAAATATCTCTGACTCTTTGGTTTGGTTTATAGTGTTTGATTTGTTACTCACTTTTTCTTCTTTCTCTTTGCTTGGTTTTTGGCTTTTCTTCATCTTCTCGCCTGTTTGCTGCCTGGGGTTCGGTTTGTTCTGTTTAGAGTTTAGACCCTATTTTATAGGTTTTTCTCGCTTCTTTTCCACTAGGGTTTATCAACGGTAAAAGAAGAAATTTTTTGTCGTTTCACGTTTGCAAGAACTGCGGGAAAAATTGCACTCTCAACCCTGAAGTTTAGCATTAATAGCATTTTCATCTTCATACTCTTGAAAATATTAAAACTAGTCCCTATAGTTTAATCAATTAATTTCCCCTTGTGAGTAAATACAATAAATTGCAACTCTTATCCCTAAATCCAATTTAAGACTTGTTTACCAAATATTTGTAGACAGAGAATTCTATAATAATATCGATACACTGTAAGATTAATTTATTTTATACCTATTGATATTGAATTTGTGTTTATTTTTATGTGTTTACGCTTACTACCCTTTCTTCATACTTCTTGAACATGAACCAATTCAAAGGTGACTGAGTTCTTGTTCTCTGAGCTCATTTACTTGAGCACTTCATAGGCGGCCAAGACAAATATTAGGATTGGCATTGTTACCAGAGACTTCGTTGGAAGATTGAGTTGTAACATGGTTGCACGTTTAGGTACTAGAATGTTTTATGCAAGACAAGATGACTTCTGCAGATTTGATAGATCGAGTTCACCACTGACATGAACAGAGTGGAGCAGCAACAACTAAATGGGTCTCCAAGTAACAATCTGAACAGTCAAGAAAAATAATCTAGCAACACTTGTCCGGGCATACACAAGTTCTCGACGAATAGGATGGAGAAGAGCTGAATCTGCAGTGCTTCGATTACCTACAATGGTAACTCGATAGCCGTTAAACATTCATCCGAAGATGTTTAAGATAATCATGTATAGTCAACAATAAAACCCTCTGCTGCCTATCATGAATAGAAAGCAATAACAATCTATGCTTTCTTAATTTGCCAAAGATCATTGACAGTGAAAAAAATCAAGATTAGTTTCAGACCGTTAAAACGGATGAGGATACCTATGGTTTACACAAAAAAAAAAAGAATCAGCTTAAGGCTAAACATATGTAGATCTTATTGGTGATTCTCAACCACAAAATCGCCTACTTTGCTATATAGAACTTCTAACAATTTTTTTGGAGAAGGTATTTTATTTCCCATTCCGAAAGCTACAGAAAATGTATTTAAAAGAAAAAGAATTGACCATGTATTTGTAATCTGCACTTTGATTTCTTGGAATGACTAGATGCAGCTCAGCAGCCCAATTAAATGACAATCAGGTTCTTAATGATAGAGCTCCTCCATCCCCTGGCAAAATAATTCCTCTTCCTTGACAAAACCAGTAGGTTTCAAACTTCCTCAACCTACAAGTGACACGATATCGCTTTAACAATTAATTAACAGAAAAGACATGTACATGATGTTCAAAAGAGGCTCCTTCTTAATCAAGATCAAGGAGTTTGAATGACCTGAGGAAGGCTCATTAATTCAAGAACGGCTTTCTTAGGGGTTAGCTCACTGTCTATAATCCGAGCAACTGCTGTAAGGACCGGCATCTTAACATTATATTTCTGGGCCAATGCAATCACAGCTCCGGCAGTTGACACACCTTCTGCTACCTACACAGCATGTACTAATCATATAAATAGCAAGATTTTAAGCATCAACAGCGGGTACAAAATTTACAAGAACCTGATTCATGGAACTGAGTATATCATCGAGCTTCTCCCCTGATCCAAGACGAACTCCAACTCTTCTATTTCTTGAAAGATTTACAAAACATGTAAGCATAATGTCTCCAGTTCCAGATAGACCAGTAATCGTTGTTGGCTTTGCACCCATCTATAGGTGTGTAGAAAAAAATTTGTTAGATAACACAAATCACAACGTAAGATTATTTACTTATATAAGCAGCAACATTCTAGCCAAAAAGGACAAAGAGAAAAAGGAAATTAAAGGCAGATACTTGTAGCTAAGGTTTCAATCAAGGTCTGCGCTCCACTTGATAGGCCAGCAAATGAAAAAAAAGGGGTGGGGGTGTGGGGGAGGACGATGTACCTTTGTTGCTAGCCATCGTATCTCAGAACAACCTTGTGTTACAAGAGCTGCCATGGAGTTGTTACCAAGATTCATCCCTTCAACAATCCCAGCAGCTATTGCAAGTACATTCTTGAGGGCACCTGCAATTTCCACCCCTGTAACATCACTGAGGTTATCAGAGGTTACAAGCTGAGCATACATACATCAATGCTAACCTAAAGCAGAGATCAGGGATGCATGAGAGCAGCAAGAGACGGTACATGTGATTTGGATGTCAAATTAGAACCTCATCACAGACAAGAATAGTAACTGAAATCAGTAGTACTGGAAATATTTGATGGAAAGAGAGAACCACAAACAATGTTTAATATATTTATTTAGTTTGATATGATAAAGATCCTCTACCTTGAAGTGCTGATTCTTAAATAACTAGAAGCCAATAGCTGCTGAACGGCATTTGCCAATTTTTTATCTTTTGATGCCACCACCATTGCTGCAAAGAAGAAGACAATAGCAAGGACAAATGTCAAGTAACCCAAGAAGATATATGAATTGGTTCAGGCATTACAAGAATACAGTTTATCAAATACGAGCAAGTCACCTGTTGGTAATTTGTTCATCAATTCCATTGCAAAGGAAGGCCCTGATAGTGCAATAAAAGGTTGGCGAGGGTTCTTCAATACTTGAGGAATGATTTGAGACATCATCCTCAATGTATTTAGCTCTAAGCCTTTGCTAAGTGATATAAATGGCAAGCCAGGATCAACATTTTCTGCAATGCCCTCAAGAAAAGATGCACTGAACTGCATTATCGGGGGCTAGGTTCAGGCAGTTGCTTCAAAGTGCAAACTATGCTAAACAGTTCTACATAGTTGATATTAAACAGAATTATAGACATGATATATAACAGATAAGCACTGTGGACAATCAAGTTTATGCGTTAAAATTTAACAAAAAGGAAAAGTCAGTCACAGGTTTGAGTACAAGAAACATCAACATAATGGAACGACTCAAAAGACCTGCACAGGTACAGCATGAAGGCAATAGTCTGCCCCAAGCAAAGCAGTTTTGGCATCAACTGTTGCAATCAAGTTTTCTGGTAGCTTGTGTTCAGGAAAGTACTTACTGAGAACAGAGAAGACAGATAATGTTCCAAGGTTAATAAAACTCCGTAAGTAACATCATGTAAAAGTAAATTGGGACATAATTAAAAAACCAAAAAGAAGAAGACCCACTAATTATAATGCTTCTCATTAATTGACTGACAAATTTCAGGATCTCGTACAAGCATGCTAACTTCCATTTGAGCCTTTTTATTAGCAATATGTGCAGCCATTGCAGTGCCAAAAGATCCTCCTCCTAGCACCACCACCTTCAAAGCAAAATTAAAAACGTAAATTTTAACAGATTATGCCATAGCCTAGTTGGACTTGGAGTGGTTTATGCGTAAATAAAATCTTCAAGGACAGGGGAAAGCTTTTCTCACATTAAAAAATAATTTTACTAAAAGTTGAAGCTCCAGATCTATTCAATATTATAGAACCTTTTTTCCTGATATTCTAGAAATGAGAGTTGGACAGCTAATAGTTAACACAGCTTATTCTTCACTTTCTTCCAATCTTTCGAATATATTCTTCAAACTTAAATTTCCAAGCCTAAAAAGGAATCAAATTCACCAAAATAAACAAAGAAGAAGTACAATGCCAGAAATGTTCTTGCATTAAACTCTATCAAAACAAACCCAAGATTCCTAGAGAAAAAAGAAGACAAAAAGAAAACCTTTTTGGTTCGTTCAAGAACATCAGTTTTGGCCTTGGACCGCCAAGAACGTGACCATCTAACAAGCTTCTCCCAAGCAAGACGGACCACTTTCCGGCGATCACGAGTCCTGTAAGGGGAAATCTGAAGTTGGTTTTGTTCAGAATCTTGAGGGAGTGAAGGAGGTGAAGATGGTGATGGTGAATGAGTTGCTGCACAGCAAGTGGCAATGACAAGCGGCTTTGAAGGTAACTTTGGGAGGTGCAAAAGGTGAATGGGATAGGGGTTTTTTGAAGTGAAAACTGGCTCGGAAAGTGCTGCCATTTCTATTGTTGAAGCTTTGATGGAAGGAAAGAAGCAAGAATCAACACGTGAGTTGAGAGAAAATGAGAGATTTCGACCCCCACGAGTCGGAAGAAAGAAACATTTCAGTTTTATCCGTTGTATACGGCGCGGCATGCCATCTCCAATCCTTTTCTCTGTTTGGGCCACTGATTTGTTCGGCTAACACCTCTTTTACTTTTGGGCCCATTTGGTATTTAATTGTAAGTTTATCTAGACCTGGCCCTTTTAAACAGGCCATTAACACTTGGCCCATCTAAACACCTAAAAATATATATAAAATGGTACATCGTCTTGTGTGATAAATGATTAACTTTTTTAATAATGTAATTATATAAAATAATTTTAATAAAAAAAATATATGTTGATACAGAGTAACTGTTTCGTAACTTTTTTTCCGTCTTGCTATAGACTGATTTTTTTAATTTCAAACCTAATCCAAAAATCTAAATTTTTTAGGCTTAATAGTCAAATGTGTCCTTTAAGTTTGTCACAAAATAGAATTAAGTCCTCAACGTTTAAATGCATGAAAATCAATCCTAAACTTTACATAATAATTGAATTAAGGACATTTTCATTAAATCCTTTAATTTTCGTTACCCATACCAGTAATAACACTTAACGAAAATTAAAAGATTTAATAAAAATATCCTTAATTCAATTGTTTTATAACGTTAAAGACTGATTTCTATATATTAAGTCAATTTTTTATAATATTTTTTTGGTTACAAAGGGAAATATTATGCATAGTAGTACACTAGCTCAACATAGAATTTCAATGGAGACTATTCCCCGTACATCTATTGAGAACAGCAACCTCACAACCCTCGAAGAGATTAGAGTGGTTCGTAGTTCACATTCATCTCATAAGTTGACTTTAACAATGCGTTTGTACAAAAAAATTTTATATTGTTATTATGATAAATAGTATAAATAACACAAAAATATAAATAAATATAAAGATAATTATCAATGCACCGTTAGAGTGTCAGTCGAGTTTTTAAATTTTACAAGTAAATTTAAAATAATGACACATGCTATTTAAAAATTAAAAATAAATCAAAAAAGAATATACCTTATCATTTTAATTCTATTTGTGAATTCTTTTTGTGAATATAAAATTTAAAAATTTTATTGACATTTTATTGGATAATAATCCTAAAATGAGGTGTATATTTCCCATCAAACCTAATTCAAGGGCAGAATTGCTATGAACATGTGTAACTTGAGATTTCCTTTAGTATATCTCATGATGTTCAAAATGTTCATATTAGCAAAGGGCTTCCAACAACTATTATCAAGAATAAGATTTCAGATTCAAAACTTGGTGGACAAGCAGCTAGCTAACTCTCCAACTTTTATTGAAAAGCCCACCATGTAAGGGCATAATCATAATCATACTATAACAAGATAACCTAACACGCAAAGCACACGTTGTCTACGCCACGCATCCCACTTGGGCATTGTCCTATCAGTCTACCAAATCTTTCAAGAAAAATCCCATCGACGCCGAATATTCTCCTCTTTCACTTTCCCTACCTCAACTAACAGTTACTATATCTTTTGATGGATTCCCGTGCTGTTTGGTAGATTTTGTAACCCTTCCTTCCAGCTTTTTCTGCATATTTTTGCAGGTTTAATGGTGTTTTAAGGGATTGTCAAGTGATGATCAATCAAGGCAAATAATCAAAGATGCGCAGGAACGATGGTGGCGGTGGCGGTCGTCTTCGAGGGAGGAAGAGCAGAAGAAGAAATGGTTCATTCAAAGCCTATTGTTATTGCCCTTGTGTGAGAGTAACAGCGTCGGCAGTCAGAGGACTAGGGAGATGCTTGTTTGTGAGCTGTTACCCTTTCATGCAATGTTTTGGCTTGGACGACTGCAGGCATCAGCACCATCACCACAGGCATTTCCATTGATCCTCCGGGCCACCTGTAATTTCATCTGTGTCATTGAATTGAACGAAAAGAACATGTTTGATTTTTAAAGTTCAGTCGAATTTGAAGTTTTTTCAAATAATTCACCCAATCATTCTTAAGATATCGTATTCAATAGAATTACTTTCAAATTGTAACATCTGCCAGTGTAATTCTTTTTTATATTCTTAGACTTCAATTTCTTTTGTACCAAAATTCTGTCAGGTTTTTAAGATGAATATATGCATTTTCTCTGGTTTTTTTTTCTCCTTTTCTTAAGAAAAAGGGAAAAGAACAAAGGAATCCAATCACTTCCTTTTGGGTCTGAATGAGTCCAAATTTGGAGGTTTTTTCAATGCTTAATGGTGATTAAAAAGCTGTCTATTTACTATTAAATTGAATTTATCTTTGTACATGACAAAATGACTTGAAAAGGTTTTGAATTGAGATGCATGTTTTGAGTAAGACAAAGAATGCATAGATCCGTAATTATGATTCCAGTGTTATAAGCAAGTTGTATAGTTTTCAGATAGACCTGCCGCCTTTGGCCAAAAAAAAAAAAAGATAGACCTGCCGCCAGGATTACGGTGGAAAATGACAAAATTGTACTATGACAAGAAAATTCATTCCTAATATAAAACTTGTGCCTTCTGTTTGCAATTGCACTAACACAAAATTATGCAGTCAACAGTTGATTAATTAGTGCTGTCTATCCATTAAAAAAAATTGATTAATTAGTGCTGTCTGTCCATAATAAACAACTGCTCATCATGAATTAATTCAAACTAAATTTGCATAAATAAAAATGTAGTTAATTTCTTTTGTTCAAAAATATTAATTAGTGCCTTTTGGCTAGCTAATTCATGCATTAACCAAGTAAAAAGATTTTAAACGAAGAAACTTTTTTTTACTATAAAAGCTTTTGGTCTAGAAAAGAAAAAATACTAGTGTTAAAATTCAAATTTTAGATTTGTAAAATCTTTTTATTTAAAAATAGAGATATGATTATTTGAATTAATGTTCAAAGATTTAAATTTTAAATTTGTAAAATTTTTTTCCTTTAAAAATAAAAAAATGATCATATTTAAATCGATGTTTAAAATCATGGAAAAAAAACTTGAAAGTGATACATAGGACAAAGAATGGGGGCATAATTAGAGGAGGGGATTGCTCCACCGATTAGGAGTTTTTCGCAATAATGGAAAAGGGAGATTTTTGGCATCAAGCAGATACTAATTATTACAAATTAAAATTTCAGATTATCTGTATAATCGAAATCATTCTGATTGATAGCATCATGAGCCATTGTTTGGAACATGTGACTGATTGGAGCTGACAAATTTTCATTTATATTTATTCACGGGTGAGAAAAGCTTTGTTAATTGTCTCGATTGTAAGTTTTAATTTAATTCTCTTATGTAAATGTGTTATGTGATGCTAATTCAAGGTTTCTCGATTGTAATTGTAATTTCCATGTGTCATCAAAATAACATGCAATAAACTGAAGATGATTTAAGGTTGCAATGAACTGAACACGAATTATATAAATTATCTGAATTAAATTTGATTTTTTTTTTGTTTTGGTATCAAGAGAAATAAATTACTCAAGGGTTGTGGTTCAGTTAGCAACATAGGTTGAGTTTGTAGGAAAAACTCTTGGGTTTGACTTCCACTAAACACATCTTTGGAAAGGGGTGAAGAGCCTTAACTGTGACTAAACCCCGAACAGGATTAATCTCAGACCATTAAAACGGATGAAGATACCTGTGATTTACACCAAAAAAAATTAATATTAATAGAATCACTCCTCGTATAAAATGTGAAGGAAGATGAGACAACAGAGCAAAATAAGTGAAAAGATTTCTTTTTTCTTGCTCAACAGATTCATATAATCACAAAAAGTGATTTTCAGTAAAGTTAGAGTTCAAATCTTAATACTTGTAACTTCTTCTGTATTTCTTAGATTAAAAGTTACCTTTATACCAAAAAAAGGGAAAGATTGAAATGTAATATTTGGAGTCTTGATGATATATATACTTGCATTTTTACTATAGAGTGAAAGAATCCAATCATTCTTTTCTTCCATTTGCTTCAAAAAAATGCTTTTGAAAAGATGACAAATAATTACAATCGATAAAAACCCATATATGCATGCTAACAAAATGATAAATAGAGATCATGAATTTTTCACCATTTACTTGTTCTATCCATGCCCATGGACCATGGCATTTGCATTCAAGAATAAGGTAAAAGGGAATCCAAGGGTTCTTCCCATACTAAATGTGGAGGTGGACTAAGTTTGCAATGGAAATATTCAAATGTAAAATTCTTAAATTTAAACCTTAATATCTAAATATAACCCTTAATTTTTTGCATAAAATAAATATAAATAATCTACGTTTTATTATATGCAAATCAATTCATCAACTTTTATTTTTTACAATAAACATTTAACTTTTCAAAATAATACAATTAAGCTTAAATTTATTATATGGCACTAATTACCGCTTGGATATCCTACATTGTAGCTAATGTGGATAAACTTTTGGGTTGTCACGTGTCCAATACAAATAAAAAATAATGTCATTTAACATATTTAAATTTAATTATATAATTTTAAAAAGTTTGAGCTTTTTTTTACAAAATAAAATTTATGTATAGATTGTATTTAATAAAATGTTGAAAACTTAATTTTATTTTTTGCATAAAAAAAAATTTAAGGTATGTTTGACTGTTAAATCTAATTTTAATGATATCGTGTGGTCCACGGGGAATCCAATGATTGATTGCATTTTCATTGTTTCAAATAAGAGCCGTGGTTTTTAGAAAATATGACTGACTGATTATATTTAAAAATTCATTGTGAATAAAAGTTAAACATTAATTTAAACTGTTAATTCTGATACAAAATGTGGAGTAATTTGCATTTGACAGTAATTCTCATTACAAATCTTTCCCATACACTAATCTTGGTCGTGGCTAGTTTTGTCCCCAAAAGGGCAAAGAAAATCTATTTCAGCTCCTGCATTTCATTTCATCAACTGGCATTTCATTTCCTTGACATCTGACTGTTTCAGGGGCTTCAGCATGAACATCTGAGCACCTTCCTCTAGGCACCTGTTCACATATACACACAAAATCTTAACACTACGAGCTTGGGTAAAGGAATTTAAACCGATTTTTCGAAAAGAAAAATATATGCATTTATTATTGAATCGAAAAAAAACTTACTGGCTCACACGAGTCGGAATATTTTCAGATGACATGACTACAACAGGAATCTCTTTCAGAACTGATGATTGCTTTTACCAAAACATAAACAGAATTGCAATGGTGAGAATTGATTCTGAAAAGGGTACTTAAAAAAAGGTTACAAACTCTTCAAGCTAGAAATTTTCAGTACCTTAATTTTCTTGAGCAGCTCATAACCCGTCATTCCAGGCATGCAATAATCTGTTATGATTAGATTTACCTTTGAAACCTGCAGACAAACAAAAGACAACATTAGTAATATTTTGAGTTCGAAAACCTTGCAGGAGATGTTATGGTCTTACAGTGCCCTCCAAGATATTCCTCTGATCACTGCCCAATCCCAAAAATTCCAATGCCCTCAGCCCATTTTCTGCAGTTGTTACTGCAGCAAGACAGGAAAATTTTTCTAGTGACCCAAACAAAATCCTTAGAAATAGGGTCCAAAATTGAAGGATTAAATGTAATGTACCTTTGCATGAGGAGTTCTTGAGTAACTTCTCCACTAGTTTCCTATCAATGAGGTTATCATCAACAGCTAAAACATGAGGCTCATCTCCAAACTCCATAGCCATGTCCTTGGAACAGCCACCGCAGCCGCCGCCGCCACCGCCACCATCCATGCTTTGATATAACTTGTTGCTAAGCAGTAGTCTGATAATAAATAAGACAGTAGTACTACCCCAGACTGCTACTACCAAATATAACATTAATGAACAATTGTATTAAATAATGTTTCAGAAAAATTGAAAACTGAACATCAATTAATACAAGGGACTAATAAACAAGCTCACAAGAGATGTATGATTGTAATGAGAGACTGTATTTATAGAGAAAACAACAAGAATATGAGGAAGGCTGGTGGGACTGTTTGGAGGGAGAGAAAGTGGAGCCCTTCCAAGAATTTGAAGGGTCTCAGAAGAAAAACAAATCCACACAAGTAAAAATCATTAAAATCAAAGTATATCACAGATATTTCGTGATCCTTCTTGGGTTTCTCTTTGATTTGATTCAGTCCCCCACATTTCTTATTTATCCTTCTCTCTCTTTCTTTTCCAACAAGGAAAAAAAAAAGAAAACAATGGCAATTTGCTTTATTTCTTTATTAATTTCATCAGTACAGAATCATAAACAGTCTTGAATCCTTTTCTGCAGGATCCTTTCCTATGCTGATGCCAATAGGTGATAGGCTATAGCCCATCCTTATGATTTGGACCACATATAACATTTAAGAACTAACTTAAATGCATTTACACTGTTTTTAATTGTTTTATAGTTTTTATTCGTCCTAAAAAGATTTCCCCAGTAGTTTTTTATTTTCATTTATGACAGCAAAAAGAAATCTGATTTGATATATTTAGTGGAAAGTTTAATTTCAAATGCAGAATTAAATCATTTGTATTTTCATTTCGTTTCTCGAAAAAAATCACAAACTTGCAAAACTAGCGGATAATAACATGTATAGTTGTATTGTAATTGGAATTTTTCCCGCCTTTTGTTGGGTTTTTTTTTTCTTTATTTTTTGAGGAAATATTAGAATAATTAAGTGATTACTACGTTGTTCAAACCTCAACCATGTACATGAAATACACACATTATTTTCCTGCAAAGACAATTTACGGAAAATCAACCAATAGCAAAATTCTTAATTATCATAATTTTCTTTTTTTTACCTAAAATAACTAAAATAACTTAAACACGAAAACAAATTAAAGTTCAATTTTTGAGGACATTTTCAAAATTAAAAAGATAAATCATTTTACGATCCTGAAATAATTGTTAATTTATTATTAATTATATTTTATTAGTATTGAATTGGATCAATAAAATCAAAAATTATTTTTTATGAAAATTATAAAACAAAAGAAGAAAGATAGCATGTGAAAACAAAAGATCACCACGGTACATATATGCTAGAATCAGAAAAAATGAGATATGATTGTTTTTTACTATTTATTATAGGATGTGGAGATGTTTAGCAGATTGGCAAGGCAAGATCAAATCTGACAACAAAATCTGGCTCTGTCTCTGGACAGATAAGCAGAATAATAGAGGATTGCAAGATTGGGAACATGTGTTTTAAAAACACAGAATCATTCTAACTTGTTTCGTAGTTGTACGGATCAATTACAATCTGGGGTGGAAAATAAACAAATAAAATTCAAAGCCATTGATTTTTCTTTTTCTTTTTCGTTTTTTTTAAAAATGTTTTGCATATTCATGGCCTCAATGTTATAAAAATAAAAAAATATCAAATCACTTTCACCAAAAAAAAAAATCAAATCACTTCCATTTTAATCCAGACAAATCCGGATTTGCCTTCATGCAGACAATTTCAGCTCCAGAAATATTCTCTTTTTCTCCCAAAAACAAATTTTAAAAACTCATTTATCAAATGCTAAATATTTATGATTAAAAGGATATCATAATTCATAGATTTTTATTTGAATTGGTCTAATAGGTATTATTTATTATTTTTAGTACCCTAATTTTTCGGATAAATGTCAATTATTAAATTAAATATTCAAATATGATTATTTTTAATCTACATTTTAATTAAAGTTTAAATTTATAAAATTTTAAAAAATTTTATTAAAAAGTTGAGTGTGCGTAATGTCCCATGTTTTTTTGTTCATAAAATATATAAAGAAAGAGTAGAAAATCACATTTTAGATCTAATTTTTCTAAAACAATGTAATAATCATTAGATTAAACTTTGATCGGCCAATGAGACATTGGCTTAGTGACAATGAAAAGGCCTTGAGACTTTGAGGTATCGGGTTCGAGTCTAACGAAGTGTAAGCTTAAGTTAGTCTAATTATTTACTAATTTGTTTAATTTATTATAGTTATTCATGGAATGTAATATGCTTATTGTAATTGTAACTTTTAATAAAAATGTATTACTAAAAAAAAATTAAACTTTGATTGTTAATTTCTCATGTTGACTTAACTCCATTTATCATTTATGCTGTCCTAATGAGCAAAAAACAATTTATGCTGTCCTACATTACAGCACTACTCGCTCGGCCCATCCAAAATCAAGCAAAATCTTGACATTAAAGTCTAGACCAATGGGCCATAAAAACAATTCAGTTGAATTCTATAAACAAAATCCAATCCAAACCCATGGAATTCTTAAAATGGTGAATAGAATAGCCATTACTTTAGTAAGTAAATTCGTTAATTTTAAACATGAAATAAAAATAACACAAAAAATGAAAGTAACAAGATTTATAATTTGATAAAAACTAAATACGAATTTTATAAAAATTTAAAAAATAAATTTGTGTTTGTTATTTTAATACAAAATTTTTAAATCTTATATGATACGACACATTAAATATTTTAGAAGAATAGAGCGGATAGTTTTTTTTTTTTTTTCGTGTTTCTTTAAACCCTATTACTATTACTAGATACTTGAGGATTTTCCTCTACCTCTAGCATAAAGTGCAAAGTCTGTTGTCAGAAATCCCATAACAGCAATGCTTCAAGACATTAATGTAATACAAATGCAATGTCCGGTCAGAAAAGTAAGCCATGGAAAATAATTGCTGTGTACTCCAAGAGGTACTCATAAAACCAGGGACCATAAATCATCCAATGATCAGAACTTCACATGAATCTTACGGGTGTGCGCCCTGCGTGATGGACGATGAATTAGAGGGAAGTGCTTACCAGAACACTGTTCGGAGAGCATGCATCGCAGCTACCGATCGATCAGTCAGCCATGGAAGAAGTAAATGTATATTATGATCCATTCAACAAACGAGTTTAACAATCAGGATTGAATCTAGTTTAGACTGCATTCAACAATGTTTCATGGAAGAAGTAGCATCGACTGCTGAGAAGTGCAATTAGAACCTCTGAACAGTAACCTTTATTGTTTTCTAGGTGTCCAGTCATCTTCATTGTCTTCATTTGATGCTTGCTTTAGGAATGGAAGATGGCATGGTCCAGCTGACGTCATTAATGGAATACCCTTAAATGCAGCACAGAGAAATATTAGCCATTTCCACAAGCCATGAAAAAGCATCACCAAGCATCCTCGGACCAGAACATGAAAAACAAACCGGACTTCTTATTTTCGCCATCTTTGAATTTAGGACATCCTCTGGCTTTTCATCAATCCTAAATGAAAGAATTATAACAATTTTTTACCAGGAGAAAACTTCATCTCAAGCAACAAAAACCTATCTGTACATCTCATTGTAGAAATTCTTGGTTCATTTTCATGGTTGTTCACTGAAAACAAATGGCATATTGAGCTTTACATCTTAACTCTCAAGCTAAGCTTTTGTGTAGCTCTTCTAATTATCAGACTAGTCATGCTGCAATCTTGAACTCGATAAACTTGACAAAGTGGGAGGCTGGGAACTATTTCATCAGAAAAGCATCTAAAAAGCTTCACTAGTAGCCATGGCAATGGGAAATACTCTAAGCATGCCTCTAATTCCTTCTTTTGAAGGAAAAAGGTAAGTACTAATTCCCCAATGAAATTTCATCTCATTGACCGTTCATTAGTCTTTTCAAGCTATCATTAAGCCAGCCTCAGAAGTCATGGAAAACCTGCAAAAGCCGCTGGTCCAACTTTGCTGCCAACTCACTAGTCAATTTCTACAGCAGTCTTGCAAGTAATTTAAGACTTAGGAGTACTATATAGTGGTATGGTGTTTATTTTACTTACAGGATCCAAGGAGAAGTGTTTGCAAAGAGATGTTTGCTTATTTTAAATCAAAACACTTTCAATATGTTTGTAGAGGATATGTGCATTTTGGTTTTTGTGTCGGCTCATTGAAGCTGTCAGGAAAAAGTAATTGGTACCAGCCTGGCTCCAAGATAGGCTAGGCCTGACCATATCGTTCTCTTTCAACCCAAAAACCAAAATGCACTCTCCAAACCGAGCCTTTCATGTTACTGCTAAATCTTGTGAAGACATCGGGCTGCAGATTGTGAAAAAACACTAGCCAATATATATATATATATATATATATATATATATATATATATATATATATAATGCATTCAATTATCATGCATCTAAATTTTTTTTTGTTAAAAGAGAAATATTAAATATTGAGGATGAAATACTTCAAATCAAAATCAAAATTTATAATACGTCACAATTAGATAAAGAGGTTGTTGGCATGCATCCAAAATTTTACAAAGGGTTTGTGGTCCGAAACGACTGTAGAAACAGTGTGGAATACAAGAAGCTAGAAAACAAAACAAGCATGGAAGCTGTGTCGTTTTTCTGTCTGGCTTTATTTTTCCCTGGGGATAACTAAATTAAAAAAATAAATCAAATCAAAAGGCATCTGGGATTTCTCACTTTATTTAATACTCGAAGAAAGAAAGGAGAAAACCCTAAGCAGGGTGTGATTTCTTTCATTCTTTGGTTGCTCCCATGACAGTAACAGGTGGATGAAGGAACAGTTCCATGGATTGAAATGTGTAACATTGGAGAAGCTGAAGAGATAGGCTGCTTCAGATTCCTGTGCTTTTCATAAATTCCAAGCTTGGTCAACCACATATCTGGAAGTTAAAGTTAAAGCTTCATACAATAAAATATAATTTATGCTTCAAGACAAGAGACAGAAGATGGACAAAGCCGCCTCCATCCCACTCACTGCTTCAATGTCAATGCTCACGGGACTCCAAGCTTTCTCTTGTTATCTAATGCCTTCGAAGCATTGAACCAAGCTGCTTTTTCACTCTTTCCATTATCATGCAAAACACTTTATTGCCTTCATATATTTTTACCACTATTCTTATTTTGATCATGTCATTATGGCTTACTTGTTGGATGCTTTTACTTAGTCTAGATTTGTGTACCATTAAACCTGAGCAAGGGGTACTCTAAATTTGTGAACTGTTAGATCTGAGAAGGGATTTTTTTCGTGAAAAATTGACACGACAGAAAATTTTTCATCATGTGTTTAAATCAAGTAAAGAATACATTTTTCATACTGAAATGTCAAAATACGATGAATTTTGTCTCAAAATGACATATTTAATGCAAAATCTAATTAAATCAACGTTAGAAAATGTATTCTCATTTATCGTCATTGATTGAAAATATTTATGACAATTTTGATTGATTTTTGTTTCTTATAATAAATTCTATAAGAATGAATCCTGAAGTGACAAACACTAATAATTATAGTGTTTCCAAAATTATTAGTGCTACTAGAATTGTAAGGGGAAGAATTGATTGAATTCTCCTTCGACAAATGGGTGGCAACTTAAATTACCCACTCAAAAACAGAAGAGAAGTTTCCTAAATCATGGCAGTACTGAAATAACCTATGGGTTAAAAACTGAGTTATGGAGGTTCATTTAAAGAGTGGCAAAGCAAGAGTTGATAGAATTGGCTGAGGACTGGGGAGTGAGGATTGAGGAGGAGGTGGGGACCGTTGTTTCTGTTTTCTGTTGAACGGAATTTAAGAAAAGCTTAAAAGCAAAAGTAGGGTCCCTCTCAAACAGCACTGCCGTTGCAGCCTGCACACCCCAGCAGCAGCTCACACCTTCTCCTTTATTGCAACTACCCACCAATGCTTCCTGCTTTACTTGCTTTTATTGCGTGTTGGCTTTCTCTTTCTCTTTTCCTATCATTAACCCTTCATTTTTGTTTTGCCATGTACTCTGCTGCCCCTTTCTTTTCCTTCCATTCACAGCAAATGCCATCATCCTCTAATTCGTTCACATCAAAAATTTCAATTGAATTGGATTTAATAATTACAGTTATAAGTATAATCAAGTCAAATCTAGATGATTCAGCATTAAAATTAAATTAAATTCAATTCAAAAATTCAAAATTTAAAACTCCATTCAAACTTAATACTATATCATCTTAATCCAATTTAATTGCATCCATAACAATGATTATTACATCCAATTCACTTTAAATTCATTTACTTTATTACATTCAATTCACTTTTATTACATCCAATGATTTAATTGCAATTCACTTTAATTGCATCCACTTCACTTTGTTTCAGGTAACCTCAAATGACAAAAAAAATTTCAATTAAAATTGGATGTAATAATTATGGCGGAGATAATACTCTTTAATACGATAAAAATTTAAATTTTGTTTGAATTTAATATATTTTTATGAGACGGTGCTAAAGATGTCCATATCAACAAAATGCATTAAAAAAATTTCTTTTTAAATACTACTCCTCACTAGAATTAAATTCTGCTTACAAGTAAATGATACTCTTCTCTTGAACTAACCAACAACCCGTTGTGGGTATAGTATTAGTAATAATAGTTATAAAGAATCATTTATTTGGTTGGCTTAATACTCAAATATGTCCTTTACGTTTGCCACAAAATAAAATTAAGTCCTCAACGTTCAATTTGCATGGAAATTAGTCCTAAACGTTTCAAAATAATAGAATTAAGAACATTTCCGTTAACTCCCTCTAACGCTGTTAAGTTTTGTTAGTGTGCAGTAGTAACGAAAATCAAAGAATTTAATAGAAATATTCTTAATTCTATTATTTTGAAACGTTTAAGACTAATTTCCATGCAATTGAACGTTGAAGATTTAATTTAATTTTGTGGTAAACGTGGAAGACATATTTGAGTATTAAGTCAACTAAATAAATGATGATTCTTTATAACTATTATTAGTAATACTATACCTACAGTGGGTTATTGGTTAGTTCAAGAGAAGAGTATCATTTACTTGTAAGCAAAATTTAATTCTAGTGAGGAGTAGTATTTAAAAAGAAATTTTTTTAATGCATTGTGGGTATAGTATTATGAATAATAGTTATAAAGAATCATTTGTTTAGTTTGAGAAAACCAACAATCTAGTCTCATAATGGCATCTTAGTAGTAAAACCAATGAACACAATAATTATCTAAATTGACTAAATACATATTCATTAAAATAAAAATTTATTAGTCAATATCGAATTTGATTTGAATAAAATATCATTTAAACGCGTGATAAATAATAATTTTATTATTTGATTAAAATTAAAAATATTTTAAGTTTACTTAGTCGAATAATAAGTATCCTTGTTCCTAAGATACCCCGCTTATTTAGAACGAACTTTGACGTTGGTAGTTAAATACCGGAAAAACAAGACAGCTAAATGCTCGTTCAACTTACGGGTTAGGGCAACTTTGGTTTGGTAGTGCTAGTCACTTAGAAGTGGCATATCCGTAATACCCTCTGAACTGTTGGGTCAATTCCAGAACTGCAATTCCCTGTTACAAAGCCTATCTTCCCGACATGTTCCAACCATTAAATGTACAACCTCAAAAGCATCACTGACAACGACTACGTGTCTTCCACGTCGGAATCCATAACCTATTACATTTCTCCACGTGTCTTCATTCCTTACATTTAGTTGCCCCAACCCACCCTCGGGCCCAATATCTTCTCTTTCCCGTTGTTTATTTAAAAGAAAACTAAAAAATTAAAAACTTTCTTCTTAATTACAACCAAAGCCAGTCTTCGTCTGTTCTTCTTTCTCTCTCTTAAAAAAAACTGAACAAAGCCAATACCTTTCACACTCTTTCTTTCTCTTCTGTTTTACCGGCGACTCTCACTGGAATCTTACCGGAGGTGTATCTTTTAGCAATGGGTTTTCCTTGAAATGTTGAAATTTGAAAGAAAACAAAAAATTTCCCTCTACTTTTCAGCTAATAGTTTTCAGATTTACCCTTCAAAGACGCCATTCTCTTGTTTTTAAACTCTAAAGCTCTTAGCTTCTTGAAGTGTATTTCTTGTTTGTCTTCTATCTTTCTTCTCTGAGTCCTTTTTCTCACTCCTTTACTTTTCCAAAAGAATCTCTTTGTTTTTAGCTACATTATTGGCTTCTCCAAGTTTCCTTCTTTCAAACTCTCAAACTTTTGTTGTGTGAAGCTAAGTTAAAATGGGTTTTTTCCATTTTTGAAATGCTGAAGAGGAAGATGAAGATGAAGATGAAGATGAAGATGAAAAGACTTTTAACTTTGCTATTATTTTGGCTGGTTCTTTTAGTTGTTGCTTCTTTTCCGGTGAGATCTTTAAGCCCGTCTTTAAACGATGACGTCTTGGGGCTAATAGTTTTCAAAGCAGACATTCAAGATCCAAGCCAAAAGCTTTCCGCTTGGAATGAAGATGATGACACTCCTTGTAACTGGATTGGAGTCAAATGTAACCCAAGGTTGAACCGGGTTACTGAGCTCAATCTTGACGGGTTCTCTCTTTCGGGTCGGATCGGCCGTGGCCTTTTACAGCTGAAGTTCTTAAGGAAGCTTTCTTTAGCGAATAACAATCTCAGCGGAAGTATAAGCCCCAACTTGGCAAAGCTTGAAAGCCTGAGAATAATTGACTTGAGTCAGAATTCTCTTTCAGGTTTTATTACTGATGATTTTTTCAAACAATGTGGCTCATTGAGGTCCATTTCTTTAGCTAATAACCGATTTTCGGGTAAGATTCCTGGGAGTTTAGGCTCTTGTGCTACTCTTGCTGCTATTAACTTGTCCTGGAATCAGTTTTCAGGGTCATTGCCTAGTGGGATTTGGGGGTTGAGTGACTTAAGGTCATTGGATTTGTCTGGTAACTTGTTGGAAGGAGAGATTCCAAAAGGGGTTGAAGCTTTGAATAATTTGAGATCCATTAATTTGAGTAAGAATAAGTTCTCCGGGCAGGTTCCTGATGGGATTGGGAGTTGTTTGTTGTTGAGATCGATTGATCTTAGCATGAATTTACTTTCTGGGACAGTTCCGCAGACAATGCGGAAGCTTAGCTTGTGTCGTTATCTGAACTTGAGTCTAAATTCGTTAGTTGGTGAGGTTCCTGAATGGATAGGAGAAATGAAAAATCTCGAGACTTTGGATTTCTCTGTGAATAATTTCTCTGGTCAGGTTCCTGATTCTATAGGAAACCTTAAGTTTTTGCAGGTGTTAAATTTCTCTGCTAATGGTTTAACTGGAAGCTTACCCGCTTCTATGGAAAACAATGTGAATATTTTGGCATTGGATTTTAGCCAGAATTTGATGACTGGTGAGCTTCCTGGATGCATTTTCAAATCGGGTTTGAATCAAGTCTCACTTTCGGAGAATAAGCTTGGTGCAAATGTTAATAATCCCATTTCAACTTCACCAGGAACGTCCCTTCAAAAGATTCAAGTCTTGGATTTATCTCACAATTCGTTTTCTGGGGAAATAACATCTGATATTAGGCTTTTAAGCAGCTTGCAGTACTTGAATCTGTCAAGGAACTCTCTCATTGGGCCTGTTCCTGGAACTGTTGGAGAGTCGAAGGCTTTGGATGTTCTTGATTTGAGTCACAATCAGCTTAATGGAAGCATTCCTATGGAAATTGGAGGAGCTTACTCCTTGAAGGATCTGAGGATCAATGCAAATTTCCTAGAGGGAAAAATTCCTACTTCAATTGGGAACTGCACTATGCTAACCTCTTTGTAAGTTTCTCCTTGTCTTGAGTATGATTTGTGCTTTTGAGCTTCTCTTTTAATTTTAAGTGGGCTGTCTGCTTTGATCTACATGTAGTTAGCTCAATTTGTACTTTGTCTAAAGTTCAGGGCGTGCTATTGTACTCAAATAGTTCCTTGATATCTTGTTAAATAATCATCCAATTCACCTTCAAGGCTAAGATGATCTTTTGGTGGGTGAGCTTTGATCTATTTGCTCAAAGGTTGTTTGGATTATATTTCATTAACATAATTACTTTAAATTAGAAACCTCCATTGTTCTCTGGATTTCTGTTGCATTGGTATTTTGTTGATGTTTGATGTGAAAAACATGTTGAAAGCTTTTGTGACAATGATATCTTAATGTGCCAATACATTTTCTAGATGACACATCCATGCGAGAATTTTATTACTGCATGTTATCTACTGGGTCTTCTTTCCTTTTGGAGTGTTCATGTTTGTGACTTTAGAGTTTAACACTACTTAAGAACTTAATAAGTTTGTTCCTTGACATCAGGGCTTCAGAAATATATTTTCGTCTAAATCTAGAAACAGGAGAATGTTGAAATTCTTGTCATTCAATGCTTTAATATTCAATATATAGCTGTCAATTCTATTTCAAATTTTTTACTGCTGAAAGAAGGTAGTTCATCATTCTAGCTTTCTTTTTCATTTTCATTTTTTGTTGAGTTGTGTAGGATCATATCGAAAAACAACCTGAGTGGCGCAATACCTGCTGAAATTGGAAAGCTGAGCAACCTACAAAATGTGGACTTGTCTTTCAACAGCCTTGCAGGAACCTTACCCAAGCAGTTGGCCAATCTTCCTCATCTCTTATCCTTCAACATTTCCTACAACAACTTACAAGGAGAACTTCCTGCTGGTGGATTCTTTAACACTATATCACCTACTGCTGTCTCTAACAACCCATCACTTTGTGGCTCTGCAGTTAACAGATCTTGCCCCACAGTTCTTCCTAAACCCATTGTCCTAAATCCTAACTCTTCTTCTGATTCCATTTCTGGTGATTTACCCACAAACGTAGATCATAAAAGGATAAATCTCACTATCTCTGCCCTCATTGCTATTGGTGCAGCAGCTGTCATTGTCATTGGAGTCATTGCCATTACTGTCCTTAATCTCCGTGTCAGGTCATCCGCATCCAGATCTGCAGCAGCCCTCGCTTTATCTGCCGGGGATGACTTTAGCCCTTCCACTACTACAGATGCCAATTCAGGCAAACTTGTCATGTTTTCTGGCGAGCCTGACTTTAGCACAGGAGCACATGCTTTGCTCAGCAAGGATTGTGAGCTTGGGCGTGGTGGGTTTGGAGCAGTGTATCGAACAGTTTTGCGAGATGGGCGCTCAGTGGCAATCAAGAAGCTGACTGTCTCAAGTCTTGTCAAGTCACAAGAAGAATTTGAGAGGGAAGTTAAGAAACTAGGGAAAATAAGGCACCCTAATCTTGTGGCACTTGAGGGCTATTACTGGACTCCATCACTGCAACTTCTCATTTCTGAATTTGTGTCTGGTGGAAGTCTGTACAAACATCTCCATGAAGGATCAGCTGGAAATTATCTTTCTTGGAATGACAGGTTCAGTATCATTCTAGGGACAGCAAAAAGTTTGGCTCACTTGCACCAATCAAACATTATTCACTACAATATAAAGTCGAGCAATGTCCTCATTGATGGCTCGGGCGAACCTAAAGTGGGAGATTTTGGCCTAGCGAGGTTGTTGCCTATGCTAGACGGCTATGTATTAAGCAGCAAAATTCAGAGTGCACTTGGCTACATGGCACCTGAGTTTGCCTGCCGAACAGTGAAAATAACTGAGAAATGTGATGTGTATGGATTTGGTGTTTTGGTTTTGGAAGTGGTTACTGGGAAGAGGCCTGTTGAGTATATGGAAGATGATGTGGTGGTGCTTTGTGATGTGGTCCGAGGAGCGCTGGAAGAAGGCAGAGTGGAAGAATGTGTTGATGGAAGGCTGCAAGGAAAATTCCCAGCCGAGGAGGCAATTCCAGTTATGAAACTAGGCTTAATCTGCACATCACAAGTTCCATCAAATCGGCCAGATATGGGAGAGGTAGTTAATATATTGGAATTGATCAGATGCCCCTCGGAAGGCCAAGAGGATTTGGAATGAGTGTAACTAATACTTTAAGACATTGAATGATTTATAAGGGGTTATCCGGCGAAGAAGAATCCGGCTTGTTCATTTGATCAAAGAGAAGATATATTTGTTTGTTGGAATCTTTTCATTCCCTTTTGTTGTTTTGTTTCTTCACTTGTTGGTTTCCAGTTTACCTTTGTGATTCCTTCTCTATGTTATAGTTAGGTTGCCGGATTCCTTTTCACCGGGTTCCCTTTTGGGACCCCTTTGGATATTGTTACCCAGTTACTAATCCGAAGTCCTTTGCAAATTTTCATTTTTTTTCATTGCCATTGGTTTCTTCCTTATAATCAACTGACATTAGCACTACGTTCTGATATAATTATCCAGCAGCCTAATTGGGAGAGAACTGAACTCTGTGTCCATTGAACAATACAAGGCATAATCCTGGTTCATTTTTTTGTCTATGGCCGATTATCTTGAGATAATGGTGTGACAGATGTCTGTGAAAAACCTTGTAGTGAAGGGCAAAGCTGACTTTTCATGGCTTGATAAAAAATGGTTGTGCAACAGACTCAAGTCATTTGTTTTCAATGATAGCAGAGGGTGAAAACATTAAAATACAAAATTTTACAAGTCAAAAGTGACTCAAGAGGCTGAAGACTATCAAAGATTCTTGGCTTAGCACCCACTCTGAGGCAATTTAGTCTTTAGTGCTACCATAGAATAATGCAAAGCAGAAAGCAAACACTGGGAAAAGTGAAAAAGTAGGATTAAAGAAGTAATAAACAGTAATGTCTTTAGAACGTGGATGTTGAAGGTATGGAAACGGAATATCACAACTTATTCTGTCAGAATAGCAGCTCTCCTTTTGTATTTTGCCAACCATGTCTGCACATGTATATTTGTTAGTAGAAAGGAATAACACAAAACTCTTATTAGCTGTTTTCTTCATTTCCATTGTCTCACACGGATTGCTCTTCCTCCTTATTTATTGCTATAAGAGGTATTTTAATAATGGTGATGTTACCCTAACTTGTCTTTTTACATTTCACCAGACTAGTTTAGTTGGAAAGTAGATGGTTGACAGAGGGACAATATTTAAAGCATGTTTGTAGTTTACCCATGGCTTGTTGTTCGGAGAAAAAAAAATATTTTACCTTGGGCGATGAAAAACAGCTCTCTTCTAGTTGGAAGGGTGAGGAGTCAAAGAATATAAATGTCCATAACCATGTGCATGGATTACAAAGCAACGAGTTTGTGTCCTTATGCCTAGGGCAGTCTGCCAAAAGTTCCAAGATTATAAAATGCTGTTGGGCCCAAGAGAACCTAAGAGGTTGCAAATGGGACGCTTTTCTTAATATGATCTCATTTTTCTGTTGAAGACATCGGAATATAATACAAGTTCTCTTCATCACTGGAATTGACAGAAAAAAAAAAACCCTACTTTTTTGTGGTACTCGAAAGTCGAAAGTGCTTGATCATAGTATTTGTTGCCCATGTCTTTGGATATTAATAATCTGCAAATCAACTAACCAGGCCCCAGCTTATCATTGAGTGATCAAACTTAGTGGGCAAGGAAACATGGAGTTTTTGAACGGCTACATATTTCTCACTAACACGTAGGCTCAATACTCCAGCCTCATCCACAGCCTAAGAATAGATTGAAGACACTTGGAAATCAGAGTAGCAGTGAAGCAAATAGGGTAAAAGCTATGTCCTGGTATACTCCATGGAAGAATATATAGTATATATATTAAAAGAAGATAAGCATGATGGAAGAAACCTGAAATGGGGTTTTGTTTATTAGGATATGAATTTTCTTAGCTTTTTTGAGAGGAAAAATGATAGCACTCTACTTTTGGCAAGCACATAGCAGTGGAGGTTATCAAGTTTATGATGTTAGGTTGGTGCATGGAGGGACATTGCACCCCTCCCAACAGATACCCTCTCAATGCAGTCTCATGCAAATTATTAATATGCTCAATGCAGCCTCGCTATTGCATTTTTTTCTACTTTCCAGGAGAAAATATTGGAGCTTGGTCAGAGCTGGACCAAAGGCCTAAAGCAAGTTAAATGATTCAGCAGAGATTAATTATATTCTCATAGACCAAGGTTTTTCTTTCTTTTATGGGAAAAGTACTTTCTTGTTCTCTTTTTTTGTGAACTTTCTATCATGGCTGCATCCTTCAGATGTGATAAAGATTAAAGACAGTGAAACTTGTTATGAACAGACTGCATATCTTCAAGTTCGCAATTGTGGAATCTGGTTTGCTGTTGAGTAACAAGTAAAAACAATCTGATTGACAGTAATCATTGTTGGGCAAAGACTATTATTTTGTTCCACAAATCTTGGCTTTTTCCACTTTTTCTAGAATCAATTCAAGACAGTAAAAGTAAAACAGCCTATTGAGAAAATAATTAACTAGTTATATCACAGCATCTTTAAAAATGAAATTATACATCACTGAATAAATTTCAGAAAAAGGCAGCTTTAGACAGAGTCTTAAGGACCAAAATTGTTTTAATTAGTCCAATTCTTGTCCTCAATCATATTTACCTTGAAGCAAATCCAGTTAGGTAACTTGTCTCAATCTCTTCCAAACTTTCAGCTCTTTCACAATTTTCAAGCTTGTAAATTAGCTGAAGGTGAATCAGGGCGACCCCATTTCAAGTTCCTGATAGGGGCCAGAAACCATCACATATTCTTCCTTCTTCCCAGCTTCCAGCAGGCCCAGGTACCGCCTATTAACGATCCTGTAAGAAATAACAAGCCTGCTGAAACAAAGACTCAAACCAAAGGCCTATGGCTCATGTTCCACGCTAGAGCACCGTGGCCTTGTCAAAAATTTTCCTTCCATTGTAGATTTTTCTTGCTAGTTGCAACCTTTTCCAGTCGAATATGAAGTTTCCCGTGAGAACAAAGATAATAGAGGCCATGGAAATTAAACCTTTTTAAATTTATAAATTTATCCTATTTCTTGGTATATTTGAAATAATTATATGATCCTGTGAAATTTAAGGATTTGGCCTCAGGTAGATTAACAAAGCACAACACTTCTAGAGAAGACTATCTGGTAGGCATTTCGACATCAATTGAACCCTAATATTTTCCCCTAATAATTTCAATGATTCATCGTTTAAATCGTAAATATTGCCCTAGAAATCTCTACTTCACCCTCAAACTAAACGCTGACTCCAGAACTAGCTCTTTAAGAAACCTGAATTCCAGCAGAAATGCACTCAATAAGTGCTGCAATAGCTTTAGTTTCTTCAACACTTCAATGGGTATCAATCAAAATTTTCTAAAACCGCCAACATTTATTAGAAACCTTAGTTTTGTCAGAAGTTACTGTTCTGGTGAGTGGACTGAGGATACAGATTACTTAGATGAATCGGGGAGTGTTGCATACTGTGGTAAAGGTATTCGGTCTGCGGAGCCGGGGCTCGACGATCATGTTATGGCGGGTGGGTTGAAGAAGCCATTTTTGAATGCCTCAGCAGTTTCTGAGATTGTTGAGGTTGTTAAGAGGTGGATGCCTACTCATGTCTCTTGGAAATGCATGCAGCCTCTGGACAGGTAGATTCTGCAATGAATTAGCTTTATAACTCAACGATAAATGCAGGTTTGAGGCCTGGATTGAGATCTTTTAACACTCTCGGCTAATAAGAAACTCGTGGATGTCGAGGCGAAAATATTACTCGAAATGAAGGCCATGGGATTTTCTGTTGATGTGAGTGCTAGTGATGTTCTAATGGATTTTCTGTTGATCTTCTTCTCTTCTTCGACGAGGACGACGATGTTTCTAGGCTCTAAACCTCTGGCCTTGATTTTAATAAAAATAGAAATAATATTATTAAGTCTGCAATTACAGGAACAAGAACTTGCACTTTGTTCGTTTTTACTCGTCGATCCAAAGCTTTTGTTTTCCTTCTCCAATGGCGTTTCCCGCCGACTTTTGTCTTCTTCACAGCAAGATTCATTTTTTGCCGACGTGGCAGAATTTTTGAAATGTTCTTACTGGATCTTGAGATTTATAAACGGCATCGTTTTTTACGGAATCTTCGAAGGCGGGACCCGCTGTTTCTGTCCCAGATAGCGTACCGTCCAAGCTACTACCTACAATTCCTTAGATACTTTTTCTGAGGTTGCCAATGAAATCATGACACCTGTTATTGCGGGATCAATTGAACTGTAGGATGAAATGACGTCGTTCGATTCCGATACGGATTCAGTTGTTTCTTCTCCTTCCCCGAAATGTGAACTGTGGGAGAAAAATCTAAAACCCTACTGCTCCGCTCTTCGGCAAATCCCTATATTTGATTCCTCAAAGTCCCCATTTTTCATCTTAAAAGATGCCAAATTGTCCCTAAATACTCATGTCTTCCGAGGAAATCTCCCTCCAAAACGGGCTCAACGTCTTCCAAGACGACCCAATGCGGGCGTTCAATTGCGGACCCGCCACCACCGGCCGGCCCTGCCCCAAAACCCGAGAACTCACAGGTTTCATCGACGACAAGGTGTTCTCCTTCCCTCCTTCGCAAGCCCCCGAATTTCGCTCCTCCAGCATCTATGCCGCCGCCGCAGCTGCTGCCGCCTCTGCAGACCGCCGAGACCCTCCCAATCTTCACCATCGGAATTGGGCTAACAGTACAGGAGTTGGCTCCACAAACAGTGGTGACGACGAATCGGACGGAGACGATGTGGACGACGAGGAAGACGAGGATGATGATGCCGACGATGACGATGGCGGGGATGCTGACGAAAATAATAATAATATAAATATAAATAATAGTGGAAATGAGACTGTAAATAATGCAGGAAGTGGAAATTCCGAAAAAATGGGAAATGGAAAAGCAAAGCACTCTTTTGGTTAGTTTTCCGTTATTTTTCTTTGTTTCTATCTTTTAAAAAGTTTATTGATTTTGAGGTTTCATTGATTTTTTGTTTTTATAATTATTGTTGAAAGTGGGAGGGAGCTGCAGGGAACTGGTGGTGAAGGAAGGAGGGAGTTGTCTGGGGCAAGGAGTGAGAGAGAGTAATAATTATCAGAATGCAGTGACCATTGCCGATCCAGATGGGGATATTTATTACACTCAGTATTTGCAAGGTGGAGAAGGGTCTGGTGGTAGTGGTGGTAATGGGCAGAAGGATATTGTGGTGGATAATGGTGGTGGTGGATGTGGGTTTAGTGGGAGGAAAGATGCTTCATATTCGAGTGAGTCAGGTGATTCCTTGAGGGTCATTTTATCCGACCCTGTCACGTAAGTAATTTTAATTTAATGTTGAATGAATAATTACCACTTTTGTTTGATTTCTTCAACTTTAGGTTGAGTTTTGGCAATATTTTGGGTAGGGTAGTGATGTTTAGTTGGTTAATGATAATTTGGTTTTATGTATTAATACATAATGTTAACTGCTAGTTCATGTAGTTGTAAATTTTACCAGTTGGTTGACTAGTGAGCTTCAGCTGAGACTCTGTGGTGCAGGAAAGTTTGTATTAGTAGTATAAGTTGCTGCAGCAAGTTGAATGCTGTGCTGCAAGGCTAGGAAACAAGTAGGACTATGGAGAAATATGTTTCCTTTTATCTGAGACCATTTAAAAGAATTTTTACCGCTGAAAGATTTTGTCTCATCTCTATGTATTTCTTTGGCTGGTCCATTGATGTATAGTCATTACTTATCACTCTGTAGTTTTTTTGTCTGGTTCTTTTAAACGTTTTGTCGTTACTTATCTAGGAATACTTCTACATATAAAAAGAAGGAAAAAAGAAGAGTCAGACTGTTGTTTCTACCATTTGTTTGTTTTACTTTTTAAAATTTCAGGGGAGCTCTCATGGATGATGCGATGATATTACCTTGTGGACATTCCTTTGGTGCTGGTGGAATACAGCAGGTTCTTAGACTGGTGAGTTCTTGATGAAACCTATTTCTTATAATCTGTCATTAGTATGATGCTTAGCGCTTGATGAAGATTGTGGCATGCTTTGAAAAATGATGTTTGATTGGCCAATGGATGGTTTGAATCACTACAAATGATGAGTGGAACTCCAATATAGGTTATTTATATATGTGTTCTAGGTTGTACAGATGCACTTAGCTTTGGTTATATGATCATATTGAATTCTGTGATCTGGTTTCTTTTCACAAGCAAAATTGTTGCACCTCCCCATAGTGCATCATCACTTTAGTGAAGCTGGTACTTTTATTACTAATATAATTGAGCAACATGGTTGAATCTTTTATCCTGATGCGTTGTAGATCATGGGCTTAGATCTAATCTATGCTATTTTCAATCTTTGTGTTCTTTATTGCTGGTTAAGTTCCACCATTATAGCTGAACACTCATGCTGATCCATGATTTGTTAGTCTGCCATCTCAGTCTGTGACAATCAGCCCAAAGTAATTTAGCCTAAAAGTATCAGGCTTGGCATATTGTTATAATTTGAGATTGATTACTTCATTACAGTGATTATATACTTAGTGATTTGCTTTTTACCATTTTGTAACAAATAATATGAGCAGCCTGTGCATAAGTGTACAATTTTGCCAAGCTTGTGCTTATTGTAATATTTTGTTGTCAGGATGATTATTTTCTTTCAAATAAAATGAACTTCTAGTCTTTTAACCAGTATGATAGTAGCACCTCCCTTAAGTGTACCGTGACTTGGGCAAGATGGGCGTTTATGGTGCTTTTATGTCAGCAATGGTATTTTGATCAATTGTATGGTATCTCTTTACTCCCTGCAGTCCTACTCACCATTCCTAAGCATTTATGTTGGGCGAATTGCTAGCCATGGTTTGAATCTTTTCAGCTTTTATGTTGTGATTGATTCTGGGTATTCAAATTTATCTTCTTGATATCATGTATATTGGTATTCACAAAATTTATTATGAGGTGCTTTTGCATATTCTTTTTATTGAACTACCGTTGAATGAGGGTTTTTTATTATTATTTTTTTAATCTTGTTTTTCCAGATTATTTAACTAGTTCTTGCGTTGAAACTGTACATTAATCGTGATTTTATAATGCATTATCAGAAAGTTTGCTACACTTGTTCACAGTCAGTTTCAGAGGAGTTGGTGGCTCCAAATCTTTGTAAGTAATATTCTTATGTTTCAAAGTAAATTCTTTAACCCCTTTTGAATCTCGGTTATAATTTTGTGAATTGTCATTGTAATTTGCTCATATTTCCCTGCAATAATATGCATAGATTGATATCCTCCGATTGGTGTGGGCACCTTATCATTGTGTTTCTTACACCATTTTTGTATGACTGTTTATCCCTGTCTCACATGTATTACATTGAAAGATTTTTCAATAAAACCTAGGATTCCTGGATGTTCAGTGATTGTTATGGATGGTATTTGATGTAATTTGGAGGAAGGAGCAAATCCATGGTGAAATTATGAAGTTATAGTCTGCAGGCATATTAAACATTTTACTAGTGCAGAAAGCATTTATGGCCTGGACAATGTATAAATTTTTCTCTACATTTTTCTCTATTCTATGGACATATTTATTTGTTTTCTTTTTGTTGATGTTCATGAGCAGCTCTCCAAGCTGCAGTGCAGGCATTTCGTCGGGAGGAAGAGCTACAGTTCTACCGCTCACCTAAAAGGAGAAGAGAGAGATTTGACCAGGTTTCTCTCTTTTCATACCTCCCTTTGGTGTTAATAGCTTTCTAAAGAACTATCTTTCCAGATTCTCTTTGCATTCTGTTAGTTTTTTGTGCTTCATGCATTTTAATTATCTTGCTTTATACTTGGCAAGTTGCAGTTGCTACTGCCACTTCTGTTTTATCATCGCCAACTCTTTCTTTTACTTGTTTGTACATGTAGGAAAGAAGTGGCTACGGTGAGTCAAATATCATGGATCCTCCAAGGGGTAGAGGTGTCCAATTTCCATTTGCTGTGACAGACCGGGTTATCATAAAGGTATATCTAGTGAAATCCCATTTTTTTCTTATAATGCCTGTTTTAGATGGTCAATTTTGGTGACTGGATATATTGATCCAGGGGAACAAGAGGACACCACAGCGCTTTGTTGGACGTGAGGCTGTTGTAACTACACAATGCTTGAATGGATGGTTAGTCACTACCTTCTTTCCTCTTCCATTGAGAATGGATTACATAGACGCGTTACCAATATGGGATTCTACATTTATGTCATTTACTTAATGAAAGTCCTGCATTTTCCTTTGTCTTGCTGGAGTCACTTAGTTTATCTTAATGGCAACTCATTTTCCTCTACCAAGATAAAAGTCTATGCAGATACTGGTGTATCAATTTGCATGTAATTTTATATCGATTGGCAAAATCATATATGACATTGGCCTGAATTTCTGCAACAGTATCAGTTGGTAGTATGCTTTTGATAGAGCCTGATGGGAAGTATCCTGTTTTTCGGGCTTGAGATTGTATCATGCACTTGGGTTGTTCATAGTAAGATAGAGACCAGTGGACAGCACAATGGATAGGGAATCACGTTAGCGATGTTTTCTTATGTTTGTGTATTCAGTCAAATTATATAGTTAAGGCAAGAGCAAACATGGTTTTCATTTGCAGGTATGTTGTGAAGACATTGGACAATGCAGAGAGTGTAAAATTGCAGTATCGCTCACTTGCCAAAGTTCCAGATGATCCATCCTCGAAGCCAATGTCAAGCAAGGTCGGAGCAAACTGGTTGTAGACCTGCAATACATAGAATGGCCGGCAAGCAATGCAATGCAATGTTGCCGGTGTGCCGCGGTTCAATATATAATCTAACTTGAAATATTTGTGTACCATTATTGGAGTGTTTCTTGAAACGTAGATTGTGGTACAAGTACAAGCCTTGTAAATTATAGAAATGCCTTGAGGAACCCTAAGACTACATGCAATGCAAGAGTTGAACATACGTAATCATTTTTGTTCCATAGCAGGTCTCCTTTGTATTAACAAATGCTCGTGTACAAATATGAACGCAATGCAATTGGTCTCATCCTCAATACTCTCTCTTTCTCGTTCACATCCTCGTTGGATGCATATTGTCTACATGTATGTACTTGTGCGCGTAATTTACAAGGAATAATAGTTCAACTCTTTTCAATTAAGTAAAATTTTGAGAACCTCTAGAAAATAACAATTAGATAACATTATTCTTGATCGAGTGATTAAAGAAGTGGAGAAGTGCTACAGGTGTGTTGTGCGATAAAGAAATTCTTACATAGTTGAAAGGCAAGTTTTATAGGACAGTTGTTAGACCAACATTGTTATATGGTAGTGAATGTTGGGCGACTAAGAGGCTACATACACAAAAGATGAGTGTAACAGAAATGAGAATGTTACGGTGGATATGTGGATATACAAGAAAGGATAGAATGAGAAATGATGATATTCGTAAGATGATTGGAGTGGTACCTATCGAAGACAAAATGTGTGAAAATCGTTTACGTTGGTTTGGACATGTAAAACGTAGACCTGTAGATGCTCCAGTTAGGAGAATAGAGGCTATGGATGTTGAGAGAAGGGTTAAGACTAGAGGAAGACCGAAAAAGACTTGGAAGGAAGTAGTTCAGAAAGACATGGAGGTTTTAGAATTAGATGAGCAAATGGCCTTGAATAGGAATCTATGGAGGCAGAGAATACATATGGACGATCTAACGTGATTTTAGATATTGGTTCATATAGCCTACCCCAATCTATTGGGATAAAGGCTCTGATGATGATGATGATGATGATGAGTGATTAAAGAGAAAGGGTAACATGTTGTAAGATTTGGATTCGAGTTTAAGCAACTTCAAATTTTATCTCTCAGTTATAAAAAATTAAAATTAGTTACCAAATTTCATAAGTTGATATTTATCTTAGATGACTAATTATTCCATGTGAATATATATATGGATAATTATTTCATATATCGTCGGTGAAGTTTTTTTACTTTATAAACGGGTTTGGATCATGATACATATCTTATTTTATTTATTTTTTATTTTTTAAATATTTTTATAAGACATATGTCATGATTTTAACATCGCTTGTGGAGTAAAAAAAAACTCCACCAATGATATATATAATAACTAGTTTATGACCCGTGCGATGCACGGATTTTTTATTAAATGTATCTGAAGATATATAAATTTAACTTAATTTATATATTCAAAATAAAGCCGAAATGATAATACTTAAAAAAGTATTTAAACTCTTATAATATTTTTTACATATGTTAAACAATAATTTAAACTTCATTCAAGTATAAAAATATTGATAAGCCAAAATATCCATCAAATTGTTGAAGTAAAGTCTAAAAGCTTTATCAAAGTAAAAAATTTTCTTCAATTGTCAACATCTTCGACTGCTGCAGAATTTTTGGTAAACCTGTAAATGTAAAATATTTTAGAAAAATTCTATTTTATTGTGCATATCCAATAATTTTAAGTAATTAAATAATGTACGTAAAGACTTACTTGCGTGTACATAGCCTTTTTGCAGGAGTTTGAAGACTATTTTCATCTTCATCAGTTCTATTACTTGTCAAAATATTATGCATTTTGGTTGGTATCTGCTTTATATTAGATGTAGAAGCACCTTCTAGTAAAAGCTGAAACAAAATAGTTTTAGATATTAAGTATCTTATAGTTTAAACAATAACAATTCATTTAAAAAACAACATACATTAAATCATGAAATATATATTACTTACCTTTTGTATTTTGTCAAGTAAATACTGACTCTCTTCTGCATAAATCATATCATGAACGCGAGTAACTGTCAATTTAGAGCTACCATGACAAAAGTTGTAAACATTTAGCTCCACTTCGAACACATACGAACGACCTATTAATTTTTCCAGAATTTTCTCTACTTTGGCATCTCCGTCTTCCTGTGAGTAAGTTACATAAATTTAAATGCAATATATATGTTCAAATAAGTTCAGAAATATGTGTTAAAAGAATAACCTCGTTTTTCAAGTCAAACAATTGTTGAGCTGTATAATCGAGAATTCGATTAGCTTTTCCATCAAGAAGAACAAATAAGGCACTCCCATTCCAATTTGATGCTTTAACAGTCAGCTTATATCTGTCATAAAAAAGTTTAATATATAAATTAGAATATTTGTATATAGTTAAATTAAAAATGTAACTATAATAGAATTTAAATGGCATACCTTGCAGTTGGAAGTTGAATTTGACGACTACAATCCTTGCAAGAATAGCCTCCATCAACTTCTAACACCTTTTTACGATGCACAACGCATGACAAATAATACCATCCATAACTTGTGTCAATTTGGATTATAGTCCCTTGACATGTATATTTTTTCACCTGTTAACAATAGCAATATTGTATTCCATATTACAATTTTAAGTTTAAATATATAGTGAACTATATTTAAAAGGCACTTGTATTTATTACCTGGCATAAATTGTCTTGCATGATCTCAATGATGTCAGCTATCGATCTCCTCGGTGCAAATAACATTTCTTTGGAAGATGCACCTTTTTTTGGTGTGACGTACTCTTGTACTTGACAATTACCAACAATTCCACTGTATTTTTATTTAACATTATGTATCATATTTTATATATATGATTTATTCGATTGAAAGTTGAATATGTGGAAATTTATAATTACCTATTAAGAATTGCAACAGATTCAGGTATATCCATATTTTGGTATACCTTCGTTGCTGGTGTAGATGATAAATTGTATTGCCCTGAATGTAAAAATCAAGATAAAGTATAAGTGATCAAAACTTGAATTGTCAAATCAATAAATTAATTACACAAAAAAATTAAAACTTGCCTCCAAAATATTTAACAATGGTAGATGTTACAACCAATACAAGGCTATCAGTTTGACTTGTTAAAATACTATCATTGATTTGAAATGTTGCTCCACCCCAAAGAGTTATTTCCATTGATTTCCACTGTAATTAAAAAAATGCAGTATAATTATTTAATTAACTTCACAAATGTATTAAATAAAATTTGTTTTTCAAACACTTACCTTGCATTTTGGATTTCTATTACCCTTTTCTTTACTTGTTGTCCGCGAACTTCTTGATCCATAATTGAACTTAACTTGCTCAATTTTCCAACCACATCTATATGATGAAAAGGATGTTAAAATCATAATTGCTCAAATCATTTAGAGTGCATAAAATTTTAAATCAATTCATATAGTTAAAGTTAATGTACCTATCAAATATGTAGTATTGCCAAATGTGATGGGATGTCATTGAACTCCACAAACTCAAATTTATGCTTCTTAATAGAACAATTTGAAGCATCAATAGGCTTCACAACAGTATTAGCTTTAAAGTTGATCACCAAATCATTTCTCACAGTTCGATAGGTACCAGATGCATTGCAAACTTTGAAATTCTAAATAATGTAAACATTACCCTCCATCAATAGTTTGCAATACTTGTCTACTAAGTTTCTATATGCAATTGCATGAATATGATCACCCTGTAAACAAATTTAATTGCATCAACTATTTTTGTTTAATGTAAAATATTTATACTTTTAGATAGAAATTACGTAAAACTAAGCACTTACATTTTCATCCAACATAATCATTTCCAAACCTATAAGTTCCCCATTCTTAGTAACATTAACAGCATCCCACATTCTACTGATTCTAACTTTAATCTTCCAGTTATCTCCATTTGTAGATATCTGCTGAAGTAATTGGTATCCTTGCATCATGATCTACAATAAAATAGGAAAAATTATATTAAATAAATATTAAATACACATTTAAATAAAGATGCAAAAAATATATAAAAACACGTAATTTAATAAATTTAATATTAAATTGTCTCACCTATGAAAAACATCATCAAAAACCTCGGTATATACGACATTGTTTGTGCATGAATGCATATCATGATCATTATTCTCAATCAAAAATTTTAACCCATCTGGTGATGTTACTCTGGAGGCAGCAACATATAGCTGGGCATGAGTGAAAACTGGTTTTGGCAAATACACACCGACATTTTCAAATGTTTTGTCCTTGACTCTTGTTGATTGTCATTGCGAAACAAACTTTGATTGGGAATTGTCTTCGTGTTAAAGTGAATGGCCATTTTGATTCACAAGGCGACATTTCAACTCGAGGGATAAAGAACCGTCTCCCCACATTACTCCCAGTTATTATCTCTGCTTCGATTACCCTGGAGCCCAATTTTGTGACAATCAATCTAGTTCCATTGCAAAGTCCAACACTTTGATTTATGTTTCGCAAGAGAATGATAGGAACACCAACCTTTAACTCAATTTCATGATTTGGCACTCCCGAAAACTTAAGTGAATTCAAGAACTCTGGAGGGTACAAAATAGAAAGCTCTTCAACATTGGCTGATGCAGGTGAAATCCTATCTGCACTAAGATATTTCTTTACTTCCCCAAGAAGCATTGAAAGTATGTAATTATTGATCTTATCAACCACCTCATTTGTGGGTGATAATATTGCTCGATCCTTTAAGTACACTTGATTACTAAAATTATTTTTCAAATTCGGATATGTGGAATCAACAATCTGCCGTATTGAATCATTCCCAGGCGGAATTATAAACTTATCCGGAATGGTAATCCATGTTGAACCTTCGCTTCCATTTGGTGCAAATGAGGGCAACTTCCCATCACCCAAATCCAATAACCACTGGCTAAAATCTGCTATTGAATTGCATGAAGGATTTCTCAATCTCATGTTAATGGAGAGAGTAAATAAATGACAATGTTCCCAAATATCAGATCTAGAAATTGTAGCGGCCACAATGTCACTTCTGCTACCACGCGGAGCCACTGGCAATATTTGCCTGAAATCACCACCTAATACCACAGTTTTACCCCCAAAAAGCTTTTGATCAGAACTTGGATCCTTGAAATGCATATGATCTCGTAACAAACGATCAAGAGCTTCAAATGCATGTCTATTTGCCATTGGAGCTTCATCCCATATGATTAAACTTGCCCTGCAAATTAATTCAGCAAGTGGACTGCCTTGCTTAACATCACAGCATGAATCTTTATCTAACTTTAAAGGTATCTTGAATCTGGAGTGTGCTGTTCTCCCTCCTGGTAATAATAAAGCTGCAATTCCTGAAGATGCAACTGCAAGCACGATTTCACCTTGAGATCGGATCTTAGAAATAATTGTTCTCCATAAATAAGTCTTCCCAGTACCTCCACTTCCATAAACGAAAAAGAATCCACCACTAACATTCCTCACAGATCGAACAACAGCATCGTATACAACTTTTTGGTCACAATTAAGGCCATCATATAGTTGATTATGATCTCGCAATAACTTATCTCTATCATAATTCATTTCCTCCAAAACAAAAGAATTGCGTTCAATATCAACTGACACCAAATTCGTATAAGGAAGAGTCTTAAACTCCTTCAATGATCTTCCAGCTCTGTTCATTATTTTCTCGATCTCAAACAGAGCCTAGTTCTGCAGTTGTTCGTCATTCAAAATTAGGTCTGGTCGTCCATAAACCCTTCTTTGTTGATATAAAATATCATCAAATAACAGATTCCAATTCTTGTTCCATAGCTCAGATGGTTCTGTGACTTCACAAAATAAAATAATTGTGACAAAGAGATCACGTAGTTGATGTCCAGTTGCCCATACAGATGCTTCACGTAATGTTTCATGCCACTCATAATCACCTTCGAGCAATCCTAACGCTTTGCATGCTTCTTTGTAAGTTGGATAAACAATTCCATCAACTGTTCTTATATCTTCAAAGGATTTGGAACCTTTTAAGATGTTAAGCAAAATTCTTAGGAAATATCTCTCGCCAGCAGATGGATGGACATAATACAATCTGTCGATCGACCTTCCCATTTTTCTTCGTTTCCATTCCTTTTTACTCTTGTCCCAAACCCACTTTGTTGGGAAATCAACATAAGTCAAATTCCTTGCATCTTCATGCAACACATTTGTTCGCATCCACTCCGTAAACATTGTTTTATCTATGTTCCGCCTGTTCAACACATCACGTAGATCTTCATCATCATGAAAAATGACATTTTGTTCATGTGGTAGATGGAATGTCAAACGTTCCACTGCAGGCTCACGATGCTGTATATCAAATTGAAATATTCTCCAACATGCTTCGGAAGCTGACACATAACGACAATTCAGATATCTTTTGATCTCATCAACCTCAGTGACAATTTCTCTACCGGTTTCTTTGTCAACTGATACATTTTCCTGGATCAAACATGTCGCTTTATCTTCACCCTTACACATGTACTTAAACAAATATTTGATGCATCTAGATTGGTTGCATAACTCTACATTAATGTGAGAGTCATATTTAACAACCAAATCTACATTGTGAGGAACGACCCTGAAATGAGGATGCTTTTTTGCTACTTTGCCGAATTGTGAAGGTGGGCTACTGTTGCCTCCTTGTTTGGCTGAGGAGTGATTAATGTAAAAATATTAAATATAATGTATGATGTAAATAATTTGAATGGTTTCAAATTTTTTTAGATAGAGATCTTAAAGTAACATGAAATATTAAGCTATGAAAGAACAAAAAACCTGATATCAAAATGAAGAGTTGTTTGTATTTGCTTTGATTGTGCTTCTTTAACAGGTAAGAACACTGCTTCGTTTGTTAAGGAGAGGGATTAATTTTTTCAGAATTAGTCAAGTAATATGGAATGCTAAAAAAACTTGAACTGAGAAGTATAAAATAAAAAAAAATACCTGCAAAATGAGAATGAAATGCTTTGCTACGCAATATTCGACTGCTTCTACTGCAAATATCCCACAGCTTTAATACATATATTAAAGAAGATGGCGAGAGGGAGAGAGTTAGGGCAAGAGTTAAGAGTCAACTCTTTTTAATTAGTCTTAATTCCTAAATTAAAAAGTATGACATGGTAAAAAACTAAATATTAGTTGTTTGCAATATATTATTTAATTAAGAAATCAGGCCAAATAGAATTTCTTTGTTTCTAGTATTAATTACGTACTCTTTCTTTCCACAATATCATACAAATATTTTTAGAATTGATACTGTGTATTACAAGTTGCATATTTTTTTTTATAATTGGAGCCACGGGGTTGATACTTATGGTAAGATTCCATATATATTCATATATATTTCATTATTTATCGCAAATGTAATAAATAATGGTAAGTGCTGCTTGAATTATGCAATGCAAGATACATATCAATTTAGATAGGAAATCACGAAATATCCTATATATCATATATATATTTTCTAGTAAAATTTCTATCTAATAATATTTATTAGATATTTAATTCTTTTATTACACATTTATCGCAAATGTAAATCAATTTGTCCTAGATACATGTGCAAAAATTATGTATTAATATATATATATATATATATATATATATATATATATATATATATATATATATATAGAAACTTATAATACATCAATATCAAACTATTAGGATGACTAATATTGCTGATGTAAAACATTTGCGATAAATGTTTAAGACCTTTAATTTCTAACGCTAAGGAATTTGACGGGTAATAAAAATATAAGAGAATTATGATGATGGGAAAAAAATAAGAGAATTATGAACATATAAATCATATATATATATATATATATTATATTACAAGGTACATGCTAGAAGATGTATATTATGTGTGCAAAAATTATGTATTAATATATATATCTTATTTTTTTCCCATCATCAACGATATAATATATACATCCTAATAGTATTAATATAGTCTGTTTATCATCATCATCTTCTCTTACACGGCAGCAACACCAACCCATTTCCGCCATCTCTGAAGATATTGTGCATCGCACGGGTCATAAAATTATGTATTAATATATATATATATATATATATATATATATATATATATATATGGAAACTTATAATACATCAATGCCATTATTCAATGTTGAAACGTTGACTCTGAATGATTTACGATTTATTAAATTTTCCTTAAGCCAGCAATGGCATAATTATTTTGATAAATATTTCCTTAAGAATTGATATATTACAATTAATGTTAGCTATCATAATGAATTTATATTATTAATATATATTTAGTAAGTACAAAAAATCTTACGTGTCAAAAATATAACTTATCCACATAGACATCCACATCAACGATATTTGACACGTAAGCATGTACCTTGTAATATAATATATATATATGATTATCCTATATATATATATATATCCCAGGAATGTGGAAAAATGGAATTCTTTTCATTTTAATCAAACAAAATGAAAAGAAAATGCGGGAATAAATAACTTACTATTGAAATAAAATCATCAAACATTAAGGTGTCTTACCATTAATATAATTTACAAATTATTGAAAGCTGAAGTAACATTTCATACTACACCTTCGAAAATGTAATAGAAAGGAGTTTTTTTCTTTTTTAATTCCACTATTAATTACTATATAACAATATATAGTCATAACAATAAAGAGAATATATAATAATAAGTTATCAAATTTCTTTAAGGATAACTATAAAGTAAGGATTTATATATGTTACACTGATAGTGTATAGTCTTTATACACTGTCAATACACAAGAGTTTAACACCTTATCAATAAACTCTTATGAGCAAATTGAAAAAAAAATTTGTATTTATTTTTAAGTGCTTAATATATTATTAGTTGTATATTGATGAGATGTCGACCTATACATACATGTATATATTTATGAGATTTCACTTTTTTCCAATTACTTTATAGGTTTATATATGATGCATTGACAATGTATAGAGAGTATATACTGTCCATGGATTATATATAAATTTATAAAGTAATTGGAATAAAGTGAAATCTCATAAATATGTATGTATGTATGTATGTATGTATGTATGTATGTATGTATGTATGTATGTATGTATGTATGTATGTATGTATGTATACTATATTATATTTTTGTCTCCAAATGACCATTGCTTGACATATGTCTTTTTATTTTATTTTTCCCCCAACAACTTTTTTTTAATTAAATCCTCAACATGCTCGTTTTAATCTAGTCTTCTAACATATTTTTAGTTTTCTAATCTTTTTTGGGTTAAACCCTCTAATATGTTTTTATTGTTTAAAATATATTCTTTTGGATATTATTGTTGGAAAATATTTTTAACGTGACAATCACTTTTGTGAGGGTAATTTTTAAATTATAAAAAATTAACGCTCTAATATCTAGTTATTTTTAATTAACAAATAAAAAAAATAATAATTACATTAATTAAAAATTGAAAAATCCAAAATTGATAAAAGTAAAACAAGAAAATAAAAACAATTGTTTAAATTAATGATTATTTATTTTAAAGTGATTTATAGTTATGAGGTTATGCCCTCTAATATATTTTTAACTCTTTAGCTTTTTTTAATGCCCATCTAATCTGTTTTTATTTTACATTTTTTAATTTATACGGATCAATATTGTTATTAAAAAAAATCTAAATATAACACATAATCGTTTTTACAATGATAATTTTAATTTTCAAAATAATAATAAAATAATTTTTTATTTGATTACAAGTGGGTTTAAAACCGTATACTTGATTAATAATTTAAACAAAACATTCTTAGCTAATTTTTCTTATGTCTTTGTTAAATTGTTCGAACTACTGTATCATATATATTTTGGTGCTCTTACTTTTTATTGTTGTTGCATCATAATCTTAAATTGTTTGTTTTTAGTACAAATTATCTGTTTGTCATACTATTTAACTTAAGTATTGTTTTTTTTTTATTTCAAACTGATCCAAATTTCTCAAAAAACTACTTTTGGACATTTTGTTTGATATATAAAGTCTTTCCTTAGTAAACATGTTTCTTTTTTGTACTAAACAACATGAAGGAAATAAATATTTTTTTATGACAAACTCTTATCTAATAATTAACTTTACTAACTTTAAGAATTGCAAAATAAAAACAGACCCCAACATCGCGCGGTTTGTATCTAGTGTGTGTGTATATATATGTATATATATGTGTGTGTGTGTGTGTCTATATAAAAACAGACCCTAGCATCGCCCGTGTTTGTATCTAGTTAGTGTGTGTGTGTATACACACACAAAACTAGAGGTGGTTATTGGGCCGGGTTGGCCCGACCCAGCCCAATAACCGAACCAGTATATTATCGATTCCTAACCGACCCAGCCCGGTATCGTACTGGGCTGGGCCAGTTCCCATTTATTGAAACCAGGCCTGGCCCATTAAGGATCGGGACCGTCTGGTCCCGATCCCAGTCTTGAATCGGACAGGTTCCGGTTGAACCGGTTCGGTTCAAATTTAAAAAAAAAAAGAAAAAAGAAAAGAGGAAGGCTACCACTGCGCAGCGCTTACCTTAGGCTTGGTCATAGCAGCCTACAGGCTGCTGTGACCATTGCCATTTGACGGGCAACGGTCAATTCTTCGGGTTTTTTTTTTAATTTTTAATTTTTTCTCTTATAAATGCCTCCATTCTTCCTTTTATTTTTCTTTACATTTTCTTCTATATTTTCTCTCAAATCTACTATCTACATTCATCCACTCTTATTCTCTTCACTCACATATTCTCTCAATATTCACTCAAACTCTCTCAAATTCACTTAAATTCCCTTATTCCAAATTTATAATATCATCATTTTCCTTTCTAAATTTTGTTTTTCTTTTTATTTTATAATTTTATAAATTTTACTTTTAATTTTTAAGTTTCAATTTCCAAATTCCAATATATTATATATATCATACATCTATTTTTTTTAAATTTTAACATATATTTATTTTCAAAAAAATATAAAAATGTCAAATTTCTTTCGTCGTTCATGCTTTGTTTCTCGACCTTTTGGTTCCATTGAAATTCCTAATTTGGGTGACGAATCATTAAATGAAATTGAACCCGATATTCATCCAGAGGAGGAGGAGCTTCCTTTGGCACCATCGATTGGTAGTGGTCGTGGTCGTGGAGGAGGTTGTGCTCAAACACAATCATCAGCTACCACCACTGTTGCTACATCATCAAGACCGAAGTTTAGTCGAAAAAGAACAAGTAGGGTATGGAAGTATTTCGATATTGTAGTAAAAGAAGCTATGACAAATAAATATTGTGCTATCTGTAAATTGTGCAAAGGCGTTTACTCTTATAACTCCGGTGGAGGTGGTGGCAGTACAGGTTCGTATAAAAGACATTTAATTACTGCACATAAAATTAATCCAGAGGTGGTGGAGGTACAGGTTCGTATAAAAGACATTTAATTACTGCATATAAAATTAATCTTGATGCCGAACAAAATGAAATTTTAGAAGGCAAACAATCTCAAATTAATACACATGGTGGTGGAAAAAAATTTAATTTTGATAATGTTCAAGCTAGACGTAGTTTAGTTAGATTTGTAGTTAGGACTGAACAACCATTCACAATTTATGAAAAAGTAGGATATTTAGAATTTGTTTGTAAATATTTACAACCCGCATATAAATATGTTTCTAGACATTGTAGACACCATTTTTGTCCGGGTTTTTTCCAAACATTTTTAATTAATTACTTTTTATATATTTTTTATTATTGATTTTTTTTATTTTTTATTTTTTATTTTTTTAATTTAGATTTAGAAATAAATTTTGGATTTTGATTTTGATTTTTATAAAATAAAAAGGAAGGAAATCGGAATTAATTTTGATAGGAAAACAGACTTAAATGAGACTATTAAAGATTGAAATTTAAATTTTGTGGAAAGGAAAATCAGAATTAATGTCGGATTTAAGATCCGATTCTTGAAATCTAAAATTTCCTAAAAGATTGATTCTTGATTTTTATTACCAAAAACAAAAAGAAAACCTAGGTCTATAAAAGAAGGGCTTGAATACCTAAACGGGGAGGAGGCTAACTGCTTAGGGTTTTAAAAAAGAAGCCCTACCTCTCTGCTGCTAGTGGGAAAGAAAAGAAAATACACGGGCAAAAAGAAAAACCTAAAAAAGAAAAATAGGAGTCTCCTATCAACACCCACGCCGTCCTACTCTTCATCCCCATCTCTGCAGCTCGTTACTGTTCGTTGCTCTCCTGTTAAGCTGAAGGCGTTGAGAAAAGGAATTGCAAAGGAAAGGTAAGATATATTCTGACAATAACTATTCATTCCATCCTTGCTTACGTACATATTAATTACTCAAGAGCTTTTGTTTCCTTTATACTTCAAGTGTGTTAGGATTTTGTGTTTTGATGATGTTGTTTATTAGTTTGTCAGAATTGATTTTAGCTTTTATTATTTTAAGCATGTACTAAATATATTTTTTAGGGTATTTATGAAATTTTTAATTATTATTTTTCCAATTAATTCATTATTCCGTTTTATCTAATTAACTTATTAATTTTAGTTTTTTTTTACTATTTTATGTGTTTTTTTAGAATTATATTCGTTAACTATTAGAAATTAAAAAACAAATTAGCCTAAAAATAAATCTTTGTACATGAAACTTACATAAAAATTAATTAAAAATTAAATGAAAATAAATAATTGAAAGGAAATGAATATGAGTTATACCGATGATGACATTTTGAGAAAGTCAATCGAGACATCTTAAAATGTCTAGGTGAGGAAATTCTTTCTTAAGTTGAGCCAAATTGATGGAATACTTTTGAAAGAATTTTCAATAAATTATAATACATGTTTATTCTTAGTAAATTAAATATGAATAAAATATAAATGAATATAGATAAACAAATATAAATATGAGAACATAAATTAGATGAAAAATTAATAGGAAAATAATTAGTAATTAATAAGATTAGATAATAAAGAAATAAATATGAGTTATACCGAGGATGAAATTCCAAGATAGTCAATTGAGAATCCTTGGGTATTTCTAGGTGAGATGATTCTTTCTTAAGTTGAGCCAAATTGATGGGATACTTTTTAAAGAGTTTTCGATAAAATATAATTCATGTTTATTAAATGAATATAAATAAATGAATATAAATAAATGAAATAAATAAAATAAAATAAATTAGATCAAGGTTAAACTTAAAAGAAACTTAAATAAAATTAGGTAAGTAAATAAATAAATGAACTAAATAGCTTAAAATAAAATTAGATAGATAAAGGAGTAAACATGAATTATGCCAATGATGAAATTTCAAGAAAGTCAATTGGGACTCCTTGAAAATTTCTAGGTGGAAAGATTTCTTTTAAGCCGAGCCAAATTGATGGGACGCTTTTAAGAAAATCTTTAATAAACCATGATTCATATTTATTCTCTAAATAAATAAATAAAACATATAGATAAGAATAAACTAAAATAAGACTTAGAAAATATAGAAATTAATATGGAGTCAATATTAGAACCAAATTTAAGTATATGATAAGAGTTTCATAAAATATCTTATTGATCCGACGATGGAGTTCAAGAAAGTCAATTGAGACTCTTTGAATATCTTGAGGTGAGGGGAATTTCTAAGGTTGGAGCCAAATTGATGGAAAAATCTTAGAAATTTTCCCAATATATAAGTATATCGGAATTAATATGAACCCAAGGCAAACTATAAAGATAACCTAAAGCTAGTTGGTACCATCTTAGGATGGGCGTTGTGGGGGTGCTAATCCTTCCCTACACGTAACCGTACTCCCGAACCCTAGTATCTTTGAATGTAGACCAAGCCTTATCCTAAGTTTGATTAGGTGACCAATCACACCTAGGTTAGAATGGTTGGTGGCGACTCCTTTGATTCTAGTGTCTAGCTATTAGGTTTTTCGAAACTTAATACGTTATGACAGACATACATTAAAAAAAGATTGTATGGATATGTTTAAAGAATATAGACAAGCTTTAATTGATAAACTTAGTAATATTTCATCTAGGGTTAGTTTAACTAGTGATATATGGACTAGTACTAACGGTATAAGTTATCTTGTTATAACTTGTCATTGGATAGATGAAGATTGGTACATGCAAAAACGAATTTTATCCTTAGATGTAATAGAAGAAGCAAATAATTCATATACTATTCATAAATATATTACTAAAGTTTGTAAATTATATGGACTAGAAAATAATAGAGTTTTTGCTATTACTTTTGATAATGCTTTGAGTAATACTGCAGATATTCCTCATTTAATTAAAAGTTTAAACCCTGTTATGCAAGGTATATTTTTTTATGCAAGATGTGCATGTCATATTATAAATTTATGTGTTCAAAGTGGTTTTAGTTCTAGTGGTACTGGTAGTGGCATAAGTCCAATTGATAAAATTAAAATTTTAGCAAAATGGATTCGCACTCCAAATAATAAACGTGAATGGAAGCAAATTTGTATAGCAAATAATATACTTGTTAAAGCGTTTCCACTTCCTATGGAAACAAGATGGAATTCACTTCATCGTTTGCTTTCTTCTGTTTTACCTTATAAAGAACTTGTTACTCCTTTTTATAACAATTATACAAGTAGCACGCATTTAACACTTTTTGAAGAAGATTGGACTTTTATTGAATATTGTGTTGATTTATTATCTACTTTTAAATATGAAACCGAAAAATTTTCAACTCAATTTTATCCAACTACACCGTATTTTGTTCCTATTATCTACACAATATTTGAAAAATTTGTAAAATTTAGGAATCATGAAACTTTAAGTTCTTTTGTATATGATATGGAGGAAAAATTTAAAAAATATTAGGAAATAATTCCTCCTATTTATTGTATTGCAACTTTACTAGATCCTAGTCAAGATGAGGTAAACATAGAGATTTTTTTTTATTATTATAAAGAATTTTTTGGTCTTGATTCTATTGAGGATCAAAAATCCTCAATTAACAATCTTTTTCGAGAATTGTTTAATGTTTATGAAGCAGAAAAGGAGCAGTTCAACTTTAATCGAGGAGAAGAAGATTCATACGAAGAAACCGAGAGTAGCAAAAAAGGAAAAGGAATTTTAAACGCAATTAAGGAAGCAACAAAGAAGAGAATGAAGCTAAAAGGAAAATCTATCGGATCTGGATCAACAACTCGACGAAGTTCTAGTTTCAATGAGATCGAATTTTTCTTAAATAAGGATTTTTCTGTAGATGAAAACTTTGATCTTCTCCAATGGTGGAAAGAAAACCAAAAACAATTTCCAATTTTAGCTTCCATGGCCCGAGATGTTTTTGCGGTGCAAGTTTCTTCTGTTGCTTCGGAATCCGCATTCTCGACATGTGGAAGAATTATTGGAGACCATCGAACCACTCTTAATCTGGATTCATTGTGCATGTTAACATGCCTTAAAGATTGATTTGATGCGGAATCACTAAATGTCGAACTTGGAATGACTAATGAATTCGCTGATAATAATTCAGAGGATGAGGAAGAAATTTTCAAGACAATCCGTATAAATTATGAAAAATAGAGAATATCTTTTTTTTTGTAAATTGTATGTAAAATTGTAGTTTAGTCATAGTAAATATTTTTATGGATTACGGTCCCGTGGTTTTTACCCTTTTAACTTTTGAAGAGGTTTCCACGTAAAAAATCTTTGGTCTCCTACTCTCTCCTTTTTCTCCTTTGTTGTTGTTGTTGTTATTATTATTATTATTGTTATTATTATTATTATTATTATTACATACCAAATTAATTAATGTTATACTTATCTATGTTTAAAATAAATAAATATTTAAAATACAAAATGAATGAATATTTTAAAAACATATTAAATAAATGAATAAATATTAAGTAAATGATATTTCAAATATAATAAATTATTTTAAATGCAAAATGATATTGATACGCTTACAACTTATTTATCATTTTAAATGCAAAATGAATATAATAAATGAATATAAATAATGATATGCAAAATGATATTGCAAAATGAAAATAATAATAATATTCATAATATCATTATTTATATTTTAAATCAAATATCACTTTATCATAATAGCTTTATTATAATATTATATTCATAATATAACTTTATTTTATTATAACAATAATTTTATTAGATAATTTTATAGTAATTTATTTTTACATTATTGTTACATTAATTAAATAAATTATAATAACTTTATAATAAATTATTGTTAAATTAAAACTATTAACATTATTTATAATGAAAATAAATTTATTAGATTTAATTATAAAAATATATTAATATACATTTATTTTTATTAAAATAAACTAATATAAATTTTTTAAAAAGTAAAATTTTAAATTTATAAAAAAAACTGGACCAAACCGGTTTAACTCGGTTCGATTCAGTTTGAGGTGAATCGGTCTTATGAACTGGGTCGGTTCGCACTTAAATATAACACGAATCGGCCCGGCTTAGACCAGTTCGCATACTGGTTCAGACCGGTTCCATTATTTGTGGGTCGAAACCGGTAAAAACTGATCCCAAACCGGTCTGAACCGGCTCACAACCAGCTCTATACAAAACACATTAATTACTATATAACAATATATAGTTATAACAATAAAAAGAATATATAACAATAAGTTATCAAATTTCTTTAAGGATAAAAATAAAGTATTTGGAATAAAGTGAAATCTCATATATATATATATATATATATATATATATATATATATATATATATATATATATATATATATATATATATATATATGAAGAATAAAGTAATTGGAATAAAGTGAAATCTTGTATATATATATATATACACTCCATAGGTTGAGGGTATATTGGGTTATTTAATTTTTTACAATTAATTACCATACGAGTTATTTATTTGGCATTATATTTTGTAACTTTCTTTTAGAAGATTTATATATGTATGGAAATGGTATTGATATTCTGGGTACACTTAAATATCTTTCTTTTAAATAGTTTATCACTCTAAAATCCTCAGTATCTTATATTTCTTTTGTGGTTTGATAAAATGAATTACTCAATGTTTTTAACTTCATTTATTTTTCAAAATACACATTTATTGTGAATCTATTCAAAGTCCGACATCTGGTGCAATGTAATTAAGTAATTTATTTACTGTGGACTGTATATGCTTAAACTGTGTGCTTTTTCATAATTTAAAATTAATACTTATGAAAATTTTGCACCTGCTTTCATCAATGCAAATATCTCATAGTGTCCAAAAAAGGCATTGAGATATCTCATCTTTGTCTTAAAACATGGTTTGCAGGAAGGATATGGAAAATCCAGAATGGTAAGTTCTTAATTTGAAACAGTTCACCTGCCACTCATAATTCACCCAGAATGGTAAGTTCTTAATTTGAAACAGTTCACCTGCCACTCATAATTCACAGAATCTAGTAATAATTAAGAGAAATTTCATGTCTATATGTACATGCATGATATAAACGAGACCTCATATCTAAACGAATATCCATTTTCCCAAAGGAAGCATTTCATTGTCAAATTCCTGTCTGCCATGGATAATATTTCCTCTAAGAATGTTTCAATTTCTTCTTTACCATGGGGTTTGCATGATTTTGCTAACTCTACACTTGTTTCTGTTCAATCAGCATTTCTCATTCTGTTTCTCTTTCTTTCCGCCGTTTTTTTTGTCAAAGCAAATGGCAGAACCAGAAAGGAAAACAACCGGGCAGCTGACCTCCCTCCAGGCCCAAGTCCCTGGCCAATTATTGGAAACATTCCCGAAATCATAAAAAACAAGCCAGCTTTTCGGTGGATTCACAGCCTTATGAAAGAACTCAACACTGATATTGCTTGCATTAGGCTTGCAAACACTCATGTCATTCCTGTCACTTCGCCTGAGATTGCTCGAGAGTTCTTGAAAAAGCATGATTCAGTTTTTGCATCAAGGCCTGTTACAATGGCCACCGAGCACTGTAGCCGAAGGTTCTTGACCATAGCTGTGGTGCCATGGGGGGATCAATGGAAGAAAATGAGAAAGGTGGTGGGTTCTGAGACAGTTTCCCCCGCAAAACTTCGCTGGTTACTTGACAAGAGAACCGAAGAAGCTGACAATCTTGTTAAGTTCATTTATAACCAATGCAGGAGCTCTGGATCAGCTGTCATAAATCTGAGACTTGCAACGAGGCAATACAGTGGAAATGTTATCAGGAAAATGATGTTCAACAGAAGATACTTTGGGGAAGGAAGAGAAGATGGAGGGCCTGGACATGAAGAAGAAGAGCATGTTGAATCACTCTTTACAGTGCTCGTGCACCTTTACTCTTTCATCTTATCAGATTATATACCCTGGTTGAGAGCCTTGGATTTGGAAGGTCATGAGCAGATTGTAAGCAGGGCCATGAGAATTGTGAATGGCTACCATGATCCTTTAGTTGATGAGAGAGTACAAGAGTGGAGAGAAGGGAAGAGGAAGGAGCCTGAAGACATGCTTGATGCCTTCATTTTAGCAAAGGATTCAGATGGGAAACCAGCACTTTCAGTCGACGAAATTAAAGCCCAATGCACTGTGAGATGATGACGATGATGATGATAATAATAATCTCTAAACATATATAAATACATCAATGAAAAATATCGTGTTCGGGTATAAATGTTTATTCTTGTTTATGCAGGAAATAATGCTCGCAACAGTGGACAATCCTTCTAATGCAGCGGAATGGGCAATGGCGGAGCTGATCAACCAACCTAAAACTCTCCAAAAGGCGATTGAGGAAATAGACAGCGTTGTTGGAAAGGAGAGATTGGTTGGAGAGGCTGACATTCCAAAGCTCAATTATATAAAGGCTTGTGCAAGGGAAGCTTTACGGCTTCACCCCGTTGCACCCTTTAACCTACCCCATGTCTCCAATGCCGATGCCATCGTTGCTGGCTACTTCATCCCCAAAGGTACCCATGTCCTGCTCAGTCGAGTCGGCCTAGGCCGGAACCCTAAGGTCTGGGATGAGCCATTGGAATTCAAACCCGAGCGCCATTTGCAGAATGGTTCAGTCGAAGTTGATCTGACAGAGCCAGAACTAAAGTTCATTTCGTTTAGCATTGGGAGGCGCCGGTGCATGGGCATGGCTCTTGGGACTGAACTGACTGTGATGCTGTTGGCAAGGCTGATTCAAGGTTTTACGTGGAAGGTGCCACCGAATGAGGCTAAGATCGTTCTCTCTGAGTCAGAAAACGATCTATTTTTGGCAAAACCTCTGCATGCACTTGCTGAACCTCGCTTGCCTGCTCAACTCTATTCAGCCAAATAATTATCAGTGATGAAAAGCTTCAATTATATAAGAAATAAAATGACTATTTTCTGCTATGAAGCTCTTTTTTGAAGATTGATTACAATTTCTTAGAGTTCTGATATTTGATTTATAAATTTTAATTAAAATAAATTTGTAGAATAATGTAGCATACTATATCTTGCAAAAACAAGCTAATCGTTAATTAATTTAGATCTGATGACAAAGGTATTCTCATCATAGTTCACTGCCAAACATATAGTAATTGGAAATTAATACATGAAAGATTTAATAGAGTTAAAAGTTAAAACTGTAATGTGCCGAAGCATACACTCTCATCAAATTTATCTTTACTATCTTTAGGATTATAACTAAATTTATCTTGATTAATTATCATATTATTTTAGGAAGTTTATCATGATTTATCTTTACAATTATTGTTCCGATCCCCTTTTATTAACTTGAATCTCCACCTTTGTATTAATTTGACAATGTTGTTAATTGTTCACATCAATAAATTTTGATAATGTAAGAATCTTGATTTCACGTTAGTCTATTTTCAAAAACTTTGCAAGAACGAAAATGATTAGGCATAGAGGCTTTGTCTTGTGCATGCATTCTGATGCTTAAGTCAAATAAGATTTCGACAAAATTTCATTAAGCAAATAGAACTTAAAATGTAAAGTTGATACTTATGACCTATTTATAATAACTATTTGGTGTGTAATTACGGTTAAAGCTCATAGCTTAAATGATCGCCTAACGAATCTTTTTATAGCCATTTTGAATCTTCTTTCCTCTTAAGTTCGACTACTTTCTTTAGCTTGACTCATATCAAAGTTCAATAACCTTTAATATGACTTTCATGTACATAGTTAGATTACTGTATTATTCAAATCTATGTTTCTTACTTATGCATGACCACACTTGAATTACATTTCTTCCTCTTCTTAACTGTTATTTTTTTTCGCTTGCAAGTTTAAATTTCCACTTTTGTTCCAGATTTAATTCCTGATATAAAAATACTTTAATTATAACTATTGTCGGTGATTATCATCTAGTAATAAATAAAATGAATATTTCCCACTACGAAGCTCTATCTTGAAGGTTGATTACAATTTCTTAGTATTCTGATATTTGGATAATAAATGTTAATTAAAATAAATTTTGTAGAATAATGTAGCATACTAACTTTCAAAAACAAACTATTCGTTCGGGATTTGTGGTTACCATCCAAAGAATAAACCAAGGTCAGGAATGACGGAAGTATTGTTGTGGCTGTGTTTTCCGGTTGGGTGAGAACTCAAGACTTTAACATTGTTGAGTTACACCGGCCATTGAAGTGGGAGGTTTTTGTGTTGACTGATTGGAACTTGGAAGAATAAATTGGGATTAATCGTTGAACCAGAATGCAAGATTGCTTTTATTTATGCACGTAGATAAATTAATTGAGTGTTGCATAATATTTTTTTTAATAGTATATTTTTATTCAAAGTTACAATCATAATTCGTATAATACAATATATGAACGAGTAATTTGATAAATTGGTAAATATAAATAACAATAATAATTAACAAACTAAACAAATAACATAACAAACTAAACTTAATATCACACTTGTGGAGACTTGAATTTGGGATCTTAAAGTTTCAAGACCTCTTCCTTATCACTAAATAAGGCCTTATTGGCAATGTTGCATGATACTTAATTTTTGTCTTCTTTTTATAAAATTTATTATTTCATTATGCTTTCACTTACTATTTCGATGGTAATTGATTAGACTTTTGCCATAACAATGTTAAGGCTAAATTTAATTTAAGGGTGCATTTGATTTGAGAACTTGATACTTTCTCGTTTAATTATACTAATTAATAAGAGAAAAATTGACAAATTAAAACATCTTCGTGGCAACAAGATTTTTCTTATAATTGAGAAGAGTGTTGAGATTGTTTGGGTGCTAAATTGTTTTTGAAAATCAAACTTCTATCGTAAAGTTATTTTTAAAGTGGTTGAATTTTTTTTAATCGATCAGTTGCCCTAATTAATTGTTCATCACACATTTTTCATAAATTTTACATGTCATAATTTATTCTTAATAATTTTGCTGAAAATTTATTGGTTGTGACAAGATCTTCATCGTATGAATTTGTGAAATATTATAAGAATTTGTGGCCAACAAAAAGTAGATAAACGAAGGGTTGTTACCATAGGTTTGAGGAGGACAACATTAAAAAGATGTCGAAAACAATATAAACATGGGCAACCTTACGTATTTTGGCCGGTTGGCCTGTGGCACGTCCACCACAGGCTACATAGAGAGAGTGTTTCATTTTACCACAAGTTACAATAAATATATATTTTTTGATCGTTGAATTTTAGCCACAATATTATTAATTTTGTTGGATTTTTTTTCCAAATTTGAATATATTTATTATTTTTCAAAGAGATGTCATGTACTTTCTAATTATTATTTTGCGATAATTTTTAAATACACCTATAAGTATAACTTTACTCAAAAATAAAAATAAAAGTTTTAACAATTTATTATATAAAATTAAAAAATATTTGAAAAAAATGATTAATATTTTAAAAAAATGATATTTAAAAGTTGAATTAGAATGATAACACATGTTTTTTAAAAATATTAAAAAAATAAAATAAAATAAAATAAAATATGTATTGTCATCTTAATCTTGTTTGTGAAATCGAAAAATTCTATTAATGATATATGAGATAATTATCTTTTAAAAATTATGATGATTGAACATTCTTTGGTATGAATTTTCAACCACATCTTTTGCGTCTTCCCATCCATGGGATGGGAGTAATGCCTTTTTCTTAAAAAAAATGTGTGGATTTTTGTTTTATTTGTCATAGTTCATGTGTTTCACGTGCTTGCTTTTACGGAATTCTGGTCAAAATTTTCATTCTACCGTTTATAGGCTCATTTTGTACTTTCTTTACAAAATAAAAATTTGATAATTGAGGATAAATTAAGGAGAGATCATTTGAATTTGAACTTAAATCTTATAATGTGTCACAATCTTTTTATTAAACATTCAATCAAAAGCTTTCTTCATTGCATTTTACTTTATCTGAATTTAACCACTTTCCTTTAGTTTTGTAATTTTTAAGACAAAAAGTGATGAAATTGATCAAAATACACCATTTGCACTAATAGAATATTTCATGAAACATATCAATTCTTTTACTTAAAATCAATGAATTGAAAATATAATGATAAAATTCAATAAAACTGAGTTATAATAAAAATTTAATATTTAGGATCTAATACTCTATCAACCCACCATACAATTATCGGCACTATTGTTTATATTCGTATAAATAGAATATTAATTTCACAAAACTTCAGTTCTTTTACTTAAAACCAATGAAATTGAAAACAAAATTCAATAAAATTGAAGTACAATGAAAATTTAATATTTGAAATTTAATACTCTATTAACGGACCAAACAATTACAATAATATTTTTGTTTCAGATAATAAAAGTGCATCATTAATCGAAAGAAAGAAGTCTAGCACTTTCATCAAAAAAAAAAAAAAGAAAAGAAAGAGGTCTAGCACAATGAAAATTACAGTGTCATTGCTTAGATGCCATTTGCATTAATAAAAATACAAGTTTAACAGCTAAATACACATTCAATGTTTAACATAAAATGGATATATAAGTCTTTAACCTTTAATTTTATTGTAAAAATTTATAAATTTTTATTTTACAGTAAATAAAACCCTTCAACCTTTCAAAATAATACAATAAAATAAAATAAATAAAATGCTGATATCTCATAAGCCTTCAACATTTTATTTTACTGTAAAAGTTTATAACAGATTTATATTTAATTACAATGTTTTGAAACGTCAGATGCTTTTCAATAAAATAAAATGTTAAAGGCTTATATATATTTTGTGTAAAAAGTTAAAGGTATATTTGATAATTAAGCCTAGAATACATTTTGAAACATTTCAATTCTTTTACTTAAAATCAATGAAATTGAAAATATAACTATAAAATTCTATAAATTGAGGTACAATAAATTTAATTTAATTTAACTTTTAATATCTAGAGTAATGGTGTGTACAATCTTTGAAAATTCTAAAGAAGTTTTGCTAGCTCACAACTCTCTCTCTCTCTCTCTAATCTCTATATATAGGTCTGCTTATCACCCATTTTGTGTACACAAACATTCAAACACATAGGAAGACAGACACATAGAAAGTTCTGTTGAATTGTTAGAAAATGGAAAACTCCATGACCAATATCTCCTTTCCATTCCACCAGCTGCCTCGCTGGAGCAGCTCTGATAATGATTTTGCCATCTCCACCATACTTGTTTCATTTCATTCAACACTTGTCTTGTTAGTTTTCCTTTTTGCACCCCTTGTTCTTTTCAAGCTGAAAGGTAGTGCTAGAAGCGAGAACCCAAGCCAAGCACCTCTACCGCCGGGGCCAACTCCCTGGCCACTAGTTGGAAACCTTCCTGAATTATGGAAAAACAAGCCTGTGTTCAGGTGGATTCTTGGCCTCATGAAACAACTGGATACTGATATTGCATGTATCCGCTTGGGAAACATTCATGTCATTCCAGTCACTTCACCTAAAATTGCTCGAGAATTCTTGAAAAAACATGATTCAGTTTTTGCATCGAGGCCTATTACAATGGCAACTGAGCTTGCCTCTCGTGGGTTCTTGTCAACAGCTTTGGTGCCATGGGGAGATCAATGGAAGAAAATGAAAAAAGTGGTTGCTTCTAACATACTTTCTCCAGCAAGACTTAGTTGGTTACTTCATAAGAGAACCCAAGAAGCTGATAATCTTGTCAGGTTCATTTACAACCAATGCATCAACACTGAAACTGACCATATTTCTAATGCATCTGTTATAAACCTGAGACTTGCAGTTTGGCAATATACTGGAAATGTCATTCGAAGGATGATGTTCAACAAAAGATACTTCGGAAAAGGCAAAGAAGATGGAGGGCCTGGAGATGAAGAAGAAGAGCACGTAGAATCTCTCTTTATAGTTCTCAAACACCTTTACTCTTTCGTCCTATCAGACTATGTACCTTGGATGAGACCACTAGATTTGGAGGGTCATGAGAAGATAGTAAGCGAGGCAATGAGAATTATTAGTGGCTACCATGATCCCATAATTGATGAGAGAGTACTAGAGTGGAGAGAAGGGAAGAAGAAGGAGCCTGAAGACCTGCTTGATGCCTTCATTTTAGCAAAGGATTCAAATGGGAAGCCAACACTTTCAGTCGAAGAGATCAAAGCCCAATGCACGGTGAGATTCTTAATTACACTTCAAAACACACAACTCATCATCATATCCAAAGCCTTTATCTCAATACTAGGATAGGCTACATGACCAAATATAAACTCAAGTTAAGTCGTCAATACTGAGGTAGGCTATATGACTAAATATATAAATTCAGATTAAGTTGTTTGCATGAATTTTATTCCTTAACTTGTTTCCAATATCCAAAATAATGGGTTCTTCCAACCCTTGTGCATGTGTTTCTATAGTCTTATATATAGTAAAATTAATCAACTTACTAAAGTGCAAGTATTTGGTGGTGATGGATAAATTTTTTTGGTTAGCTAAATCAAGTTTGGTGATCCTTATTTTATATGAATGCAGGAACTAATGCTTGCAACAGTAGATAATCCCGCTAATGCAGCAGAATGGGCTATGGCTGAGATGATCAACAAGCCTGAACTTCTCCAAAAAGCCTGCCAGGAAATAGACAACATTGTTGGAAAGGAGAGATTGGTTGAAGAGGCTGACCTTCCAAAACTCAATTATGTAAAGGCTTGCGCAAGGGAAGCTTTTCGGATTCACCCCATTGCACCCTTCAACATACCCCATGTCTCAAGTGTCGATGCCATCGTTGCTGGCTACTTCATCCCCAAAGGTAGCCATGTCTTGCTTAGTCGAGTAGGCCTTGGTCGGAACCCCAAGGTCTGGGATGAGCCATTGGAGTTCAAACCTGAGCGCCATTTGCAGGATGGCTCAGTTAATGTTGATATGACAGAGACAGAACTGAGGTTCATTTCGTTTAGTACAGGGAGGCGTGGGTGCATGGGCGTGGCTCTTGGGTCTGAAATGACTACAATGTTGTTTGCCAGGTTGATTCAAGGTTTCACGTGGAATGTTCCGTCTAATGAAGCGAAAATTGACCTCTCTGAATCGAAAGACGATCTCTTCTTGGCAAAACCATTGCATGCACTTGCTAAACCTCGCTTACCTGCTGCGGTTTATACTCAACTTAACTAGTGAATGTCAAAAAGCTTTAATGCTAGAATAATATACTAAATAAATTGTAACTAATTAAGTTTTATGATTCAAATTTCCAATTTCCATTAATAATCTAGCCATGCAAGTTGAGATTTTACAATGACTATCAAAAGTCATTGCAAATGTAATGAGGTTTTGTAATGATATTATCAGATTGCTGAAAGTTCATTTTCTAGCTAAGCTTGTAGGCTTTTTTATTTTTATTTCAATTGGAAATGAAGATACACATATTTATAAGAGCCTTTACATGTTAAAAATGCTCATAGAACCCAAAAATATTTTCACTCCATCATACGCTTGGAGGAGCAGGCTAACTATCCTTGTCCAATATGAAAACGTGCGAAAGAAGATGGTGTAACCTTACCCAATTTCTCATGCACATCTTCTTCCCGAACTGCTTAGCAACCCAATCTACCGCTCTATTTGCAGTTCTATTTACCCATTCATACTGAAAATCATTGAACGTATTCCTTCTTGCACACATGTCCTTTAAGATAGGCAATATTCTCCGGTCACTCCTTTTCTTACTCACTTCCTCATATAAAACTTTAGAATCCATTTCAATCATTAATAATTCAGCTTGCAAAGTTGAGTTTCTCTGACTAAACCATGCATAAAGTACATAAAAAATTTGAAATAAACCATTGCTATGAAAAGTTTTTGCAAATTCAATGAGATTTTGGGATATTAGTTGTTGGAAATTATGATTGCTAAATGTTCATTTTCTAGCCTTGGGCATTTTTTATTTTATTTTATTGATCGGAAATGAAGGCACATATATTTATAGTTTTAATTAAATTATATGATCGCAATTTTCATTAATAATTCAACCTAAAACTAATGAAATTCAAAAAGCTTTAATCTAATATATATATATATATAGATATTATATTAAAGGTACAAAATAAATATGTCAAGATGTCTACATAGGTGCTTACTTGGACATTCTTTTTGAATGACAAATAAGCATCTATTAACTTATATGTAAGTAAAAAGAAACAATAAATGCTTTCCCACATTTCCACTTTTCTAAAATTTTACAATTCCTACAACTTCTCAATCTTTTTAATAAAATTATTTTAAAGTAATTTTAAATACTATCTAATTCAAAAAATTTAAAAAATATATAATTTTAATATTATCTCTTTGAAAAACAATATAAAATATTAATTCATATTTATTTATATTATAAAATAAATAATTTTATTTTAATTTATTTAAAAATAAGCTATCAATATCATGTATTTTATCTTAATATTTAAATTATTATTTTTCTAAATAAATAAAATTCATGTATAAAACATATAATTTTACAAATATATATATATGTTAACATACATATTTAATAGATAAAATTAATTATATAAATATGTTATAATCATTCTTATATATATATATATATATATATATATATATATGCATATTATATGTATATAAAATGTATATTTATAATTATAATTATTTAGGTCAATAATAAAAATCTACTTCAAAATGTTGCTCTAACACTTGAAAATTTTTAAAATATACTTTTAGTTTTTAAAATTTTTAAAATATACTTTTAATTTTTATTTTAACATATTTTTTATGTGCTTAATAATTGTTGACACTTAATTTTGTCCCATTTTTTTTGTTATTATTATTATTGTTATTGTTATTGTTATATTTATTTTTATTTTTATATATTTTGTATTTATTTTTATTTTTTGTTTTTGTTATTATTTATATTATTATTGTTATTATTTTCTGTCTTGTTTCCCATCAGCCGTCCATCACCTTGTCCATCAACCGGCCACCTTCCCTGCCAGCTAGTCTGCCAACCACCCATAGCCCTTCCCCTCAGACTGTCTCGTCTGTCACCATCCTCGCTAGACCCAAGCCTCAAACCCCATACCAGCTCCCCTTACAAAGACCCTCCCTCAAGCCTCGGACCAAAAAAAAAAAACCCCCTTTCCCTCACATACACCATCACTTGAACCACGGCCACTGCTCGAGACACATTGCCTTACCACCGTCAACAACCAACCAGCAACAACATCACCCTAACCCTTCACTACCACCACCAACAACATCATCCTCACCACCTGAGACACCGAAACCCTCTCGGGACCATCATCCTCACCCAACCAAAAACCCCTCTTCAGCCACCCAAATCCAATAAAAGGCCACTCATCACCACCATCATCACCATCACCACCGAAACCAAACACTGAAACACCAAGCCACCACCGAAAATAGAAAAGCCAAAAACCCAAAACAGTACACACATACGCACACACACACACATCAACAACCATCATCAACCCAGAACATCCAAACCACCAACCAAAAAAACAAATCGAAAAAAAAAGGGAAAGCGAAAATGACTTCGGTGAAGTCAGATCTGTTGGGTTAAAGGCATTTTCGAAGGAAAAAGAGGCTGGAAACGGAAAAAGGAGATCGAAAGCTTTCAGAAAGTCAAGAACTTTTTGTGATCCAACCACCGGAGGCGGCGACCGACGACGGAGGACGGCGGTCCAGCGGCAGTCGGAAATCGCCCCGGCTGGGAGCCTCTGAAGGCTTTAGTTTTTTTTTTTGAGAAATAAGAGGAAAATGAAGAAATAAAAAAAACGGGGGCATTTTATAGATGTGCAAAACGCACCGTTTTAAGGCCAGCCGACCCGCGCTTGTGCCCGACCCGGATCCGGGAACCGCGAGCCCAACTCGTCCGCGGGAAGAAGATCAGCGCGTCGCCCCACGGATCCGACCGACCCGATCGCGCCCGACCCGATCCGGCCTACCAATTTTGGGCCTCAACTGCAGGCCTCCGACCCGCTGGCAAATTGGGCCTTGGGCTTGGGCTGTTAATTGGGCTTCCTTGCTATTGGGTTTAAACCCAACTAATTTGGGTATATTTTTTAGCCCTTTTGCTTCATTATTATTATTATTATTATTATTATTATTATTATTATTATTATTATTATTATTATTATTATTATTATTATTATTATTATTATTATTATTATTATTATTATTATTATTGTGTTTATTATTATTATTGTTGTTGTTGTTGTTGTTGTTGTTGTTGTGTTATTATTATTATTATTATTAATTCATGTTATTATGTTATTATTATTGTGCTTTTATTATTGTTTTGATTATCTTATTATTATTATTATTATTATTATTATTATTATTATTATTATATTATTATTATTATTAATTCATGTTATAAAATAAAAGTTTTGAAAATATTTCTTTTACTTGTATTTTCACTAATTATTATTGATCAAAAAGTGTATAAATATATATATATATATATATATATATATATATATATATATATAAACAAAGAAAAAGGAAATCAAAGAAAATTTAAATTAAACAAAATTCCGATGATGGGATGTTACGGAAGTCACAAGTAGTGATTCCTAGCTAATCCCTAGGTGAGAAAAGTCGTACTAATTATTGCCAAAAGTATTGGAATATTTAGTATGATTCTTCAATAATTTAAATTTTTAATAAAAAGGAAAATGAATAAGTTTTTTTTAAAAAAAAAGAAATATAAATAAATAAATAAGGAAATTTAAAATTAAAAATTCATTTGCATCATATATTATTTGTTTGCATCATATGCATCCATCTAATTTCCAAATAAGTGTGAATCTTCCGAGGATGAGATTCTATAGAAGTCACAAGTAGTGATTCTTAAGAAATCTCTAGGTGAGGAAAATTATTTCAAATGCTGCCAAAAGTATTGGAGTATTTGATTTAATTATTCAATACAAAAAGGTTCACATTCGAAAAATAAAATTTAACTTTTTAAAATAAAACAAATAAATTTACAAATAAAAATGATTTTGAATAAAATTGATTGCAATAAAATAGGAATTGTTTTTAAATATTAAATTAAGATCATTTTATTAAAACCAAATGATAACACATGATTATTATGGTACCGTTTTTTAACGGGCGTCGTGGGGGTGCTAATCCTTCCCCACGCGTAACCGTACCCCCGAACCCGATTTTTGTTTTCGCAGACCAAAAATTTGTCTTTTTAATAAAACTTAATTAATTTTGAGATTTTGTTAAAAAGATAAACATTTTTAGGTGGCCAATCACACCTAGTTAAAAAAAAGATTGGTGGCGACTCCCTTTTGTTTTTAAACGTGTTTTCAAAATCGTCGAGCGCGAAGCCATTACGACAGCTTGGCGACTCCACTGGGGACGCTTTTTGAGGGTCAAGCCATTTTATTAATCAGGTGTTATCCTAAGTTTTAATTTAAAGGTCTCAATTAATATTTAAATTTAATTTCCTTAATTTTAAATAATTTATTTCATTTGTGTGAACACTACAAAAAAATGAACCTTCAGCGACGGAATTAGCGACGAAAAATTCCGTCGCTGATAGTTAAATTCCGTTGCTGATGGTCTTCAGCGACGGATTACCTACGGATTACCAACGGAAAATTTTCTGTTGGAAAAATCGATGTCGCTGATGCTCACTCCGTCGCTAAAACTTCATTTCCGTCGGTAATTCCGTCGCTAATTAGCAACGAAATTTTTTTACATCAGCGACGGATTTTATGTCATTAGCGACGGAAAATTCCGTCGCTAAAAACATAATTTCGTTTTTTATTTTACATGAAAATCTGTCGCTAAAAGGCATCAGCGACGGAAATTTCCGTCGCTGATAGTTTTATTATTATTTTATTTTATAAAAAAATCCGTCGCTAAAAGGCATCAGCGACGGAATTTCCGTCGCTAATTCCGTCGCTGATAGTTTGTTATTTTTGTTAATTCAATAAATATTCTGTCACTAAAGAGCATCAGTGACGGAAATTCCGTCGCTAATGGTATGAAATCCGTCGCTAATTTGATGAATTTTTTCACTTATTTAACAGATTTTGTTGCTAATTTCTATGAATTTTATCAAAAAAATGTTCTGAAATTAATTATTTATATTTATATTTATATTTATAGAGAGAGAGAGAGAGAGAGAGAGAGAGAGAGAGAAAGAGAAATATTTAAAATAAACCTAATATTTATACTTAAATCCATAAACATTATCTTAAAATAAATTAACTAAAAAAAACAAAAATACATTATCTTCAACATCATTATCACCACTACCACTAGCACCTCATCGTATCATCAGCATCATCTGTAAGTAAAAAACCAAAAAACAAAAATATAAGTATTAAAGTTTATCATATAAAAAAATTGACAACATAAATATAAAAGAAAAATAGAGTAAATTTACAAAAAAAAAGGAAAAAAGTAAAAGGAAAGAGGGATAAAGAAGAAAAACTAAGAAAAAAACGAGAAGATGGACAAAAAAGAAGATAGAGAGGAGTGAAGAGGAGAGAAAACAGAGAATATGAGAATATATAGAGTCTTTGGCGCGCATACAGAGGAATTACCGACGGATTAGCGACGGAAATTCCGTCGCTAATGCTATGTCAAAATATTTCCCGCTACACTTTAGGCGGGAAAAATTCAAAAACAATTTTTTATTTTTTTTCGAATTTAAGGCATCAGCGACGGATTTTTTCCGTAGCCAATTCTGTCACTGTTGCTTTTTAGCGACGGAATTAGAGACGGAAAAAATCCGTCGCTGATGCTTAATGAACAAATTCATTTATTTATATTTTTTTCAATTTAAGGCATCAGCAACGGATTTTTCCGTAGCTAATTCCGTCGCTGTTGCTTTTTAGCGAAGGAATTAGCGACGGAAAAAATCTGTCGCTGATGCTTAATGAAAGAAATTTATTTATTTTTATTTTTTTTGATTTAAAGCATCAGCGACGAAATTTTTCCGTCGCTAATTCCCTTTAGCGACGGAATTAGCGACGGAAAAATTTAGTTATTTATTTCCTTACATTTTAGGGTAACAATATGAAAAGAAATTAGCGACGGAATTTTTCCGTCGCTAATTTCGTCGCTAAAGGGAATTGGCGACGGAATTAGCGACGGAAAAATTCCGTCGCTAATTTCTTCATATATTTTTCACGGTGGAAGGTGAAAAATATTTATGAAATTAGCGACGGAATTTTTCCGTCGCTAATTCCGTCGCTAATGCCCTTTAGCGACGGAAAAATTCCGTCGCTAATTTCCTTACATTTTCTCAAACAATATGAAGAGAATTTAGCGACGGAATTTTTCCGTCGCAAATTCCGTCGCTAAAGGGCATTAGCGACGGAATTTGCGACGGAAAAATTCCGTCGCCAATTTCATAAATATTTTTCACCGTCGCTAAAGGGAATTAGCGACGGAAAAATTCCGTCGCTAATTTCTTCATATATTTTTCACGGTGGACGGTGAAAAATATTTATGAAATTGGCGACGGAATTTTTCCGTCGCAAATTCCATCGCTAATGCCCTTTAGCGACGGAATTTGCGACGGAAAAATTCCGTCGCTAAATTCTCTTCATATTGTTTAAGAAAATGTAAGGAAATTAGCGACGGAATTTTTCCGTCGCTAATTCCGTCGCTAATACCCTTTAGCGACGGAAAAATTCCGTCGCTAATTTCATAAATATTTTTCACCTCACAACGGGAAAAATATATGAAGAAATTAGCGACGGAATTTTTCCGTCGCTAATTCCGTCGCTAAAGGGCATTTTCCGTCGCTAATTTCCTTACTTATTTTTCATGTGACTCTGCAAAGAAATTAGCGACGGAATTTTTCCGTCGCTAATTTCTTTACATAGTTTTGGATTTAGCGACAGAAATTTCTGTCGCTAATTCCGTCGGCAATATTTGGCGCGATTGAACAGCACCTCCCGCCATAATTGGCGACGGAATTAGCGACGGAAAATATTCCGTCGCTAATTACCGACGAATTTCCGTCGCTAATCCGTCGCTAATTCCGTTGTTAATTTCATTATAAATTCCGTCGCTAATCCGTTGCTAATACCACTTTTCAGCGACGGAAAAATTCCGTAGCTAAATTTCCGTCGCTGAAAATCAATTTTCTTGTAGTGGAATAAGTTATTATGTTTATTTTATGGCATTCTTTATATTGTATATATTATTGTTAATAAATTGTTGGGGCATTGTAGATAAGGGTTATGGCTTAATAAATGTTCCCTCATGCACACTTGCACTTGCATCTGCATAACATGAGCTCTATACCCGAGTTCAGTCCTTCTTAGGAGGGAGTAGAGTACCTTTGCTCTCGTGAGGTAATCACCTCCGCAATGGTAATCGAAATACTCCCACTCAAATTAAATCTTACTAGTCCAGTGTGGATGACAGTAAGGTATAATTTGGGAACCTTTTAACCTTTTAGAGACCTAAACCAGCATTTAGAGAATCTTAAGTCCAATCTTAGAGCCATGCTTGATTTTTGAAATTAGGACACAAGAGGGAACATTATTTGACCCCGTTTCTCGTATCAATAATAAAGGTACTGTGAATTTTGGTTTGAATTGTCCATAATTTAAGTTTTTGAAATCTTTCTTGTTTTTCAAAAAAGATTTAAAAAAAATAATAATAAAATTGTGGAAAGAGATTTTGTAAAATAAAAAGAAAAAAATCTAAGTTTTTTTTAATAAAAAAGTGTGAGAAAAACAATAAAACAAACTTTTCTTTCAAAACAATGAGAATGATTTTTCTTGGAGAATAAAAAGAGGAGAGGGATTTCTTTCAAAGATATAGATATAAAAATGGAAATAAATAGAAAAATGTGCTTTATAAAGCAATAAAAAAGAGAGTTGACATTTTTCTAAATAAAGGTAAAATAGAGTTAACAAAATCTTTCATTGATTTTTCCTTTTTCCTTTTCTGAATAATTTTGAAAGAATAAGTTGACAAAAAAAATATTTTTTTTATTTTTAGGTTGTATAGGAGTTTTAATGAAAATATAAAATAAAAATTTTTTTTTTCCTTTTCTTGATTATCTCATAAAAAAAAATTTGAACAAAAAGATGTCAGCAAAAAATTATCCTTGAATTTGTGTGGAAAAGAATTAAAAAAAAAAATAAAAATAGTTTGATTTGGAATAAAATTGAAATAAAGTTAATTTTTGAAAAAAGAATCGATAGGGGATGTGAATTTTAGGAAAAATAAAAAATAAAAAGAAAATTTTAGTGATAAAAGAAAAAATTTGATTTGGAATAAAAATGAAATAAAATCAATTTTTAAAAAAGAATAGAATAGGGAATGTGAATTTTATTTTTTTGAAAAAAAATAGAAAATAAAAAAAAATTTTGATGATCAGAGAAAAATGATTTCTAGAAAAATGAAGAAGAATGCTCAGGTTTAGTTAGGAATTTCATCTTTCTTGCATGATTGGATTAAAGAATAATAAGATTAGTGTCTAGGTATTGTGAATACAAATATTCGTTTTTCTCAAACATGTTAGGGACATGTATCATTTTAATTCATTTCATCATCATTGTGTATATATATGTTGATATTCATGTCATGTGCATTTTAGAATCATGAAAGTTAGGTGAAATAAAACAAAATTTAATCTTCATTACCACTGCATTGTGTATAAATTACATTTTGTATAAACATGTCCTTCATCATGCCTTGTTATTGTGTCATGTCCTGAACATTTTACATAGCATTTCATGGGTAAAAAAAAAAATGTTCTTTCCTACTAAGAATTGAAAACACAAAAAAAAAGAAAGAAAGAGTTTTTGGTATAGTTTAAGATTATTCTTCAATTTCCTTAACTTGTGTCAAACTTGACCTCTTAAGTTAATAAGTGAATATGATAAGTAAGGGGCAAATTTCAGTTTGAACTTTGGTATACATTTTGCATTGTTGCATCACATTTCGTAGATAAGTCTTTGAGAAACTAAACTAAGTCTTTTACAATTTTGAATTTGTTTATTCTTTCAATTTTATTTTTATCAAATTTGTGTACATGTGCTATTGATTGATTATTTTCATTGAAATTATTCCTCCCTAAGATTTGGTTAAAGTGAAGACCTAAACATCTAACATGTAAAATCAGGAAACTTAGAGAAAAGTAAAAAAAAAAGTAAAAAAAAAAGGAAGTAAAAATTGTTCCATACATATGCAAATAACATGATTTTCATAAAATTCACATCATACACTTGTTATACTTCAGTAAATATGTCAATACTCTTCATTTTTCGAGAAAGAAAAGAAGAAAAAATTTGTTTGTTCCAAAAAAATCTTGAAAGAAATAAGATAAGGTTTTTCTAATTAGAAAATTGTGGTAATAAGGTTCAAGGCCTCTCGACCATCAAAGGTTACAAAGCAGTCCGGGGCTCTCACTCGAGTATAGACCATGGAAGAAGGACAGGCTAGGCGAATGGAGAAAATAGAAAAGGCGCAAGAAGAGATGAAGGGGCAATTGGCTGCAATGATGGAGATGATGACCAAGATGAGTAAAGGAAAGGAGCCAGTGCAGGAAGCAACTACCCAAGAAAGGTGGGCACAAAATGGTGGACGTCCATATCCACATAGTCCCATTCCACCCCAAGTCCATACTTCACAGCATACGCCATTTTCAAGGCATGACAATCCAAACCCTAGTAGGAAGCCATCAGACCCGATCTCTGTCCATGATTCAGAGGATCCTAAAGAACAGGAGAAATTGAAGATGGGTGTATCAACAATGAAAGAGAATTTAGAGCCTCGAACAAAGTTAGATCTCCTTGAAGAGAGGTTACGAGCTATCGAAGGGATGAATTTATATGGTTCTTTGGAGGCGAGTGAGCTCTGTTTGGTACCGGGTGTAGTTATCCCACCAAAGTTCAAAGTTCCAGATTTTGAAAAGTATGATGGTACCAAATGCCCGACAACTCATATTAAGATGTATTGCCGAAAAATGACTGCATATGCTCAGAATGATGAATTATTGGTGCATACTTTTCAAGACAGTTGTTGACACCTAATTTTGTCTCGTTTTTATTATTATTATTTTATTTTTATTTTTATTTTTATTATTAGTTTTTATTATTATTATTATTATTATTATTATTATCATTATTATTATTATTATTATTATTATTATTTTTATTATTTTATTATTTTATTTTATTTTACTTTATTTTATTTTTTTTCTTTTCTTTCTGTTTGCTCGTTTTTCTTCTTTCTGTTTCTTCCGGTTCTTTCTTTCCTTCTTTTTCAACCACATTTAATGAAATGAAGACCCAAAACCGACCGACACCCATCAACCCACTGACCGGCAACTGGTTTAGGCTAAAACCACCGTTGCTAGCCCACCAAATTCCACAAAAGATCTACCCGAATCCACCGCAACCTACCATTTCTGACACCCCTATTGCTAACCAAGATAATTGCTTTGACTCTAATGCACTAAGTTGATTAAAAAAGTGTTCTTCGATCTGTTTAAAGGAGGGGGCTTCTGCAAAAAAAAAAAAAAGGCACCAACAGAAACACTCCAACAGAAACCCTAAGCCGCTGCTACCACCATCATCACCGTCATCATCATCCTCGTCACCACAGAAACCCAAACGCCACCCCAAAGACACCAACCACCATCACTAAGACCACAGCAAGCCCTAACCCAGATCTAGAAATCCCAAACCCGAGACCCCCAAAACCCTAGATCTAAGATCTAGATCCCCACCTGCAAAAAGAAAAGAGGCAAACCAGAACAAAAAACAACCAAACATCCACCAGATCTAACCAGAATTTAAAAAAAAAAAAGGAAAAGCTTTCGGAGGGTTAGATCTATAGGGTTAGGATTATTTTCGGAGAAAACGGAGGTTAGGTCGGAGGAGAGGGAGACGAGGGAAGTGTTTTTGGTGTGTCGAGAGTACTACCGGCGATCGGCGTACGGCGGCGCACGGTGGCCGCAATCGCCCGGTGAAGGAGAGGTTGAGAGGATTTTGGGAAGTTTTTTTGGGAAGATCGGTGAAAATGAATAAAAAAAAAAGTAGCCTTTTTATAGAGCAGCAAAACGCTGCGTTTTGAAGCCCCTGGACCCGCGCTCCAGCCCGACCCGGATCCGAGATCCGCGCGACCCGACCAGCGACCCGACTCCGCTCCGCCCCTCACGCGACCCGCGCTCCAACCCGACCCGATTTCGGATCCGACCGCGACCCGCCCCGTTTTGGTATTTTTTTTCTCTCTTTTTCTTTATTTTATTTATCCATTTATTTATTAATTATGGCAAAAAAAATAATAATAAAATAGAAAATATAACAAAGCAAAAATAAATAAATAAATAGTATAATACAATATATAAAAATAGAATAAAATAAAATGAACACATAGTTCTAAAAGAAAAAATAAATAAATGTAAAATGTGTAAAATACATAGTATGTAAATTTTATAAAATACATATGTTAATAAATATAAAAAAATGTATGAATATATAGTTTTAAAATATATGTAAATAAATGTGTAAAATAAATACATATAAATATATAAAATATATAGCTTTAAAACATATGAATATATATTATACATAGAATATATAAATAAATATATAAAAATGTATATATACATAAATTATATATAAAAACATATTTTTAAAATAAAAATAAGTTTTTATTAGATAAATGAAATGTGGGTTGAGGAAAAAAATAATAATAATAAATGAAGAATAATAATAAAATAAATAAAATAAGTAGGGAATCCCGATGATAAGTCTTCGTTGAACTCGCAAGTAGCGATTCTTCGAAAAACTTTAGGTGAGGGGAATTATATCGAATGTTACCAGAGTATTGAGATATTCGGTATTATTCATCAATATCCGATTTCATATTTATTTTTTTAAAAAAAAAAAGAAGAAAAAGATCAAAAATAAAATGTATAAATAAATATATAATAAAGAGTTTTGACAAATAAAAAGTGTTTAGAGAAATATTAATTAAGTGAAAACTAATAAAAATAAAAGAGGCAATAAAAACAATCGAGGGAAATAAACAAAAGGGGATTTTTAGAATTATATATATATAAAAAAAATAATATAAAAATTAATCATAGTAAATTTTTCAAAAGTAAAGAATGATAGTTAAAATAATTAAATAAGTAATAACAGAATTTTAGTAAAAAGGAATAATTAAAAGAATCAAGATAATAAATATTAATTTTAAAATAAAAGTTCCGATGATGGGATGTCATGAAACTCACAAGTAGTGATTTCTTGACTGATCCCTAGGTGAGAAGAATCTACTAAATGTTACCAGAGTATTGGGATATTTAGTATGATTTTTCAATAATTTACATTTTTTTATTAAAAATAAAAATAAATGATTTTTTTTAAGAAAGGAAAAGGAAATTAATAAAATTTAAACTTAAATGAATATTTCCGATGATGGGATGTCATGAAACTCACAAGTAGTGATTTCTTAACTGATCCCTAGGTGAGAAGAGTCGTACTAAATGTTACCAGAGTATTGGGATATTTAGTATGATTTTTCAATAATTTAATTTTATTTATGTATAAAAAATAAATAAGTTTTTAAAAGAAAATTAAAAAAGGAAATTAAACAATAAAAATTAAATTTTAAAATAAATATATTTTTAAAACAAATCAATATAAATAAATAAATAAATAAATAATAAAATTTAAATTTAATTAAATAGTTTTCCGATGATGGGATGTTATGAAACTCACAAGTAGTGATTTCTTAACTGATCCCTAGGTGAGAGAAGTTCGTTAAGTGTTACCAGAGTATTGGGATACTTAGTGTAATTTTTCAATAATAAAATTTTTATTTAAAATAAATAAAGAAATATTTATATAAAAAATTAAAAAATTCATTTGCATCATTCATTATCTGTTTGCATCATTTGCATTCATAATAATTTTTGAAACGAGTGTGAATCTTCTGATGATGAGATTCTATAGAACTCACAAGTAGTGATTCTTAAGAAATCTCTAGGTGAGGAAATTATCCGAAATGCTACCAGAGTATTGGGGTACTTCGGAATAATTTTCAATACAAAATATTTTCACTTATTTCAAATAAAAAATAATATTTAAATGTTTCAAAATTAAAAAGAACAAAATTGATTGTAATAAAAATATGAATTATTTTTAAATATCAATTCAAGACCATTTCATTAAAACTAAAGGATAACACATGATTATTATGGTACCGTTTTTTAACGGGCGTCGTGGGGGTGCTAATCCTTCCCCACGCGTAACTGTACCCCCGAACCCAATTTTTGTTTCGCAGACCAAAAGATTATCTTTTTAATAAAACTTAATTAATTTTGAGATTTTGTTGAAAAGATAAACATTTTCAGGTGGCCAATCACACCTAATAAAAAAGATTGGTGGCGACTCCCATTTTTGTTTTTAAACGCTTTTCCGAAAATCGTCGAGCGCGAAACCGTTACGACAGCTTCCAATTTGTTTTTTTTTTAACGTTTTTCCAAAATCGTCGAGCGCGAAGCCGTTACGACAGCTTGGCGACTCCACTGGGGACTTATAGGAGGGTCAAACCATTGAATAACCATATGGTATCTGAAATTTTAATTTGGTAGTCTTGGTTGACATTTAAATTTAATCTTCTTTCTAAAAAAAAATGAAAAGAAAAAAAAAGGGGAAAAGTGAAATAAAATAAAATCTACGTAAATAAATAAAAACTCCATTTCATCCATTTTAATCATTTGATTCATTGCATTTTTTTTGTATGAAATTGTTGTTGAATAAATAAAGTAGAACATATACTCATTGTTGCATGCATCAATGCATTCACATAACATGAGCCCTACACCCGGGTTCCGTCCTCCTTAGGAGGGAGTAAAGTAGCTATGCTCTCGTGAGGTAATCACCTCCGCAATGGCAAGTGAAATACTCCCACTCAGATCTGTTCCTTACTAGTCCAGTGTGGACGACAGTATGGAATGATTTGGGAACCTTGTAGATATGTGAAACCTTAAATCAGCATATAGTATGTTGTGAGGAGACCAACCTAGGATAGAGCCATTCCTTCCTTTTTATGAGAGTGACCTTTGATAGGACATAAATAAGCATCACATCCTTTATCTGCTTTTATTTCCATGTTTATATTGTTTATGCACATACTGATTTGTATTTATTTTTCTGTTGTCCCTTGCATGAATCTTCTTGCATCACATAGTCACATAAGGGGATATTTTAACCATGGCTCTTGGCAACGAGGAATTTTTCACTGAATTCATAGAAAGGCTAGCTTGTTCGTCGTCTGTGAATGTTCCGTGTGATTCCTAGCGGGAGGTACGAATTTGGTCTGAAAAAGTTCAACAAGTGAAAGGAGACTGCTTGACTGGGAATTTCATGCCCTCACTCCCACAAGAAGTGAATCTAAACCTCCAACAAAATAATCTAATAGATTTAGCCAACTTATGGGATCAAATTAGTCAAGAAGGGAAGAAGGATTTCCATGAAAAATATGGCCAAATAGAGTTTTTGATTGCTGTAAAAGTCGAAGAACCATTGATCAGAGCTGCTATTCAGTTTTGGGATCCCTCTCATAGGTGCTTCTCTTTCAACGGAATGGACTTGACACCCACGGTAGAGGAGTACTCGGTCCTGTTAAGTATTGACCTGAAAAGTCCGGATAAAATCTGTCCAAAAACCAAAATCCGGATACCGCAAAAAGCTAGCCAAGCTTATGGGAGTCAGACCGGAAGACATAGACTCTCATAAAAAGGAGAAGGGATCCAATGTTTGTATACCCTGGGATTTTCTTCGTGCATTTATCAAGGGACATCTTAGTGACCAGCAAGGATTGGCGGCTTTTGCTTTAGCGATCTATGGTTTGATTATCTTTCCTAAGGTGTTAGGGCACATTGAAGTAGCAGTGATAGACTTCTTTGAGCAAATTGAGAATAATGGGAATCCAGCACCTGCCATACTAGCGGAAACCTTCAGGTCACTGAATTACTGTAGGAGGAATGGAGAAGGGCGATTTGTGGGATGCGCACAGTTACTGCATGTTTGGGCCAAAAGTCATTTTAAATGTGAGGAAAAGGCTTTCAAGAGAACTTTCCTACATCATCGTGCTCCAGTTAAAGAGTTCTGTAACAGTAAGTGGCCAAAACCGAAAAGTAAGGAAGAATGGGTGGATTTTTTGCAAAGACTTGAGGAAAAACAGATTACATGGATGACACCTTGGATGCCTCATGTACCGGTCTTATATCGATGCGGAGAAGAATCATGGGTGCAACTTCTGGGACCATGGGGAGTGATAAGCTATGCGCCACTTATGGTGCTAAGACAGTTTGGAGCTAAACAATTCATTCCACTAACACATGGGCTTAGTGATTCGGAGTTTTCTTATGGTGTGCCAAAGGCAATGAAAAAAGGAGAGCAAGTGGTCCGATCATGGAAACAAGCACGAAGAATCAACCTTGGACCCCTCTCTGATAAAGCTACCCCGGAATACCTGGTGTGGAGGGCAAAGCAAGTAAGGGAGGTGGTGTTTCTCTCGAGAGAACACAGCATGCCTTTAGAACCAGAAGAAGAAGTATCTGAGGTCGAAATCGCTAGGCAGCAGTTCAAGAAAGATGAGGAAAGGTGGAAGCAAGAGAATTTGAGGCTTCGGAGAGAGATGGAACAACTCAAGTACGAGGTAGAGATGCGAGAAGCCAAGCTTAAGAAGATCCAACATGAACACCACGTCACCAACAAGGATCTCAGAAATCTGCACCTAGAGAACAAGAAGTTGAGATCCGAAATGAGGGTTGGAGGAATCATGCAAACTTCAAATGAAAGAAAAAGAGAATTAGAAGACTTGCACAAAAGGGTAGAACACTGGGCACACAAAGCCAAGAAGAGTGAAAAAGAAGTGGTCTATTTGTCCCAAGAACGACAAAATTGGGAAGGCATGTACTCAGCAAGTGCGAGGAAGTTAGCCCAATGTCAGAAAGAAAATGAGGAACTAAAGGAGAAGCTGAAAAAAGGAAAGCAAGTCGAGGTAGATGATGAAAAAGTTACATTGCAGCAAAAGGTTCAAATGCTAGAAGAGCAGTTACAAGAACATAAGAACCACATCAAAGTAATAATAGAAGATTGGGAACGAAGTGAAAACAACTGGAGTTATGGATATGACATGGCACAGGATGCAAGCATGACATGGAGAGTGGGAAGCCTCGGGAGACAGCAATACATAGAGCATATGGCCACTCAAGTTTGCAAAGCTGTGACAAAGGCGAGGGAAATGGTTGATAGAGCCGAAACATTGAGACAAGAAATCCCCCCAACAGAAAAGCACGGGCAAAGGCTGCTGAACTTTTTAGATGAAGCTAAGGACCAATATCAGCAAGTTAGTCGTTTTTATGGATTTAATCGGAATATGATTGGAATGTAACAAATGACTTGTTGAATGAATGAAAGTTCCTTTTGTTGAAATTGTTATGGCTTAAATATCCCTTAAAGTATCATTCATTTTGCATCACACTCATTCATCACATTCATTCATTCCTTCATATAGTCTACATAAAACGTAATATTTTAGAGATTGCATCATGTAGTAATTAGTTTCTTATTGTGGTAATCAAGATTCAAGGGTAGCTTCAACATTCAAGATTCCAGCCCAAATTCCCAAACACTCATACAATACCCGGTCACGCTTAAGAGCAATGGAGGAAGAACATGGTAATAGGATGGATAGGATGGAGAAAGCGCAAGAAGAAATCCGAGGGCAGTTAGCCGCTTTAATGGAAATGATGACAAGAATGAACCGAGAGAAAGAAGTGGCTAGAGAAATACCTAACCCAGGGACAGATCAGCCTCGGGAAGATGATGATCCCCAATACCCTCCAGGGTTTACCCCATTTCATGCCCAATTCTCACAAGGCATACCTCCACCCCCACCTCCTCCACAGCCTATGGGCAGCTACGCTTACGTGTATCCGGGAGCACCGAGCACCTCAGCACAACCTCATATCACAGTACCTATACCTCCCACTCAAGGGACAAGACCTGCGGATCCAATTCAAGTCCCTGACTTAGATGATCCAAGAGAGCAAGAGAAATTGAAGGGTAGCGTGTCGGAGGTAAAAGGGGATTCCGACTCTAAAAAGTTCAGCATTATAGAGGAAAGGCTGCGGGCCATCGAGGGCAGTGATTTCTATGGGTCAGTGGATGCAATGGGATTGTGCTTAGTTCCAGATGTGGTGATCCCCCCTAAGTTTAAGACTCCTGAGTTCGAGAAGTACGATGGGACCAAGTGCCCCATCACTCACGTGACAATGTATTGTCGCAAGATGGCCGCTTATAACCATGATGACAAGCTGTTGATACATGTGTTTCAGGATAGCCTCACGGGGTCCGCTGCTAGATGGTATGTGCAGCTAGATGGTACGCGTATTCATAGTTGGAGCGACTTGGCTAGGGCATTTATTGCTCAGTACAAGCATGTCACAGATATGGCCCTAGATAGATTGTCCTTGCAGAACATTGAGAAGAAGGCTAATGAAAGCTTCAAGGAGTATGCTCAGCGTTGGAGAGACTCGGCAGCACAAGTCCAACCACCTCTGACTGAGAAGGAGATTACAGTACTATTTGTTAATACTCTGAAGGCCCCCTATTATGAACGTATGATAGGGAACACAACAAAGAATTTCGCTGACATGGTCATCACTGGTGAAATAATCGAGAACGCAATTAAGAGCGGGAAGTTGGAAAGCAGTGATTCAAAGAAAGGTGGGTTATCCAAGAAGAAGGAGGTTGAAACCAAGGCAGTCACCCACACAACACCTCGGTATAGAGGAAGTGCACCTTACTCGCCCCGGTTTCAGCCACAACCTCAACCTTACCCAAATTACCAACCCTATTTCCCAACCACAAACAATGTCTCGTACACTCCTTACCAAAATTCCTTCCAACCACAGACATTTCAACCAAATCTTCGCCCTCCAACACCTTACTATACACCAACACCCACAGCCCAACCTTACCAGCCAAACAGTAACCCAACTGCTAACCAAAGGCCTCCCCGAAGAAATATTGAAAGGCCTCCTATTGATCCTATCCCCATGTCATACACAGACTTATTCCCGCAACTTGTGAAAGGCCACATGATTGCCCCTCTTTTCATGGAGCCAATGAAACCACCTTTTCCAAGATGGTATGACCCCAACGCTCGATGTGACTACCATGGTGGGAACCCGGGTCATTCAACAGAGAACTGCACAGCTCTAAAATACAAGGTGCAAGATTTGGTCAAGTCAGGGAGATTGACTTTTTCCAAGGAGATGGAGCCAAGTATCAATGCTAACCCACTGCCCAGCCACAGTGGAGGATCAGTTAGTGTAGTTGAAGCTCGGGGGAAGTGTCTCACAAAGAAACACGTGGAGGAGGTTGAGACTCCAATGAGCCTAGTTTTCGATGTTCTCACCAATGCCAAGATGATTCAGCCTGCACTGTGGGAATTGAAAGACCATCAAGATGAATTTGACTCAGATCAAATATGTGAATATCATAGAGGATCTGTGGACCATTCTATCCAAAATTGTCATCAATTTCGACAAGTGGTCCAGTCCATGATGGATTCGTTCTTAATAGAGTTTTATACGAAGGAGGAGGGAGATGTAGTAAGCACTGCCTCAGATGAATCTTCGGGATGTGATTACCCGTGGGGAAAGCCAATGACAGTGTTTTACAAAGAGAAGCCAAGTCCCAAACAGGAGGAATCTAGCCTTATCACTCCTCCAACCATGACAATCAAAATTCCGAGCTCTTTTCCTTATAAAAGCAACAAGGCTGTACCTTGGAAATATGAGTTCAAAGCAGTGATTGAAGGGGCAAGCAACATGGGCTCAGATCAGCCAATTATGCCAGATAATGCAAAAATCAGTGGAGTAGGAGGAATTACACGTAGTGGGAGATGCTATACACCGGAAATGCTAGAAAGGGTCCGAAAAGGAAAAGCAAAGGAAGGAGAAGAGGATGGTAAGATGAAAAAAGGAGGGGAACAAGCTTTAGGGGAAAAACTACAAGAGCCGGTGTCGGACGAAGATGCAAGGGAGTTTTTAAAGTTAATCAAGCACAGTGAGTATAGTGTAGTCGAGCAATTGAACAAGATGCCTGCTCGAATTTCACTATTATCTTTGCTGCTGAATTCTGAATCTCACCGGAACGCCTTAATGAAGGTTTTGAATCAAGCCTATGTGCCTCATGATATCCCGGTTGACAGTATGGACCAGTTAGCGGGAAATATAACAGCGGCAAACTTTATATCTTTTACCGATGACGAAATTCCACCGGAAGGGCGAGGGAGCATTAAGGCCTTAAACATCACTACCAGCTGCAAGGGCCACACAATTGCCAAAGTTTTGATTGATAATGGGTCGTCGATCAATGTCATGCCTATCACCACACTAAAAAAGATGCCTGTTGACCTGTCTTACATACAACCGAGTAACATGGTTGTGAGGGCGTTTGATGGTTCTAGAAGAGACGTGATAGGTGATATAGAAATCCCGATTGACATAGGGCCGGTTACTTTCAATGTCCAATTCCAAGTGATGGATATTTCCCCGTCCTACAGTTTCCTGCTGGGGAGACCATGGATCCATATGGCGGGCGCTATTCCTTCGTCATTACACCAGAAAGTAAAATTTGTCGTTAGTGATAAACAAGTATCTGTTTCAGGAGAAGAAGACCTTTCAATCACGAAACCTTTGTCTGTACCCTACATTGAGGCAGCCGAGGAAGCATTAGAGTGTTCTTTCCGGGCCTTTGAGATAGTGAATGCAACATATGTGGGAGAAGGAGCAAGAATACCCACCCCTCAGTTGTCAACCACTACTAAGATGATTGTTAAACAGACACTGCAAAAGGGCTGGCGTGTCGGAAGAGGCTTAGGGAAAAATCTCCAAGGATATAAGAAGCCTGTGAGGATTGAGGAGAACAAAGACAGGTTTGGTCTCGGATACAAGGCCACGGGTTTGGAGAGAAAGAAGATTCTGGAAGAGAGAAGGAAGAAAAGAATAGCCCGCCTCCGAGGATACGAAGAAGAATCGGAGAAGATGGTGATCCCGTACCTCTATGATACTTTTCGCTTTGGCGGATGTTATCACCCTGATTCATTAGAGGCAGTGGAAGCAATACCTAGGATAAAAGGATCTTCTCGTGGGTTCCTAGTCTAAAGGGGTGCATGGAGAAATGACAGCTTTTGTTATAGAAATGATGGTGTTGTTGGGCACAGAGCTGAAAGACTGGATTGTTGAAAGGATACCTTCTATCTTTTTGTTTTTCTTTTTAATGTAGTAAGGTAGATTATCAACATCTTGGTTTAGAGAACTCTAGAAGATTTTTTGTAAACTTGATCTTCATCATCATTTCAATAAATTAACAAGTTCAATGCATTTCGAGTACTTTCTTTCCATCCATCATCATTTCTATGACTGTTCTTCTTTTCATTCACTACAATTGGTAAGAACAACCAACCATATCTGTCAAATTTTTACTTTTTCAGGAAAATGAATAATGAATGTGAAGATAACCTTAACAGCTATCCGGGGTTTGATTTTGAAAATTCTATGCATATTGGTGAACTCGATAACAATGTAGATTCAGACGATGATGCTTTGTCTCCAGATCTATTGAAAATGATTGAGCAAGAGAAAAAACTAATTGAACCCCACAAAGAAGTAATTGATATGGTTAAATTAGGGGATGATGAGAACGTCAAAGAAGTCAAAGTAGGCACAGCACTTCCATTGGTTGAGAGGCAAAGGCTAGAGGAATTACTTCGTGAGTATGTCGATGTGTTTGCTTGGTCTTATCAAGATATGCCCGGGTTAAACACTGACGTTGTGGAGCACCGTCTGCCTTTGAAAACAGAATGTAGGCCGGTACAACAGAAGCTTAGGCGTATGAAGCCCGAGATGTTGTTGAAGGTGAAGGAAGAAGTAAAAAAGCAATTCGATGCAGGGTTCTTAAAGGTAGCCAAGTATCCGGAATGGGTGGCTAACATAGTCCCGGTACCGAAAAAGGATGGCAAAGTAAGGATGTGTGTAGATTATCGGGACTTAAACAGAGCTAGCCCTAAAGATAATTTCCCATTGCCTCATATCGATACCCTGGTGGATAATACGGCCCAACACTACATGTTTTCGTTCATGGATGGTTTTTCAGGCTACAATCAGATTAAAATGGTCGAGGATGACATGGAGAAAACCACTTTTGTGACAGTTTGGGGCACATTTTGCTACAAAGTTATGCCTTTCGGTTTAAAGAATGCTGGGGCCACCTACCAAAGAGCAATGGTAACTCTCTTTCATGACATGATGCATAAAGAGATAGAGGTGTATGTAGATGACATGATTGCCAAGTCTCGAGGAGAAGAGGATCATATAGCCAACCTTCGAAAGCTGTTCAAAAGGCTATGGAAGTTTCAGCTCAAGTTAAACCCTGCCAAATGCACTTTTGGCGTTAAATCGGGAAAGTTATTAGGGTTTGTAGTCAGCGAAAAGGGAATTGAAGTGGACCCGGACAAAATCAGCGCAATACAAAATCTGTCGCCTCCACGCACACAGAAGGAAGTAAGAGGCTTTTTGGGAAGATTGAACTATATTTCCCGTTTCATCTCGCAACCTACGCTTAAATGTGATCCCATTTTTAAGTTGCTTCGGAAACAAGACCCGGGAGAATGGAATGAGGCATGCCAAGAGGCTTTTGAAAAGGTGAAAAGGTATTTGTCAAATCCACCTGTTCTAGTACCGCCGACGGCTGGAAAACCCTTGTTGCTATACATGACTGTCAATAAACACTCTATGGGATGCGTACTGGGTCAACATGATGATACGGGCAAGAAAGAACGGGCTATCTACTACTTGAGCAAGAAGTTCACTGATTACGAGGCCAAGTACACTACAATAGAAAAAATGTGTTGCGCATTGGCTTGGATTGCTCGTAGATTGAGGCAGTATATGTTGTACCATTCGACTTGGTTGATAGCTAGGTTGGATCCCCTCAAGTACATCTTTGAGAAACCATCATTGTCAGGCAGACTAGCTAGATGGCAAGTTATGCTTTCTGAATATGACATCGTGTACGTGTCTCAAAAAGCAGTCAAAGGTGGGGCAATAGCCGACTTTCTCGCAGATCGTGCTACCGACGAATATGAGCCCATCAAGCTAGATTTTCCAGATGAAGATAATGTCTGTCTTTCAAGCAGAAAAGGAAGAGCCCGACAGCAAACCATGGAAAATGTTCTTTGATGGCGCCTCCAACGCCTTAGGACATGGAATCGGGGCAGTTTTAATATCTCCAAATGGAAAGTATTACCCGTCCACAGCCAGATTAAATTTCAACTGCACCAACAACATGGCTGAATACAAAGCTTGTGCAATGGGCTTAGAAGCTGCAATCGAGAGGGGAATCAAGAACTTGGAAGTTTATGGAGATTCAGCGCTGGTTATTTATCAGTTACGAGGTGAATGGGAAACAAGGGATCAGAAGCTAGTTCAGTACCAGAAGTACATAGCTGACCTTGTACAACAATTTGACGATATCACCTTCCAGCATTTATCTCGAGAAGAAAACCAGATTGCCGATGCCTTGGCAACACTAGCTGCGATGTTTAAAATGGAGACAGAAGCAAATGTTTCACCAATCAAACTGCGCATGAGAGATTCTCCAGTCCACTGTTCTAGTATTGAAGAGGAAGCGGATGGACAACCTTGGTATTATGACATCATGCAATACCTTAAGAGTCAACAATACCCAGAGCATGCATCGGAGAATGATAAAAAGATCCTTAGAAGATTGGCAATGGGATTCCTCGTCGATGGAGACGTTTTGTATAAAAGAGGTAGAGATCAGATGTTGTTGAGATGTGTAAAAGCGTCTGAAGCCAAAAGGATTCTGGAAGAGGTACACGATGGAACTTGTGGGGCACATGCAAATGGTCATTTCATGGCTAGACAGATTATGAGGGCGGGCTATTATTGGACTACACTAGAAAGAGATTGCATAGATTATGCTAGAAAATGCCACAAGTGTCAAATCTATGCTGACAAAATTCAAGTTCCCCCGACATCACTGAACGTTATGGCACCACCATGGCCCTTCTCTATGTGGGGAATGGATGTGATTGGACCCATCTCTCCTAAGGCATCAAATGGGCATAGATTCATTTTCGTGATGATAGATTACTTTACCAAATGGGTTGAGGCTGCATCTTATGCGAATGTGACTAAGTCAACTGTTTGTAAGTTCCTAAAGAAGGAGGTAATATGTCGGTACGGGCTCCCAGAAAGGATCATATCAGACAATGCCCTCAACTTGAACAATGACATGATGAAGGAAGTATGTGCACAGTTCAAGATCAGACATCACAACTCAGTTCCGTATCGTCCGAAGATGAATGGAGCTGTTGAGGCTGCTAACAAGAATATCAAAAGGATTGTGGGAAAAATGACAAACACATACAAAGACTGGCACGAGAAGCTACCATTTGCTTTGCATGCCTATAGAACATCAGTACGTACTTCTACTGGGGCAACTCCTTTTTCTCTAGTTTACGGTATGCGGTGCTGCCTGTTGAGGTAGAAATTCCCTCCCTAAGAGTCTTAATGGAATTAGACTTAGATGAGGCTGAATGGATTCGAAGTCGCTTTGAACAACTGAATCTAATAGAAGAGAAAAGGCTCACAGCACTATGTCATGGGCAGATGTACCAGAAAAGAATGATGCGAGCCCATGATAAAAAGGTTCGACCCAGATGTTTTCGTGAAGGGGAATTAGTATTGAAAAGAATTCTCCCAAACCACCATGATAATCGAGGCAAATGGACACCAAATTGGGAGGGACCATATGTGGTGAAAAGAGCGTTCTCAGGTGGAGCGTTGATCTTAACTGAGATGGATGGGAATGATCTGCCTAACCCAATAAATTCCGATGTTGTGAAGAAATACTATGCTTGAAGAAAAAAAAAAGAGAAGAGAAAAAAGAAAAATAATAATAAAAAGAAAAAAGAAGAAGAAAAAGAAAAAAAAACAAAAAAACAGAAAAGGAAAATGAAGGGAGAATTCAAACTGAAAACCCTATCATCACGTATTAAGTTTCGAAAAACCTAATAGCTAGACACTAAAATCAAAGGAGTCGCCACCAACCATTCTAACCTAGGTGTGATTGGTCACCTAATCAAACTAAGGATAAGGCTTGGTCTACGTTCAAAAATACTAGGGTTCGGGAGTACGGTTACGTGTGGGGAAGGATTAGCACCCCCACAACGCCCATCCTAAAATGGTACCAACTAGTTTTAGGTTACCTTTATAATTCACCTTGTGTTTATATTAATTTCAATATACTTATGTATTGGAAAAATTTCTAAGATTTTTCCAAAAATTTGGCTCCAATCTTAAAAATCTCCCTCACCTCAAGATGTTCAAGGAGTCTCAATTGACTTTCTCGAATTCCATCGTCGGACCAATTAAATATTTTATGAAACTCTTATTATATATATATTTTAAATTTGGCTCTAATATTGACTCCATATTAATTTCTATATTTTCTAAATCTTATTTTACATTATTCTTATCTATATGTTTTATTTATTCATTTATTTTATTTACTTAGAGAATAAATATGAATCATAGTTTATTAAAGGTTTTCTTAAAAGCGTCCCATCAATTTGGCTCGGCTTAAAAGAAATCTCTTCACCTAGAAATTTTCAAGGAGTCCTAATTGACTTTCTTGAAATTTCATCATTGACATAATTCATATATTTTCTATTTCCTATTTTTATTCTAAGCTATTTAGTTCATTTATTTATCCACTTGTCTATTTTTATTTAAATTTCTTTAATCTTAATCTTGATCTAATTTATTTTTATTTTATTTATTTCATTTATTTATATTTATTTAATAAACATGAATTATATTTTTATTGAAAATTCTTTCAAAAGTATTCCATCAATTTGGCTCAACTTAGGAAACAATCATCTCACCTAGAAATATCCAAGGAGTCTCGATTGACTTTCTTGGAATTTCATCCTCGGTATAATTCACATTTATTTCATTATTATCTAATCTTATTAATTACTAATTATTTTCAATCTAAGCTATTTCATTCTATTTATTTAATGTTTTCATCTAATTTATGTTCTTGTATTTATATTTATTTATCTATATTTATTTATATTTTTATTCACATTTAATTTACTAAGAATAAACATGTATTATAATTTATTGAAAATTCTTTCAAAAGTATTCCATCAATTTGGCTCAACTTAAGAAAGAATTTCCTCACCTAGACATTTTTAAGATGTCTCAATTAACTTTCTCAAAATGTCATCATCGGTATAATCATTATTTACATTAGAATTTTATAATTATCTCAATTGTAGAATGATATTTATCTTAAAATTTAATTGTAACTTTATAAATTTACTTCATAGAATTAATAATTATAAGCCCTACATGCTTGAAATTACTTTCCAAAATATGACAAACAAATAAACCTTTCTCAAATGATGCAAAATGCTAATACGTGCCATATACTATATATATATATATATATGTATATGTATATATGTATATGTATATGTATATAAGCATACCACCCACTATCAATTTATTAGCCAACTAAATCATGGAAGACCACTTAAAACATTTTCAAGTATTGTAAATGAATAAATGCTGCAAGTAATATGCGCCACATACACTGCCACCATCAATTCACTAATCAAGTAACTCAATCATGCATTAGCCAAGTAAATTAAATATATATATATATATTAAAAACAAACCTGTCTTTCTCTATCTCTTTTTCTTTTTACTTGCCCACGTAATTTCTTCACACAGCAACTTCAGTCCAAAAGCTTTGTAGCTGCTCACGGTGACCGCTTCCTCAGTTGCCTTGCTTTTTCGTTCCTTCTTTTTGGTTCTTTCCAACGGCAGTAAATGGTTTTCTTTGCAGCAACCAACAATGCAACAGAGTGACACCAAAGTCGTAGCAAACTGCTGAACCGTGATGGTGGTAAAGCAAGGCAGAGACGTGAGCAGGGAAGGTTGGCTGCAAGCAGACAGCAGCGGACAGGGCAGAGCAGGATCGTGGCAGCTGGGGTAGATGATGATGCAGGCTCGGCAAGGAGACAATACAGCAGATAGGGATGTCTGCGAGAGGTGCAACGAGGACAGCAACTTGGGTGATGATGATAGGAACGGACAACAGTTTTGGTTCATGCAGAACGGTGCGGCAAGCAACGATGGTAATGGAAACTGAGCAGGTCGACGATGATGATGATGGTGGTGGCTTACGGTGAAGCAACGTGGTGAAAATGAGTAGTGCTATGAAGGGCACGGGCTTTGGAGGTGTTGAGGGGCTAGTGAAGGTGTGGTACCGGGGATGATGGTGATATTGTAGAGCTAAGTTAAAGATCCCTACTGCAAGTCTGCCGTCTCAGTTAAATAGCAAAACTCCTCTCCCCCCTTTTTTTCTTCTTGTGTTGTTATTTAAATAGACCTAGCTTTTTTTTATTTTAGGTAATAAAAATCAAGAATCAATCTTTTAGGAAATTTTTAGATTTCAAGAATCGGATCTTAAATCCGATATTAATTCTGATTTTTCTTTACACAAAATTTAAATTTCAATCTTTAATAGTCTCATTTAAATCTGCTTTCCTAGCAAAATTAATTCCGATTTCCTTCCCTTTTTATTATATTTTATAAAAATCAAAATCCAAAATTTATTTCTAAATCTAAAATAAAAGTAAAAAATAAAAATAAAAATTAAAGAAATCGATGATAAGATATATAAAAACTACTTAATTAAAAATGTTTGAAAAAGAACCGGACAAAAATGGTGTCTACAAACCCAAAAAGGGCAGTTGGATTAAAGGGGGATATCTAAGTTGAAAACCTGAAAAGGCGGCTTAGATGCGGAAAAGATCAACACCCGGAGATCGAAATCACACGGAACATGGCATCAGCCGGATGAACTCAGTGTGACAGGGGGCATCAACGAATTAGTTTTTTCCAAAGAAAACACCGGTTTGGTTCGTGAAGGGTTATCTAGACATTCATTGTTTGTTTTGGTCACCATTCCTTGAAATTCACCACTTGACCCTTGTGGCATTTGCTACCCAGCTATACTTTTGTTTTCATTGTCTCTTGTTTGTCTAATAACAAATGCTTTTCTTCCAAATTTTGTTGTTCTTTTGGTCATTACATAACTAACTGATAAAATGCAAAAAAGCATGGTGTTTGTTAACAAAATGAAATGAAGATGATGATTAAAATGATAATCTACCTGCTAACATTACTAAAGAAGAAGAAAAAGAAAGAAAAAGAGGAAGAATAGGAAAAGAGAAAAATAAGGGAATAAAACAAAGGAAATTGAAAATTGTGCCAAGTACATGTTGTGAATCAGCTCTGATTCGAAATTGGTGACAACTATTTTGTGAAACACGAGTGAAAAGATCAAAAGACACAAAAAGGACAATTCTGAGAATTTGATTACCACAATAGGAATTGCATGACTTTGTCAATACATGCATTTGCATTTCATTCACATTATGAAAAAAAAAAAAGCAAAACAAAACCAAAAAAACAGACAAAAGGACAAACAAAAAAGAGAAAGAAAGAAAGAAAAAAAAAGAAGAGAAAGAAAAATAGAAGAGGAAAAAGAAAAAAGGAAGAATTTAAAGTTTCATTGCCTCTGCTGCAAGAGGAGCTTTTCAGAAAGAAATTTAAAGTTTCATCGCCTCTGCTGCAAGAGGAGCACATTTCAGAAAGGAATTTAAAGTTTCATCGCCTCTACTGCAAGAGGAGCACATTCCAGGAAGAATTTAAAGTTTCATTGCCTCTGCTGCAAGAGGAGCTTTTCAGAAAGAAATTTAAAGTTTCATCGCCTCTGCTGCAAGAGGAGCACATTTCAGAAATGAATTTAAAGTTTCATCGCCTCTGCTGCAAGAGGAGCACATTCCAGGAAGAATTTAAAGTTTCATTGCCTTTGCTGCAAAAGGAGCATATTCCGGAAAAAAGAATTTAAAGTTTCATTGCCTCTGCTGCAAGAGGAGCTTTTCAAAAAGAAATTTAAAGTTTCATCGCCTCTGCTGCAAGAGGAGCACATTTCAGAAAGGAATTTAAAGTTTCATCGCCTCTGCTGCAAGAGGAGCACATTCCAGGAAGAATCTAAAGTTTCATTGCCTCTGCTGCAAGAGGAGCATATTCCAGAAAAAAAAAGAATTTAAAATTTCATCGCCTCTGCTGCAAGAGGAGCACTTTTCCAGGAAAAATTTAAAGTTTCATTGCCTCTGCTGCAAGAGGAGCATATTCCGGAAAAAAGAATTTAAAGTTTCGTTGCCTCTGGAGCACATTAAAAAAAATAATAAATAAATAAAATAAAGAATTTAAAGTTTCTTGGCCTCTGCTGCAAGAGGAGCACATTTCAAAAAGAAAAATTTAAGTTTCATGGCCTCTGTTGCAAGAGGAGCACATTCCAAGAAAATTTTAAAATTTCAATGCCTCTATTGTGGGAGGAGCACGTTTACAAAAAAAAAACCAAAAAAAGAAAAGAAAAGAAAAGAAAGAGATTAGGTTTTAAGCCGGACAAAATTAGTGTGTCTTTTGTCTTTGCTCTATTTCTGATCCTCAGCAATGAGCAAAGAGGGGCAGCTGTTGACACCTAATTTTGTCCCGTTTTTATTATTATTATTTTATTTTTATTTTTATTTTTATTATTAGTTTTTATTATTATTATTATTATTATTATTATTATTATTATTATTATTATTATCATTATCATTATTATTATTATTATTATTATTATTATTATTATTTTTATTATTTTATTATTTTATTTTATTTTACTTTATTTTATTTTTTTTCTTTTCTTTCTATTTGCTCGTTTTTCTTCTTTCTGTTTCTTCCGGTTCTTTCTTTCCTTCTTTTTCAACCACATTTAATGAAATGAAGACCCAAAACCGACCGACACCCATCAACCCACTGACCGGCAACTGGTTTAGGCTAAAACCACCGTTGCCAGCCCCCCAAATTCCACAAAAGATCTACCCGAATCCACCGCAACCTACCATTTCTGACACCCCTATTGCTAACCAAGATAATTGCTTTGACTCTAATGCACTAAGTTGATTAAAAAAGTGTTCTTCGATCTGTTTAAAGGAGGGGGCTTCTGCAAAAAAAAAAAAAGGCACCAACAGAAACACTCCAACAGAAACCCTAAGCCGCCGCTACCACCATCATCACCGTCATCATCATCCTCGTCACCACAGAAACCCAAACGCCACCCCAAAGACACCAACCACCATCACTAAGACCACAGCAAGCCCTAACCCAGATCTAGAAATCCCAAACCCGAGACCCCCAAAACCCTAGATCTAAGATCTAGATCCCCACCTGCAAAAAGAAAAGAGGCAAACCAGAACAAAAAACAACCAAACATCCACCAGATCTAACCAGAATTTAAAAAAAAAAGAGGAAAAGCTTTCGGAGGGTTAGATCTATAGGGTTAGGATTATTTTCGGAGAAAACGGAGGTTAGGTCGGAGGAGAGGGAGACGAGGGAAGTGTTTTTGGTGTGTCGAGAGTACTACCGGCAACCGGCGTACGGCGGCGCACAGTGGCCGGCAATCGCCCGGTGAAGGAGAGGTTGAGAGGATTTTGGGAAGTTTTTTTGGGAAGACCGGTGAAAATGAATAAAAAAAAAAGTAGCCTTTTTATAGAGCAGCAAAACGCTGCGTTTTGAAGCCCCTGGACCCGCGCTCCAGCCCGACCCGGATCCGAGATCCGCGCGACCCGACCAGCGACCCGACTCCGCTCCGCCCCTCACGCGACCCGCGCTCCAACCCGACCCGATTTCGGATCCGACCGCGACCCGCCCCGTTTTGGTTTTTTTTTTTCTTTTTTTTTCTCTCTTTTTCTTTATTTTATTTATCCATTTATTTATTAATTATGGCAAAAAAAAACAATAATAAAATAGAAAATATAACAAAGCAAAAATAAATAAATAAATAGTATAATACAATATATAAAAATAGAATAAAATAAAATGAACACATAGTTCTAAAAGAAAAAATAAATAAATGTAAAATGTGTAAAATACATAGTATGTAAATTTTATAAAATACATATGTTAATAAATATAAAAAAATGTATGAATATATAGTTTTAAAATATATGTAAATAAATGTGTAAAATAAATACATATAAATATATAAAATATATAGCTTTAAAACATATGAATATATATTATACATAGAATATATAAATAAATATATAAAAATGTATATATACATAAATTATATATAAAAAACATATTTTTAAAATAAAAATAAGTTTTTATTAGATAAATGAAATGTGGGTTGAGGAAAAAAATAATAATAAATGAAGAATAATAATAAAATAAATAAAATAAGTAGGGAATCCCGATGATAAGTCTTCGTTGAACTCGCAAGTAGCGATTCTTCGAAAAACTTTAGGTGAGGGGAATTATATTGAATGTTACCAGAGTATTGGGATATTCGGTATTATTCATCAATATCCGATTTCATATTTATTTTTTAAAAAAAAAAAGAAGAAAAAGATCAAAAATAAAATGTATAAATAAATATATAATAAAGAGTTTTGACAAATAAAAAGTGTTTAGAGAAATATTAATTAAGTGAAAACTAATAAAAATAAAAGAGGCAATAAAAACAATCGAGGGAAATAAACAAAAGGGGATTTTTAGAATTATATATATATAAAAAAAAAATATAAAAATTAATCATAGTAAATTTTTCAAAAGTAAAGAATGATAGTTAAAATAATTAAATAAGTAATAACAGAATTTTAGTAAAAAGGAATAATTAAAAGAATCAAGATAATAAATATTAATTTTAAAATAAAAGTTCCGATGATGGGATGTCATGAAACTCACAAGTAGTGATTTCTTGACTGATCCCTAGGTGAGAAGAATCTACTAAATGTTACCAGAGTATTGGGATATTTAGTATGATTTTTCAATAATTTACATTTTTTATTAAAAATAAAAATAAATGATTTTTTTTTAAGAAAGGAAAAGGAAATTAATAAAATTTAAACTTAAATGAATATTTCTGATGATGGGATGTCATGAAACTCACAAGTAGTGATTTCTTAACTGATCCCTAGGTGAGAAGAGTCGTACTAAATGTTACCAGAGTATTGGGATATTTAGTATGATTTTTCAATAATTTAATTTTATTTATGTATAAAAAATAAATAAGTTTTTAAAAGAAAATTAAAAAAGGAAATTAAACAATAAAAATTAAATTTTAAAATAAATATATTTTTAAAACAAATCAATATAAATAAATAAATAAATAATAAAATTTAAATTTAATTAAATAGTTTTCCGATGATGGGATGTTATGAAACTCACAAGTAGTGATTTCTTAACTGATCCCTAGGTGAGAGAAGTTCGTTAAGTGTTACCAGAGTATTGGGATACTTAGTGTAATTTTTCAATAATAAAATTTTTATTTAAAATAAATAAAGAAATATTTATATAAAAAATTAAAAAATTCATTTGCATCATTCATTATCTGTTTGCATCATTTGCATTCATAATAATTTTTGAAACGAGTGTGAATCTTCTGATGATGAGATTCTATAGAACTCACAAGTAGTGATTCTTAAGAAATCTCTAGGTGAGGAAATTATCCGAAATGCTACCAGAGTATTGGGGTACTTCGGAATAATTTTCAATACAAAAGATTTTCACTTATTTCAAATAAAAAATAATATTTAAATGTTTCAAAATTAAAAAGAACAAAATTGATTGTAATAAAAATATGAATTATTTTTAAATATCAATTCAAGACCATTTCATTAAAACTAAAAGATAACACATGATTATTATGGTACCGTTTTTTAACGGGCGTCGTGGGGGTGCTAATCCTTCCCCACGCGTAACCGTACCCCCGAACCCAATTTTTGTTTCGCAGACCAAAAGATTATCTTTTTAATAAAACTTAATTAATTTTGAGATTTTGTTGAAAAGATAAACATTTTCAGGTGGCCAATCACACCTAATAAAAAAGATTGGTGGCGACTCCCATTTTTGTTTTTAAACGCTTTTCCGAAAATCGTCGAGCGCGAAGCCGTTACGACAGCTTTCAATTTGTTTTTTTTTTTTAACGTTTTTCCAAAAACGTCGAGCGCGAAGCCGTTACGACAACAGTCTTACCGGATCAGCCGCCAGGTGGTACACCCAGCTAGATCGAGCCCATATCCATTCATGGAAAGAATTGGCTTGGGCATTCATTACTCAATACAAGCACATTGAAGATTTGGCACCGGACCGCCTATCCCTACAGGGTATGAGGAAGAAGCATGATGAGAGCTTTAGAGAATATGCTCGAAGGTGGAGGGATGTAGCTGCCCAAGTTCAACCACCCCTCACAGAAAAAGAAACCGCCATCTTGTTTGTCAACACACTCCCGGCACCGTTTTATGAAATGATGGTCGGTAATGCCACCAAGAATTTTGCAGATATGGTAATTTCTGGTGAAATAATAGAGAATGCAATCAATAGTGGCAAGCTTGTAGGTGATGATGCCATGAATACAAGAAGAGGTAATACATCGGGGAATGGAGGAGATGTTCATGCTATGAATTATGAGGGGCAACATATGGAAGACTTTGTTACATATCATCCTTATCCCATGTACCAAACCTATTACCCCATCACAAATAATACCTCTCCAGGCTTGAATACCCATCAGCCAATCCCGCAGTCTAGTTGGCAAATGGGTTTCCAAACACCCATGCCTACCCAAAATAACCAAAGAGGATCTCGAAACAAACGGAGAAGGACCGACATTGATCCAGTCCCTTGGTCCTACACTGAAATATTCCAATACCTTGTCGAGAACCAACTTGTTACCCCGATCCCACTAAAGCCTTTGGAGCCTCCATACCCGGAGTGGTACGACCCGAATGCTCGATGTGATTATCATAATGGAAACTTGGGTCACGCGATAGACAACTGCCCTGCTTTTAAGCGTAAGGTGCAAAGTTTGATCAGAAAGGGTTTATTGAATCTTGAGACGATGGAATGATCAAATGTTAATCTCTTGTCCAACAGTGTCAGGGTATAACTACAAAAAAGATCCTTTTGGTGGGTCATCCATGATGATGTGAGGTTGTTTTTGGTTAAAGTTATGGCCCAACTTTAATGGCTTTTTATGTATAGACTTACATTTATCTTTTATCATCTTAATGAAGTAGCATATGCATGTTCATCACGTTTCTCTCTCTCTTCCTCGATTCAAATTTGGCTTTGTCTTCTTATATACCTCACCACGTTTCCTCCATTTTTTAAAATTTTAAACGATAAATATGATATCGATGTTGATAATAATTTGGGATTAGAACTCTACCAAAGCTTTATTCGTGTTGATGATCTTGTCCAAAATCTTAGCATGAATATTGCAGTGAAAATATGATTTGTATATAAAGGTGAGAGTTGACATGCAATTTTGTAACAGATGGTTCCACAAGTTGGTGTTTGCTCAGTAAATGATTCTTTGATAAAAGTTTTCACATTTGAAAGGAAGAATGGCCATCTTTCACCTACATTTCACTGTAAGAAAATTGTCCATTGCTAACCCCTTTGAGCCTAGTATGTTTTTTTTTTCAAAAAAAAAACCCCACCAAGGATCACCCTCCACATCGAAGGGCAAAATCTAAAAAAAAAAATGGAAGAGAAAAGGAAGAAAAAGAAAGAAGTTTGTTCACTCGAAATCTATGGAAGAATTTAAGGGGCAAATAAAAAAGAAAACCCCTTTACATTTTAAAGTTATTTGTGAAAAAAAGGGAGAAAAATAAGAAATGGAAGTAGAATGAAAAAGATTGGATGAAGAATGGGGCAAAGTGCCTAAATGTGTCGTGTATTAGAAAATGATCCTTTAGTTTATAACCCTTTAAAACACAAATTTTGGGCCTGCTATGTCCTTTCTTTCATAACCCCTCACCTTAGCCTACATTACGTACCTTAAAAGTCCATTTTGATCAAATGTGAAGATTTGAGTCGAAGGACCATTCACTGGGCCAAGAAATGCATGAAGATTGTGATTCTGTGATAATGGACCATAATGAGGATGTTGGGGATGAATAAAAAAAATGAATGAGGAAAAATAAAAAAGTGAAAAATGAAGAAAAAGAAAAAAAGGAAAAATGATAAAAAAAAAGAAAAAAATATATAATGACTCAAATTGAAAACCCGAAAAGGGCGGTTCGAGTTAAATAAAAAGGAATGATCAAGTTGGCAAGTAGAGAAGAGATCTTTGCCTTAGATTGTCATGGTGGAAATATTTTGTCAAGTAAGGGCTAATCTCCATACAATTAACTCAAAAAGATTAAGGACATCAAGGGAATAGATTTGTTAAAGAAAAAATCCCAAATTTTCTATCAAGATTGATTGAAGATTTGTTTGTTTGAAAATTGTTGTCCTTTCTTTCCTTCAAGTTGCCTTGCTCTTTGACAAAACTATTTCTATCCCCTTCATCATAAATACCCCTCCTTTAATTTTTACCCCATTTCATACCAATAAAAAATCAAGAAAATGTGATGACATTGCATTTGTTATGAAACTGAAATGATGAAGAATAAATGAATAGTACTATTCATGAAAATTCATGCATTACCAAATTTTTGGGAAGATATGGGGCAAATGAGAATTGAGACGATAATGAAGTATATCAATGCTTGAAGTCTCCAATTGGAATATACCAGAGTTGATTAGGTAGTGAAGAATGAAGGAAAACCAGTTGAGATTGTGGAGCCAGTGTTAAGAAGGAAAGGTAAGATGATGGAAGGGATGGTCTTGTGAACCTTGTTACCATCATTTTTGCATGATTTTTTTTAACAACCTTTGCATTGCATTCATCACATGCACTTAGGAAAGAAATGAAAAAAATTTTAACCTTGAGTAGGAAAATTTTTAATTTTAAGTTGAGTGAAATTTTGGGAAACAGGATTTTCAAGAATTTTAAAGCAAGAATTCGGATTTTAAGATGATGAACTTTGAATTCTATAAGAAATTAAGATAAAATAAAATTTTAAAAAAAAATGTTGAAATGTGAGAAATTTACTAGGATGTTCGGATGTGAATTCCCGAAACCAACAATCGGATGAGAAATTCCCGATATAAATTATCCAGATGAGAATTCCTGGATGTTTGGGTATGAATCCCTAAGTCAAATTTTCGGATGTGAATTCCCGAAACCAACAATCGGACGAGAAATTCCCGATATAAATTATCCAGATGAGAATTCCTGGACGTTTGGGTATGAATCCCTGAGTCAAATTTTCGGACGAGAAATTCCCAATATAAATTATCCAGATGAGAATTCCTGGACGTTTGGGTGTGAATCCCTAAGTCGAATTTTCGGATGTGAATTCCCGAAACCAACAATCGGACGAGAAATTCCCGATATAAATTATCCAGATGAGAATTCCTGAATGTTTGGGTGTGAATCCCCAAGTTAACATTTTAGATGTGAATCCTCGAAATAGAACTTTCGTATGTGAATTCCCGAAATGAGATTTTCGGATGTGAATTCCCGAACAATTTTCTAGAAGTGAATTCCTAGATTGTCGGATGTGAATTCCCGAAACTAAATTTCTAGAAGTGAATTTTAGATCTTCGGATGTGAATCCCCGAAATAGAACTTTCGGATGTGAATTCCCGAAATGAGATTTTCGGATGTGAATTCCTGAAATAGAAATTTTCTAAATGAGAACCCTTAAATTATTGGAAGCGAATTCCCGATTTAAGTCTAAGATCAAAAAAAAAAAAGGGAAAAAGAAAAGAAAAAAGAAAAGAAGAAAAAAAAGGAGAAAAAAAAAAGAGAGAGAAAAGAAGAAAGAAAAAGAAAAAAGAAAAAAAAGAGAATTCTTGAAAGTTTAAATTTGAATTGAAGCTCTTCAAACAAAGTTCTAGATAAGATTAAACACATCAATATTAGAACGAGATAAATGAGATTTTCGGACGAGAAATTCCCGATATAAATTATCCAGATGAGAATTCCTGGATGTTTGGATGTAAATTCCTGAAACCAAAATTCGGATGCGAATCCCCGAAATCAATTTTCGGATGTGAATTCCCGAACAAACTTTTCGGATGTGAATTCTCGAATAAAATTTATAGAAGTGAATTCCTAGATCTTCGGATGTGAATCCCCGAACAAATTTTCTAGATGTGAATTCCTAGATCTTTGAATGTGAAATCTTTCATTTTAAAGTTTCATGGCCTCTGCTGCAAGAGGAGCTTTCCCAGGAGAAAAATTTTAAAGTTTTATTACCTCTGCTGCAAGAGGAGCTTTCTTGAAAAAAAAAAAAACAAAACAGGAAAAAAATTTAAAGTCTGATTGCTTCTACTGCAAGAGGAGCACATTTAAAAAAAAAAGGAATAATTTTAAAGTTTCATCGCCTCTGCTGCAAGAGGAGCACGTTTCAGAAAGAATTTCAAAGTTTCAATACCTCTATTGTAGGAGGAGCACTTTTACAAAAAGAAAAAAAAGAGAGAGAAAAATAAAAAAAAGGGGTAAAAAAAAAAGAGAGAGAGAAGAGATGAGAAAAAGAAGGATTAGATCATAAGTCGGACAAAATTAGTGTCTATTGTCTTTGCTCTATTCCTGATTCTCAGCAATGAGCAAAGAGGGGCAGCTGTTGACACTTAATTTTGTCCCATTTTTTTGTTATTATTATTATTGTTATTGTTATTTTTATTTTTATTTTTTGTTTTTGTTATTATTTATATTATTATTATTATTATTATTATTATTACTTTTATATGATTATTGTTATTATTTTCTGTCTTGTTTCCCATCAGTCGTCCATCACCTTGTCCATCAATCGGCCACCTTCCCTGCCAGCTAGTTTGCCAACCACCTATAGCCCTTCCCCTCAGACTGTCTCGTCTGTCACCATCCTCGCCAGACCCAAGCCTCAAACCCCATACCAGTTCCCCTTACAAAGACCCTCTCTCAAGCCTCGGACCAAAAAAAAAACCCCTTTCCCTCACATACACCATCACCTGAACCACGGCCACTGCTCGAGACCCATTGCCTTACCACCGTCAACCACCAACCAGCAACAACATCACCCTAACCCTTCACTACCACCACCAACAACATCATCCTCACCACTTGAGACCCCGAAACCCTTTCGGGACCATCATCTTCACCCACCAAAAACCCCTCTTCAGCCACCCAAATCCAATAAAAGGCCATTCATCACCACCATCATCACCATCACCACCGAAACCAAACACTGAAACACCAAGCCACCACCGAAAACAGAAAAGCCAAAAACCCAAAACAGTACACACATACGCACACACACACACATCAACAGCCATCATTAACCCAGAACATCCAAACCACCAACCAAAAAAACAAATCGAAAAAAAAAAGGGAAAGCGAAAATGACTTCGGTGAAGTCAGATCTGTTGGGTTAAAGGCATTTTCGAAGGAAAAAGAGGCTGGAAACGGAAAGAGGAGATCGAAAGCTTTCAGAAAGTCGAGAATTTTTTGTGATCCGACCACCGGAGGCGGCAACCGGCGGCGGAGGACGGCGGTCCGGCGGCAGCCGGAAATCGCCCCGGCTGGGAGCCTCTGAAGGCTTTAGTTTTTTTTTAGAAAGAAGAGGAAAATGAAGAAATAAAAAAAAACGGGGGCATTTTATAGAGGTGCAAAACGCACCGTTTTAAGGCCAGCCGACCCGCGCTTGTGCCCGACCCGGATCCGGGAACCAGCGCCCGACCGGTCCGCGGGAAGAAGATCCGCGCGTCGCCCCGCGGATCCGACCGACCCGATCGCGCCCGACCCGATCCGGCCTACCAATTTTGGGCTTCAACTGCAGGCCTCCGACCCGCTGGCAGATTGGGCCTTGGGCTTGGGCTGTTAATTGGGCTTCCTTGCTATTGGGTTTAAACCCAACTAATTTGGGTATATTTTTTAGCCCTTTTGCTTCATTATTATTATTATTATTATTATTATTATTATTATTATTATTATTATTATTATTATTATTATTATTAGTATTATTATTATTGTGTTTATTATTATTATTATTATTATTGTTGTTGTTGTTGTTGTTGTTGTTGTTGTTGTTGTTGTTGTTGTTGTTGTGCTTTTATTATTGTTTTGATTATCTTATTATTATTATTATTATTATTATTATTATTATTATCATTATTATTATCATTATTATTATTATTATTATCATTATTATTATTATTATTATTATTATTATTATTATTATTATTATTATTATTATTATTAATTCATGTTATAAAATAAAAGTTTTGAAAATATTTCTTTTACTTGTATTTTCACTAATTATTATTGATCAAAAAGTGTGTGTGTATATATATATATATATATATATATATATATATATATATAAACAAAGAAAAAGGAAATCAAAGAAAATTTAAATTAAACAAAATTCCGATGATGGGATGTTACGGAAGTCACAAGTAGTGATTCCTAGCTGATCCCTAGGTGAGAAAAGTCGTACTAATTATTGCCAAAAGTATTGGAATATTTAGTATGATTCTTCAATAATTTAAATTTTTAATAAAAAGGAAAATGAATAAGTTTTTTTTAAAAAAAAGAAATATAAATAAATAAATAAATAAGGAAATTTAAAATTAAAAATTCATTTGCATCATATATTATTTGTTTGCATCATATGCATCCATCTAATTTCCAAATAAGTGTGAATCTTCCGAGGATGAGATTCTGTAGAAGTCATAAGTAGTGATTCTTAAGAAATCTCTAGGTGAGGAAAATTATTTCAAATGCTGCCAAAAGTATTGGAGTATTTGATTTAATTATTCAATACAAAAAGGTTCACATTCGAAAAATAAAATTTAAATTTTTAAAATAAAACAAAATAAATTTACAAATAAAAATGATTTTGAATAAAATTGATTGCAATAAAATAGGAATTGTTTTTAAATATTAAATTAAGATCATTTTATTAAAACCAAAGGATAACACATGATTATTATGGTACCGTTTTTTAACGGGCGTCGTGGGGGTGCTAATCCTTCCCCACGCGTAACCGTACCCCCGAACCCGATTTTTGTTTTCGCAGACAAAAAATTTGTCTTTTTAATAAAACTTAATTAATTTTGAGATTTTGTTAAAAAGATAAACATTTTTAGGTGGCCAATCACACCTAGTTAAAAAAAAAGATTGGTGGCGACTCCCTTTTGTTTTTAAACGTGTTTTCAAAATCGTCGAACGCGAAGCCTTTACGACAATAATATTATTTATAATGTTTTCATTTTTTTATTTTTCCCAATATTTGTTTATAATATGTTTTGAATTTTATGATTTTTTAATTAAACATTTAATTCTTTTATGATTTTGATGTCTTTATTGTCTTATATGTATTTTATATAGTATTATTATCTAATACATTGTCAATCGAGTTTTCGAACTTCACAAATGGCGCTAAAATAATGATACATACTCTCTATGAATATTAAAAATATAAAAAAAAATGTATGTATCATCATTTTAACATCGTTTTGAATAATTGAATACTAATAATTTTATTTATACTTTAAATATATAAATTAAATAATATTATTTTATATATTTATAAATTTAAACAATTAAAATTAATTCGTATATCGTACAAGTAAGAGCTAGTTAAGTTATATGATCGCAATTTTCATTAATAATTCAACCTAAAAAGTTGAGTTTCTCTTATTAAGTCAAGCATAAAATATATAAATAAGAAAAATTGAAATAAACCATTGCTATGAAAAGTCTTTGCAAATATAATGAAATTTTGGAATGATATTATTAATTGTTGCTAATTATGATTGCTAAAAATTCATTTTCTAAAGGTAGGCTTTTTTTTTTTTCAATTGGAAATGAAGGCACACATATTTATAGTTTTAATTAAGTTATATGATTGCAAGTTTTATTAATAATTCAATCTGAAACAGTGAAATTCAAAAAGATTTAATTAGGTTATATGATAGCAATTTTCATTACTAATCTAACTCGAAAAGTTGAGTTTCTCTAAATACGCCAAACATAAAATATATAAAAAAAATTTGAAAAAAACAATTGCTATGAAAAGTCTTTACAAATATAATGAGACTTTGGAATGACATTATTAATTGTTGGAAATTACGGTTGCTAAAAGTTTATTTTTCTAATCATAGGCCTTTTTTTTCCTTTATTGTAGCAATTGAAAATGAAGGCACATATATTTATAGTTTTAATTCAATTTTATATGTTTCATTAATAATTCAAGCTGAAACTAGCGAAATTCGAAAAGCTTTAATTAAGTTACATAATTGCAATTTCAATTAATAATTTAGCCTGGAAAGATGAGTTTCTTTGATTAAATCATGTGTGAAATATATAAAAAAAATTGAAATCAATAAAGTTACGAAAAATTTTTGCAAATATAATAAGATTTTGGAATGATATATTAATTCTTGAAAATTATGGTTTTTAGAAGTTCATTGTCTAGCCGTCGGCTATTTTTTTTGGTATCAATTGAAAATGAAAGCACACATTTTTTTTTTTGGTTACAAGGGAAATATTAAATAATTGGGGATGGAAATGCTTGGATTCGAACCCAAAACTTATAATATGTCACAACTCATCCTTAATCACTAGATCAAAAAATTGTTGGCACACATATTTATAGGCTTATAGCAAGTGATAATCACAATTCCATAACAAGAAAAATCCCAATGAATGTACGCTGTCTTGATTTCGTGGTCAGATTTGTCCACACACTAAACACGATTTTATTTTTAATTTGTGATAAATTTTTATATAATTTTTGTTATTTGTCAATCAAGTCATAATCATGCTTAAAGCGTGCCAGATATAAACCGAACTCATAGCAGCACGTGGCCTTGGATAAGTTCTGCCAGACGGTTGTTGGAAAAAGTAGGCAGGAGCCGAGTAGAATAGATGAACAGCACTGACAACGTGGGCATCGTGCTGGCCACGGTTTCTTCACGGTTGCTTCCTGTCCCAACGCGGAAATGTACAAATCTGAACACTGATAACAACCCTTCGGCCCCGACTTTGCGCCCTTCGGTCTCTGCTCTGATGCATGAATCCTGACTAGCTACTGAGCCAAGGGCACGCATTTTGATATCTATACAATACAATATATAAAAAGAATCTCAAAAGAGTCTTTATTTGACACGTGTAATTTTAAGGGTTTTTTTAGTGGGATTATAGTTCCCGTGTGATTGTCTTAATCTGCCACGTGGCTTCAGCCAAGTGAGTGATTTTGGTGCACTCATTTCATCCTACACTGTAACCGCTTTCTCCAGCTGCTAAAAAAATTAGAAGGGATGTGACGCGAATAATAGAAATGAAAGGGACGTATGATTAAAAAAAATAAAAGAAAATTTTTTTTAAGTGTTTGAACAGAATTTTAGAATTTTTATTATTAAAAAAATTTTACTGTTTATAATTTTAATCTAAATAAAATAAATTTTAAATCGTAAAATAAATAAAGATACTTATACTACAAAAAAAAATAAATGAAAGGGACATTTATTATCTGTGAACACATTCTCTCGAATTGTGGTGATTCTGTTTTTACCCCGTTTGCCATTTTCTCTGAAACAGTTTGCTTTTTTATGGAATGTGTTATTTATTTTGGTTGTTTTCTTAAATTCTTTTTTGTTTCAAAAAAAATGTAACCAAAAAAAACTAAAAAGGTTTTTTAAGGATATTTTTGTTTTTTAATTTTTAATTTTTATTTTTAAGTCTATAACCTTATGTGAAAAGAATCTCCAAAGGGATTATTTAATTGACAAGTGTCTAAGGACACAAAATTAATATTAGAAACTCTATTTTTATTTTTTATTCATTAATTTTTTTATTGTTATCTATTAAAATCCAAAAAAAGAGAAAGAACAAAAAATAATATATTTTAATGAACCAAAAAAATAATATATTTTAATAATAAAAACTAAAATATTTGTTAAACTTATTCGTTTTCAATTTATTTATTTCTTAATTTTTTGCATATATTAAATTTATTAAATTATTAATAAAATAATGGTAAGGCTAAAAACACAACAGTTTGTTTAATAAATCAACAATATTAAATTTATTTCTTAATTTTGTTCTATTTAAGAAATATAATGCAAAATTTTTCTTTTAATAAATCAACAATATAATTAAAAAATTATAAAAATAATTTTGAATTTAAATAATTACAATAAATTCCAAAATATAAATATATTATTCTTTAATTTTATATTTTTATGAATATAATTCAATTCTAAATCATCAAAGAGTTATATAAATAAATTTTCTACTAAAATAAAATTTAAATAATTTATATATATTAAAATAAAAAATTATTTAATCCCTAACATAGTGGGAGGCCAACACTAGTTATTGTAAAAGCAATGTAAATAATATATAGTTAAATATAAATTTAAAGTTATTAAACATATATAAAATAGGTTAGAAGTATAGTAAATACATAATATTAACGTAAACATGTTTTATAATAAAATTATCACGTATTTAAATTTTTGACACTAATGTTTATTTTGATTATTATATGTTTACATTACTTCTAACATATTTTACGTTTAATCATGTATTATATATCTTAACCTTACAATAAGATTAAACTTTGTAATCTTACTGTAAAATTCTTCCCTGAAACGCAACTCTCAAACTAGACCTAAGACCAAGCGTGGAAAACTATGTCCGAACACAACATAAAAAAAAAAAAATCAAAGCCAACACAACAGCACATTAATTAGGCCTAGTATCTAATAATCTTAAACTGTCACGAAAACAACACAACACAAAAGTGAAACAAATAAAACTGAAAGTAATATAAATTAAAATTTAATAAAAATTATATGTAAGCATAAAAAATTAAAAAAATTATTTTTGACACTTTAACATGAATTTTAATATAAAATTTTCATGTTTAACAAAAAAATACCAAGCCTGTTTTAGAGTCAAGATGATTTATGGTATATTTTAAAGAACCACAACCGTGGAATACTTTTTCAATTTTTTTCTGATTAAGAAAAAGTATATAAAGCCAACAAGACATTGACTTTGTGACAAATAAAAGGTGCTACAGTTTTGATATCTCAAGTTCAAATTTCATCAACTATGAAATTAAGTTTAGTTGTTAAAAGAAATATTATTTGTTATTGATATTTGTATTTATTAGTTTATCAAATTATCGATTTATTGAATGTAATATGTTGATTATAATTATAACTTTGAATAAAAAATTACTGCTCAAAAAAAATGAAAAAGTACATGAGGAACCTTACAGATCAACAATTGCAGTTTTAATTCTAAGATCAAATTCTGCCCCTATCATTACAAAAGAACTGAAAATGGTAAAATACAAAGAAGACAAAATGGCCTCACAACGTATATTGATGCTGGTAGGAGGGCATTAAGAAAATTTTCGATTTAAATTAGGAGCTACAGTTGATGGGATTAAGGAACAGGGAGCATTCCCCTTTGACAACATGAAATCGCAAGTGGAATAAATGGATGGAACCAAAGAAATCTTAATAAAAGTTTTATCATAAAATGCAGATGAAGAAAGCAACAAAATACATTTGGTCTGGACGCCAATGTCCGAAGTGGCACGCCTGCATCTGACAAAAGAGCAATGATGCCTGAGGTCAATCAAGGGTCAAAATCAGGTACGATTCAAAACTGTTCTTAGACTTGATGATGAAGAAAGCAACAAAATACATTTAGTCTTGGATGACTGCTTTCAACATTGAGAAGTACCGATGGATATAAAAAAACTAAATCATAATACCAAAGTAAGATTCAAACCTGATATTAATTTCTGATGCTCCTTGTCGTGTTAAACTGTAAAGCACATTCCAATGCAAACGTTGCAAGCCCTTTAATTTGGTTCAGCCAGATTTCCTGGAATATAAGTGGGAAAGCGGGGAAGAGAAACAGCTTACTAGTTGTTTCTCTTCTTCAGAAAGAGCTTTATCCACCTGATCAAACTGTGCACTCCACCTTGCTCTGTGCATCTCAGCGTTAGCAGAGCTTCTTATGATATTAGGATTGCTCCTTTGGTTAGAGGAGAGCTCTTTTGATATTAGAAAATGTAGCTCTGTTGTGATTACATCTCGCACCTTCTTCTTGCTACGTCGCAATGCTGCAAATGCAGAGCATAATACAACAAAAACAGTCCATGAGTACATATCCTGATCTAAGTCTAAACGTCTAATAACAATTTGAGTGGATGAGAATACCTGAAAGCTGAACAAGCTCCAACCATTGAGATGCAACAGGGACAGCTGAAAAATAATGTCTAGTTTTTGAGTTTGGGCAATCTTTTCTTCATTACAAATTTACAATCACCAGGAAAACATGAATCATCTTTAGCAACTGAAAATAATGGATTCCAGATTGTTTTATTGTACAGACAACAGCAAACATTGGGCAACCAAATCTTGCTCAATTACCACTTTTTTTTTTTTCATGAACAAAGATGATCATGTGAAAGAATAAGCTCTCTCTGGCCATCACAAAACTACCATGTTTTCAACATCTATTTGTCATCACCAATTACTCTCACGTGTTTCAAGGATATTCTGAAATAAAGAATTATATAAAAAATATAAATTCTAATCTTTTATTTTATTGTAAAAATTTATAACAGATTTGTACTTAATTACATTATTTTGAAATGTTAGGTGATTTTCAACAAAATAAAATATTAAGAGCTTATATACATTTTGTACAAAAAGTTGAGTATATATTTGGTTATTAAGCCTAGAATATATCATGAAACATTTTAATTTGTTTACTTAAAATCAATGACATTGAAACTATAATGATAAAATTCAATGACATTGAAGTACAATAAAATTTTAAATTTTTAAAATCTAATAATCTATCAACAGATCATACGATTACCAACACTATTACTTAATTTTTAATTTTCAGCTAGTTCCATAGTTAGAAAATCAAATTAAAAAAATAAACAAATACCAAAATAACAACAAACCAGACACTTAGGACTATTTTGGAAAGGCAATGAGAGTAAAAAGGCAAAATAACCATTAAGTAAAAATAATTTTAATAAATAATAATAAAATATTTTATAGAAAGGATAAAAACAATGACTAACTTCTTTTGTCTTCAGTGGTTGAATAAAAAAACATAAATTGATACTAACTTTTTTTTTCTCTTTGGTGGCCCACCCTTAATATCTATCGAGTAGTGGCCAACTTTGAAAATTTTGAAGAAGTGGTGCTAGCTCACAACTCTCTCTCTAACGTCTATATATAGATCGGCCTATCATTCATTTTGTGCACACAAACATTCAAAAACATAGGAAGACAGAAACATAGAAAGTTGTGTTGAATTGTTAGAAAATGCATAACTCCACGACCAATATCTCCTTTCCATCCCACCAGTTGTCTTGCTGGAGTAGCTTTGATCATGATTTTGCCATCTCTACCATACTTGTTTCATTTCATTCGACACTTTTCTTGTTAGTTTTCCTCTTTGCATTACCCCTTATTCTTTTCAAATTGAAAGGCAGTGCTAGAAGTGAGAACCCAAGCCAAGCACCTCTCCCTCCAGGGCCAACTCCCTGGCCGCTGATTGGAAACCTTCCTGAACTATGGATAAATAAGCCTGTGTTCAGGTGGATTCTTGGCCTCATGAAACAACTAGATATAGATATTGCTTGTATCCGCCTAGGAAACATATATGTCATTCCAGTCACTTCACCTGAAATTGCTCGAGAATTCTTGAAAAAACATGATTCCATTTTTGCATCGAGGCCTATTACAATGGCAACTGAGCTTGCTAGCCGTGGGTTCTTGACAACAATTTTCACGCCATGGGGAGATCAGTGGAAGAAAATGAGAAAAGTTGTTGCTTCTAACATAATTTCTCCAGCAAGACTTAGCTGGTTACTCCATAAGAGAACCCAAGAAGCTGATAATCTTGTCAGGTTCATTTACAACCAATGCATCAATACTGAAACTGATCATATTTCTAATGCATCTGTTATAAACGTGAGACTTGCAGCCTGGCAATATACTGGAAATGTCATCCGGAGCATGATGTTCAACAAAAGATACTTCGAAAAAGGCAAAGAAGATGGAGGGCCCGGACATGAAGAAGAAGAACACGTCGAAGCTATCTTGACAATTCTCAAACACATTTACACTTTCATCCTATCAGATTATATTCCTTGGCTGAGACCATTTGATTTGGAAGGTCATGAGAAGATTGTTACTGAGGCACTAAGAATTGTTAACAGCTACCATGATCCCATAATTGATGAGAGAGTGCAAGAATGGAGAGAAGGGAAGAAGAAAGAGCCCGAGGACCTGCTTGATGCCTTCATTTTAGCAAAGGATTCAAATGGGAAGCCAGCACTTTCAGTCGAAGAGATCAAAGCCCAATGCTTGGTGAGATTCTTAATTACACCTCTAAACACACAACTCATCATCATATCCAAAGTCTTTATCTCATATATTTTAGAGTAAGCTACAACAACCAATACATAAACTCACGCTAAATCATCAGCATGAATTTTCTTCCACCACTCGTTTCCATCCAACACAATGGATTCTTTTAATTTCGGGCATGTGTTTCTACAGTCTAATATAAAATAAACCAAATTAATCAACTGACTAAAGTGTAAATATTTGGTGGTGATGGATAAAGTTTTTGGTTGGTAATGGATAAAATTTTTGGTTAACTAAATTAAGTTTGGTGATCTTTATTACATATATGCAGGAACTAATGCTTGCAACAATAGATAATCCTGCTAATGCAGCAGAATGGGCTATGGCTGAGATGATCAACAAGCCTGAAATTCTCCAAAAAGCCTGTCAGGAACTAGACAGCGTTGTTGGAAAGGAGAGATTGGTTGAAGAGGCTGACCTTCCAAAACTCAATTATATAAAGGCTTGTGCAAGGGAAGCTTTTCGGATTCACCCCATTGCACCCTTCAACGTACCCCATGTCTCAAGTGTCGATGCCATCGTCGCTGGCTACTTTATCCCCAAAGGTAGCCATGTCCTTCTTAGTCGAGTAGGCCTTGGTCGAAACCCCAAGGTTTGGGATGAGCCATTGGAGTTCAAACCTGAGCGTCATTTGCAGGATGGCTCAGTTAATGTTGATCTGTCAGAGACAAAACTGAGGTTCATTTCGTTTAGTACAGGGAGGCGTGGGTGCATAGGTGTGGCTCTTGGGTCTGAAATGACCACAATGCTGTTTGCCAGGCTGATTCAAGGATTCACATGGACTGTTCCGCCTAATGAAGCGAAAATTGACCTCTCTGAAACAGAAAATGATCTCTTCTTGGCAAAACCGTTGCATGCACTTGCTAAACCTCGCTTGCCTGCTGCAGTCTATACTCAACTTAACTAGTGAATTTCGAAATGCTTTAATGCTTGAATAATATACTAAATAAACTGTAACTATTTAAGTTTTAGAATAATATACTAAATAAACCTCGTTGCATGCACTTGCTAATCCAGTCATGCAGTTTGAGATTTTGTAATGACATTGTCAGTGTTGCTAAAAGTTCATTTCCAGCCTCAGTCCATAGCTTTTTTTTTTTGTACCAATTGGAGATGAAGACACATATTTATAGTTTTAATTAAGTTGTATGACTTCAAGTTTCATTAATAATTCAATCTGGAACTAATGAAATTCGAAAAGCTTTAATTAAGTTAAATGATCACAATTTCCATTAATAATCCAGTGTGAAAAGTTGAGTTTCTTTGTTTAAGCCAAGCATAAAATATATATAAAAAATTGAATTAAACCATTTCTATGAAAAATTTTTGTTTGGAAATGAAGGCACGCATATTTATAATTTTAACAAGATTATCCATGTTGGCCACAAAAAGCATCTTACAAGTAGAGTTCTAGTCTATACATACGTGGGATTGGGGCGTCAGAACCAAGATCACACTAGGCGTTAGAATATTAGAGGTGGCTCCCACCGTGTAGCACCTATATCCTATAGGAATTTAGAGATGGCTTTCACCGTGTAGCATATAGTTCCCGTATTTTGGTTGATGAACCGCTCTAATACCATTTGCCATATCAATATTAAGTTAAAACAAAAATTATTAAGGGTGCATTTAATTTGAGAACATGATACTTTCTAGTTTAATTATAATAATTAATAAGAGAAAAAATGACAAATTAAAACATATTTGCGGCAACAAGATTTTTCTTATAATTGGAAAGAATGTTGAGATTGTTTGGGTGCTAAATTGTTTTTGAATATCAAACTTCTCCTGTAAAGTTATTTTTAAAGTGGTTGATTTTTTTATCAGTTTTCTTATAACATTTGTTGCCCTAATTAATTGTTCATCGCACATTTTTCATAAATTTTGCAACATTTTTTTTTGTTACAGTTTTACAACGTGTTATAATCTTACTGAAAATTTATTGGCTGTGACACGATTCTTCGCTGTACGAATTTGAAACTACCAGTAAAAAAATATTATAAGAACTTGTGGCCGACCAAAAAAAAAAAGGGAAATAAAAGGTTTAACAGGTCCATTGGTCCGTGGCACGTCTAACACATGCAGGGGCGGCTCCTCATTGTTCCTTGAGGGTCCCCTCGATCAAGCTCTAGTGTGAACACATAGCTAAACTTTATTGTTAATTTTATTTATTTCTGTTTTGATCAATAGTTAAATTTTATAAATTACAATTTAAAGGAGGTTAAAATCATATTATTATTTACATATTTATTATGCCTATCAATAACTATTTATAAATTCTTAAAATTAAAAAATTTGTCACAATATTTAAATCACAATAATTTAACAAAAACCACATTAACTTTTTAGCTTTATTAAAAGATTCCAAATTTCTAATCAAGTTCTAAATGTATTTTTTTTTAATTTTTGGTAAAAAAGATCCAAAGCTTATGAGAAATAGAAGAGACTAATTTTTTTTCTTTTCTTTGTAAGTTGTCATAATTTTTCCTCTTTATATAATTTTTCATCTTACTCTATATTTTTATTTCATGTTATCTTGCAATTTTTTTTCAACCAAAAATTAGATTGGAAGAACTTTAAGTTAAAAAAAAATCATAAGTTTCATTTTATGATAAACGACGACAACACTGACAAGATATTGAAAACATTGTAAACGTGGGCAGCCTTACGTATTTTGGCCAGTTGGTATGTGGCGCGTCTAACACATGCCAGGGAGAGGGAGTTTCATTTTATCACATTTTACAATAATATATATTTTGGTCATTGAATTTTAGCCACAAATATTAATAATTTTGTTGAATTCTTTTTTTTTTTCAAAATTTAGTATATTTATCATTTTCAAAGAGATGTCAGAGACCTTATAATTATTTTTTTGTGACAATTTTTAAATACACATATAAGTATAACTTTACTCAAAAATAAAAATAAAAGTTTTAACATTTTCTTACATGAAATTAAAAAAATATTGAAAAAATGATATTTAAAAATTATGATGCTTGGACATTTAACTTTACTCAAAAATAAAAATACAAGTTTTAACATTTTATTACATGAAATTAAAAAATTGAAAAAATGATAATTAAAAATTATGATGCTTGGACATTATTTATTCACTTTCAATATAAAATAAGAATCAGAAGCGCCTTCATTTAAAGAATTCATTCTTCAAAATCACATAAAGAAAGGGCAAAAAAGGATCAAAACGGTAAAACGCCTCACAAACACTGTGCTGGAAACTTCAAACTGCGACGTGGCGTGAAACTAGTGCAACAATGCGTTTGATGGAGAAATAGAAAACGTGGTAGCACGAATGAGCAGGCTTTTTTTCCATAATTCATTGTAGATTATAACGAAATAAAAATTTATAAACTTTAATTTCATGGAATAGAAAACCAATTACCTTTTTACACAGAACTTTTTTTTTATTTCATTTTTGATGAACAAATTCATGGAATTTAGTGTATATTTTCAAAATCGTCCTTTTACGTCTCCCCATCCATGCAAGTATTGCCTTTTTCTTTAAAAACAAACGTGTGGTTTTTTGTTTTTATTTTTATAATTCATGGGTTTCACGTGCTTGCTTATAAGGAATTTAATTTGTTCTAAATTTTCACTGTACTATAAATTGGTCCATATTTATTTATTTTTTTGTTTTAATAAAAATATTCAATAATTGAAAATGGGTAAGATTACTTGAACTCGAAACCAAACCTTATTATATATCACAACTTTTCTTTAAGTATTTAGTCAAGAGATTTTTCTTCTTTTATTGTATTTTAGTTTGGCTGAATTTAATCACTTTAGTTTTGTTATTTTTGAGATAAAAGGAATGAAATTGATTGAAATACACCATTTGCATTAATAGAATATTTCATGAAACATATCAATTCTTTTACTTAAAATCAATGAATTGAAAATATTATGATAAAATTCAATAAAACTGAATCACAATAAAAATTTAATATTTAAAATATAATACTCTTTTAACCCACCATATAATTATCGGCGCTATTGTTTATATTTGTATCAATATTTCATAAAAAAACTTCAATTCTTTTACTTAAAATCGATGAAATTGAAAACAAAATTCAATATAATTGAAGTACAATAAAAATTAAATACCTAAAATCTAATAATCTATTAACAGACCATACAATCACGTCACTACTTTTTTTTGGGGGATAAATAAAAGTGCTTTATTAAGCGTAAGAAAGAAGATTTCTGGTTACAAGAAAAATTGGGGGATTATTGCCTATATGCCATTTTCATTAATAGAATATAAATTTAATAATCAAATATACTCTCAACCTTTAAAATCGTCCTTTTACGTCTCCCTATCTACGCAAGTATTGCCTTTTTCTTTAAAAAAATGTGTGGATTTTTGTTTTTATTTTTATTTTTACAATTCATAGGTTTCACGTGCTTGCTTATAAGGAATTTATTTTTTTCTTTTTAGTTTACATATTAATGATGTATCAACTTTTGATTTAGTGATAGTGTATAAAAATCATATACTGTCAATGTATCATATATAATTTTATTCAAAAATAAAAATAAAAATTTTCACATTTTATTACATGAAATTTAAAAAAAGTGAAAAAATGATATTTAAAAATTATGATGCTTGGACATTCTTTATTCACTTTCAATATATAACAAGAATCAGAAGCGCCTTCATTTAAAGAATTCATTATTGAAAAACACAAAATCACAGAAAGGGAAAGAAGGATCAAAACGGTAAAACGCCACAAAAACACTGTGTTGGAAGCTTCAAACTGGCGACGTGGCATGAAACCAGTGTAAATAGAAAACGTGGCCGCACGAATAAGCAGGCTTTTTTACAAAATTCATTGTATGGTGTGTAGATTATAAGGAAATAAAAATTTATAAACTTTAATTTCATGGAATAAAAAATCAATTACCTTTTTACACAGGACTTTTTTTATTTTTTAATAATTAAATTTAAGAATTTATTTTGATGCAACTACATATGTTTTACATTATACGAACTTAATTTGACAAGATGTAAATATAAATTATAAGAATGAATTGTTAGGTTTAATCATATGAGTAGAAAATGAAGCAATCAAAGGACGATAATGCATGGGTCACGCGCACAACAACACCAACCTTACAAAATTTTAGCCATAGCCAAGTTTGAATGTATGGACTATAGAACTAGAAAGTGACCCAAATGAGTACGTTTCTTTCCATTTGTCAACACAGACAAAACCTTGAAAAAAAAGCGACTTTTTCTTTTCTTTTACTCTTCTTGGTCATCGATCCATGGACTTTTTTTTTATTTCATTTTTTATGAACAAATTCATGGGATTTAGTATATATTTTCAAAATCATCCTTTTACGTCTCCCCATCCATGGAAGTATTGCCTTTTTCTTTAAAAAAATGTGTGGACTTTTGTTTTTATTTTTATTTTTATTTTTATAATTCATGGGTTTCACGTACTTGCTTATAAGGAATTTATTTTTTTTTAGTTTATATATTAATGATGTGTCAACTTTTCATTTAGTAACAGTATATAAAAATTTTACACTGTCAGCGTATCATATATAATTTTACTCAAAAATAAAAGTTTTAACATTTTATTAAATGAAATTAAAAAAATATTGAAAAAAATGATATTTAAAAATTATGATGCTTGGACATTTAACTTTACTCAAAAATAAAAATAAAAGTTTTAACATTTTATTACATGAAATTAAAAAATTGAAAAAAATGATATTTAAAAATTATTATGCTTGGACATTATTTATTCACTTTCAAAACATGACAAGAATCAGAAGCGCCTTCATTTAAAGAAAGAATTTTTGAAAAACACAAAATCACAGAAAGGGCAAAAAAGGATCAAAACGGTAAAACGCCACACAAACGCTGTGCTGGAAGCTTCAAACTGGCGACGTGGCGTGAAACTAGTGTAACAATGCGTTCGATGGAGAAATAGAAAACGTGGCAGCACGAATGAGCAGGCTTTTTTTCCAAATTTCATTGTATTGTGTAGATTATAAGGAAATAAAAATTTATAAACTTTAATTTCATGGAATAGAAAATCAATTACCTTTTTACACAGAACTTTTTTATTTTTTACTAATTAAATTTAAGAATTTATTTTGATACAAATATATGTATTTTATATTACACAAACACAAATTGACATAATATAAATATAAATTATACAAATGAATTGTTAGGTTTAATCACATGAGTGGAAAATGAAGTAATCAGAGGTCGATAATGCATGGGTCGATAATGTATGGACTATTAAACTAGACAGTGACCCAAATAAGTACATTTCTTTCTATTTTTTACCACCGACAAAACCTTTAAAAAAACGACTTTTTCTTCTCTTTTACTCTACTTGGTCATCAATTCATGAATTTTTTTTATTTCATTTTTGATGAACAAATTCATGGAATTTAGTATATATTTTCAAAATCATCCTTTTACGTCTCCCCATCCATGGAAATATTGCCTTTTCCTTTAAAAAAATGTGTGGATTTTTGTTTTATTTTTTTATAATTCATGGGTTTCATTGTACTGTATATTGGTCCATTTTGTATTTTTTTATAATGAAAATATTTGATAATTAGAAATGGGTAAGATAATTTGAACTCGAAACTAAACTTTTGTATATATCACAACTTTTATTTAAGTATTCGGTCAAAAGGTATCTTTTTTTATTGTATTTTAGTTTGGCGGAATTTAATCACTTTAGTTTTGTTATTTTTGAGATAAAAGGTAATGAAATTGATTGAAATACACCATTTGCATTAATAGAATATTTCATGAAACATATCAATTCTTTTACTTAAAATCAATGAATTGAAAATATTATGATAAAATTCAATAAAACTGAATCACAATAAAAATTTAATATTTAAAATCTAATACTCTTTTAACCCACCATATAATTATCGGCGCTATTGTTTATATTTGTATTAATATTTCATAAAAAAACTTCAATTCTTTTACTTAAAATCGATGAAATTGAAAACAAAATTCAAAATAATTGAAGTACAATAAAAATTTAATATCTAAAATTTAATAGTCTATTAACAAACCATACAAGCACGTCACTACTTTTTCTTTTAGGGGATAAATAAAAGTGCTTTATTAAGTGAAAGAAAGAAGATGTCTGGTACAAGAAAAATTAGGGGATTATTGCCTATATGCCATTTTCATTAATAGAATATAAATTTAATAACAAAATATCTCTCAACCTTTAATATTTAATTTTATTGTAAAAGTCTATAAACTTTTGTTTTACTATAAATAAAACATCTCAACCTTTCAAAATAACACAATTAATTAAATAAAATAAATAAAATGTTGAGGTCTTATATGCCCTCAAACTTTTATTTTATTTTAAAAGTCTATAACATATTTAAACTTAATTACGTTATTTTGAAACTTTTGGTGTTTTTCAATAAAATAAAAGGTTTAGGATTTATATACATTTTGTGTAAAAATAATGGTATATTTTGTTATTAAGCCTAGAATATATCATAAAACATTTCAATTCTTCTACTTGAAATAAATGAAATTGAAAATATAACGATAAAATTCTGTAAAAATGAAGTACAATAAAAATTTAATTTTTAAAATCTAATACTCTATCAACTGATTATTTGATTACAGGTACTACTACTTAATTTTTAAGCTAGTTCCAATAGTTCAAAAATCAAATTAAAAAAAAAAGTAAACATATACCAAAATAACAACCAAACAAATACTTAGGGGGTCATTTGGGATTATTTTCTATTTTCTGTTTCCTCTTTTTGAAAACTAAATTATGTTTATTGATCCTCATTTTATATATATGCAAGAACTAATGCCTTCAACAGTAGATAATACTAATAATGCATCATAATGGGCTATGGTTGAGATAATTGTCGTAACGGCTTCGCGCTCGACGAATTTTGAAAAATATTTTAAAAACAAAAATGGGAGTCGCCACCAATCTTTTTTTACTAGGTGCGATTGGTCACCTAAAATATTTATCTTTTTAACAAAATCTCAAAATTAATTAAGTTTTATCAAAAAGACAAATTTTTGGTCTGCGAAAACAAAATTTGGGTTCGGGGGTACGGTTACGCGTGGGGAAGGATTAGCACCCCCACAACGCCCGTTAAGAAACGGTACCATAATAATCATGTGTTATCCTTTGGTTTTAGTAAAATGGTCTTGGCTTTTGATTATATGAAGAATTAGCGTATTTGCTTGAAAAATTAATGTTATAAAGAGATTCATTATGAAAATCAACATGAACACCATTTATTGAAAAATTAAAATCAAATATCCCAATACTCTGGTAACATTTGAAATAATACTTCTCACCTAGGGATCAGTCAAGAAATCACTACTTGTGAGTCTCATGACATCCCATCCTCGGTGGTGCTCACGTTATTTTATAATTGATCGTATGCATGTAGTAGATAAAAATATATGGTATATATGAAATTTAAAAGAAATTTTATTTATTTTGATTTTATTAATGAAACTCTTGATATTGAGAAATTTGGCTAAATATCCCAATACTCTGGTAACATTTAGCTAATTCCTCTCACCTAGGATCAGTCAAGAAATCACTACTTGTGAGTCTCATGACATTCCATCTTCGGAAGAATTCCATTTATTTTCTTATTTATGCATTACTTGTTTATTGTTTTCTATCAATACATTAAAATATATAGACAAATGAATGGATGATTAAAACGGAAAAAGGAAATATACCCTCCTCGAGCGGGCGATCTCTTTGAGTGGGCGAGCGAGTGGATGTCCTTTCTCCTCTGGTGGGCGAGCTCCTCAAGCGAGTGTGTGGACTGCCTTTTCTCGAGAGGGCGAACTCGTGAATCTTGCTTCTTTTGCACAGGCGGGCAAACTCTCGGATGGGCGAGCTCTCTGACTTTTTTTTCTGACGGGCGGGCTCTTGAGTGGGTTAGTTCCTTGGGCGGGCGAGCTCGTGAACGAGCAAGTGAGCTCGCGGATCCTACTTCTTTTTTGTGGGCGAACAAGCTGCTGCTTCCAACGGGCGGGTGAACTCCCGGATCTCGGTTGGGTTCAATGGGAACAACACGCGGATCCTGCCTTTTCTCAACGGGCGAACGAACATGTGGACTGACAAGTGCGCTCGTGGATTTGACCTATTTTGGCGGGCGATCTCGTGAAAGGTCAATTGGACTCACGTTTCTTTCCACGGGCGGGCGAACACGCGGATCTCAGTTGGGTCAGGTCCACACGTGGGTCGCCTCTTTTACTCTTCTTTTTTCCTTAGCTATAAAAGGCAAACCCTTTCTCAAAACCCATTTTTCATCAGATTCCTCGCCTCACAAAAACTCAAAATCCTCCAAGCCTCTGGTTCTTCGGACAACTGCTGGTCGCCGTGCACCGCCTTACACCTGTCGCCGGTGTCCTTTCCAATAGCCTTAAAACACTCTGCTCCACTTCCTCTTCTCAGATCTGGGATTCGTTTTCCCCGAGCACACTCCCGACCTCACAGATCTGAGCACGCCGAGAGCCTCCTTACCCCTTTTTGTTTTGTTTTGTTATTTCTGGTTGGATCTGGTTGTTTTGGTTTGTGTAGTTGTTGGTTTTGTGTTTTGCAGGTGGGGATTTCAGATCTAGGCTTTTGGTTTCGGGGGTTCTCGGGTTTAGCCAGTGGCTCTCAGATCTGGGTTAGGGCTTGGTTTCCTTCGATATTGGTGGTTAGAGGCTATGTCGGTGGTGATGGTGTCAGTAGTGGTAATGGCGGTGATGGCGGTGAGGAGTGTGGTGAGTGGACGATGATGACAGGGGTGAGTGAACGGTGATGGCGATGGTGGTGCTTACAGGTGGGGTATTTGGGGTCTCTGCTCTTTTTTCTCCGGAAGAAGTCCCCGTCCCCTCTGCTTGGTTCCCTTCTTAAACGATATTGGAGCCCTTCCCCTAGCCTTTTAGAGTCACCAAATCTATAGGCCACTATTGGATTAAGATTCACAGGATGGGGGAGCTGACTCGGGGTGAGGCTTGTGACAGGGGAGTGGTCTGGTCGCCGGCGGCAGTATGGGGGTAGATTTGGGTAGGTTGAGCATTAAATGAGATGGGAAATAAAGGAGTAAAAAAATAAAAATAAAAATGAAAATAAAAATAAACAATATCATACAAATAAAAATAAAAATAAGAATAAAATAAGAATAAGATAGAATTAATAATATTAATAATAACATATAATAATATTATAAACAATAACAACCCAAATAATAAATACAAAAAATATATATATATATATATAAATGTTAAGACAAAATTAGGTGTCTACAATAATCAACAAGCCTGAAATTCTCCAAAGGCCTACCAGGAAATAGAAAGCATTGTTAGAAAGGGAAGATTGGTTGAAGAGGCTAACCTTCTAAAATTCAATTATGTAAAGGCTTGTGCAAAGGAAGCTTTTCAGATTCACCCCATTGCACCCTTCAATGTACCCCATGTCTCAAATGCCGATTACATTGTTGTTGGCTACTTCATCCCCAAAGTCAGCCATGTCCTACTTAGCCGAGTAAGCCTTTGTCGAAACCCCTAGGTCTGGATGAGCCTGGAGTTCAAACAAGAGTGCCATTTGCAGGATGGCTCAATTAAAGTTGATCTGACAAAGACAGAATTGAGGTTCATTTCATTTAGTACAGGGAGGTGGAGGTGCATATAGGCGTGGTTTTTGGGTCAAAAATGACTACAATGCTGCTTGCCAGGCTGATTCAAGGTTTCACATGGATTGTTCGGCCTAATGAATTGAAAATTGACCTCTCTGAATCAAAAGACTATATCTTCTTGGCAAAACCATTGCATGCATTTGCTAAATCTCGCTTGCCTGCCACAATCTATACTCAGCTTAACTAGTGAATGTCAAAAAGCTTTAATGCTAGAATAATATACTAAATAAACGTAACTAATTAAGTTTTATGATTCAAAATTCCAATTTCCATTAATAATCCAGCCATGCAAGTTGAAATTTAATGTGATGAGATTTTGCAATGATAGTTGTATCTCGTGAGCTTTTTTCTTTTTATATCAAATGGAAATGAAGACATACATATTTATAGTTTTAATTAAGTTTATGATCGCAAGTTTCATTAATAATCCAACCTAGTGATAATTCATTCTAAAACCAATTAGCAATAGGTGAAGGAGTCCAACTTAAGAGAATTTCTAAATATACCCTATTTTTTACTTTTCACACCCATTTTTCTTTTATGGGTTGCTGTTTAAATACGAAGGGATAGGGTGTGAAATGTAAAAAATTGGGTGTATTTAGAATCTCTCCCAACTTAAATATAAGGCCATAGGGAATCTAGTATTTAACTGATGTAGGATGATATCACTTTAACAGCCTCCCATAACATGTAGGCGGAGATGGAGATAAAGCCTATCACGTGATAATTGTTATAGAAATGGTAACAAGAAAAAATCAACAGAACAAAACCTGAGCTCTAATACCATATTAAATATCCATCCTAAAACCAATTTACAATAGGTGGAGAGGTCTAACTTGAATATAAAACCACAAAAAATTTAGTATTTAACAGATGTGGAACACCTGAAACTAGTGAAATTCAAAAAGCTTTAATTAAGTTATATGATCGCAATTTCCATTAATAATCCAGCTTGAAAAGTTGACTTTCTTTGATTAAGCAAAATAGTAAAACATATTTCTAGACAATAAGAGCCTTGTCCAGTATGAAAACGAAAGAAGATGGGAATTTCCCATGCACATCTTCTTCCTGACTTGCTTAGCAACCCATTCTACAACTCTATTTGCATCTATTTGCCCATTCAAACTGAAAATCGTTGAACATATTCCTTCATGCACATATGTCTTTCAAGAAAGGCAATATTCTTCGGTCACTCCTTTCTTCTTCCTCGTATAATACTTTAGAATCCACTTCAATCATTACTAATTCAGCTTGAAAAGTTGAGTTTCTTTGATTAAGCCAAGCATAAAGTATATAAAAAATTTGAAATAAACTGTTGCTATGAAATGTTTTTGCAAATTTAATGAGATTTTGGAATATTAATTGTTGGGAATTATGATTGCTAAATGTTCATTTTCTAGCCTTAAGCTTTTTTTATTCTATTTTATTGACTGGAAATGAGGGCACATATATTTATAGTTTTAATTAGGTTGTATGATCGCAAGTTTCATTAATAATCCACTTTGGAACAAGTGAAATTTGAAAAGCTTTAATTAAGTTATATGATCTCAATTTTCATTAATAACCCAGCCTGAAAAGCTAAGTTTCTCTTATTAAGTCAAGCATAACATGTATAAAAAAATTGAAATAAGCAATTGCCATGAAAAATCTTTGCAAATTTAATGACATTTTGGAATGATATTATTAATTGTTGGAAATTATGGTTGCTAAAAGTTTATTTTCTAGCAGTAGGCCTTTTTTTTTTGTATTGATTGGAAATGAACGTACACATATTTATAGTTTTAATTAAGTTATATGATCGGAAGTTTCATTAATAATTCAAAGTTTAATTAAGTTATATGATTGCAATTTTCATTACCAATTTAGCTTGAAAAGTTAAGGGGTTGTTTGTTTTTGTTTTTGTTTCCTGTTTTTGTTTTCAGTTTTTTTGGAAACAAAAATAGAAAACACGTTTGGCAACATGTTTTCGTTTTCAAAAAACGAAAACGAAAACAAGAATTTCCAAAATTGTTGGAAACAAGAATTTCTTGTTTTCATTGTTTTCGGAAACATGTTTTCATTTCTGTTACTGTTCATAAGTAAGTGAACAGAGTTTATATATTAATATAATATTAATATTTTATAATAAAAATATAAATAAAATTAATTAATTTTTAAATAAAATAATATTAAAATTTAATATAAAATATTATTTAATATTTTAAAATTAATATATTTATTTTAATATAGAAAAGTTGAAAACATAAAAAGCAATTAAATAAATATTACATTGAACTATAATATTATAATATTATTTAATTTAAATTTTTATAATAATTTATTGAATATATTAAATATTTTCAATAATATCATTTATTATAATTTTGATATGTTAATAATTATATTATTATCTAATATAATTAATTTTTATTTTACTAAACAATATTATTATTTAATATTATATTCTATCTTAAATTTAAAATATATCACTACTACTATTAAATAAGTTAATATTATTAAATAAGTAAATACTTAACATTAAATAATATTATTTATATTAAATATAATATATTTTAATAACCATATTAATTTATTATAAATTAATTAGTTAAATATTTTATTTACTAATGTAATATTATTATTATTACAATTAAATAAAAATTATTATTAAATATAATTTATGATTATTACAATTAAATTCAATAATATTATTTTATTTAATATTTTATATAATTATAACATTATTTAAATTATATTAAATTTTTATATGATTAAATAAAAATATTTAATATTAGTATTAAATAATATAAAATAATATTATTTGATATTATCAACATATTATTATTTAATAAATATATTATTTTTATTTAATTTTTAAAATTTTGTTTTGTGAATTGAATTATTATATCTGAATCAGTTTAAATATTTGTTTTCAAAATGTAATAGTATTAAACAAACATGTTTTCTGTTTTCAAGAATTGAAAACAAAACAAAACAAAACAAAAACAGAATTTTCAAAAACAGAAAACATAAAACGATACCAAACAACCCCTAAGTTTCTCTGCATAAGCAAAACATAAAATATATAACAAAAAAAATTTGAAAAAAACAATTACTGTGAAAAATCTTTACAAATATAATGAGATTTTGGAACGATATTATTAATTGTTGGAAATTATGGCTGCTAAAAGTTCAATTTTCTAATCGTAGGCTTTTTTTTTTTTGAAGCGATTGAAAATGAAGGCACGCATATTTATAGTTTTAATTCAATTATATGATAAATGTTTCATAAATAAATCAACCTGAAACTAGTGAAATTCGAAATGCTTTAATTAAGTTATATAATTGCAATTTCCATTAATAATTTAGCTTGAAAAGTTGAGTTTCTTTGATTAAATCAAGCATAAAATATATAAAAAAATTGAAATTAATAAACCACAGGTATGAAAGTCTTTGTAGATATAGTAAGATATTGGAATGATATTATTGATTCTTGAAAATTATGGTTGCTAAAAGTTCATTGTCTAGCCGTAAGCCATTTTTTTTTCATATCAATTGAAAATGAAGGCACACATATTTATTGGTTTATACCAAGTGATAATCACAATTCCATGGAGAAATAATAAGAAGAAAAATCCCAATGAATGTACATTGTTTTGATTTTGCGGGAAATTTAATATTGATGTTCTTTAAGAAATTAAAAAAATTACACTTCGTGGGAATTCTTGAAGTTCAATTCAACCTCTTCTTTATATTTTTCATTATATATAGATTATAAAATTCAAATTCAAATTTAATCTCTTTACTGTTATTATTTGATTTAATTTTATTAATTTAATATTTTTTTTTGAAACAAAACAACCTCTATTTCATTAATCACAGGAATTCCAATCAAAATTACATATAAAGTCTGGAAGATATCCTTCCCACAAAACAGAAGACCCCACTGGACAAAAAACCTTACCTATACTATGAGCTAGATTATTAGCTTGTCTACTAACATAACCAAATTTACATGAATGAAACTGTAAAACTAAATCTAAAATTAATTTAATACTAATACACTTTTATTGACAAAGGAATTTAAGGATATTTATAGTTAATAATGATGTAGCATTCAAGTGATGGCATGATCATGTATTTAAGACTAAAAAATCTTACATCTTTTACCAAAAAAAAATCTTACATCTTATCATTAATGTCTTCAATCTTACCTCTTTTTTTAAGAAAAAAGACTAAAAAATTAAAATTTGAACATCTTTATAGATTATTTTTTTTTGTTACAAGGAAAATATTAAATAATTGGGAATGAAAATATTTAGATTCGAACCTAAAATTTACAATATGCTACAATTTATTTTTAGTCATTAGGTCAAGAGATTGTTGGCTTTTATCGATTATTATTAAACCAACTTTAATAAAAGATTTAAGTCATTAAAATTAGGATAAAAATACAAAAACCTAATTAAATTCGATAAATCATGTACAGTATTAGTTTTCATATTATAACAAATTATGTCTTTATCTTGTAAAATATAAAAATGATCAAAATTCATCCACACACTAGACACAAACTTTTTAAATCTATGATAAATTTATACATAACTTTTATCAAATCTTGATTAATATTATTCTTCTATCGCGTGGCCAAGAATTACAACATGGGCTCGTGTTTCTTGACTACGTTGACCCAGACAGTCGTACATAATAGTAGGTGGGAGTCGAGTACAGATGATCAGAACCGATCAATTCCCTGTCAAAGCTATCCGCAATCCCCGATCTGCACGAGAACATGACCGAATTTTAAAATGATTCACGAACATCTGCTTTACAGACGTCTAAATGTGATGGAACCAAAGAAACCTATTATATAAAAAATGCAGAAAAAATAAACATCATATTGTGCCACTTTCATAGGCACTTTTTTTCAATGCTTATTTTTATTTACTTTTTTATATAAAAGTTATAGAAAAAATTGGTGTTGAAAAAGTCGGCACCATATTGTGCCACTTTTATTAGCATTTTTTTCCAATGCTTATTCTTATTTACTTTTTGTATTATATAAGTGTTGTGGAAAAAATCGGCACTAAATTGTGTCGCGTTTTTAGGCATTTTTTCTCAATGTTTATCCTTATTTATTTTTTCTATTACATAAAAGTTGTAGAAAAAATGGGCATCAAATTGTGCTACGTTTTAAGGCACTTTTTTCACTGTTTATCCTTATTAACTTATTCATTGCTTGGTGTTTAGTTTTTTTTTATTTCTTTTTAATCATAGGTATCATCTTCCATTTTACGATCTAAAATTAATCATGTTCAAACTGAAAGTGACAAACGATAAAGCTCTCCCAACAGTGGTGACTCCAGGATTCGAACCATATCCAAATGCCTTAAAAAATACTTTCACTTTTTCCAATCACTTGTTAGTTGCTTTGTGTTTAGTTGTACATAATGGACAATTTATCTCTTGCGTAAAACCAAGAAAGAAGGAGAAAGTTGTAGAAAAAATCGGTACCATATTTTTAGGCATTTTTTCATTGTTTATTCTTATTTACTTTTTCTGTTGTATAAAAGTTGTAGAAAAAATCGACACCATATTGTGCCACTTTTTAGGCACTTTTTTCACTGTTTATCCTTATTTACTTATTCATTGCTTTCTTTTTAGTTTATTTTTAATCATAGGTATCATTATCTATTTTACGATCTAAGATTAATCATGTTCAGGCTGAAAGTGGTAAACGGTAAAGTCCTGCCAACAATGGTGACTCTAGGATTCGAATTATGTCCAAATGTTTGAGGAAGAAATCCGTTTCCACTTATTCAAACTACTTGTTGGTTGCTTTATGTTTAGTTGTACATAATGGACAATTTATCTCTTGCGTAAAAACAAAAAAAGGGGAAAAGTTGTAGAAAAAATCAGCACCATATTGTGCCACTCTTTAGGCACTATTTTTCACTGTTTATCCTTACTTTTTCGATTATATAAAAGTTGTAGAGAAAAATCGGCATCATATTGTGCCACTTTTTTTTTGCTGTTTATCCTTATTTACTTATTCATTGCTTCGTGTTTAGTTTTTTCTAATCATAGGTATCATCATCTATTTTACAGTCTAAGATTAATCATGTTCAATCTGAAAGTGGTAAACGATAAAGCCCTCCTAATAATGGTGACTCTAGGATTCAAACCATGTCCAAATGTCTAAGGAAGAAGTCTACTTCTACTTCTTCCAACCACTTGTTGGTTACTTTGTGTTTAGTTGTACATAATGGACAATTCATCTCTTGCATAAAAACAAGAAAGATGGGAAAAGTAGTAGAAAAAATCGGCACCATATTATGCCACTTTTTAGGCACTGTTTTCAAAACCCCCCATTATCCAAAGGCCACTTTGGGCCCCGACTAATCCAAAGTCGAGCTACGACGAACCCCATTTAGGGGAAAGCTCTCTCAATGTTGTTTTCTCCATTCATAAGGCTCAAACTCAAGACCTTGCTTAAGGGACACCGAGCTCCTTCCAATCGACTCAACAAACATTGGTAGTCCATTTACTTTTGATGTGTTCAATTTAAGGAAATAAATAATGGGTCCCACTTAGTTTATTTTATTTTATTTTATTTTATTTTTTGTATTTTTTTTGGTGAACATTTTTGGTATTTGACTCTTGATATTAGCTTTGTTTTTAGGTGCTAGCGTTACAGTTTAAGAAAAATATTGAAATTTGTTATGTTTTTCTACTATAAAGCATAGGTATAGATATGTAATGTCATTTTTTTCATTTGTAACCTACTTCATGTGTTAGATATTTGTTCTCATACATTTAATTTAAATAACTTGATGTTGTTATTAAAGAATGCCATTTAACTCAAATCCTATTAAGAGACATGATACAATTAAAGGTCTATGGTGTTTAATATAGACAAGGAAGAAGATGGATTTTTCATCGTAATAATCTCGGCAAATTTTTAGTATCAATAAATAGCAAGGAAGTAGCTTCTGGATAGAGCTTAAGCCTTAATTCTAGTTGCTTCATTGCAACTGAATATAATGGATTCCAGATAGTTTTATTGCATAGACACCAACAAACATTGGACAATCAAATCTTGCTCAATTACCACCTTTTTTTTTTATCAACAAAGATGATTATGTTAAAGAATAAGCTCTCTCTGGGCCATCACTCAACTACCATGTTTTCAACATCTATTTGTCATCACTAATTACTCTCATATTTTTCAAGGATATTCTGAAATAAAGAATTATATAACAAATACAAATTCTAACCTTTTATTTTATTGTAAAAGTCTGTAAAATATTTGCACTTAATTACATTATTTTGAAACTTTAAGTGTTTTTCAGTAGAATAAAAGGTTAAGGGCTTATGTACATTTTGTACAAAAAGTTGAGTGTATATTTGATTATTAAGCCTAGAATATATCATGAAACATTTTAATTCTTTTACTTAAAATCAATGAAATTGAAACTAAAACGATAAAATTCTATAAAAATAAAGTACAATAAAAATTTTAATTTTAAAAATCCAATACTCTATCAACAGATCATACGATTATCAACACTATTACTTAATTTTTAATTTTTAGATAGTTCCATAGTTTGAAAATCAATTTAAAAAATAAACAAATACCAAAATAACAACAAACCAAACACATAGAACTAGTTTGGATGGGCAATGAGAGTGAAAAAAGCAAAACAACCATTAAGTAAAAATAATTTTAATAAAATAATAATATATTTTGTAGAAAGGATAAAAAAATAAATTGATACTAACTTTTTTTTTGTCTTTAGTGGTCTACCCTTAATATCTATAGAGTAGTAGTGTTTACTGTCATAACGTATTAAGTTTCGGAAAACCTAATAGCTAGACACTAAAATCAAAGGAGTCGCCACCAACCATTTTACCTAGGTGTGATTGGTCACCTATTCAAACTAAGGATAAGGCTTGGTCTACGTTCAAAGATACTAGGGTTCGGGAGTACGGTTACGTGTAGGGAAGGATTAGCACCCCTACAACGCCCATCTTAAAATGGTACCAACTAGTTTTAGGTTATCTTTACAATTTGCCTTGTATTTATATTAATTTCGATATGCTTATATATTGGGAATATTTCTAAGATTTTTCCATCAATTTGGCTCCAATCTTAAAAATCTCCCTCACCTCAAGATGTTCAAGGAGTCTCGATTGACTTTCTTGAACTCCATCGTCAGATTAATTAAATATTTTATGAAAATCTTATTTTTTCTAACTTTGGCTCTAATTTCGACTCCATATTAATCTTTATATTTTTTTAATCTTATTTCATATTATATTTATCTCTATATTTTATTTATTTATTTTATTTATTTAGAGAATAAATATGAATCATGGTTTATTAAAGATTTTCTTAAAAGCGTCCCATCAATTTGGCTCGGCTTAAAAGAAATCTTCTCACCTAGAAAATTTTAAGGAGTCCCAATTGACTTTCTTAAACTTTCATCATTGGCATAATCCGCATTTACTCTTTTAGTTCATTTATTTATTTGCTTATCTAACTTTATTTAAATTTCTTTAATTTTAATCTTGATCTAATTCATTTTTATTTTATTTATTTCATTTATTTATATTTATTTAATAAACATGAATTATATTTTATTGAAAATTCTTTCAAAAGTATTCCATCAATTTGGCTCAACTTAAGAAAGAGTCATCTCACCTAAAAATTTCCAAGGAGTCTCGATTGACTTTCTTGAAATTTCATCATCGGTATAATTCACATTTATTTCATTATTATCTAGTCTTATTAATTACTAAGATATTTCATTCTATTTATTTAATTTTCTTGTCTAATTTATGTTCTTGTATTTATGTTTATTTATATTTTTATTCATATTTAATTTACTAAGAATAAACATGTATTATAATTTATTGAAAATTCTTTCAAAAGTATTCCATCGATTTGGCTCAACTTAAGAAAGAATTTCCTCACCTAGACATTTTTAAGATGTCCCGATTGATTTTCTCAAAATGTCATCATCGGTATAATCCATATTTATCTTTAATAATTAATTAATATTTCTTATGAATATCTAATTCTTATTGTTATTATTAATATAATTTTTATAAGAGATCCTATAGATCTTTATTCATACAACTAAATTTAATAAATTCTATTGATTCATAAATCTAAACTTAAAATTAACACCATACAAATTAATAAATAAACTAAAATGAATAAGTTAAATTAAACAAACTCATCAAATTAAATAAACTAATTAGAAAAATAAATCATAATACCCTAATAGATAAATTAAATCCATACTCAAAATAAATAAATAAATGAATAAAACTTACAATGCATCACAATACAAGAATATACATGCAACATAAATTTAATTAATGTCAATTGGTTAAACACGTGAATGCACAAGCAAAAGAATAGGAAAATAAGCTTGAATAATATGCCAATCACTATATTAGCAGCTGACGCTTCTTACCTCAGCTCTATGTTTCTTTATTTTAATTCCTTTTCTCCTTTACGTGGCTACTTCAGACTGGAACGGTGCAATGAAGGAGAGAAACAGGTTTGGCGTGGAGCAGCAATGCGTAGCAGGATCTTGGTGCAGGAACAGGTGGATCGATGGTTTCTTGGGAGCTGGGTGTGACAATGCAGAAGTGGCACAAGCAACAGGGAAGGACAGCAGCGTGTGGCGTTGGTGCGATCCGGAAACACAAGCAGCCAGGCTCTCTTTTTCTGTATCCTTTTTTTTTATATCCCTCACTCTGCCACTCGACAGCAACCTCAAAGCAGCTCACGGCAGCAGCTATGGAGAAGCAGCAGAACTGTTGCGAAGAGGTGATGGGCAGCGTAATGGAGCGGTGTCAATGGTGTTCGCACAGTGCATAGCAAGGAACCCCAAACCTGCGCGGGCGACAGAGGAACGGAGGTACAGTGATGGTAGCGCTGTGCAGGATGGCTTGGCAGTGCAGGGAAGTCAGCGGGGAACGGGACGCAGCAAGGGCACAGCAGGGGGTCACGTAGCAGAGGATGGTGGTGTGGATAGGGGCTGGACGTTGCAGGGAGGGGCTAGGCACAAGCCACGGCAGGGCAGCAATGGAGGTGAAGATGATGATTTAATGAAGATGATCTTGTAGTAGTGGCTTCTCTCCGTGGGCTGTCACGAGGATGACAGAGGATGGTGGCTAAGAGTAGTAGAAATTTTTCTAGGATTTTTCTTTTTTTTCCTCTCCCTTTTTTTCCCCACACGCAGTAGAGAGGTAGGGGCTTCATTTTTATAGACCTAGGTTTTCTTTTTTTGTTTTTGGTAATAAAAATTGTAGACACCAATTTTTGTCCGGGTCTAATTAGTTCGAAATTTTGGGCTTTAGATGCACTCGGTGTGTTTCTTTAAAATTGATAATTGTAAACATCGAATTTTGTCTAAATTTTTTTAATTAAAAATAATAATAATAAAATAATAAAAGAATCAAAAATATAAAAATAATAATGAATAAATATAAATTCTTCAATGCCCATGCATCATGCAAATTAAAGCCAAAGTTGACTTAAGAGATTTAGACCAAATAGGAATAAGTCAATAAAAGGAAAACAAATCATGCAAAAAAAAAATGATCAAAGTGAAATAAAAGCCGAAAATTCATTGCCCAAAAATAATAAAAAAAAGGAAATAAGTTAAAAGGGGTCAAATAAGAAATAAATGACAAAATAAAGATCCCATAATTTTGGGGTCAATACATTTAATTAGGATTTTTCTTTCTAAAAAAAATAAAAAAAATAAAAAAATAAAAAAGGACAAAAAGTAAATAAAGGAGTCTTACACATTGAAGGGAGAGGGATTTTTTTTTTTGGGTTTTAAAAGGAACAGAGAACTAGGGTAAAGGAGGGATGACACGAGCAAAGAAACGAAAAAAAGAAAAAAAGAAACCAAGTGGCTTCTTCATCCTCTAGCCGCTGCTTCTCGAGCGGTTTTCATCACAAGTCCACTGTGCTCCGTGCGCTACTGCTTCTACATCTTGCATCGCTTCAAGCATTCTCTCAAAGCCGCTCCTTGCCACCATCCTTGGTCCTGCCTTAATCGCCTTCCCTGCTGAGCTTTCCCTCTGCTGTCTTCATCACCGAACTTTCTACCGCCACCAGCTTCATTGCCACCTTGCTACTTCATTGTCCTTCTCCGATACATTTGGTGCTCCAACCTTTGTGCCCCGAGTTCTTGTCCAGCCCCTCTGCGTCCTTACCATTTGCCACAGCCATTAAACAACCTTTTTGTTGACTGTTCTCCATTGTCGCTACACTGCTCCATGTTGCAGTCTTGCTCGTACCCCTGAAACTGCCATCACTGAACAGCCTTCCATCGCTAGTCGCTACTGCTGTGGAGAGCCACACCATTGCTGCTACTTTATTCTGAGTCATCATTGATGTTGCTGTCCTGTACATCACCATCATCTTCGCACAACTTGCTGCTTGTAACGTGGGCAAGGCTCGAGGAAGGTAAACAAGAAAAACAAAACAAAAAAAAAATGGAAGGTAAGGTTTTTGCCATTAAATGACATGCACTTGTGTAAGAGGTTGTAAAGCCACTAGGATTTTAACTTTAATTACTATTGTTTTATTCATTTAGTATGTTCAAGTATCTTAAAACTTTAGTTTATATAATTTATTTAATTACATATTTGTGAAATAAAGTGGATAATCTAATAGGAATTAGAATATAATATTAAGATAATTGATTTGAAAACTTGACTTGGATAATTAGCATAGATAATTAATGTGAATGAAATAATTTTGATTTAGTATTTTGATATTTATGTATTTTGTATTATTATTTATTTGCTTGTTTATTTTAGAATTAGGATTGAAATAAATTAAGAATAGATTATTGAAAATTATAAAAATATATATAAAAATTCAATTATGAAATTAAACATTAAAACAAACTAATAAAATTATTCCGACGATGGATCTCTGAGAGGATTGCGATCGAGTAATATTCTCGGAGATCTTGAGGTGAGGAGGTTCTTTTTAAGTCTTACCAGCTTGATGGAAGATTTAGAAAGTCATTCCTAATATTTAAAACTCAAATTTATTAAAAATTTTAAATAAGAATTAGTTAAAAATCAATTACAATTAAAAGAATAAATAACCAACTTAGAAATAAAGAATTATAAAAATTAATATAATTAGAAATGAAATAGGATAAAATAATACAACAAATATTCCGACGATGGAACTTCGAGAGGATTGCAATTGAGTAGTACTCTCAGAGATCTTGAGGTGAGGAGGTTCCTTTTAAATCTTACCAGCTTGATGGAAGATCTAAGAGATATTTTCAATATTTAATAAATCAATTTAATTATAAAAATAAAAAATTAAATTAGATAAAAAAATAGTAAATTAAAATTAAGTTCATTATAATAAATAATAAATAATAAAAATCAAATTAATTAGTTAGAATTAAAATTAGAAAAGAAGTAAAATAAATAGAAATTAAATTAAATATTTTAATAGATGTGAATTATTCTGAGGATGGAATTTAAAGGGAATTGCGCTTGAGTAGTTTCTTTAAAAATTCCTAAGGTGAGAAAATTTTCTTTAAGGTATTACCAGCTTGATGGAAAGTCTTTAAGAGAATTTTCAATATAAAATAATTCATGTTTATTTAAATATATAAAATATGTGAAATAATAATTTATATAAAAAATAATAATAGAATAAAATTAGATAAAATAATAAATAGAAGTTCGAGTAGGAGTCAAGATAGGGTTTACATAATGTACTTAAATCATCCGACGACGGAGCCTCTTCAAGAAAGGCGATTGGTCCTACTTGAATACTCTTGAGGTGAGAAAAAACTTTTAGGTTATCCAACCAGCTTGATGGAGGAGACTTAAAATATTTTTCAATATTTAATTATATCGAGATTAAAGTAAAAAGGCAAAATTAGGATAACCTTAGATTATTTGGTACCATTTTAGGATGGGCGTTGTGAGGGTGCTAATCCTTCCTCACACGTAACTGTACTCCCAAACTTAGAACTCTTAACGTAGACCAAGCCTTATCCTTAGTTTGAATAGGTGACCAATCACACCTAGGTTAGAATGGTTGGTGGCGACTCCGTAGTTTTGTGTCTAGCTATTAGGTTTTCTCTAAAACTTAATACGTTATGACAGTTTGGCGACTCCGTTGGGGAGATTTGAGAGTCAGGACATTAGGAAGTCTAAGGTTATCAAAATCTTGTCTAAAAGCTTTAAAATTCATAAGACATTTAAATACACACACTTCACTTACATGTGCATGCATTAGCCCTCGACCCGAGTTATCCTTTTTAGGAGGGAGTAAAGTACCTTTGCCTTCGTGAGGTGGTAACCTCCATACAGGCCAGTGAAATACTCCCACTCAGATTGAACCTTTTCCGTTTGAAGCCTGTAATGGGTGAGGATTGGGGTGCCTTACTAGTCTATGTGGACGACAGTGAGGAGCAATCTGGGAACTTTTAGAAGTTTGAATTACCCAAAGCCCAGCATGTAATAAGACTTAAGAGGCCCAACTTTAGACAAAGCCTTGCCAACTTAATGTGTAGAAATAACCTATAGCTAGGACACACAAAGGCATATTCTGTAACATCCCGTTACCACATTTTTCATGTATTTCCATACAACTTTACCGGTTGGGCTGTCTGCGATGCCATTAACATTCAACAGTAATAGTGATAAATGATAAACATTTATCTATTAATTATGGAATATTATTCCTTACATCCGACATCCCCTATTTACCTTTATTTCACTAAGGTAGTATTGTATACATATGTCTGATATGTAAAAGAGAAAAGACTGTACCTGTCACATTTAACGTGTCATGCCTTAGTGCTTTAAGCATAGCTATACCCACCTGAGAGCTAATTCTCTCAACTTTGTGTACTTCTTATCTGTGGAGTTAAAACAAAAGGGTGAGCGATTCATACGCTCAGTAAAGGAAACATATGCTGCTTTAAATAAAGCAAAACTATATATCACAATGCATTTATTCTTTTCTTAACAATAACCCAGTAGAAAAGACAGTGGATATATAGTAAACAACTCTCTTAAAACATCATTCAAATCACTGGCTAAACAGTTTACTTTAAAATGTAGTAAACACTATATAAGATTTCAACAAATCCTCACAGTAAAAAGAAATTGGTAAGTTGAGACTAGGCAACAAATAAATCATGCTATCATCGTTCCCTCTCCCCCTTGCGAGAACGGAATCTGCCGCTTTTGGGGTGCACCCGTAGGCCATCGCCCCTCACGGCTATCTCCGATCTATGGCCATAATCTATAGATGGTCCTCGGGTCCACTTGCCAAGTGACCTCGAGACCGCTGATGACTTGGTGGGTCCATCAGCCCTGTGACGCCCTGAGGTGCACTCATTGGTCCATCGACCGAGCCACCGCCCCAGGCAGGTCACGCAATTACATGAATAATACTGCATGAACTCAAAGCCTAAAGTCTCAAAAATCACTTTCATATCTCATGAAAAACCTTTAAGGGCTTATCTTACCTACATTATCATTTACTCAAACGATTTAATTCCCGAAATGGTTTTAGGTTTTCTGTTTACAAAACACTTTGAAAACTTTCCAAAATTCTCAGCTTTTAAAACCTGCCCGCCCATGGTCAGCTCACCCGTTATGGCTTGCCCATGGCAGCTCGCCCATGGCGGAGAACATGTGTCGCCCGCCCAACTTTGCCCTTTAAATCGACAAGCAAAACTGGCTCGCCCATTAGTCAACTCGCCCAAAAGGTTTCATATTTCTATTTTGAAAATATTAAAACGTCTTATTTTTCGTATAAGAAATTACACTTTAAAACTGTTCGCCAGAGTCAGCTCGCCCTTCACGGCTCGCCCCTGACTAACTCGACAAGACGGTGAATTAGTATTCGCCCGCCACTTAGCTTTTCAAAACAGAAGTATGTCTCGTTGATAGCGGTTCGCCCGCCTTATATTTAAAACAAGGGCTGCCCGCCCAAACACATTAAAAAGGGTTCGCCCAACTATGGCTTACCCGGATTTCCCTTTAAAACAAGGGCACTCGCCCAGTTCTCATAAAAGAGAGCTCGCCACTTGGCTTGCCCGAGTTTCTGCCTAGAACAAAGATACTTGCCCGCGTTAATCAGTTCGCCCAACGAAACAACATATGGCGGCTTATAGCTCGCCCGAGATCAAAACAATTTATTAAATAAATACATGCCATAAACCAAAAATAATTTCTAAATATTTTTATAATATTTCTACTCCACAGGGCATGTATTTTACTTCACATATATCTCCCTTACCTGGTTCAACAAAGCTTTGCTTCGCCCTGCTTCCTGCTCGCCAATAGCCATTTCCAATTGTCGGCTGCAATTAATTATAAATTCTATTAGTATTTCTTTTTATATCACTTAGCGAGATTGAGATAAATCAAATGACTACTCGCCCAACAGAGTTCTAACTAGCACAGTTGAGCTCGCCATTCAATAAATGTTTTACACGTGGAAGCTTGCCCGCCAGTCAACTCACGAGGCCTTCATTGGCTTAATTGTGGGAGTTCGCCCACAATTCTATTCGCCCAAAGCCTCTGCATCTGAGCTCGCCCATTATTTCACTTCACTAGAATTGGGCGTTCTCGCCCTTTGAACACAGACTTTACCTTGGCTAGTTCCTTATTATCTACTCGCCTCATTGGCGATTACTAGTTTTCAACATGGGCGATCACTGTAGTCGCCATTGTCGTCACTTATTCCATTACTTTCCTTGTTTCCATATTCTCTGAAGATCTAACTAAAACAAGGTTGTGTTCTATGTTGTAAACATATAAGTCTACCATTGAATATCAAGAAGACCTCAGAAATATGAAACTCACCTTAATCAACTGCACTTCCAGAACAGATTGCTTTCCATCTCATGTTGGCCTTCCTTTGCTTATTCTTTTAGCTCCTCCAACTAAGGAGGAAAGGTTTGCAAGGTGGTTTACGTGTTTAGCCAACTGATGGATGAAATATAGTAAATTGGGCATGGCAGAAGTGGAAGGAAATCAGAGCATAAACTGGCAATTGCATAGCTCTCGTGAAGAAGATGAAGTTTGCCAAAATGAGTTTTCCTCCAGCATTTCCTCTTATATAGCCATGCTAAACCAATCCAAAGCTTCCGCCTGTCCCTTATCCTGTTTCTTTCATCATTTCCACGTCTTTCATGCATTTAAGGCATGAAGAAAACTGCAGCTCAAAGTGGCGTGGAAGTCTCCCTTTCACACACCTTTTTCTGCTTCTGTTGACTTTGTTTTGTTTCTCAACCAATCAGGTAAATTCCTTACTGGCTTCAACCTCTTCTCCGTTAATTCTCTTCAACCGTATGACTTACAAATCAATTTTGGCTGCTAATTGGTCATGTGCTGATTCCAGTTCCAGTTCGTCTAGTCAACCAGAAACCACAGCTCGCCCCACTTACTATCATATAACTCACTCATCCATATGGGCGATTACATGTCCTCGCCCATTTGGGCGATCATCTATTCAAGAGAAATGGTGAACTCACCTATTCGCCCTTACTACTATTCAACTCGCCATCATCATTGGCAAACTGCTCGCCCATTGGCGAACAACCAACTCTGCTCGCGCATCGGCAAGCTAAACAACATTCTCGCCTAAATATTATTTCATCGAAATTGCTCCATTCTTATCTTATGATAAGGAGCTTTTCATTCAAATGGAAATCAACACTCCTTATTTATTTCATTTCCATTATCATTTTTTATGAAATTAGACTCTACAATAGTGTAGAATCAGGTCTTACATATTCCTTTTCAAAAAATAAAAAGAAATAAATTAGGAGACAAAATGGTTCATTACGACATGCATCTATTTGATTTTACAATGCATGACATGTCAATTTCAACATTGCATCTATACATCTAGATACATTTGGTCATACATAAATTGAGTATGCATCTCATGCATAGTTTGTATGTGCATATCATGGCATCTTGACTTAGACTATGGTAATAAAGGTGAGAAGATAGCTCGGCCATCAAAATTGCCAGTCGCCCATACGATACTTGCTTGCGGACAAGAGTAACGGAGAATGAGCAATTTGCACGAATTGATGGAATTGAAAAGGTGCAACAAGAGATTGTCAGAGCCCAAGAAGAGTCTAAGGAACAAATGGCCAAGATGATGGAGATGATGATGAGCTTGGCAAAAGAGAAGGGAGTTGATGAAGACACTAACGTTAGAGTGGAGCCACAAATGAGGGACCCCATCAAGCAAGAGAAGTTTAGGAGGGAAGCGATTGAACTAGGTTCTCATGAGGGGATGCATCGTATGTGTGATACGTTAGAGGAGAGACTAAGGGCCATCGAAAGGAGCACTATTTAAGGAAGCATTGATGTGGAGAAATTGAGTTTGGTTCCTGACTTGGTGTTACCCGTGAAATTCAAAGTCCCCAACTTTGAAAAATATGATGGAACTAAATGCCCATTAGCCCATATTACAATGTTTTGTCAAAAAATGGCAGGGCATACTCATAATGAAAAGTTGCTCATTCACTGTTTTCAAGATAGCCTTACTGGGTCCGCAGCAAGGTGGTATGTCCAATTAGATAGAGAACGCATCCATTCATGGAAGGATCTTGCGAGGGCCTTCATAGTTCAATATCAACATGCAAAGGACATGGCGCCAGATCGATTGTTCTTACAGAATATGGAAAAGAGGGCTACCGAAAGCTTTAGAGAATACGCTCAGAGATGGCGAGACATTGCTGCTCAGGTTCAGCCTCCCCTTACGGAGAAAGAGACGACAATTTTGTTTGTCAATACACTTAAGGCACCATACTACGAGAGAATGATTGGAAATGTCACCAAAAACTTTGCAGATATGGTACTCTCGGGTGAGATGATTGAATATGCTATAAAAAGCGGGAAGATCGAATGGGCAAATACAATGAGAGGTGCAACATTCAATAACGAAAGTCAAGATGTTCAAGCTGTGACTAATGAAATGCAGTATGAAAGTTATACCCCATATCACCCATACCCCATGCAAGAAACCCACCACTTTTGTCCACATCCTTACCAGTCAATTCCTCAAAATGGTTTTCAGCCTAATTTTTGTCCTCAATCACTCTCCGCCCCACCAAACAATCCAAGAAGGCCAAGAAACGGTGTGGAGAGTTGCCAATTCCAATTTCTAAACTATTGCCTTTGCTAATAAAGAACCAGTATCTAGTGCCTACGCCTTTGAAAACAGCTCCAAACCCAGCAGCAAGGAGTTATGAACCAAATAGCAAATGTGAATATCACATGGGGGCAATTGGGCATTCAACAGAAAAGTGCAGGCAATTGAAGGAAAAGGTTGAAGAACTCATCAGCAGTGGTGCCTTGACTCAAGAGCTTATTGAACAATGGAAGTTTGCTTCTCCATAAGCCAAGTTTCCTATGTGTGATTTATGGATGTGAGATGTTCTCAAGATTCTTGAAATTTGCATCAAGTTGTTTTGAAAGCTTTCCATATTTTTCCTTTCCAAGTAGATGAAATAAAATAATTTTGAAAACATTGGTGATTGTTATTGAGAAATTACATTTCCAGTATACTTTCCAATTGAGTGAAAACTTGGAATCCATAGAGACACACAAGCTTGAAATTCAATCATTTTTGCTTACCATGGTGAACTTTTGAAGTCAATGATCTTCGTTAAGGCAATGAGCAATGAAATGATTGATGAATTTACAAAACTTTTGAATTGTTTTGAAAGACCAATTCATGAAGCATTCTCTTAAGGACTTTGTTTTTGGAAATTTGATAGATGTTAAGGCCAAGCTAAGAGTCCCAGACACATCAACCCAAATTTCTTTCTCATGACTTGAACTTTCTGACTCAAACCATCTGTTGCTATATCTTGAGGCAAGATGATTAAAAGAGCCAAGCTTTTGATAACCTCAACATCTTTTAATGACCATCCTTAATTTGATTGATATCCTTTTTCCTATTTTAAACCATGATAATGAAAATTGTTGCATAAGGCCTTCATAAAGTTGAGTTGATACATTCTGGGCATGAGTTGTGAAAAAAAAAAGTGAAGAAAAAAAAAGGAAGTAAAAAAAAAAAACCAAAAGAAGAAAATAAAAAAATTGATTGTGAAACCATGCATGAGGGATATTCAAATGATTTCAAAAGCAAAATAAAATTTTCATCTTGAGGATTGGTTTTCAATAGAAGTGTCAATATTTGATATGACAAATGGCCATCTTTCATATTCCTATTACTGAAATAAAATCATCCATTTGTTACCCCTTTTGAGCCTATTGATTTCTTTCTAAATGAACCTTGACCAAGGATCACCCTCCACATTGGAGAGGCAAATACATCAGAGGAGTTTTAGAAGCATTGGTGTTTGATCTTATGTCAAATACAAGAAAATGATGCCCTATGTTAAGGGGCAAATGTCAGAAGAAGGATATGTAAAGATGGAAATCAATATGAAAAAGCAAGAAGTTGGAAAAAAAATGAAAAACGTAGATGTGAAAAAAAAAAAGAGAAGAAGAAAGAAATGAATGAGAATAAAGTGTTGGAAAAAAAAAAGAAAAATGCTTCGAAGAGTGGGAAGAACAGATGTTCACAATCGAAGAAATGATCCTTGGTTCGATAAACCTTGAAAACACTTGTTTTGGGCCTATTTATCCATTCTTCGAAGACCCTAAACCTTGGCCTACGTTACGTGCTTAAAAGTCCATTTTGATCAAATAGGGATGCTTGTATTGAAAAGCTTTTCTTTGAGAAATCATCATCATTATTTAGTGAAATTTGAATCCTTAAATGCATGGTAGAATAGTCAATTAAAAGAAAAAAAGAGAATGAAGCTCTAGGGTGAAAACCCATGAAAGGGCAGTCTAGAGCAAATTTGAAATAACTCAAGGCCATTGTTTGTGACTATGTTAAGGCAATAACAAGGAAGAAGAAAAACTAGAGGAGTGATGTTTTCAGTCAAGACCTTTTGAGACATTCAAAGACCATTACCTTGAGAATTTGAGATTTGAATCCTTGCCTAGAAATTTGAGCCATCACAGCTAGTCTTGACATTGGTTAAGGTCCACATATCAAAAAATTAAGAGAATGCTAAAATGGATTGTGTTCTGTGAAAGTTACTTTTACAAAAGGAATAATGATTTTCAAGGAATTTGTTTCATTTGTGAGCCAAGATGAAGAGACATTGATCAATAAAACCTTTTTTGATAACCAAACATCCTTGATGCACCAAATCAGCACGTTTATTCAGGTAAACCAAGTTGTGACTCATTCTATTTGTTCTCAATAGTAATCATCAATTTTTAAGAGATAAATATCAAATGTTTGTACCTTGGAAAGTTATTATGTGGGGCAATTTTCTGTTTTCAAAAGGAAACTTGAAGAAGTGAAAATGAGAGTTTTGTGATTTTATAGGGGCAAGTTCTTGTCTTAAAGAAATCAAGTGTGGTGATGATGTTTTTAAGACTATTCTTGGGGCAATCTTTGGTTGATTTGAGAGCATGAATTTTCTTGAAGATATGAGAAGTGGTGAAGTGTTCTTGTGAATAGTTTGGGATGATTTTGTTGTTATGATTTGGATTGATGAATTTTAATTTGATAAGAATTGTGGGGCAAGAAGAAGACTGAATGAATGACGATGATGGGGCAAATGATTTTAAGATTGCTAAATTTGAAGAAAGAAGAATGATGAGGCAATGAAAGATCGAATGATAAGGCAAAGAGAAGATTGAAGGGTGACAAATTTTTGAAGAAAGGAATAAGGGTAGACTGATGATGTGATTTGGTAAGGCATTGTTTATCATTTGCATTGCATTCATGGCAGGCATGACATTTCATTATATGCATTTTGACACACGAAAAAAAAATTGAACTGTTGTTAAGACAATAGGATAAAAAATTCTGAAAGATTAGATGAATAAAAGTTAGAAAAAAAAAGAAGGAAAAAATCAGGAAATGTGAGAAGGATAAGGAATAAGATGTGACGAAAAAGGTATGAAGTGTTGAAACAAAAATGTTAAAATTTTGGAAAGAAAGAAGAAATTAAACAAGTATGGATATGATGAGACAATGAAAAAGGATTGAAAGATGTGATGAGATGAAAAAATGTGATATTTAGATAGAAAATAACAAGAAGAAGAAACTAGAATGATAAGATGATCTAGAAGATAGAATTGAAATGATGAGATAAGATCAAAACCTCCGGGTACAATCTGTAAGACCTCCGGGCATGATTCATTAGAGCCTCCGGGTACAATCTGTAAGACCTCCGGGCTTGATTCATTAAAACCTTCGGGTACAATCTGTAAGACCTCCGGGCTTGATTCATTAAAACCTCCGGGTACAATCTGTAAGACCTCCGGGCTTGATTCATTAAAGCCTCCGGGTACAATCTGTAAGACCTCCGGGCATGATTCATTAGAACCTCCAGGTACAATCTGTAAGACCTCCGGGCATGATTCGTCAAATCCTCTGGGTACAATCCGTAAAACCTCCGGGCATAATTGAACACATTTAAGAGATGAGAATTTTAAAGTTTCAGGGCCTTCCTAGTCGAAGGAGCATTTAAGAGATGAGAAATTTAAAGTTTCAGGGCCTTCATAGTCGAAGGACCATTTAAGAGATGAGAATTTTAAAGTTTCAGGGCCTTCCTAGTCGGAGGAGCATTTCAGAAATGAGAAAGTTTTAAAATTTTCAGGGCCTTCCTAGTTGAAGTAGCACTTCAAAAATGGGAAAATTTAAAGTTTTAAGGGTCTAGCTGTTTAGAAGAGCATTTTCTTGGTGAGAATCGATTTTTTTTAGAATCGAAAAAAGGAGAGAGAGAGAGAGGCAAAATTGGTGTCTAAAGTCTTTGCCTTATTCCTGATCCTCAGCAATGTGCAAAGAGGGGCAGCTGTAGACAACAATTTTTGTCCGGGTCTAATTAGTTCGAAATTGTGGGCTTTAGATGCACTCGGTGTGTTTCTTTAAAATTGATAATTGTAAACACCGAATTTTGTCTAAATTTTTTTAAATTTAAAAATAATAATAATAATAAAATAATAAAAGAATCAAAAATATAAAAATAATAATGAATAAATATAAATTCTTCAATGCCCATGCATCATGCAAATTAAAGCCAAAGTTGACTTAAGAGATTTAGACCAAATATGAATAAGTCAATAAAAGGAAAACAAATCATGCAAAAAAAAATGATCAAAGTGAAATAAAAGTCGAAAATTCATTGCCCAAAAATAATAAAAAAAAAGGAAATAAGTTAAAAGGGGTCAAATAAGAAATAAATGACAAAATAAAGATCCCATAATTTTGGGGTCAATACATTTAATTAGGATTTTTCTTTCTAAAAAAAATAAAAAAATAAAAAAATAAAAAAGGACAAAAAGTAAATAAAGGAGTCTTACACATTGAAGGGAGAGGGAATTTTTTTTTTTGGGTTTTAAAAGGAACAGAGAACTAGGGTAAAGGGGGGATGACACGAGCAAAGAAACGAAAAAAAGAAAAAAAGAAACCAAGTGGCTTCTTCATCCTCTAGCCGCTGCTTCTCGAGCGGTTTTCATCACAAGTCCACTGTGCTCCGTGCGCTACTGCTTCTACATCTTGCATCGCTTCAAGCATTCTCTCAAAGCCGCTCCTTGCCACCATCCTTGGTCATGCCTTAATCGCCTTCCCTGCTGAGCTTTCCCTCTGCTGTCTTCATCACCGAACTTTCTACCGCCACCAGCTTCATTGCCACCTTGCTACTGCATTGTCCTTCTCCGATACATTTGGTGCTCCAACCTTTGTGCCCCGAGTTCTTGTCCAGCCCCTCTGCGTCCTTACCATTTGCCACAGCCATTAAACAACCTTTTTGTTGACTGTTCTCCATTGTCGCTGCACTGCTCCATGTTGCAGTCTTGCTTGTACCCCTGTAACTGCCATCACTGAACAGCCTTGCATCGCTAGCCGCTACTGCTGTGGAGAGCCGCTGCTACTTTATTCTGAGTCATCATTGACGTTGCTGTCCTGTACATCACCATCATCTTCGCACAACTTGCTGCTTGTAACATGGGCAAGGCTCAAGGAAGGTAAACAAGAAAAACAAAACAAAAAAAAACTGGAAGGTAAGGTTTTTGCCATTAAATGACATGCACTTGTGTAAGAGGTTGTAAAGCCACTAGGATTTTAACTTTAATTACTATTGTTTTATTCATTTAGTATGTTCAAGTATCTTAAAAGTTTAGTTTATATAATTTATTTAATTACATATTTGTGAAATAAAGTAGATAATCTAATAGGAATTAGAATATAATATTAAGATAATTGATTTGAAAACTTGACTTGGATAATTAGCATAGATAATTAATGTGAATGAAATAATTTTAATTTAGTATTTTGATATTTATGTATTTTGTATTATTATTTGTTTGCTTGTTTATTTTAGAATTAGGATTGAAATAAATTAAGAATAGATTATTGAAAATTATAAAAATATATATAAAAATTCAATTATGAAATTAAACATTAAAACAAACTAATAAAATTATTCCGATGATGGATCTCTGAGAGGATTGCGATCGAGTAATATTCTCGGAGATCTTGAGGTGAGGAGGTTCTTTTTAAGTCTTACCAGCTTGATGGAAGATTTAGACAGTCATTCCTAATATTTAAAACTCAAATTTATTAAAAATTTTAAATAAGAATTAGTTAAAAATCAATTACAATTAAAAGAATAAATAATCAACTTAGAAATAAAGAATTATAAAAATTAATATAATTAGAAATGAAATAGGATAAAATAATACAACAAATATTCCGACGATGGAACTTCGAGAGGATTGCGATTGAGTAGTACTCTCAGAGATCTTGAGGTGAGGAGGTTCCTTTTAAATCTTACCAGCTTGATGAAAGATCTAAGAGATATTTCCAATATTTAATAAATCAATTTAATTATAAAAATAAAAAATTAAATTAGATAAAAAAATAGTAAATTAAAATTAAGTTCATTATAATAAATAATAAATAATAAAAATCAAATTAATTAGTTAGAATTAAAATTAGAAAAAAATTAAAATAAATAGAAATTAAATTAAATATTTTAATAGATGTGAATTATTCTGAGGATGGAATTTAAAGGGAATTGCGCTTGAGTAGTTTCTTTAAAAATTCCTAAGGTGAGAAAATTTTCTTTAAGGTCTTACCAGCTTGATGGAAGGTCTTTAAGAGAATTTTCAATATAAAATAATTCATGTTTATTTAAATATATAAAATATGTGAAATAATAATTTATATAAAAAATAATAATAGAATAAAATTAGATAAAATAATAAATAGAAGTTCGAGTAGGAGTCAAGATAGGGTTTACATAATGTACTTAAATCATCCGACGACGGAGCCTCTTCAAGAAAGGCGATTGGTCCTACTTGAATACTCTTGAGGTGAGAAAAAACTTTTAGGTTATCCAACCAGCTTGATGGAGGAGACTTAAAAGATTTTTCAATATTTAATTATATCGAGATTAAAGTAAAAAGGCAAAATTAGGATAACCTTAGATTATTTGGTACCATTTTAGGATGGGCGTTGTGAGGGTGCTAATCCTTCCTCACACGTAACTGTACTCCCGAACTTAGAACTCTTAACGTAGACCAAGCCTTATCCTTAGTTTGAATAGGTGACCAATCACACCTAAGTTAGAATGGTTGGTGGCGACTCCGTAGTTTTGTGTCTAGCTATTAGGTTTTCTTTAAAACTTAATACGTTATGACAAAAATCAAGAATCAATCTTTTAGGAAATTTAGATTTCAAGAATCAGATCTTAAATCCGATATTAATTCTAATTTTCCTTCCCATAAAATTTAAATTTCAACCTTTAATAATCTCATTTAAGTCTGCTTTCCTATCAAAATTAATTCCGATTTCTTTCCCTTTTTATTATATTTTATAAAAGTAAAAAACAAAATAAAAATCTGAAATTCATTTCTAAATCTAAATTAAGAATAAAAAATAAAAAATAAAAATCAATAATAAATAAATATATATATATAAACTAATTAATTAAAAATATCTGAAGAAGACCCGGAGAAAAATGGTGTCTACAGTTGCCCCTCTTTGCACTTTTGCTGTGAAACAGTAATGGTGCAAAGACATAGACAACCATTTTGTCCGAATGCAAGACCTATCAATGAATTTTTTGTAAAATATGATTTTTTTTTAGCCTTCTCTCACATGAGGCTAAATGCCAAATGAAATTTCCTAACCTTCTTCTCTTATAAAGACTGAGGAATGAATGCAAAATGAAGTTTCCTAGCCTCTTCTATCATAAGACTAAGGAAATGAATGCAAAATGAAATTTTCTAGTCTTCTCTATCATAAGACTAAAGAAATGAATAAAAAATGGAACTTTTTAGTCTTTTCTATCATAAGACTAAGGAATGCAAAATGAATGTCCTAGTCTCTCCTATCATGAGACTAAGGAATGCAATTTCCTAATCTTTTCTATCATAAGATTAAGGAATGCAAAGTGAAATTCCTAGTCCCCCCTATCATAAGACTAAGGAAATGCAAAAAATGAAGTTTTCCTAGTCTCTCCTATCATAAGACTAAGGACTGTGAAATGAAATTCCTAGTCTTTCCTATCATAAGACCAAGGAAATGAAAAATGATCATGAAATAAAAGCTCCTCTCACCAGAGGCTATGAGACTTTTTGAAACAAAGAGCTCCTCTCAACAGAGGCATCGAGACTTTTTGAAAAATAAAGAGCTCCTCTCAACAGAGGCATTGAGACTTTTTGAAAAATAATCTTGTGCTCCTCTCACCAGAGGCATTGAGACTTTTGAAAAATAACCTTGTGCTCCTCTCACCAGAGGCATTGGAACTTTGAAAAAATAATCTTGTGCTCCTCTCACCAGAGGCATTGAGACTTTTGAAAAATAACCTTGTGCTCCTCTCACCAGAGGCATTGGAACTTTGAAAAATAATCTTGTGCTCCTCTCACCAGAGACATTGAGACTTTTGAAAAATAACCTTGTGCTCCTCTCACCAGAGGCATTGGAACTTTGAAAAATAATCTTGTGCTCCTCTCACCAGAGGCATTGAGACTTTTGAAAAATAACCTTGTGCTCCTCTCACCAGAGGCATTGGAACTTTGAAAAATAATCTTGTGCTCCTCTCACTAGAGGCATTGGAACTTTGGAAATAAAACATTTCATTTCAGAATACCAGTTAACATGGGTTTGACTAGGCTTTCATTTTGATGCCAACAATATTAGGCTTTATTCTCCTTTAAGGTGCCAGCTAAACTGGACTTTACTCTCATCTAAGGTTTTTTCAAAAAGTATTTTTCTCATCATCTTCTCATACCTCATCATTTTTTCAAATTACCATCTCTTATATTTTCTCTTTTCCTCAAAATTCTAATCATTCAAAACTTCTTATCCTAATGTCTTAACATATAGTTCAATGTCCAAAATGCACTAGTGAAATGTCATGCATGTCATGAATATAATGAATGCTATGAATGTTATGCACATGTCAATGTCATGCTCCCTGAATTATTCCATGAATGTATGCAAATGCATTCTCAATTGTGGTAACAAGATTCTCAAGCTCATCTTGCCTTTCTCAAGTCCCACATATCTGCTGAATTCTTTAAATCTCCTTTCATTTAACATCCCATCTTTTATTGAGTCCTAGTCCAGTTATGCCCGAAGACTAGCCATCATGTTTTCAGATTTGTATATTCATCATTCACTTTTGTTTCTTTCTCTCTCTTAGTAATGCAAGATTTCTCAAAAGAATATTTTTTTCAAAAATTTACCCAAAAAAGGTTACCAACATTTATTTATTTTCCTTCCAACTCGACCACCAATGTAATGCACTTATGCATATTCTCCATTTGTTATATGGGTGGTATAAATTTAAAATGACCAAGAGAGATATAGATATTCATTCTTAGAAAAGGAACATGAAATCAAGAAAAATCAATGGGACAGTCTGTTTGGAATAGGGTTTTTAGTATCCATTTAATGAACATTCTGACATTCAATCAAGTCAATCTAAAATTTTTTCCAAAAGCCCACTCTTATGTTGATATGTTTTTTCATGTAGTGTCTGCCAATCTTGCCATTTATCAAAACTTTTTTATGCTGATATTTTCCTAAGCCGCCTTTTTAGGTTTTCAACTTAGGTGCCCTTTTATTTGATTCAAATTGCCCTTTTCGGGTTTTCAGTTTGAATCTTCCTTTTTCTTTTTTCTTTTTTTTCTTTTTTTTTTCTTTCTTTTTTTTCTTTTTTTTTCTTTCTCTTTTTTCTTCTTTTTTTTCTTTTTTTTTCATATTTTTCCTTTTTTTTTCATTTTCAACTTCATTGGCTTTGACAAACTTCAACCTTCAATGCTCAATCCAAATTCATGCCCCTTAATAGGCGTTCTTGATTTCGATCCAAGATATCTTCTAAAGCTCATGGACTTCTTTATTCAACTTAATCTACTTCCTTTATCTTCCTCGAACCTTCAAAGGATCATTATCTCATTATACAGGTATGCTTTCATTCAATACATGATTCTTCAATTTAAACATTTACATTTGATCAAAATGGGCTTTTAAAGGCATGTAATGTAGGCTCAGGTGGGGGCTTATGAAAGAAAAGGATATAGTAGGCCCAAACTGTGTTTCAAGGTTTATAAACCAAGGGATCACTTTCTTTATCAAGTAAAACATTCAGGCATTTTGCCCCTTCTTGCTTTTTTTGGGGTTTTCTTTTTGAATAGAAACCCTTTTTTTCTCTTCTTCTTCTTTTTTTCACAAAATTGGGCTATTTTTCTTTTCTTTTTTTTTGCCCCTTGATTCATCATGAACACTTTCATTTTTGCCCTTAAAATTTCTTTATTTCATCTTCCTTGCCCCCAATGTGGAGGGTGATCCTTGGTGGGTTATATTACAAAAATATAATAGGCTCAAAAGGGGTAATCAAAGGATAATTTTACTCATGCTTAAAGGATAGTGAAAGAAAGCCATTTATCATTTCAAATGTAAGTGCTCTCCTTAAAGATCATTTATCGAACAATGACAAACTTGTTAGAAGCTTTTGTAAGAGATTCACCTTTCTCGTACTGTCTATCAAGTGCTGATGGTGAGGAACCTTTCCTTCATTTTCTTGCTTTCGCAACATTGGCATACTATTAATTCATCAACAATAGTGGTTCTTTCAAAATTGAACCCTAGATTTATTGACGTCATTATCATCATGTTCATTATTTGGATACTTGTGAGTGAAAGATATGGTGAGTATGTTGAGAAATGGCAAATGAATGGAATGAGAAATTGACAGTGCATCACACTAGTCGCTTTATTGAAAAGGAAATAAATAAAAGTTAACCCATACATAAAATTTATTTCGTGCTTATGGGCTTAAGCACTTTCAAAAACTATCTTGCATTACTTAAAGAAATAAAAGAAAGCAAAGATAAAACTAGAATTTATAGATCTTCAAAATTGTCAGGCTCGAACCCTTCATGCCCCCACAAAACTCATCCTTCATTAGTAAGGTTAGGCAATGGGTTTGTATTCGTAGTCGGTTCCCCTTTCGCTTTAAAACTCAACATACCAGCTTTTATCAATCCTTGCACTCTATACTTTAGTGCAGTGCAATTCTCCAAAGAGTGACCCACGTTCCCGAAGTGATACTCGCATCGAGCATTCTCATCATACCACTTTGGATATGGGGGCTTGAGAGGTTCCACATAAATGGGTGCAATGAGTTGTCCTTTGATCAATTTTGGGTATAACTCAGTGTATGTCATGGGGATTGGGTCAATAGGAGTCCTTTCTCTTTTCGGCCATGACGCATTATGATTGCCCTCTTGTTTATTAAACTGCTTAGCTGGTTGAATAGTTGGGGCAGGTGTCTGGGGACTAGGTTGAACATTAACCTTGGGGTAAGAATGGTAAGGATTCTGAGCAGGATAGTAAGGTTGTGGCATGTGATAAGGGTGTTGTGGGACATAGCCTCCATATTGCCTTCCATATGCAACAGCATGGACTTCTTCTTCCCTTCTTTTGTTGGCTCCTCCTTTCTTCTCAATACGGTTGGGAGCTTCAATCTTTCCACTCTTGATTGCATTCTCAATTATCTCACCAGACAATACCATATCAGCAAAATTCTTAGTGGCATTACCGATCATCCTATCGTAGTATGGAGCCTTCAAAGTATTAACGAACATAATGGTAAGCTCCTTCTCCGAAAGTGGAGGTTGCACTTCCGCAGCCATATCACGCCACCTCTGGGCATATTGCTTGAAACTCTCATTAGCCTTCTTTTCCATGCTTTGTAAAGACAGACGATCAGGGGTCATGTCAGCAACATGTAGATATTGAGCCATAAATGCTCTTGCCAAGTCATTCCAAGTGGTGATTCGAGTTCCATCCAATTGATTATACCACTTCGCTGCAGACCCAGTAAGGCTTTCTTGAAAGATATGAACAAGAAGTTTATCATCTTGAGCATAGGCAGCCATCTTTCGGCAATACATAATGAGATGAGACATAGGGCAAGAAGTCCCATTGTACTTTTCAAACTCCGGGGCCTTAAATTTGGGTGGAATGATTAAATCAGACACCAAACACAATCCAGTAACATCCATGGGCCCATATAGATCTAAGCCTTCAATAGCTCGAAGTCTTTCCTCCAACATATTGATCTTTTGTTGTGACTTTGCCTCATCTTTCTCTTCTACTTGTTTGACTTTTATCTTTTCAACTTCCCTCGGGTCATCTAAGTCGAGCACTTCAATGGGATCAGTAGATTTTGGGCCTTGGGAAGGACAGGCGGGTCCTTAGAATTGAGCTTGTCCAAACACTTGGGGTATAGCAGTGTAAGCAGGTGGATATCTTCTTTCTTGGGATGTTTGTCTTGGAAATGGACCAAATCCAGGAGGATAGACAGGGTCTTCCATACTGCGTTGTTGAACCCCTTCTTGGACTGCAACTTCTTCTACAACTCCTTTGCCCTTGCTTAGATTTTTCAACAGCTCTGTAATTTGGGCCAATTGCCCCCTCATTTCCTCTTGAGCTTTTTCCATCTTCTCCATGCGCATGCTTGATTCTTCTTCCATGATCTTAGCTTGATAACGAGTGTTGTGTGAATGAACTTTTGGTCGAGCTATCTTCGAATCTTTTATTGCCACAATTAAGAATTTATCATTTCACATGTGGTGATGCTTGAAAAATTTTGAAAATGTTTTGTTTAAAACAATGATTGAAGATGAACAAAACGAGATGATGCTACATGCGTATGTATGGAATAGTATGGTAAAAAGTTGTCATGTAACAATAATGGATGAATGATGCATGGAAATGTTTTGGTGAACTCATGGTACCCTCTTAGTGTCTCATGTATAAACTTGATAAAAAATGTGTCCTAAGTAATGGGTATTTCCTATAGCATGGGTTAATATGGCTCTATCTTACAGTTGGTCTTCTTAATTTCATTATATGCATGGCTTTAGACAAAAGGGCTAAAGGTTCCCAAATTTTTCCTCACTGTCGTCCACACAAGACTAGTAAGGCACCCAATCCTCACCCATTACAGGTTACAAATGGAAAGGTTCAATTTGAGTGAGAGTTTCGCTAGCCATTGCGGAGGTATTACCTCACGATAGCGTAGTTACTTTACTTCCTCCTAAAAGGATAGAGCCCGGGTAGAGGGCTAATGCATGCACATGCACGTGAAGTGTGTGTCGAAGAAACATGTAGTTATTAATGTCTTATTATTTTATCAAAATTAACATACCTAAGGCAAACCTAAAATAACCTAAAACCAATCGTTGGCTTGACTCTCTAAAGTCCCCAGTGGAGTCGCTAAACTGTCATAACGTATTAAGTTTCGGAAAACCTAATAGCTAGACACTAAAATCAAAGGAGTCGCCACCAACCATTCTACCTAGGTGTGATTGGTCACCTATTCAAACTAAGGATAAGGCTTGGTCTACGTTCAAAGATACTAGGGTTCGGGAGTACGGTTACGTGTAGGGAAGGATTAGCACCCCTACAACGCCCATCCTAAAATGGTACCAACTAGTTTTAGGTTATCTTTACAATTTGCCTTGTATTTATATTAATTTCGATATGCTTATAAATTGGGAATATTTCTAAGATTTTTCCATCAATTTGGCTCCAATCTTAAAAATCTCCCTCATCTCAAGATGTTCAAGGAGTCTCGATTGACTTTCTTGAACTCCATCGTCGGATTAATTAAATATTTTATGAAAATCTTATTTTTTCTAACTTTGGCTCTAATTTCAACTCCATATTAATCTTTATATTTTTTTAATCTTATTTCATATTATATTTATCTCTATATTTTATTTATTTATTTAATTTATTTAGAGAATAAATATGAATCATGGTTTATTAAAGATTTTCTTAAAAGCGTCCCATCAATTTGGCTCGGTTTAAAAGAAATCTTCTCACATAGAAAATTTTAAGGAGTCCCAATTGACTTTCTTATACTTTCATCATTGGCATAATCCGCATTTACTCTTTTAGTTCATTTATTTATTTGCTTATCTAACTTTATTTAAATTTCTTTAATTTTAATCTTGATCTAATTCATTTTTATTTTATTTATTTCATTTTTTATATTTATTTAATAAACATGAATTATATTTTATTGAAAATTCTTTCAAAAGTATTCCATCAATTTGGCTCAACTTAAGAAAGAGTCATCTCACCTAAAAATTTTCAAGGAGTCTCGATTGACTTTCTTGAAATTTCATCATCGGTATAATTCACATTTATTTCATTATTATCTAGTCTTATTAATTACTAAGATATTTCATTCTATTTATTTAATTTTCTTGTCTAATTTATGTTCTTGTATTTATGTTTATTTATATTTTTATTCATATTTAATTTACTAAGAATAAACATGTATTATAATTTATTGAAAATTTTTTCAAAAGTATTCCATCGATTTGGCTCAACTTAAGAAAGAATTTCCTCACCTAGACATTTTTAAGATGTCCCGATTGACTTTCTCAAAATGTCATCATCGGTATAATCCATATTTATCTTTAATAATTAATTAATATTTCTTATGAATATCTAATTCTTATTGTTATTATTAATATAATTTTTATAAGACATCCTATAGATCTTTATTCATACAACTAAATTTAATAAATTCTATTGATTCATAAATCTAAACTTAAAATTAACACCATACAAATTAATAAATAAACTAAAATGAATAAGTTAAATTAAACAAACTCATCAAATTAAATAAACTAATTAGAAAAATAAATCATAATACCCTAATAGATAAATTAAATCCATACTCAAAATAAATAAATAAATGAATAAAACTTACAATGCATCACAATACAAGAATATACATGCAACATAAATTTAATTAATGTCAATTGGTTAAACACGTGAATGCACAAGCAAAAGAATAGGAAAATAAGCTTAAATAATATGCCAATCACTATATTAGCAGCTGACGCTTCTTACCTCAGCTCTATGTTTCTTTATTTTAATTCCTTTTCTCCTTTACGTGGCTACTTCAGACTGGAACGGTGCAATGAAGGAGAGAAACAGGTTTGGCGTGGAGCAGCAATGCGTAGCAGGATCTTGGTGCAGGTACAGGTGGATCGATGGTTTCTTGGGAGCTGGGTGCGACAATGCAGAAGTGGCACAAGCAGCAAGGAAGGACAGCAGCGTGTGGCATTGGTGCGATCCGGAAACACAAGCAGCCAGGCTCTCTTTTTCTGTATCCTTTTTTTATATCCCTCACTCTGCCACTCGACAGCAACCTCAAAGCAGCTCACGGCAGCAGCTATGGAGAAGCAGCAGAACTGTTGCGAAGAGGTGATGGGCAGCGTAATGGAGCGGTGTCAATGGTGTTCGCACAGTGCATAGCAAGGAACCCCAAACCTGCGCGGGCGACAGAGGAACGGAGGTACAGTGATGGTAGCGCTGTGCAGGATGGCTTGGTGGTGCAGGGAAGTCAGCGGGGAATGGGACGCAGCAAGGGCACAGCAGGGGGTCACGTAGCAGAGGACAGTGGTGTGGATAGGGGCTGGACGTTGCAGGGAGGAGCTAAGCATAAGCCACGGCAGGGCAACAATGGAGGTGAAGATGATGATTTAATGAAGATGATCTTGTAGTAGTGGCTTCTCTCCGTGGGCTGTCACGAGGATGACAGAGGATGGTGGCTAAGAGTAGTAGAAATTTTTCTAGGGTTTTTCTTTTTTTTCTCTCCCTTTTTTTCCCCACACGCAGTAGAGAGGTAGGGGCTTCTTTTTTATAGACCTAGGTTTTCTTTTTTTGTTTTTGGTAATAAAAATCAAGAATCAATCTTTTAGGAAATTTTAGATTTCAAGAATCAGATCTTAAATCCGATATTAATTCTAATTTTCCTTCCCATAAAATTTAAATTTCAACCTTTAATAATCTCATTTAAGTCTGCTTTCCTATCAAAATTAATTCCGATTTCTTTCCCTTTTTATTATATTTTATAAAAATAAAAAACAAAATAAAAATCTGAAATTCATTTCTAAATCTAAATTAAGAATAAAAAATAAAAATCAATAATAAAAAATATATATATATATATAAAAACTAATTAATTAAAAATATCTGAAGAAGACCCGGACAAAAATGGTGTCTACATTTACCAACTCTTAAAATTCTAATGAAGTCATGCTAACTCATAACTCTCTCTCTCTTTCTCTCTCTCTAATGTCTATATGTAGATTTGCCTATCATCCATTTTGTGTACACAAACATTCAAACACACTAGAAGACAGACACATAAAAAGTTATGTTGAATTGTTAGAAAATGGAAAACTCCACGACCAATATCTCCTTTCTATCCCACCAACTATCTTGTTGGAGCATCTCTAATCATGATTTTGCCATCTCTACCATACTTTTTTCATTTTATTTGAGACTTTTCTTGTTAGTTTTCCTCTTTGCAGTACCCCTTGTTCTTTTCAAATTGAAAGGCAGTGCTAGAAGTGAGAACCCAAGCCAAGCGCCTCTCCCTCCAAGGCCAGCTTCCTGGCCGCTAAATGGAAACCTTCCTGAACTATGGATAAATAAGCCTGTGTTCAGGTGGATTCTTGGCCTCATGAAACAACTGGATACTGATATTGCTTGTATCCGCCTAGGAAACATTCATGTCATTCAAGTCACTTCACCTGAAATTGCTCGAGAATTCTTGAAAAAACATGATTCCATTTTTGCATCGAGGCCAATTACAATGGCAACTGATCTTGCTACCCGTGGGTTCTTGACAACAATTTTTGTGCCTTGGGGAGATCAATGGAAGAAAATGAAAAAAGTTGTTTCTTCTAACATAATTTCTCCAGCAAGACTTAGCTGGTTACTCCATAAGAGAACCCAAGAAGCTGATAATCTTGTCAGGTTCATTTACAACCAATGCATCAACACAGAAATTGATAATATTTCTAACGCATCTGTTGTAAATCTGAGACTTGCAGTTTGGCAATATACTGGAAATGTCATCCGGAGGAAAAAGCTTTAATTAAATTATATGATCGCAATTTCCATTGATAATTCGGTTTTTTTCTTTTGCCAATCAATGAAAACCTCTTTCATTACTCATACGCAAACATACAATTGTTTAACAATATAAAAATAAAACAGTGAAACATATTTCCAGGCCATAAGAGCCTTTACATGTAAAAAATGTTCATAGAACCCAAAACTATTTTCATTCCATCATACGCTTGGAGGAGCAGGCTAACTATCCTTGTCCAATATGAAAATGCGCGAAAGAAGATGGTGCAATCTTACCCAATTTCTCATGCACATCTTCTTCCTGACTTGCTTAGCAACCCAATCTACCGATCTATTTGCAGTTCTATTTACCCATTCATACTGAAAATCATTGAACGTATTCCTTCTTGCACTTTTTTTTTTTTGAAAACCATTGTCTAGCCGTAGGCATTTTTTTTTTCGTATCAATTGAAAATGAAGGCACACTTATTTTTAGGTTTATACCAAGTCATAATCACAATTACATAATAAGAAAAATCCAAATGAACGTACATTGTCTTGATTTTGTGTCTAGATTTGTCCCCACACTAAACACATTGTAATAAATTTTTATATAATTTTTGTTGAATTTTAACTGGTGTTATTTTTCTAGCAAGTCATTATCATGCTTAAACTGTGCCGGATATAAACCGACTTCATAGCAGCAGGTGGCCAAGTATATTGCAATATGTGGCTCGTGTCTCTTGGCTAAGTTCAGCCAGAGAGTAGTGGGCAGGAGTCGAGTAGAATAGATGAACAGAACTGACAACGTGGGTATCGTACTGGCCATACTCTCTTCACGGTTGCTGTATGGCCCAACGCGGAAATGTACGAGTCTGAGACATTGATAACAACCCTTCGGCCGCGACATTGTGCCCTTCGGCCGCGACATTGTGCCCTTCGGTCTCTGATGCATGTATCCTGACCGCCTATTGAGCCAAAGGCACAAATGTTGATATTAGTGTAAGAGTAATGTAAATAATTTATGATTAAATATAAATTTAAAGTTATTAGATTTAAAATATGTTAGAAATATAATAAACATATGATAATTAACGTAAACATGTTTTATAATAAAATTATCATACATTTAAATTATTGATAATAATGTTTATTTTGATTTTATATGTTTACACTGCTTTTAAGATATTTTATACTTAATAATTTTAAATTTATGTTAAATCATATGTTATTTATGTTAACCTTATAATACAATTAAACTTTGTAATCTTACTGGAAAATTCTTCACTAAAACGCAACTCCCAAACTCGACCTAAGACCAAGCGTGGAATACTTTGTCCCAACACAACATAAAATTAAAAAAAAATCAAAGCCAACAGAACAGCACGTTAGTAAGGCCTAGTATCTAATAACCTTAAACTGTCACGAAAACAACACAATGCAGAAATGAAACAAATAAAACTGAAAATAATATAATTTAAAATTTAATAAAAATTATATGTAAACATAAAAAATTAAAAAACTATTTTTGACACATCAACACAAATTTTAATCTAAAATTGTCATGTTTAACACAAAACAAACAAACAAAAAAAAACCACAAATTATGTCACAAATTACCAAGCCTAGAGTCAAGATGATTTATGGTATATTTTAAAGAACCACAACAGTGGAATACTTTCCAATTTTTTTTTTCAGATTAAGAAAAAGTACATAATACTTATGAGACATTGACCTAGTGACAAATAAAAAGCGCTAAGGCTTTGAGGTCCCAAGTTCAAATTTCACCAAATATGAAATTAAGTTTAGTTGTTAAAAGAAATATTATTTGTTATCAATATTTATATTTATTAATTTATTAAGTTACCAATTCATTGAATGTAATATGTTGATTATAATTGTAACTTTGAATAAAAAACTACTGCTCAAAAAAAATAAAAAAGTACATTAAGAACCTCACAGTTCAACAATTGCAGTTTTCTGAGATCAAATTCTGCCCCTAATATCATTACAAAAGAACTGAAAATGGTAAAATACAAAGAAGACAAAATGGCCTCACAATGCACATTGATGCTGGTAGGATGGCATTAAGAAAATTTTCGATTTAAATTAGGAGCCACAGTTGATGAGATTAAGGAACAGGGAACATTCCCCTTTGACAACATGAAATCGCACGTGGAATAAATGGAAGCGGCGGCTACCCTGTCAAAGCTTTCCCCTATCACCGGTTACACACAGCTAAATGTGATGGAACCAAAGAAATCTCAATAAAACTTTCATCATAAAACGCAGATGGAAAAGAGGTCTTTTTGGGGTGGTCTGCCATTGAACGTCGGTTGGTCTACTTTTGTCGAGGAGGCCTTGGTCGGAACCCCAAGGTTTGGGATGAGCCATTAGAGTTCAAACCCGAATGCCATTTGCAGGATGGCTCAGTTAACGTTGATATGACAGAAACAGAACTGAGATTCATTTCGTTTAGTATAGAGAGGCGCAGGTGCATAGGTGTGGCTCTTGAGTTTGAAATGACTATAATGCTGTTTGCCAAGTTGATTAAAGTTTCAGATGGACTGTTTTGCTTAATAAAGCGAAAATTGACCTCTCTGAAATAGAAAATGATCTCCCCTTGGCAAAACCATTACATGCACTTGCTAAACCTTGCTTGCTTATTGCAATCTATACTCAGCTTAACTAGTGAATTTCGGAATGCTTTAATGCTAGAATAATATACTAAATAAACTATAACTATTTAAGTTTTATGATTCCAATTTCCATTTATAATCCAGCCATGCAGTTTGAGATTTTGCAATAACATTGTTAGTGTTGCTAAAAGTTCATTTCCAGCCTCAGTTTGTAAGCTTTTTTTTTGAACCAATTGGAGATGAAGACACACATATTTATAGTTTTAATTAAGTTATATGACTTCAAGTTTCATTGATAATTCAATCTGGAACTAATAAAATGTGAAAAGCTTTAATTAAGTTAAATGATCACAATTTCCATTAATAATCCAGTGTGAAAAGTTAAGTTTCTCTGTTTAAGCCAAGCATAAAATATATATAAAAAAATTGAAATAAACCATTACTGTAAAAAGTTTTTGCAAATGCATTAATCGGAAATGAAGGCAAGCATATTTATAGTTTTAACAAGATTATCCAAGCGCACTCACGTATCATTGTATTTATTTATATGATGTGTTGATGATTATATTTTATAAAAACATAAAATATAATATTAATTGATCTCACAAAATCAAATCTCAAGATCTGCTGCATGTGCTGGACAGAAAGCTTCATTTTATCAGATTTTACGATAACATATTTTTATAGTTGAATTTAGTCACAACTTTTTCTTGGCCAAAATCAAAGCTGATGTCATATCACCACTGTACAAGCCATTATCAACAACGACACTCGCCTCAAACATTACATCTTATCTCAGAAGTTGTAGATAAACTACACATCACAAACTCATATGGTACTGGGCATCCATCCTTATTCGACATATAGAACAAAGAAGATGGAACAACATCAATCCAACTGGATAACATCATCCCCTTACTGACTTAGTGGGCCACCCAGTCAGCCGCTTCATTGGCTTGTCTTCTAATCTAATCTTTGACGTTTGAAATTCTGAAACTGCAAACTTATATTCTGAAACTCAAATTTTAGTGTGTTTATCATTTTCAAAGAGATGTCATCATAGACCAACTAACTATTATTTTGCGATAATATTTAAATACACCTATAACTTTACTCAAAAATAAAAATAAAGTTTTAACATTTTATTACATAAAATTAAAACATATTTGAGAAAAGATATTTAAAAATTATTATGCTTGGACATTATTTCTTCACTTGCAAGGTATAATGGATAGATTATAACGAAATAAAAATTTTAACTTTAATTTTATGGAATAAAAAATTATTTTTTTTGCATGAAGGATTTTGTTTTTATTTTTTAATAATAAAGTTTAAATATTTATTTTGATACAATTTTTATATTTTACATGATATGAATACAACATGATTTTACACGATACAAATATAAATTATATGTATGAATTGTCAAATCTAATGACATGAGTGAAAAATGAAATGATAAAAGGAAGATTCTGTTGAATTCTTGAGTGAGGATAATCCATAATGGGAAGTCCCGTATTTAAATCCTAATAAAATCAAATTTTTTAGATCATCACTAGTCATGCAATGCAAGCATTCTCGTGATTTAAAATAATAAAAAAAAAAGACGATCATGGGTCATGACCACACCAACACCAACCGTATTAAATTTCAGCCATAGCCAAGTATAATTGTATGGACTATTGAGTAGATAGACCTATTCAAAGGCCGGGCTATCCATCCAAACTCGAAAGCCTGTCCATTTTTTAGCGAGCTTGGACAAAAATATTAAACTCGTTACATAAGCTTGGGCTTGGGCTTGAAAATCTAAGCTTATTAAAAAAATGGGCTGGGCTTGGGCTCATCGTGTTAAGCCCAAGCCCAACATGATCTATTTTACTATAATTTTTTATTATTATTTTAAATTAATATAATTTTAATTATTTTTGCTTTCTTTATGCAATTTAAATAAAGTTTATATTATTTTTTACATACTTTAATTTAAATTTACATGTTTCTTGTAACATTTTTTGTAAAAATTTATTCAAACTTATTGTGTTATACTTATAAATTATTATATGTTTTAATATTTTTTATATTTTACTATAATTTTTTTAAAAAATTAATTATAGTTGGGGGGCTTAAATAGACTTGAACAAAAATTTAAATGTAAAAAACAAACTAGGTCAAACCGAGCTTAGGCTTAGGCTCACTTTTTTAATACTTTGCTTAAACTTGATCCGAATTCAATCCGACTCGACCTATAAACAAATCTAAAACTAGATGGTGACCAAAACGAGTACATTTCTTTCTATTTATTACCACGACAAAATCTTACAAAAAAAACCGACTTATTGTTTTCTTTTACTCTTCTTGGTAATCGATTCCTTGAATTTGTTATTTCATTTTTCACGAACAAATTCATGGAATTTAGTATATATTTTCAAAGTCATCCTTTTGCCTCTCCCCGTGGGTCTCATCCATGGGAGTATTCCCTTTTTCTTTGAAAAAATGTTTTGATTTTGTTTTCATTTTTTTTTGTATAATTCATGGTTTCACGTGTTTGCCTATAAGGAATTCAGACCAAATTTTTCATTGTACTGTTTATAGGTCCATATTGTATTTTTTTTATTATAAAGAAAATATTTGATAATTGAAAATGAGTGTGAAATTACATAAATTCCAACCAAAATTTTTTAATAGTTGACAATTTTTTTAATTACTCGATAAGAGCTTTTTTCATTGTATTTTTGTTTCCTTGAATTAAATCACTTTAATGACTTTAGTTTTATTATTTTTGAGATAAAAAGTAATGAAATTGATCTAAAAATACCATTTGCATTAATAGAATATATCATGAAACATATCAATTTTTTTACTTAAAATCAATGAATTAAAAATATAAAGAAAAAATGCAATAAAACTGGATTGCAACAAAAAATTAATATTCTAATACTCTATCAACCTACCAAACAATTATCGGCACTATTGTTTATATTTGTATTAAAAGAATATTTCAGGAAACACTTCAATACTTTGTCTTAAAATCAATGAAATTGAAATCAAAATTCAATGAAATTGAAGTACATTGAAAATTTAATATTTTATTAGCAGACCATAATTTTTTTCAGATAAATAAAAGTGATTTATTAATCGAAGGAAAGAATATGTACAGTACAAGGAGAATTACGGTGCTACTGCTTATATGGCATTTGCATTAATAGAATTTTGGTTTAATAGTTAAATATACTCTCAACTTTTAACACAAAATAGATATAAGTTTTTAACATTTAATTTTATTGTGAAAGTTTATAAATTTTTATTTTACTATAAATAAAACCTCTCAACCTTTCAAAACAATTCAATTAAGTAAAATAAATAAAATATTGAGATCTTATAAACTTTTAACGTTTTATTTTATTGAAAAAAAATCTATAATAAATTCGAAATTAATTATATTATTTTGAAAACATTAGGTGCTTTTTTGTAAAATAAAAAATTAATGCTTTTCAATAAAATAAAAAATTAAAGACTTATATACATATTATGCAAAAAGTTCAGTGAATATTATCTAGACTAGACTAGAGTAGCGGTGTTTGCAATCTCTGAAAATTCTAGAGAAGAATTCTAAAAAAGTCGTGCTTGCTCAAGACTCTCTCTCTCGTCTCTATACGTTGGTCTACCAATCATTGATTTTGTGTACACAAATATTCAAATAGACAGGACAGATACATAGAAAGTTTTATTGAATTATTAGAAAATGAAAAACTCCACCACCAAAATCTCCTTTCCTTCGACTATCTTGTCGGAAAAGCTGTGACAGTAATTTTGTCTTCACTACAGTACTTGTTTCACTTCATTCGCCACGTGCTTTGTCAGTTTTCTTCCTTGCAGTGCTCTTTGTTCTTTTCAAATTGAAAGGTAGTGCTAAATTTATTTATGTTTTGATCAATAATTAAATTTTATAAATTGCAATTTAAAGGAAGTTAAAATCATATTATTATTTACATATTTATTATGCCTATCAATAATTATTTACAAATTCTTAAAATTAAAAAATTTGGCACAATATTTAAATCACAATAATTTAACAAAAACCACATTAACTTTTTAGTCTTATTAAAAGATTTTAAATTTCTAATCAAGTTCTAAATGTCTTTTTTTTTTTTTTAATTTTTGGTAAAAAAGAGCCAAAGCCTATGAGAAAGACTTGGTGAGCAATTGCTAATAAAGAATTTCCATTTGGTTTTAATCACCACAAATTAATTCCCAGTTGGCAAAAACTAAAATGGTACTTCTATATCACATCATGTAGATGGAAGCATGGGATTTAAGAAATCTTCAAATTGCGTAACTCCCCTTATGTCATAAGGAGAGGTAAGCCTTGAAAAAGCAGACAGCAGACACTTTGTATAGCTGTAAATAGGTTATGGAGGTGAAAAGGATATCAATTATCAAAGCCTAGATTTCTAGTCATCCATAGTACGAAGAAAGCAACAAAAATCTTATTTAAATGGAATTGATTATCCGATGAACCAGTCAGACACGCAGGCATAGTCAACCTTTGCAATAATTGAAAACTAAAGGTTTTGATTTCAGACTATGAATTTAGTCTGTAAAAATAAAATATTAACAGCAATTATCACTGCACAATGCTGATATAGTGATTTATCAATTTGTTTTTTGGTTTTAACAACCTACTTTTTGTCCAGAACTGGCTTTGATTATGGTTTTAACAACCTACTTTTTGTCTAGAACTGGCCTTGATTATGGTTTTAACAACCTACTTTTTGTCCAGAACTGGCCTTGATTATGGTTTTAACAACCTACTTTTTGTCCAGAACTGGCCTTGATTAGTCTCTGTTTTTCAATCTTCAATACTCGCATGATTTGAGATGGAAGAAGCACATTTCTATTTAATATTAGTTTCCGTTATCAATGCCAAAATCAGTTGAATTGTAATAACACTCATGTTAACGGTATTTACAGTATTTGGGTTTATTCATTGGCCCACTTAGTTCCCTGACCAAAAGGATAGTAAACACAGCAATAAGATTCTTTAGGTCTGAACATTAGGTGGATATTAAACCTGCCATTTTCGGATTCCTTTCGAGTTTTGGCTGAGCCATTAATGTTAAAACTTCACGGAGTTTTCTTGTGGTGTAGACCATTTCTTCCTTGGTAATGCAGAAAACTCCCACCACACAAATTCATTCAAAGTTTGATTCCTTCTGTATATTACAACAAATAAAAAAGGTTCCTTTTGTATGGCATTAATCCAACTTAAAGATCTTCCAAATCTTGGAGGCAAATTTTCTAGCAGACTATTTAGCCAAATCTGGTGTAAATCGTAAACCAGACTTATTGGCTTGGTTGTAACTTGTTCTCTACTTTCCGAAACAAAACATCTTCCAAATCCCATTTCTTCTTTTCAAAAATGGCCTCATTTCTCGCCAGCCATAGAACCACTGCAAAGAATGAAGCTAACCCCCAGCTTCTAAGTTCACCTGAAAATAATGTCTCCAAGCATTGAAGCCTACACCAGAACATTTAAAAACCAAATGTTTGCAGTCTTCCTCCTGCGCCTCGCACCATTTTCAAGCGTGCAAATGAACACGAGAAAAGGCAGCAGTGACAGCAGCAAATTGCTATTTTTTAATTAGGTGATCATATATAATAGGCTCTATTTCATCAATGCCTCTTCAATCAATCACCATAATAAGTCATATAAATTAAACATTAAATTGCAAGCTATCGGAGCTTGTCTTTGCCATGCAAATATTTTTTTGGCTAAAATATTAAAAAAGCCCCTGAACTTTGTTACTTTATTTAAATAGGTCCTTATACTTTTATTGTATCTAGATAAGCCCTTATACTTTGATTTGCACTCAAATAAGCCCTTATTTCAAATAAAAGATTAAATATGAATAAAAATTATTTCAAACTAATTTAACCAATCAAAATTCAATTAATTTGATTCAACTAAGTCACTTTTAGATTTAAATTAATTTTTATAGGTTGATTTATTCGATTAATTCGATGTCTAAAATTACGAATTAAATTAACTGAATTAATTAACATTTTTTTAAGTATATAATATATAGTATAATATACATAATTAAATATTATATAATATATTCTATCTAATTAGCCTTTTTTTTTTATATAGAAAGTTAGGTTTTAAATGTAATAAAAAAAATTGATTAATCACTTTTATAAAAGATTGATTTTTATTAATGGCTTATTTGGATATAAATTAAGAATGAAGAGCTTATTTGAGTACAAATTAAAATCTATGAGCTTACTTGAACTCAAATAAAAGGTTAAGAGCTTATCTAGATGCAATAAAAGTATAAGGGCTTATTTAAATAAAGTAACAAAGTTTAGGGGTCTTTAGCCTATTTTAGCCTACTTTTTTCCAAATAATGAGCAAATCAAAAAGCGTCAAATCCTTAAAAATAAATACAAATAAATTTTTTCAGTTTGCTCATAAGAGCTTGATATGTTTTCAGTTTATTCATTAATGAAGTGTTAATTTCTTATGCATTCACAGTGTATAGAGTATAACCCTTATAATATTCAAATTTAAATGTAATCTCTTTGCCTATTATAATTAGATTTAATTTTTCTACATTAATTTTATTAATTTAATAACAATACACTTTTATTAACACTAGAATTTAAGGATAATTTTATTCAAAAAAAAATTTAAGGATAATTAATAATGATGTAGCATTCATATGATGACATGATTATATATTTAAGACTAAAAAATCTTACATCTTATCATTAATGTCTTAAATCTTACATCTTTATTAAGAAAAAAAAAGACTAAAAAATAAAGTTAAAACATCTGTGTCGATTATTGTTAAACCAACTTTAATAAAAGATATAAATTGTAAGTCATTAAAATAAGAATAAAAATATAAAAAAACCTAATTAAATCTAACAACAGAGCAATGATGCCTGAGGTCAATCAAAGGTCAAAATCAGGTACGATTCAAAACTGTTCTTCGACTTGATGATGAAGAAAGCAACAAAATACATTTAGTCTTGGATGACTGCTTTCAACATTGAGAAGTACCGATGGATATAAAAAAACTAAATCATAATACCAAAGTAAGATTCAAACCTGATATTAATTTCTGATGCTCCTTGTCGTGTTAAACTGTAAAGCACATTCCAATGCAAACGTTGCAAGCCCTTTAATTTGGTTCAGCCAGATTTCCTGGAATATAAGTGGGAAAGCGGGGAAGAGAAACAGCTTACTAGTTGTTTCTCTTCTTCAGAAAGAGCTTTATCCACCTGATCAAACTGTGCACTCCACCTTGCTCTGTGCATCTCAGCGTTAGCAGAGCTTCTTATGATATTAGGATTGCTCCTTTGGTTAGAGGAGAGCTCTTTTGATATTAGAAAATGTAGCTCTGTTGTGATTACATCTCGCACCTTCTTCTTGCTACGTCGCAATGCTGCAAATGCAGAGCATAATACAACAAAAACAGTCCATGAGTACATATCCTGATCTAAGTCTAAACGTCTAATAACAATTTGACTGGATGAGAATACCTGAAAGCTGAACAAGCTCCAGCCATTGAGATGCAACAGGGACAGCTGAAAAATAATGTCTAGTTTTTGAGTTTGGGCAATCTTTTCTTCATTACAAATTTACAATCACCAGGAAAACATGAATCATCTTTAGCAACTGAAAATAATGGATTCCAGATTGTTTTATTGTACAGACAACAGCAAACATTGGGCAACCAAATCTTGCTCAATTACCACTTTTTTTTTTTCATGAACAAAGATGATCATGTGAAAGAATAAGCTCTCTCTGGCCATCACAAAACTACCATGTTTTCAACATCTATTTGTCATCACCAATTACTCTCACGTGTTTCAAGGATATTCTGAAATAAAGAATTATATAAAAAATATAAATTCTAATCTTTTATTTTATTGTAAAAATTTATAACAAATTTGTACTTAATTACATTATTTTGAAATGTTAGGTGATTTTCAACAAAATAAAATATTAAGAGCTTATATACATTTTGTACAAAAAGTTGAGTATATATTTGGTTATTAAGCCTAGAATATATCATGAAACATTTTAATTTGTTTACTTAAAATCAATGACATTGAAACTATAATGATAAAATTCAATGACATTGAAGTACAATAAAATTTTAAAATTTTAAAATCTAATAATCTATCAACAGATCATACGATTACCAACACTATTACTTAATTTTTAATTTTCAGCTAGTTCCATAGTTAGAAAATCAAATTAAAAAAATAAACAAATACCAAAATAACAACAAACCAGACACTTAGGACTATTTTGGAAAGGCAATGAGAGTAAAAAAGCAAAATAACCATTAAGTAAAAATAATTTTAATAAATAATAATAAAATATTTTATAGAAAGGATAAAAACAATGATACTAACTTCTTTTGTCTTCGGTGGTTGAATAAAAAAACATAAATTTTTACTAACTGTTTTTTCTCTTTGGTGGCCCACGCTTAATATCTATAGAGTAGTGGTGTTTACCAACTTTGAAAATTTTGAAGAAGTGGTGCTAGCTCACAACTCTCTCTCTAACGTCTATATATAGATCGGCCTATCATTCATTTTGTGTACAAAAACATTCAAAAACATAGGAAGACAGAAACATAGAAAGTTGTGTTGAATTGTTAGAAAATGCATAACTCCACGACCAATATCTCCTTTCCATCCCACCAGTTGTCTTGCTGGAGTAGCTTTGATCATGATTTTGCCATCTCTACCATACTTGTTTCATTTCATTCGACACTTTTCTTGTTAGTTTTCCTCTTTGCATTACCCTTATTCTTTTCAAATGAAAGGCAGTGCTAGAAGTGAGAACCCAAGCCAAGCACCTCTCCCTCCAGGGCCAACTCCCTGGCCGCTGATTGGAAACCTTCCTGAACTATGGATAAATAAGCCTGTGTTCAGGTGGATTCTTGGCCTCATGAAACAACTAGATATAGATATTGCTTGTATCCGCCTAGGAAACATATATGTCATTCCAGTCACTTCACCTGAAATTGCTCGAGAATTCTTGAAAAAACATGATTCCATTTTTGCATCGAGGCCTATTACAATGGCAACTGAGCTTGCTAGCCGTGGGTTCTTGACAACAATTTTCTCGCCATGGGGAGATCAGTGGAAGAAAATGAGAAAAGTTGTTGCTTCTAACATAATTTCTCCAGCAAGACTTAGCTGGTTAATCCATAAGAGAACCCAAGAAGCTGATAATCTTGTCAGGTTCATTTACAACCAATGCATCAATACTAAAACTGATCATATTTCTAATGAATCTGTTATAAACGTGAGACTTACAGCCTGGCAATATACTGGAAATGTCATCCGGAGCATGATGTTCAACAAAAGATACTTCGGAAAAGGCAAAGAAGATGGAGGGCCTGGACATGAAGAAGAAAAACACGTCAAAGCTATCTTGACAATTCTCAAACACGTTTACACTTTCATCCTATCAGATTATGTTCCCTGGCTGAGACCATTTGATTTGGAAGGTCATGAGAAGATTGTTACTAAGGCACTAAGAATTGTTAACAGCTACCATGATCCCATAATTGATGAAAGAGTGCAAGAATGGAGAGAAGGGAAGAAGAAAGAGCCCAAGGACCTGCTTGATGCCTTCATTTTAGCAAAGGATTCAAATGGGAAGCCAGCACTTTCAGTCGAAGAGATCAAAGCCCAATGCTTGGTGAGATTCTTAATTACACCTCTAAACACACAACTCATCATCATATCCAAGGTCTTTATCTCATATATTCTAGAGTAAGCTACAAGAACCAATACATAAACTCACGCTAAATCATCAGCATGAATTTTCTTCCACCACTCGTTTCCATCCAACATAATGGATTCTTTTAATTCTCGGGCATGTGTTTCTACAATCTAATATAAAATAAACCAAATTAATCAACTGACTAAAGTGAAAATATTTGGTGGTGATGGATAAAGTTTTTGGTTGGTAATGGATAAAATTTTTTGTTAACTAAATTAAGTTTGGTGATCTTTATTACATATATGCAGGAACTAATGCTTGCAACAATAGATAATCCTGCTAATGCAGCAGAATGGGCTATGGCTGTGATGATCAACAAACCTGAAATTCTCCAAAAAGCTTGCCAGGAAATAGACAGCGTTGTTGGAAAGGAGAGATTGGTTGAAGAGGCTGACCTTCCAAAACTCAATTATGTAAAGGCTTGTGCAAGGGAAGCTTTTCGGATTCACCCCATTGCACCCTTCAACGTACCCCATGTCTCAAGTGTCGATGCCATCGTTGCTGGCTACTTTATCCCCAAAGGTAGCCATGTCCTGCTTAGTCGAGTAGGCCTTGGTCGAAACCCCAAGGTCTGGGATGAGCCATTGGAGTTCAAACCTGAGCGTCATTTGCAGGATGGCTCAGTTAATGTTGATCTGACAGAGACAAAACTGAGGTTCATTTCGTTTGGTACAGGGAGGCGTGGGTGCATAGGCGTGGCTCTTGGGTCTGAAATGACCACAATGTTGTTTGCCAGGCTAATTCAAGGATTCACATGGACTGTTCCGCCTAATGAAGCGAAAATTGACCTCTCTGAAACAGAAAATGATCTCTTCTTGGCAAAACCGTTGCATGCACTTGCTAAACCTCGCTTGCCTGCTGCAGTCTATACTCAACTTAACTAGTGAATTTTGAAATGCTTTAATGCTTGAATAATATACTAAATAAACTGTAACTATTTAAGTTTTAGAATAATATCTAAATAAACCTCGTTGCATGCACTTGCTAATCCAGTCATGCAGTTTGAGATTTTGTAATGACATTGTCAATGTTGCTAAAAGTTCATTTCCAGCCTCAGTCCACAACTTTTTTTTTGTACCAATTGGAGATGAAGACACATATTTATAGTTTTAATTAAGTTATATGACTTCAAGTTTCATTAATAATTCAATTTGGAACTAATGAAATTCGAAAAGCTTTAATTAAGTTAAATGATCACAATTTCCATTAATAATCCAGTGTGAAAAGTTGAGTTTCTTTGTTTAAGCCAAGCATAAAAAAATATATATATATATATATAAAATTGAATTAAACCATTTCTATGAAAAGTTTTTGTTTGGAAATGAAGGCACACATATTTATAGTTTTAACAAGATTATCCATGTTGGCCACAAAAGGCATCTTACAAGTAGAGTTCAAGTCTATACATATGTGGGATTGGGGCGTTAGAACCAAGATTACACTAGGCGTTAGAATACTAGAGGTGACTCCCACTGTGTAGCACTTATATCCTATAGGAATTTAGAGATGGCTTTCACCGTGTAGCATATAGCTTCCGTATTCTGGTTGGTGAGCCGCTCTAATACCATTTGCCATATCAATATTAAGTTAAAACAAAAATTATTAAGGGTGCATTTAATTTGAGAACATGATACTTTCTAGTTTAATTATAATAATTAATAAGAGAAAAAATGACAAATTAAAACATATTTGCGGCAACAAGATTTTTCTTATAATTGGAAAGAATGTTGAGATTGTTTGGGTGCTAAATTGTTTTTGAATATCAAACTTCTCCTGTAAAGTTATTTTTAAAGTGGTTGATTTTTATCAGTTTTCTTATAACACTTGTTGCCCTAATTAATTGTTCATCGCACATTTTTCATAAATTTTACAACATTTTTTTTTGTTACAGTTTTACAACATGTTATAATCTTACTGAAAATTTATTGGCTATGACACGATTCTTCGCCGTTCGAATTTGAAACTACCAGTAAAAAAAATATTATAAGAACTTGTGGCCGACCAAAAAAACAAAGGGGAATAAAAGAAAGGTTGTTTTCATAGCTTTCTTAAAAGATTCTAAATTTCTAATCAAGTTCTAAATGTATTTTTTTTAATTTTTGGTAAAAAAGATCCAAAGCCTATAAGAAATAGAAGAGACTAATTTTTTTTCTTTTCTTTGTAAGTTGTCATAATTTTTCCTCTTTATATAATTTTTCATCTTACTCTATATCTTTATTTCATGTTATCTTGCAATTTTTTTTCAACCAAAAATTAGATTGGAAGAACTTTAAGTTAAAAAAAAATCATAAGTTTTAATCTCAAAGTTTCAACTTCAGTCTTTTACAAAATATATTTCTAAATTTCTTGTTGAAATAAAAAAAAATATTGTCTAAAATTTTATTTATTTATTAAATTGTTCAAAAAATTAAGAGAGTCTTCATAATCTATGAAAAGATTGTATAATTGATAATTTTACTATTATTTTAAAAGTTTTGACATTCTTAAAAGTTTAATATTGTGGTAATAGTTTTATTTTATAATTTTATTAATTTGTTGCTTTTTATTATTGGTGTACTTTTTCATGTGTATGTGTGTGTATATATGTATACTTGGATATCATTATATTTATCTATATGATGTGTTAATAGAATATAGTTTATAAAAAAAATAAAATATAATATTAATTGATATGACAAAATCAAATATCAAGATCTGCTACACATGTTAGAAAGAGAGCTTCATCTTATCAGATTTTTCGATAACCCAATTTTATAGTTGAATTTTTAGCCACAATTTTTTTGGCCAAAATCAAATCTGACATCATATCACCACTGTCCAAGAAATTCTCAACAACGACACATGTTTAAAACGTTACATCTTATCTCATAAGTCCTAGATAAACTAGAATTCATCATGAAACATTTCAATTCTTTTCACTTAAAATTGATAAAATTGAAAATAAAACAATAAAATTCGATAAAATTGAGTACAATACAAATTTAAAACTCTACCAACGGATCATACGATTATTGGCACTACTACTTAATTTAAGCTAGTTTCAATATAGTTCATAAAACTACACCACTAGTATCCCCTTTCCTTCAACTATCTTATCGGAAAAGCTCTGACAATAATTTTGTCTTCACTACAGTACTTGTTTCACTTCATTCGCCACTGCTTTGTCGATTTTCTTTCTTGCAGTACCCTTTGTACTTTCAAATTGAAGGGTAGTGCTAAATTTATTGGCTGTGACATGATTCTTCGCCGTACGAATTTGAAACTGCCAGTAAAAAAATATTATAAGAATTTGTGGCCAACAAAAAATGGGAAATAAACGAAAGATTGTTTTCATAGGATTTACAGGTCCACTGGTCTGTGGCACGTCTGACACATGCAGGGCTATATTTTTCAAAGATTGTTTTTGAATATCAAACATTTTTCTTATTTGATAACGTAGGTCTTCATTGTTCCTTAAGGGGCCCCTCAAACAAGCTTTAGTGTGTACATATAGCTAAATTTTATTGTTAATTTTATTTATGTTTCATTTTATCACATTTTACAATAATATATATATTTTGGTCAATGAATTTTAGCCACAATATTATTAATTTTGTTGAATTCTTTTTTTTTTCAAAATTTAGTATATTTATCATTTTCAAAGAGATGTCAGAAACGTTCTAATTATTATTTTGCGATAATTTTTAAATACACATATAAGCATAACTTTACTCAAAAATAAAAATAAAAATAAAAGTTTTAACATTTTATTAAATGAAAATAAAAAAATATTGAAATAATGATATTTAAAAATTATGATGCTTGGACATTTAACTTTTCTCAAAAAAAAATATAAAAATTTTAACATTTTATTACATGAAATTTTAAAAAATTGAAAAAATGATATTTAAAAATTATGATGCTTGGACATTCTTTATTCACTTTCAATATATAACAAGAATCAGAAGCGCCTTCATTTAAAGAATTCATTTTTGAAAAACACAAAATCACAGAAAGGGGAAGAATGATCAAAACGGTAAAACGCCACACAAACAGTGTGTTGGAAGCTTCAAACTGGCGACGTGGCATGAAACCAGTGTAATAATGCGTTCGATGAAGAAATAGAAAACTTTAATTTCATGGAATAAAAAATCAATTACCTTTTTACACAGAACTTTTTTTTATTTTTTAATAATTAAGTTTAAGAATTTGTTTTGATACAAATACACATGTTTTACATTATACGAACTTAATTTGACAAGATGTAAATATAAATTATAAGAATGAATTGTTAGGTTTAATCATATGAGTGGAAAATGAAGCAATCAAAGGACGATAATGCATGGGTCACGCGCACAACAACACCAACCTTACAAAATTTTAGCCACAGCCAAGTTTGAATGTCTGGACTATAGAACTAGACAGTGACCCAAATGAGTACGTTTCTTTCTATTTGTCAACACAGACAAAACCTTGAAAAAAAAGCGACTTTTTCTTTTCTTTTACTCTTCTTGGTCATCGATTCATGGACTTTTTTTTTTATTTCATTTTTTATGAAAAAATGCATGGAATTTAGTATATGTTTTCAAAATCGTCCTTTTACGTCTCCCCATCTATGCAAGTATTGCGTTTTTCTTTAAAAAAATGTGTGGACTTTTGTTTTTATTTTTATTTTTATAATTTATGGGTTTCACGTGCTTGCTTATAAGGAATTTGTTTTTTTCTTTTTAGTTTATATATTAATGACGTGTCAACTTTTCATTTAGTAACAGTGTATAAAAACAATACACTGTCAGTGTATCATATATAATTTTATTCAAAAATAAAAATAAAAGTTTTAACATTTTATTACATGAAATTAAAAAAATTGAAAAAAATGATATTTAAAAATTATGATGCTTGGACATTTAACTTTACTCAAAAATAAAAATAAAAGTTTTAACATTTTATTACATGAAATTAAAAAAATTGAAAAAAATGATATTTAAAAATTATGATGCTTGGACATTTAACTTTACTCAAAAATAAAAATAAAAGTTTTAACATTTTATTACATGAAATTAAAAAATTGAAAAAAAATGATATTTAAAAATTATTATGCTTGGACATTATTTATTCACTTTCAATACATGACAAGAATCAGAAGCGCCTTCATTTAAAGAAAGAATTCTTGAAAAACACAAAATCACATAAAGGGAAAAAAAAAAGGATCAAAACGGTAAAACGCCACACAAACGCTGTGCTGGAAACTTCAAACTGGCGACGTGGCGTGAAACTAGTGTAACAATGCGTTCGATGGAGAAATAGAAAACGTGGCAGCACGAATGAGCAGGCTTTTTTTCCAAATTTCATTGTAGATTATAACGAAATAAAAATTTATAAACTTTAACTTCATGGAATAGAAAATCAATTACCTTTTTACACAGAACTTTTTTATTTTTTACTAATTAAATTTAAGAATTTATTTTTATACAAATATATGTATTTTATATTACACGAACACAATTTGACATAATATAAATATAAGTTATGCAAATAAATTGTTAGGTTTAATCACATGAGTGGAAAATGAAGTAATCAGAGGACGATAATGCATGGGTCACGCGCAAAATAACACCAACCTTACTAAATTTTAGCCATAGTCAAGTATAAATGTATGGACTATTGAACTAGATAGTGACCCAAATAAGTACATTTCTTTCTATTTTTTACCACCGACAAAACCTTAAAAAAAAAGTTTAATAGCCAAATAAGCCCTCAACTTTTAGCCCAAAATAGAATTTAGCCCTCAATGTTTTATCGCATGAAATTCAGTCTATAAACTTTTATTTCAATGGAAATAGACCAAATCTGTTAAATGACCTAACTGCTGTTAGTTTTGCATACGTGGCATGCCACGTGGCAGCTAACTAAGCTATCCACGTCAGCTGCCACGTATGTGAAACTAACGACAGTTAGTGTCATTTAACAGATTTTGACTTAATTGCATAATTGTAAAAGGTTGAGGGTTTATTTCCACTAAAATAAAAGTTTATGGACTGAATTTCATATGATAAAACGTTGAGGGTTGAATTCCATTTTGAGCTAAAGGTTGAGGGCTTATTTAGCTATTAAGCCTAAAAAAAACGACTTTTTCTTCTCTTTTACTCTACTTGGTCATCAATTCATGGATTTTTTTTTAATTCATTTTTGATGAACAAATTCATGAAATTTAGTATATATTTTCAAAATTATCCTTTTACATCTCCGCATCCATGGAAGTATTGCCTTTTTTTTAAAAAAAAATGTGAGGATTTTTGTTTTATTTTTTTATAATTCATGGGTTTCATTGTACTGTATATTGGTCTATTTTGTATTTTTTTTATAATGAAAATATTCGATAATTGAAAATGGGTAAGGTAATTTGAACTCGAAACTAAACTTTTTTATATATCACAACTTTTATTTAAGTATTCGGTCAAAAGGTATCTTTTTTTATTGTATTTTAGTTTGGCGGAATTTAATCACTTTAGTTTTGTTATTTTTGAGATAAAAGGTAATGAAATTGATTGAAATACACCATTTGCATTAATAGAATATTTCATGAAACATATCAATTCTTTTACTTAAAATCAATGAATTGAAAATATTATGATAAAATTCAATAAAACTGAATCACAATAAAAAATTAATATTTAAAATCTAATACTCTTTTGTTATAAAATTATAGAAAGAACACAAGGAGAGAGAGCAAGAAGAGAGATTTTCTCTTATTCTTCAAGTATGTTCAATACATGGATGGTAAGCCTCTATTTATAGGCTTCACAAATACATGAATGGAAGATGAATAGTTACAAACTTAATAAAGAGGAAGTTATAAACTTAATAAAGAGGAAGTTACAAACTTAATGGGGAAGTTACAAACTTAATTAAGGGGTAGAGAATAGTTCCTCATTCATGTATCAATATGAAGAGTCATGTGAGATGAATGGACATCCATATTTATAACTATTCATAACACTCCCCCTTGGATGTCCATTACTGAAGAATATGCCTCATTAAAACCTTACTAGGAAAAAACCCTGTGGGATAAAAATCTAGTGAATGAAAAAGAGTATATTATTCTTCAAAATACACATGAGATGCTGCCTCATTAAAAACCTTACCAGGAAAACCCAGTGGGACAAAACCATGGTTAAGGAAAAAAGAGTACAACGTGTATTTACTCCCCCTCATGATTATATCACTTGAGATCTCTGAGTCGGCGCAATCCAACATTGTGGACTAACATCTCAAATGTAGTGGTAGGAAGCGCCTTTGTTAATAAATCTGCCAAATTTTCACTTGAACGGATTTGCTGAACATTTATATCACCATTCTTCTGAAGGTCATGAGTGAAAAAGAACTTCGGTGAAATGTGTTTTGTTCTATCACCTTTGATATATCCTTCCTTCAGTTGGGCGATGCATGCTGCATTATCCTCATATAAGACCGTTGGTGCCTCTTTTCTTGAAGATAAACCACAAGCTCTTCGTATGTGCTGAATTACAAACCTTAATCATACACATTCACGACTAGCCTCATGTATTGCCAAAATTTCAACATAATTAGAAGATGTGGCTACTATAGTTTGTTTCATGGAACGCCATGAAATGGCGGTGCCACCACATGTGAATACATATCTAGTTTGTGATTGAGCATTATGAGGATCAGATAGGTACTTGCATCTGCAAAACCAATCAAATCTATTTTGGGTAGGTTATGAAAATACAAACTCATATCTTTTGTGCCTTGTAGGTAACGAAGTACATTTTGAATCCCATCCCAATGCCTTCGGGTTGGGCAAGAGTTATATCTTGCTAATAAGTTAACAGAGAATGATATATCAGGTTGTGTATGACTAACGAGATACATTAGTGCTCCAATTGCACTCAAGTATGGTACTTCAGGACCAAGAATTCCCTCATCATTTTCCCGAGGTCGAAACGGGTCTTTATTTACATCAAGTGACCTCACAACCATTAGGGTGCTCAACGAATGTGCTTTGTCCATATAAAATCGTTTTAGCACCTTTTCTATATAAGTTGTTTAATGCACAAGAATCCCGTCCTTTAAATGTTCTATCTGTAACCCAAGATAAAATTTTGCCTTCCCATGATCGTTCATCTCAAATTCTCTTTTCAAGTACTCTACTGCCTTTGAAATCTCTTCAGGAGTTCCAAACATATACCGCTATAATAACAAACTCAAATCTAGATCTTTTTATAAAATGCATAGGCAAACGGGATCATTCTTATATCCCTCTTTTAACAAATATTCACTAAGGCAGTTATACCACATGCGACCAGATTATTTTAATCCATATAGAGATCTATTTAATTTGATTGAGTAATGTTCTCGAGAAGTAGAATAACATGCTTCTGGCAGTTTAAATCCTTCTGGGATTTTTATATAAATGTCATTATCAAGTGGGCCATACAAATAGGCTGTAAGACATCCATTAGACGCAAGTCGAGTCCCTCTTTTATTGCCAGACTGATTAGAAATCGAAAAGTAGTCACATCCACCACAGAAGAGTATGTCTCTTAATAATCAATACCAGGTCTTTGCGAAAAACCTTGTGCAACTAGACATGCTTTATGTCTTCACAATTTCACCTTTTTCATTTTGTTTTCGCACAAAGACCCATTTATACCCCACTGGTTTTACACCATCAAGTGTACAGACTACTGGTCCAAAAACATTTCTCTTTTCAAGAGATTTCAATTCTGCCTCAATTGCATCTTTCCATTTTGGCCAATCATGTCTATGCTTACATTCCTCAATAGACCTTGGTTCAAGATCCTTTTCATCATCCATAACATCTAGCGCTACATTGTATACAAAAACATCATCGACGTCGATTTTATTTCGGTTCCATATTTTTCTTGACATGACATAATGTATCGAGATCTATTCATTTTCAATAATTTCAGGTACCTAACTTTCTTTTGGAACTGTAATGTCAATCATGTCTAGGGGCTCTTCTGTAGACTCTTCTGGAGTTACAATTTCCTTGACCTGACCATCTTGAATCTTTGCTCCTTTTCCTTTTCAAGGATTCTTTTCTTTGGAATCGACTGGTCTACCACGCTTCAGGCGTGCTTTAGATTCATTGGCAACAAAAGGTTGTCCTTCTAGAACATCAATTTTAATTGGAGCATTAACAACTGGTATATGTGACTTTGTCACTCTCTTTGGGTCAGTAAATGTATCTGGCAATTGATTTGCTAAACTTTGTAAATGAATTATCTTTTGAACTTCTAGTTCGCATTGTTTTGTATGAGGATCAAGATGAGACAATGATAATTCATTCCAACTTATCTATTTTTCCAGCTGCCTATTTTCTCCCCTTAAGGTTGGGAAGACTGATTCATCAAAATGACAATCAGCAAATCTAGCTGTAAATAAATCCCCTGTTGATGGTTCTAAATATTTAATTATAGATGGGGATTCATATCCAACATATATTCCCAACCTCCTTTGAGGACCCATCTTAGTACGTTGTGGTGGAGGAATTGGAACATATACAGCACATCTGAAAATTCTTAGATGGGAAATATTTGGTTCCTGACCAAAAACCAATTATAAAGGGGAGGACTTATGATAATTTGTTGGCCTGATGCAAATTAGTGCTGTCGCATGTAAAATAGCATGACCCTAAGCAGAAATTGGGAGTTTTGATTTCATTAGTAATGGTCTTGCAATCAATTGAAGACGCTTAATAAATGATTCTACAAGGCCATTTTGTGTATGAACATGTGCTACAGGATGTTCAACACTTATCCCAATAGACATACAATAATCATTGAAAGTTTGGGAAGTAAATTCACCAGCATTGTCAAGACGAATTGTCTTGATGGGATAATCTAGAAAATGTGCTCGTAATCTGATTAATTGAGCAAGTAACCTTGCAAACGCCAGGTTGCGAGTTGATAATAGAGATACATGTGACCACCTAGTTGATTCATCAATTAAAACCATAAAATATCTAAAAGGTCCACATGGTGGATGTATTGGTCCACATATATCACCCTGTATTCGTTCCAGAAAAGTAAGGGATTCTGTCCCTATCTTAGCTGGTGATAGTTGAGTAATTAACTTGCTTTAAGAACAAGCAGCACATAGCAAATCTTTCAATTGAAGAATCTGTTGGCTCTTTAATTGATGTCCACATGAATTCTCAACTATTATTTGCATCATTATCGATCCGGGATGGCCTAACCGGTCATGCCAAACAACAAAGTTTTTGTGATTTATAAGCTTCTGGTTAATGACCACATTTGTTTCAATTGTTTTAATTCTTGTGTAGTACAGACTGGAGGAAAAGGTCAATAATTTTTCCAATACAATTTTATTACCCAAGATTATACTCGTAATGTGAAGGTACTCAATGTCTCCTTCACTTGTTGTCTCAATATGATATCCATTTCGGCGGATATCCTTAAAACTCAATAAATTTCTTTGAGACTTGGGAGAGTATAATGCTTCATGAATTTCAAATTTTGTTCCTCCAGGCAAGAATATGTTAGCTCTTCTGGAGCCTTCTATCAATTTTGTACTACTCGATATAGTACTAACATTGGCCTTTTGCATTATCAAATAAGAAAAATATTTCTTATTCTTTAATATAGTGTGCGTAATGGCACTGTCTGTAAGACATATATCTCCACTACTCATCGCAAATCGAACATGAGAGTATCTATGTTCTTTATTGAAAATAAGAAATATATAAAGTATTCAAGAAAGAATATCAAAATTGGAAGAAAGTGAAAGTGTGCTCGTACCTGCTTCCTGTGTCTCTACACCTTTATATAGGTGTTTAAGTGGGCGGTTACGCTCATTAAATGGGCAGTTACATAATTAAATATATAATTAAGTGAGTAGCAGTTACGACGGTTATGTAATTATTAGTAGTTACACTCATAAATAACCAAAACATAATGAAGTATCTAAAAATGATAAATACTTAATAATTAAAATCCTATTAATAAGAAGCATGTGTAAAATAAAGTCCAATATCATGTAGATGAGTGGCATCAACATAACCATAATCAAAATCATCATTTTCATAAACAAAATTTGTTTCATCTTTTTCATCATTATGTTCCCACTTCTAGTGGTATATGTGTTTTTGAAATGACCACCTCGATGATTACTATGTTCATGTCCACGGCTATGACTGCTAGCATGACCTCTGTCTTTTCCATTATGTGTTGTTGCATTCATTACAGGGAATGGAGCAGATCCAGTTGGATGAGCCTCATGATTTCATCAATAGCTCATTATTTTGCTCAGCCACAAGGAGGCATGAAATTAGTTCAGAGTACTTATTAAAACCTTTTTCACGATATTGCTGCTACAGGAGCATATTAGATGCATGAAAGGTGGAGAATGTTTTTTTCTAACATATCCTCATCAGTGATCTTTTCTCCACATAACTTTAATTGAGAACTGATTCTAAACATAGCTGAGTTATATTCACTTACAGATTTAAAATCTTGTAATCTTAGATTTGAGTAAGCAAATAAAACATGCACAAGCATAGATAATTACGGAGGAGCTAGATAAAAATAGTTTCATTACCGTAAAAAAAAAAGATAGATAATTGTGGTTGATTAACAACCTTACTTGAACAAGATCTGTTCTATAGGCTCGTACCTGTATGTCCTTTAGCACAAAGGAGACAGGATCTCAAGTCTGGTTGATGAAGATCCTCAGTTAAGGCCTATTCTCCAAATCTCTCACGGGTTTTTAGAGTCTCGTGCTGATAACGTGTTATAAAATTATAGAAAGAACACAAGGAAAGAGAGCAAGAAGAGAGATTTTCTCTTATTTTTTAAGTGTGTTCAATACATGGATGGTGAGCCTCTATTTATAGGCTTCACAAATTCATGAATAGAAGATGAATAGTTACAAACTTAATAAAGAGGAAGTTATAAACTTAATAAAGAGGAAGTTACAAACTTAATGGGGAAGTTACAAACTTAATTAAGGGGTAGAGAATAGTTCCTCATTCATGTATCAATATGAAGAGTCATGGGAGATGAATGGACATCCATATTTATAACTATTCATAACATCTTTAACCCACCATATAATTATAGGCGCTATTGTTTATATTTGTATTAATATTTCATAAAAAACTTCAATTCTTTTACTTAAAATCGATGAAATTGAAAACAAAATTCAATATAATTGAAGTACAATAAAAATTTAATATCTAAAATTTAATAGTCTATTAATAGACCATACAAGCACGTCACTACTTTTTCTTTTAGGGGATAAATAAAAGTGCTTTATTAAGTGAAAGAAAGAAGATGTCTGGTACAAGAAAAATTAGGGGATTATTGCCTATATGCCATTTTCATTAATAGAATATAAATTTAATAACAAAATATACTCTCAACCTTTAATATTTAATTTTATTGTAAAAGCCTATAAACTTTTGTTTTACTATAAATAAAACATCTCAACCTTTCAAAATAACACAATTAATTAAATAAAATAAATAAAATGTTGAGGTCTTATATGCCCTCAAACATTTATTTTATTTTAAAAGTCAATAACATATTTAAACTTAATTACGTTATTTTGAAACTTTTGGTGTTTTTCAATAAAATAAAAGGTTTAGGATTTATATACATTTTGTGTAAAAATAATGGTATATTTTGTTATTAAACCTAGAATATATCATAAAACATTTCAATTCTTCTACTTGAAATAAATGAAATTGAAAATATAACGATAAAATTCTATAAAAATGAAGTACAATAAAAATTTAATTTTTAAAATCTAATACTCTATCAACTGATTATTCGATTACTGGTACTACTACTTAATTTTTAAGCTAGTTCCAATAGTTCAAAATTCAAATTAAAAAAAAAGTAAACATATACCAAAATAACAACCAAACAAACACTTAGGGGGTCATTTGGGATTATTTTCTATTTTCTGTTTCCTATTTGAAAACTAAATTATGTTTATTGATCCTCATTTTATATATATGCAAGAACTAATGCCTTCAACAGTAGATAATCCTGCTAATGCAGCATAATGGGCTATGGTTGAGATAATCAATAAGCCTGAAATTCTCCAAAGGCCTACCAGGAAATAGAAAGCATTGTTGGAAAGGGAAGATTGGTTGAAGAGGCTAACCTTCTAAAATTCAATTATGTAAAGGCTTCTGCAAAGGAAGCTTTTCAGATTCACCCCATTGCACCCTTCAATGTACCCCATGTCTCAAATGTCGATTACATTGTTGTTGGCTACTTCATCCCCAAAGGTAGCCATGTCCTACTTAGCCGAGTAAGCCTTTGTCGAAACCCTTAGGTCTGGATGAGCCATTGGAGTTCAAACAAGAGTGCCATTTGCATGATGGCTCAATTAAAGTTGATCTGACAAAGACAGAACTGAGGTTCATTTCGTTTAGTACAGGGAGGCGAAGGTGCATAGGCGTGGTTTTTGGGTCTAAAATGACTACAATGCTGCTTGCCAGGCTGATTCAAGGTTTCACATGGATTGTTCAGCCTAATGAATTGAAAATTGACCTCTCTGAATCAAAAGACAATATCTTCTTGGCAAAACCATTGCATGCATTTGCTAAATTTCGCTTGCCTGCCACAATCTATACTCAGCTTAACTAGTGAATGTCGCAAAGCTTTAATGCTAGAATAATATACTAAATAAACGTAACTAATTAAGTTTTATGATTCAAAATTCCAATTTCCATTAATAATCCAGCCATGCAAGTTGAAATTTAATGTGATGAGATTTTGCAATGATAGCTGTATCTCGTGAGCTTTTTTTTTTATATCAAATGGAAATGAAGACATACATATTTATAGTTTTAATTAAGTTTATGATCGCAAGTTTCATTAATAATCCAACCTAGTGATAATTCATTCTAAAACCAATTAGCAACAGGTGAAGGAGTCCAACTTAAGAGAATTTCTAAGTATACCCTATTTTTTACTTTTCACACCCATTTTTCTTCTATGGGTTACTGTTTAAATACAAAGGGATAGGGTGTGAAATGTAAAAAATTGGGTGTATTTAGAATCTCTCCCAACTTAAGTATAAGGCCATAGGGAATCTAGTATTTAACAGATGTGGGATGACATCACTTTAACAGCCTCCCATCACATGTAGGCGGAGATGGAGATAAAGCCTATCACATGATAATTGTTATAGAAATGGTAACAAGAAGAAATCAACAGAACAAAACCTGAGCTCTAATACCATATTAAATATCCATCCTAAAACCAATTTACAATTGGTGGAGAGGTCTAACTTGAATATAAAGCCACAAAGAATTTAGTATTTAACAGATGTGGAACACCTGAAACTAGTGAAATTCGAAAAGCTTTAATTAAGTTATATGATCGCAATTTCCATTAATAATCCAACTTGAAAAGTTGAGTTTCTTTGATTAAGCAAAATAGTAAAACATATTTCTAGACAATAAGAGCCTTGTCCAGTATGAAAACAAAAGAAGATGGGAATTTCCCATGCACATCTTCTTCTTGACTTGCTTAGCAACCCATTCTACAACTCTATTTGCAATTTTATTTGCCCATTCAAACCGAAAATCGTTGAACATATTCCTTCATGCACATATGTCTTTCAAGATAGGCAATATTCTCCGGTCACTCCTTTCTTCTTCCTCGTATAAAACTTTAGAATCCACTTCAATCATTAATAATTCAGCTTGAAAAGTTGAGTTTCTTGGATTAAGCCAAGCATAAAGTATATAAAAAATTTGAAATAAACTATTGCTATGAAATGTTTTTGCAAATTTAATGAGATTTTGGAATATTAATTGTTGGGAATTATGATTGCTAAATGTTCATTTTCTAGCCTTAAGCTTTTTTAATTCTATTTTATTGACTGGAAATGAGGGCACTTATATTTATAGTTTTAATTAAGTTGTATGATCGCAAGTTTCATTAATAATCCACTTTGGAACAAGTGAAATTTGAAAAGCTTTAATTAAGTTATATGATCTCAATTTTCATTAATAACCCAGCTTGAAAAGCTAAGTTTCTCTTATTAAGTCAAGCATAACATATATAAAAAAAACTGAAATAAACCATTGCCATGAAAAATCTTTGCAAATTTAATGACATTTTGGAATGATATTTTTAATTGTTGGAAATTATGCTTGCTAAAAGTTCATTTTCTAGCAGTAGGCCTTTTTTTTGTATTGATTGGAAATGAACGTACACATATTTATAGTTTTAATTAAGTTATATGATCACAAGTTTCATTAATAATTCAAAGTTTAATTAAGTTATATGATTGCAATTTTCATTACCAATCTAGCTTGAAAAGTTAAGTTTCTCTGCATAAGCAAAACATAAAATATATAAAAAAAATTTGAAAAAAACAATTACTGTGAAAAATCTTTACAAATATAATGACATTTTGGAATGATATTATTAATTGTTGGAAATTATGGCTGCTAAAAGTTCAATTTTCTAATCGTTGGCTTTTTTTTTTCTTTTTTGAAGTGATTGAAAATGAAGGCACGCATATTTATAGTTTTAATTCAATTATATGATAAATGTTTCATTAATAAATCAACATGAAACTAGTAAAATTCGAAATGCTTTAATTAAGTTATATAATTGCAATTTCCATTAATAATTTAGCTTGAAAAGTTGAGTTTCTTTGATTAAATCAAGCATAAAATATATTAAAAAATTAGAATTAATAAACCATAGCTATGAAAGTATTTGTAAATATAATAAGATATTGGAATGATATTATTAATTCATGAAAATTATGGTTGCTAAAAGTTCATTTTCTAGCCGTAAGCCTTTTTTTTTTGTATCAATTGAAAATGAAGGCACACATATTTATTGGTTTATACCAAGTGATAATCACAATTCCATGGAGAAATAATAAGAAGAAAAATCCCAATGAATGTACATTGTTTTGATTTCGCGGGAAATTTAATATTGTTCTTTACGAAATTCAAAAAAATTACACTTTGTGGGAATTCTTGAAGTTCAATTCAACCACTTCTTTATATTTTTCATTATATATAGATTATAAAATTCAAATTTAAATTTAATCTCTTTACTGTTATTATTTGATTTAATTTTTCTACATTAATTTTATTAATTTATTACAAATACACTTTTATTGACAAAAGAATTTAAGGATATTTATAGTTAATAATGATGTAGCATTCAAGTGATGGCATGATCATATATTTAAGAACAAAAAATCTTACATCTTATCATTAGTGTCTTCAATCTTACCTCTTTTTTAAGAAAAAAAAAATTAAAAAAATTAAAATTTGAACATCTTTATCGATTATTATTAAACCAATTTTAATAAAAGATGTAAGATTTAAGTCATTAAAATTAGGATAAAAATACAAAAACCTAATTAAATTCGATAAATTATGTACAGTATTAGTTTTCATATTATAACAAATTATGTTTTTATTTTGTAAAATATAAAAATTTTATATCAAAATTCATCCGCGCACTAGACACAAACTTTTTAAATCTATGATAAATTTGTACGTAACTTTTATCAAATCTTGATTAATATTTATTCTTCTATCGCGTGGCCAGGAATTACAACATGGGGCTTGTGTTTCTTGGCTACGTTGACCCAGACAGTCGTACATAATAGTACGTGGGAGTCAATCAGAACCGACAACGTGGGTGGTTGAATGGCCATAATTTCTTCATGGTTGCTGGTTGGCCCAACGTGGAAATTCAGAAAGCTGAGACATTGATTGTAGCTATTCGGCCCCAACCTTGTGGCCTTCGCTTTCTGATTCATGAACCCGGATTACCTAATGAGCTAACGTCACAAAGTTTGATATTATCGGAATATGAACATGACTGAGTTGTAAAATGATTACCTAAGCAGGAGCCCTGACAGCTCAAAGCTATCCCCAATCCCCGATCTGCACGAGAACATGACTGTATTTTAAAATGATTCACGAACATCTGCTTTACAGACGGCTAAATGTGATGGAACCAAAAAACCTATTGATATGACAAAGTTTATCTATATTGGACCAAGCCCAATGTTGTCAGAGACCACCACGTGGGATAAAACTACTGGGCCACGTGGCCTTCGGCGACAGAAGGCAAAGCCGCGAGAGACACCTATCGCTGGGCGACAGACGTAAAAGTCGATCGCCTATATTTGGATGTCGACACGTGGCACGAACCTGTCGTTGCGACAGGTTCCATAGCCTATCGCTTGTAGTCGGCACGTGCCACGAACCTGTCGCGGGCGACAGGTTCCTGAGCCTGTCGCCACAGTTGTGAACGCGACACGTGGCACGTGGTACGAACCTGTCGCGGGCGACAGACTCCTTAGTCTGTCGCCACAGTTGTGAACGCGACACGTGGCTCAGCGACAGACCCCTGGCGCCACGAACGTGCCAGATGGTTTAGCCTATCGCTGACGACAGACCTCGGTCTCTTCTGGATCCTAAAGAACTTGTGTTGTATTGGGACACAAATTCTTAGCAGAATACAGACTTATCCTCCTGTAATATTGGCCTATAAATAGGCCCCAGGTATGATTTTACTCTCGAATTTTTGACGACTGGCTTTTACGCTTCTCAAGATTGAAGAATTTTCTACTGACTTAAGCATCGGAGTGTCTACGCAGGGAACCACCCCTGCGTCCCTCTGACTTTGATTGTTTTACAGAAGCTTCTTGGAAACACGTGGAGACTTAGGGCGAACATCGACGTCAGTATACTTTTATTGTTGTTTTGTGTAACAACAATTGGCGCCGTCTGTGGGAAGCGTGTAAAAAGCCAACCAAGGTTTTCTAAGTTGGTGAGAACGAGATCAACAAATGCCAGGACTGGGAGTGAGGAAAACTCTGTGAGTTCCCCTGAACAACAGATCCGTCAGAGGAACCAGGTGAACAGGGAAGAAGAAAGAATCATTGTGTCAGCGGCAGAATTCGAAGCTCTGAGGCGACAGAGCGAAGAAACCACCCAGGCGCTACGAGCCATGGTGGATCTGTTCCACGGAGTCCTCCCGCAGTTGAATCTGCCGCCTGCCGTGCAGAACTTGGTAGGAGGAGCAAATCAAGGGGTCCGGCCGCAGGTGTTTGGGCGACAGGATGATGATGCAGCGACAGGACCCTATCGCCGGGAAGAGGCTCCCCCTGAGGAAGAGAATGATATTCAGAGAGCTGCGACAGGACAGGGGAATATGAGACCCGTCGCCGGAACCCAGCGAGAAACGGAGGTTGCGACAGGCCTAGACCCTGCGACAGGCGTTAGGCGACAGGCCCCACATGTAGGGCGGAAGGTGTCTGGGCGGCAGGAGGGCGACAGGGCGACAGGGTCTACCGCCCACTACCATGACTTGTCGAATTTGGATGCTACTAATGTAGACCATGGTATTGGAGGTGCTGGAAAGAACGGTGCTGGAGATCAAAACACTTGGGTTGCCGATTCGGAGTTTGACCCCACTTGGTGCACACAGATGGTACGAACAAACACACCTCAAGCAAAGGAAGAGGAAGTAGTGGAAGACATACCAGACTCGTCTCATGCTAGAAGTCATCTCGCTCCTCCTATGGACATGAAAAAAATGATAGAACAAGTGCTGGAAGAAAAGAAGTTAGTATCTGCAGAAGAGAGCCAGAGGAGAAGAGTACCATTCTGCACAGCCATCATGCAAAAACCTCTGCCCCCAAAGTTCAAAATGCCGCAGATGGCCGCATACACCGGAAAGATGGACCCCTACGACCATATGCAAAACTACGAGGCCTTAATGTTGCTACATGGATGGGAAGACGAAATAATGTGCAGGGCCTTCTCCCTAACCCTGTCTGGACATGCGATGAAGTGGTTTAATAACCTGCCTGAAGGGTCCATAATCTCTTTTGACCAGCTCAGAAGTGAGTTTCTCAAGGCGTTTGCGGTGAACAGTCAGAGAAGGAAGGAACCGACCTACTTGCTCACTATTAAGCAAGGGGCTAAGGAGTCATTGAAAAGTTACGTAGATCGGTTTAGAGATGCTACTTTAGAGGTGCGAGATCTGCAAGTTGGTATAGCCGTAGCAGCCATGCTACAGGGAACAAGGTCTGAGAAGTTGCAAGAATCCCTGTCCCTAGACCAGCCAACTACAATTTCAGATCTGCTTTCCCGTGCACATAAGTATGTAACCCAGGAGGAAGTAATGAAAATGGTAGCAACAGGAGAATCCAAAGAGGGAAGGAAACGAGGAAGAGAGGTCACTGAAGCATCTTCCAGCCAACCGAGAAAGTTTGAGAAACCCCCTGCACTGAAATACACTTCCTACACCCCACTCACTGAATCTCGGGCTTCAGTGTTAGCAGCCATTGAAGGAACAGGTCTTATACAGACTCCGAAGAAGGCGTCAGGTAATCTGGGCCGTGATTTGAGATCGTATTGCGATTACCACTCAGCGCATGGGCACACGACCGAAAAATGTAGGGAGTTGATGAATCAGCTAGAAAAGCTAGCACGGGAGGGAAAAATAAACCGTTTCGTATGGAGGAGTGATAGAAACAACCAACCCGCACAGAACCGAGGAAACAACTTTAGAGATAGAAGGGGTGAAAACAGGGGACCTGTGAGACGTAATGAAGGAGAAAAGAGAGATAATGACGGAAGGATTGAAAGAAGAAATCGAGAGGAAGATAATGAGCCCACAGGACCAGCTATTAACGTGATATCCGGGGGTGAATCATTAGCTAGTACATCTTCCTCGTCTCGGAAAACTTATGCCCGACAGGCCCACCAAATTAACTCTGTGATGGAGGAGAAACAAGATGAGGAGTCCATCATTTTTACACCAACCGATAGGGGGGACATAGTGGTTCCTCATGATGACCCGATGGTGATCTCAGCAGTGGTGGCAAAGCATCCGGTGGGTCGAATCTTGGTCGATAATGGGAGTTCGGTGAACTTAATATACTGGAACTGCTTTGAGAAGATGAACATATCGGAGGACAGGTTAAAACCAGTGCCCGCACCCTTATACGGTTTTTTCGGTGAAAAGGTAAAGGTAGCAGGCGCCATTCAGCTACCTGTTACATTGGGGGAGAGCCCAAAAGATGTCATCAGACAAGCACTGTTCATGGTTGTGAGATCAACCTCTACAGCCTACAATATGATCCTCGGACGGCCATTATTAAATGACATGAGGGCGGTGGTCCATCCCTGCTATTTGCTGATGAAGTTTCCTACTCCCCGCGGTGTTGGACAAGTAAGGGGAGATCAAAGGAAAGCCAGAACGTGCAATGTCGCGTCTACCACATGTAAGGGAATTCAGAGAAAGGAAACCCTTACGATCGAAGAACCGCCTAAACCAAAACCTGACGAGGAGATGGAGGCAATCCGATTAGATGAAGAAGATGAGAAGAAGGTAGTATATGTGGGGAGTCAGTTGCCTGAAAAAATGAAAGAAGAAATAGTCCGATGCTTGAGAGAGAATTGCGACGTGTTCGCATGGACTACAGCTGATATGCCCGGAATTGATCCTGGAATTGTCTGCCATCGGTTGAACGTAGTCTCAGGAGCGAGGCCGATAAAACAAAAGAAGAGGAATTTTGCTCCAGAAAGACAACTTGCAATAAATGAAGAAATTTCGAAGTTGTTGCAAGCAGGGTTCATCAGAGAAGTCAATTACCCGGAATGGTTGGCCAATGTTGTAATGGTAAAGAAAGCCAACGGGAAATGGAGAATGTGTGTGGACTTCACAGATCTGAATAAAGCTTGCCCAAAGGATTCGTATCCACTACCTCGGATTGACAAGTTGGTAGATGAAACCTGTGGGTACGAATTTCTTAGCTTCTTGGATGCTTTTTCGGGATACCACCAAATTATGATGCATCCCGATGATGAGGAGAAAACTTCGTTCATTACCGATAGTGGAACATATTGCTATCGAGTAATGCCATTCGGCTTGAAAAATGCGGGAGCGACTTACCAGCGCATGGTAAATAAGGTGTTCCGAGACTTGTTGGGCAACGCCATGGAAGCTTATGTTGACGATATGATCATCAAAAGCCGACATGGAGAATCTCATGCTGAGAAAATGACAAAAGTGTTCAGTGTGTTGCGGGAATACAAGATGAAGTTGAATCCCAATAAATGCTCATTCGGGGTGAGATCTGGGAAATTCTTGGGATTCATGATTACAAATCGAGGGATAGAGGCTAATCCCGAGAAAGTTCAAGCCATTTTGGACATGAGGCCACCCAATACTGTGCGAGAAGTTCAAAGGTTGACAGGGAGGATAGCGGCCTTGAATCGCTTCTTGTCCAAATCAGCAGAAAGGAGTCTACCATTTTTTAAGGCGATAAAGGCCGGAAAAGACTTCAAGTGGACAGAAGAATGTAATGACGCCTTTGAAAGACTGAAAGACTATTTGAAAGAGTTGCCTCTACTATCTCGGCCACAGCCCGGTGATCATCTCCTCATGTACCTCGGTGTAGGAGAGAAAGCCGTGAGTGCAGTCCTACTGAGAAAGGAAGGGGACAAGGACTGCCCAATCTATTATGTAAGCAAAGTCCTGCTAGATGCCGAGACAAGATACCCCTTAGTGGAAAGAATAGTTTTGTCCTTGGTGATGGCCACTCGGAAATTACGACCTTACTTCCAAGCTCACTCGGTGACCATCTTAACGGATCAGCCATTGAGACAAATATTGCAGAAACCAGATCACTCCGGGCGTCTGATTAAATGGGCTATTGAATTAAGTGAGTATGACATACACTTTCAGCCTCGCCAAGCTATAAAAGGGCAGGCGTTGGCAGATTTTATTGTAGAATGCACCGGCCGGGAGGTCCGTGATGAAACAGACTTAGTCTGGTGGAAATTGTTTGTGGATGGAGCTCGTAACATGGACGGCAGTGGGGCTGGAATTGTGCTAACTTCACCGGAAGGGGAAACTTATGAGTATTCCCTACGTTTCGACTTTCCGAGTTCGAACAATACAGCCGAGTACGAGGCCTTGATAGCTGGGATGAAACTTGCTGAAAAATTAGGAGTCAGCAACTTAATGGCCCATAGTGACTCACAGTTGGTGGTGAATCAGTTCTCGGGTGAATATGAGGCACGAGAACCCGCTTTGATCCCTTATCTACAAAAGGTGCAATTATTGGCACAGTCGTTTGAACACTTCCAATTAACTCAGATAAATCGGTCAGAAAACATCCATGCAGATGCTCTTTCGAAGTTGGCTTCTTCTAGAAGAGTTAAGGGGGGTATGGTCAAAGTGGAATCTCTCGCTAAGCCTAGTATCGAAGAAGAAGGTGTGTACGATATCGAGAACGGGGATGATTGGAGAGTCCCGATCAAAGACTACATAATGGGGAACACACTTCCAACTAATAGAGACGAAACTCGAAGGCTGAAATTAAAAAGTGCCAGGTTCACAGTAGTAAATGGGGAACTCTATAAACGGGGGTTCACAATGCCTTTACTAAAATGTCTAGGGCCCCAACAAGCTGAGTACACCCTAGCTGAGGTCCATGAGGGAATATGCGGAGAACACCTAGGGGCTCGTGCATTGGCTTCAAAAATATTGCGTGCGGGGTTTTATTGGCCTACACTGAGGAAGGATGCCGCCGAAAAAGTGAGAAAATGCGACAAGTGTCAGAAATTCGCTCCTATAACAACTGCGCCGGTTTCGGCCCTCCAGAGCACTCTCCAACCAACTCCATTTGCACAGTGGGGACTGGATATTCTGGGACCTTTTCCCCTAGGCTCAGGACAAAGGAAGTACTTACTTGTGGCCACGGATTACTTCACGAAGTGGATAGAGGCTGAGCCTTTGACCACAATTTCTGAAAAGAAGGTGGAAGCAATGGTGTGGAAAGACATAATTTGTCGATTCGGAATCCCTCGTGTGATAAATGCAGACCATGGGAAGCAGTTCGACTGTGATGCTTTCCGGGATTTCTGTAAAGGCCTGAATATTCTCTTGAGAATATCTTCTGTGTCTTACCCACAGGCCAATGGGCAGGCAGAGGTGAGTAATCGAACTATACTGCACGGGTTGAAGACCAGGCTAGATAAGGCAAAAGGAGCATGGGCAGATGAGCTCCCAAGTGTCCTGTGGGCCTACAGGATGACAAGTAAAGTATCGACAGGGGAAACACCGTTCAATTTGGTGTATGGAACTGAGGCCCTCATTCCGGTGGAAGTTGGAGCTGAGTCACCCAGATTGGTCCCTTACATTGAGGAACTTAATTCCCAGGGACTAAGGGAGAATCTAGATCTGATAAACGAACTGAGAGACAAGGCAAAAATGAGACTGGCTGCTTACCAACAAAGGGTAGCCACTTATTACAATGCACGGGTAAAGAACAGAGAATTACAAGAGGGAGACCTGGTATTAAGAAAATCGGCAATTACAAACGTCCACAAGGAGGATGGAAAGCTACGCGCCAATTGGGAAGGACCATACAGAATCAGAAGGATGGTCGGACCTAGCACATGCACCTTGGAAACCTTGCAAGGAAAGAAAATCTCGAAGACTTGGAATGCTAACCATCTTAAGCTGTACTGGCAGTGAACATTGTACTATTTTTCTTTCTTCTCTGGTTATTCATTATTCATATTTTTACTTTTCCATCTGTTGCTTAGTTACTTTACAGATATTATTGTCTTGATTCATGAATAAAAGCCAGCTATTCATTTTCTACATATATCCTCTAATGCAATGTTCGAGAACAGATTGTGTGTGGCAGGAATTGAAATGAAGCAGAAACTGGCAAACTAAAAGTCCCTAAGCGAAAAATGCGCGAGATGGGCAAACCAAAAGTCCCTAAGCGAAAAATGCGAGAGATGGGCAAACCAAAAGTCCCTAAGCGAAAAATGCGCGAGATGGGCAAACCAAAAGTCCCTAAGCGAAAAATGCGCGAGATGGGCAAACTAAAAGTCCTTAAGCGAAAAATGCGCGAGACGGGCAAACCAAAAAAAAAAAAACCCTAAGCAAAAAAGGCGCAGGACGGGTACAATGCTCGCGGAAAGTTCATCTTTGAACAGAAATAAACGCTATTTCAAAGTTGAACTCGGGGAGCAACATGATATAAAGGTACGCCTTATGTCGAGAATCCACAATTGATCGATATCTATAATGCTTTAATGGTGTTCTTTAGATTTTGTGATCGATTGGTATCTCTAAACGCTTTTAATGCCGCTCATTAAAGATTATTGAATTCGCGATTGATTAATGCTTTAAATAAGGATTTTATTATTGACGCTTTAATGCTGCTCCGTATAGCTTATGATTGCTCAATATCTAGTCCTGCTCGTTAGAAGCTCACGATATAACGATACAACAAGTTACGAAAGAAAAGCATTCATAGAAAAGGGAGAAAGAACTACAAAATGAAAGCGGTACTTTTCATTCAAAGTGAACCTATACATCGGAATTAATAAACAAAACAAAAACTATAAAACTCTAATCTACGGCGATGACCGAATCAGCCGACTGGGAAGGCGCTACATCGGCGCTAGCGTCTTGAGAAGCTTGGGGCTGAGGAACTGGAGGAGTCAAAGAACCAGGATCCCGGGAAGACGAGGGAGACACCCCGGAAACAGGAATGTCACTTGAAAGCCCACCTGAAGGCTCAACCACGGCCGCAGAGTCTAGCACGGGATCAGCGGCAGCAGAATCTGAAATCTGGAACTCGTCGCTGTCCAGCCCCATCAGTGCCTCGATAGACTCAGGCTGATCGCCTGTCTCGATAGGCTCAGAGACGTCACACACTGCCAGAGGCTCAGATTGACCAAGTGCCTCGAAAGACTCAGGCATGTGTAGTGGCTGTCGAGGGGGCCACGGACCCTCAAGGTTGTCTAGATTATCTACGGCCCCTTCTGCTAAATAGGCCTCTGGACTTTGTGCGTCGGGCTCATACTTGGTCCAAGAAGGAGCATCGTAGTACTTAGCCTCCTCGGTGAATAGCAATTCAGGAAAAGCCTCATTGGGCCGATGCCTCTCCAACCAAGAGCGAGCCAAATAGAAACCATATTTGATAAACCCCGTCGAGAAAGCCGCTTTCTTGTCAAAACAATGCTGGGACAAGCGGTATTCACGAACGGCCTCGATTCGAGCTTCTCTTTGACGATCTAGCACATTGTGCAGCTCCTCGATAGCCTCATCTCGCTGCCTCTCCATGGCTCCCCGGTCATCGACGGCCTTATTATAAGCCTCTTGGTACCCTTGAAGGGAAGACACCTTCGCCTGCTCTTCTCGGAGCCTTCGCTCGAGATCAGCATTTTTTCGCTCAAGATCAGCGCTCCTTTTGTTTACCTCTTCCACCCTGTTGACATAAGGACGAAGCTGGTTAACCTCGTTCGAAAGCTCCATCTTCTGATCTCGAAGCTCGCGAATCTCTTTGTCAGCTTGCTCCCTGAGAGCCCTGTGCCGAGCATTGACGGCCGCAATTTGTTGAGCTGACTGATAAGACAAAAAACATAAGTAACTCAACAGATCTTTAAACGAAAAAAGTTTAGACGGGGAAATTAGTTACCAAACTCTTACCTTCATAGCGAGATAATCAGAATTATCCTTCGCCTCCGGGATGTTTGTAAACAGCTCCGCCTCGTCACGAGGAAGAATGGTGCTCCAAGCCAGACGAGACGCTATCCCGGCATCCTCAATGCTGTCGTTATCATTCACTCCGGGATAGGTCTGAAAATCGTCCCCACTAACGACGACCCCGCTATCAATCACATAACGCCTCACAGTAGGGTCTACCACCTTGGGTAAGACTGGTCTTGTAGGCATCGAGGCTTCAACAATCAGCCTCTTCCTGTATTTTCGCCTTGGCTGGCGGGGAGCCGACCTACCCTCAGCAACACGAGAGCCACCTTCTTGAGGGACTGGATCACTCCTTTGAGACTCGGAGCTCTCGCGATCACCTGAACCTCGGTCAGGGACAGGAGGCCTCTTCCGTTTGTTTCTCCCGGCCTCTTGTGTAGGGCGGCTGGATTCGCCAGTAGGAGGTGGAGGAGGAGTAGGAGCACGCGTTGACCCAGATGGGGGTCTAACTTGCGACTGAGAAGGAGGAGTCGCTCGAGCGGTAGCATCACTGGCATCCCTCCTACGCATCAAATCTCGAAAGTTCATGCCTACATAATATATAAAGAAAGGATTAGCCGACCGAGCGAAACACCACACACAAAAAAAAGGGAAAACCTAGAAAACCACCAAAATCCTCTAAGGTATCCAGATTCGAATCCAACGGAAAATCAACGAAAGGACTCCCAAAGGCGTTAGCCTGAGCCCACTCAGGGCCATCCCCTGGATAACCACTAGTACCCGCAGCCTCAAGGGTCCCGTCCTCCGAATCTGAAGAGGACTCATCTACAAGGCGGCCCACAGGGGTGGGTGCTTCGGCTACTAAGACCGGGGATGGCTGACTAGGGCCAGCATCGGATAAACGAGGAGTTGTGGGCAGGCTAGACGGGGAAGCAGAAGCTTCAAGAACGGTCCTGCTTACGCCCCAGCCGGCAGCGGCAATGTTCTCTGGGGTTAGAAGAGAGAATAAATTGCGTTCCCCAGTAGAACAGATTCGCTGAATAGACTCGCCAAATTGTTCTCTTAAAATTTCTATTTTGAACCTGTCCGAGCGCTGGGAGTGGTCAGAGGTATCATTGTTCCATCTACAGCGAATTTGTAGGTTACTAGGAATCTCAACAACGATCCACTCGCTCTCAAAACCGCGCAGTTTATTGGGGAGATCCGAGAAGATCTTGTTATTAGGAAACTGGTCGACCGTTAATCGTTGAAAGGAAAACGTTATCAACCCTTTCAACCTACGAACTCTAAAAAAGGCGCTTAAGAGAGGAACCGATGGAATAATACCTAGGTGATGACACACTATGGAAAATGCTACCAATTGAGCCCACGCATGGGGGTGGAGTTGACACGGGACGATGTCTTTGTATCTAAGAAACGCTTCGCCAAACTCCGGAAGAGGGAAGCGAAAACCGAAAGACAAAGAAGCCTTATGGACGGCCACACCATTTCTAACCGAGACGGGCGTTACCTCCCCTTGCACTGGAAGTCTATAGCCATAGCCCGAGGGAAGAGGGAAACGCACCCTAATATCCTCTAAGTCTGCACTCGTCAAAGAACACAGAACGTCACCTTTCATAAGCGTTTTACCTTGACGTTGTGAAGACATGGTGAAAGGAATAACTCAAGGCAGACCCCTTTTTTGCGACAGACCTAAAGGGCGACAGACCTAAAGGGCGACAGACCTAAAGTGCGACAGATCTAAAGGGCGACAGACCTAAAGGGCGACAGACCTAAAGTGCGACAGATCTAAAGGGCGACAGACCTAAAGGGCGACAGACGTACCAAGCAAGACACCTGCGGGAGACCAAAATCTATTAAAGGAAATAAATTCGGCGACAGATGTACTTACTGTCACGATGTAAGCGAGAGACTCCGGGTGAGAGCTAAAAGACTATTCGGCGACAGACTCCTTTCGCGAGAGAGTAGAAAAATGGGCGACAGGTGGCTGCTCAGAGGGTTTTCATGCACTCTCTCGTCCGGTTCCAGGGGTTTATATAGCCGCGACAGGGAATGCCAAAAGCCGCGACAGAGAATGCTAAACGTCGCGCCAGATCACGCCTGTCGCAGAACAGAGCTCTCTTCACCTGCAAAAAATACAAGAAATTACAAACAACAAAGAGAACTATTCAGGGTGGGCTAAGGCCCAAAGACACATATTTATACTCTCTTGATGGCATAAATACAACAAGAGAGTGGGGAGCACTTGATATGACAAAGTTTATCTATATTGGACCAAGCCCAATGTTGTCAGAGACCACCACGCGGGATAAAACTACTGGGCCACGTGGCCTTCGGCGACAGAAGGCAAAGCCGCGAGAGACACCTATCGCTGGGCGACAGACGTAAAAGTCGATCGCCTATATTTGGATGTCGACACGTGGCACGAACCTGTCGTTGCGACAGGTTCCATAGCCTATCGCTTGTAGTCGGCACGTGCCACGAACCTGTCGCGGGCGACAGGTTCCTGAGCCTGTCGCCACAGTTGTGAACGCGACACGTGGCACGTGGTACGAACCTGTCGCGGGCGACAGACTCCTTAGTCTGTCGCCACAGTTGTGAACGCGACACGTGGCTCAGCGACAGACACCTGGCGCCACGAACGTGCCGGATGGTTGAGCCTATCGCTGACGACAGACCTCGATCTCTTCTGGATCCTAAAGAACTTGTGTTGTATTGGGACACAAATTCTTAGCAGAATACAGACTTATCCTCCTGTAATATTGGCCTATAAATAGGCCCCAGGTATGATTTTACTCTCGAATTTTTGACGACTGGCTTTTACGCTTCTCAAGATTGAAGAATTTTCTACTGACTTAAGCATCGGAGTGTCTACGCAGGGAACCACCCCTGCATCCCTCTGACTTTGATTGTTTTACAGAAGCTTCTTGGAAACACGTGGAGACTTAGGGCGAACATCGACGTCAGTATACTTTTATTGTTGTTTTGTGTAACAACACCTATTATATAAAATTTGCAGAAAAAAAAACATCATATTGTGCCACTTTCATAGGCACTTTTTTTCAATGCTTATTTTTATTTACTTTTTTTTATTATACAAAAGTTGCAAAAAAAACCGACGTCATGTTGTATTACATTTTTAGCCACTTTTTCTCAATGTTTATCCTTATTCACTCTTTCTACTATATAAAAGTTGTAAATAAATCGACACCGTATTAATATATTGCGTTTTAGGTACTTTTTCTCAATGTTTATCTTTATTTCTTTTTTTTTATATAAAAGTTATAAAAAAAATTAGTGTAGAAAAAATCGGCACCATATTGTGCCACTTTTATTAGCATTTTTTTCCAATGCTTATTCTTATTTACTTTTTGTATTATATAAGTGTTGTGGAAAAAATCGGCACTATATTGTGTCACGTTTTAGGCATTTTTTCTCAATGTTTATCCTTATTTGCTTTTTCTATTATATAAAAGTTGTAAAAAAATGGGCATCATATTGTGCTACGTTTTAAGGCACTTTTTTTACTGTTTATCTTTATTAACTTATTCATTGCTTTGTGTTTAGTTCTACATAATGGAAAATTTATCTCTTGCGTAAAACCAAGAAAGAGGAAAAAAGTTGTAGAAAAAATTGATACCATATTTTTAGGCATTTTTTCATTGTTTATCCTTATTTACTTTTTCTGTTGTATAGAAGTTGTAGAAAAATCAACACCATATTGTGCCACTTTTTAGGCACTTTTTTCACTGTTTATCCTTATTTACTTATTCATTGCTTTGTGTTTAGTTTTTTTTTTTAATCATAGGTATCATTATCTGTTTTACGATCTAAGATTAATCATGTTCAGGCTGAAAGTGGTAAACGGTAAAGTCCTCCCAACAATGGTGACTCTAGGATTCGAATTATGTCCAAATGTTTGAGGAAGAAATCCACTTCCACTTATTCAAACTTCTTGTTGGTTGCTTTATGTTTAGTTGTACATAATGGACAATTTATCTCTTGCGTAAAAACAAAAAAAGGGGAAAAGTTGTAGAAAAAATCGGCACCATATTGTGCCACTCTTTAGGCACTATTTTTCACTGTTTATCCTTACTTTTTCGATTATATAAAAGTTATAGAGAAAAATCGGCATCATATTGTGTTTTAGGCACTTTTTTTTACTGTTTACCCTTATTTACTTATTCATTGCTTCGTGTTTAGTTTTTTCTAATCATACGTATCATCATCCGTTTTATAGTCTAAGATTAATCATGTTCAATCTAAAAGTGGTAAACGGTAAAGCCCTCACAATAATGGTGACTCTAGGATTCGAACCATGTCCAAATGTCTAAAGAAGAAGTCTACTTCTACTTCTTCCAATCACTTGTTGGTTACTTTGTGTTTAGTTGTACATAATGGACAATTCATCTCTTGCATAAAAACAAGAAAGATGGGAAAAGTTGTAGAAAAAATCGGCACCATGTTGTGCCACTTTTTAGGACCTGTTTTCAAAACCCTCCACTATCCAAAAGCCACTTTGGGCCCCGACTAATCCAAAGTCGAGCTGCGACGAACCCCATTTAGGGGAAAGCTCTCTCAATGCTGTTTTCTCCATTCATAAGGCTCAAACTCAAGACCTTGCTTAAGGGACACCGAGCTCCTTCCACTTGGCCCAACAAACATTGGTAGTCCATTTACTTTTGATGTGTTCAATTTGAGGAAATAAATAAACACATGGAAAAAATGGGTCCCACTTAGTTTATTTTATTTTATTTTTTGTATTTTTTTGGTGAACATTTTTGGTATTTGACTCTTGATATCAGCTTTGTTTTTGGGTGCTAGCGTTACAGTTTAAGAAAAATATTGAAATTTGTTATGTTTTTCTACTATAAAGCATAGGTATAGATATGTAATGTCATTTTTTTCATTTGTAACCTACTTCATGTGTTAGACATTTGTTCTCATACATTTAATTTAAATAACTTGATGTTGTTATCAAAGAATGCCATTTAACTCAAATCCTATTAAGAGACATGATAAAATTAAAGGTATATGGTGTTTAATATAGACAAGGAAGAAGATGGATTTTTCATCGTAATAATCTTGGCAAATGTTTAGTATTAATAAATAGCAAGGAAGTAGCTTCTGGATAGAGCTTAAGCCTTAATTCTAGTTGCTTCATTGCAACTGAATATAATGGATTCCAGATAGTTTTATTGCATAGACACCAGCAAACATAGGACAACCAAATCTTGCTCAATTACCACCTTTTTTTTTTTTTATGAACAAAGATGATTATGTTAAAGAATAAGCTCTCTCTGGGCCATCACCCAACTACCATGTTTTCAACATCTATTTGTCATCACTAATTACTCTCATATTTTTCAAGGATATTCTGAAATAAAGAATTATATAACAAATACAAATTCTAACTTTTTATTTTATTGTAAAAGTCTGTAAAAGATTTGCACTTAATTACATTGTTTTGAAACTTTAAGTGTTTTTCAGTAGAATAAAATGTTAAGGGCTTATATACATTTTGTACAAAAAGTTGAGTGTATATTTGGTTATTAAGCCTAGAATATATCATGAAACATTTTAATTCTTTTACTTAAAATCAATGAAATTGAAACTATAACGATAAAATTCTATAAAAATAAAGTACAATAAAAATTTTAATTTAAAAAATCCAATACTCTATCAACAGATCATACGATTATCAACACTATTACTTAATTTTTAATTTTTAGATAATTCCATAGTTTGAAAATCAAATTAAAAAATAAACAAATACCAAAATAACAACAAACCAAACACATAGAACTAGTTTGGAAGGGCAATGAGAGTGAAAAAAGCAAAACAACCATTAAGCAAAAATAATTTTAATAAACTAATAATATATTTTGTAGAAAGGATAAAAAAATAAATTGATACTAACTTTTTTTTGGTCTTTAGTGGTCTACCCTTAATATCTATAGAGTAGTAGTGTTTACCAACTCTTAAAATTCTAATGAAGTCATGCTAGCTCATAACTCTCTCTCTTTCTCTCTCTCTAATGTCTATATATAGATTTGCCTATCATCGATTTTGTGTACACAAACATTCAAACACACCAGAAGACAGACACATAAAAAGTTATGTTGAATTGTTAGAAAATGGAAAACTCCACGATCAATATCTCCTTTCTATCCCACCAACTATCTTGTTGGAGCATCTCTAATCATGATTTTGCCATCTCTACCATACTTTTTTCATTTTATTTGACTTGCTTGTTAGTTTTCCTCTTTGCAGTACCCCTTGTTCTTTTCAAATTGAAAGGCAGTGCTAGAAGTGAGAACCCAAGCCAAGCACCTCTCCCTCCAGGGCCAGCTCCCTGGCCGCTGATTGGAAACCTTCCTGAACTATGGATAAATAAGCCTGTGTTCAGGTGGATTCTTGGCCTCATGAAACAACTGGATACTGATATTGCTTGTATTATCCTAGGAAACATTCATGTCATTCCAGTCACTTCACCTGAAATTGCTCGAGAATTCTAGAAAAAACATGATTCCATTTTTGCATCAAGGTCTATTACAGTGGCAACTGATCTTGCTACCCGTGGGTTCTTGACAACAATTTTCGTGCCTTGGGGAGATCAATGGAAGAAAATGAAAAAAAGTTGTTTCTTCTAACATAATTTCTCCAGCAAGACTTAGCTGGTTACTCCATAAGAGAACCCAAGAAGCTAATAATCTTGTCAGGTTCATTTACAACCAATGCATCAACACTGAAATTGATAATATTTCTAACGCATCTGTTGTAAATCTGAGACTTGTAGTCTGACAATATACTGGAAATGTCATCCGGAGGATGATGTTCAACAAAAGATACTTCGAAAAAGGCAAAGAAGATGGAGGGCCTGGACATGAAGAGGAAGAACACGTCGAATCTCTCTTGACAATTCTCAAACAGGTTTACACTTTCATCCTCTCAGATTATGTTCCTTGGCTAAGACCATTTGATTTGGAGGGTCATGAGAAGATTGTTTCTGAGGCACTGAGAATTGTTAATAGCTACCATGATCCCATAATTGATGAGAGAGTACAAGAGTGGAGAGAAGCGAAGAAGACAAAGCCTGAGGACCTGCTTGATGCTTTTATTTTAGCAAAAGATTCAAATGGGAAGCTTGCACTTTCAGTTGAAGAGATCAAAGCCCAATGCATGGTGAGATTCTTAATTACACGTCTAAACACACAACTCAGCATCATATCCAAAGTCTTTATCTCAAATATTCTAGAGTAAGCTACATGAACCAATATATAAACTCATGCTAAGTCATCAACATGAATTTTCTTCCCCCACTTGTTTCCATCCAACACAATGGATTCTTTTAATTCTTGGGCATATGTTTCTATAGTCTAATATATAATAAACCAAATTAATCAACCTACTATATTGAGAGTACTTGGTGGTGATGGATAAATTTTTTGGTTAACTAAATTAAGTTTGGTGATTGTTATTTTTTATATAAATGCAGGAACTAATGCTTGCAACAGTAGATAATCCTGCTAATGCAGTAGAATGGGCTATGGCTGAGATGATCAACAAGCCTGAAATTCTCCAAAAAGCTTGCCAGGAAATAGATAGCGTTGTTGGAAAGGAGAGATTGGTTGAAGAGGCTGACCTTCCAAAACTCAATTATGTAAAGGCTTGTGCAAGGGAAGCTTTTCGGATTCACCCCATTGCACCCTTCAACGTACCCCATGTCTCAAGTGTCGATGCCATCGTTGCTGGCTACTTTATCCCCAAAGGTAGCCATGTCCTGCTTAGTCGAGTAGGCCTTGGTCGAAACCCCAAGGTCTGGGATGAGCCATTGGAGTTCAAACCTGAGCGTCATTTGCAAGATGGCTCAGTTAATGTTGATCTGACAGAGACAAAACTGAGGTTCATTTCGTTTGGTACAGGGAGGCGTGGGTGCATAGGCGTGGCTCTTGGGTCTGAAATGACCACAATGTTGTTTGCCAGGCTGATTCAAGGATTCACATGGACTGTTCCGCCTAATGAAGCAAAAATTGACCTCTCTGAAATGGAAAACGATCTCTTCTTAGCAAAACCATTGCATGCACTTGCTAAACCTCGCTTGCCTACTGTAGTCTATACTCAGCTTAACTAGTGAATTTCGAAAAGCTTTAATGCTGGAATAATATATTAAATAAACTGTAACTAATTAAGTTTTATGATTCCCATTTCCATTAATAATCCAGCCATGCAGTTTGAGATTTTGCAATGATATTATTAGTGTTGTTAAAAGTTCATTTCTAGCCTTAGTTCGCAAGCTTTTTTTTGTGCCAATTGGAGATGAAGACATATATTTATAGTTTTAATTAAGTTTTTTGACCTCAAGTTTCATTAATAATTCAACCTAGAACTAGTGATATTCAAAAAGCTTTAATTAAGTTAAATGACCACAATTTCCATTAATAATCCAGTGTGAAAAGTTGAATTTTTCTGTTTAAGCCAAGCATAAAATATACAAGAAAATTTGAAGTAAATCGTTGCTATGAAAAGTTTTTGCAAATATATTAACTGGAAATGAAGGCACGCATATTTATAATATTAACAAGATCACCCATGCTGGCCACAAAAGGTATCTTACAAATATAGGTTCAAGTCTATACATATGTAAAATTGGGGCATTAAAACCATAATCAAACCTGGCGTTAGGATACTAGAAGTAGCTCCCACTATATAGCACTTAAGTTCCGCAAGAATCTAGAGGTGACTCCTACAATATAAGCACATAACTCACATATTTTTGTTGATGAACTGCTCTGATACCATTTGTAAAGAATCGTATCTAACTTGCGTAGTATTGTTCATTTTAATTCAAAAGTCTCACAGTTTTGTTTCACAAAAGGCGTTTACAAGAATGAATTTATATCTATATATAGAGTATTATATACACTTACAATTTCCTGTGGTAGGATTAGAGCATTACACCAATATCTTTATCAATTATTTCCACTCCAACTGTCTTAATAGTTAATATATCCAGGCTACTATTAGCCTTTTTTATGTAAGCGTTGTCCAAATCTTTCAAGCCATTGAGTGATGAATTACCTCTCTCTCTTATTACATTCTAAACTTCTTTCTGCAATAATATGGTAAACTAAGAAGAATCCACTTTCTCTTCTTCAACCAGCCTCGTTTAAATTATTAATAATTAATTTCATTAACATATTGATAAAATTAACGTTTTAATTTATAAGTAATTGCTAATAAAGAATTTCCATTTGGTTTTAATCACCACAAATTAATTCCCAGTTGGCAAAAACTAAAATGGTATTTCTATATCATATCATGTAGATGGAATCATGGGATTTAAGAAATCCTCAAATTGCGTAACTCCCCTTATGTCATAAGGAGAGGTAAGTTAAGCCTTGAGAAAGCAGACAGTAGACAATTTGTATAGCTGTAAATAGGTTATAGCGGTGAAAAGGACATCAATTATCAAAGCCTAGATTTCTAGTCATCCATAGTACGAAGAAAGCAACAAAAGTCTTATTTAAATGGAATTGATTATCCGATGAACCAGTCAAGCACGCAGGCACAGGCAACCTTTGCAATAATTGAAAACTAAAGGTTTTGATTTCAGACTATGAATTTAGTCTGTAAAAATAAAATATTAACGGCAATTATCATTGCACAATGTTGATATAGTGATTTATCAATTTGTTATATGGTTTTAACAACCTACTTTTTGTCCAGAACTGGTCTTGATTAGTCTCTGTTTTTCAATCTTTAATACTCGCATGATTTGAGATGCAAGAAGCACATTTCTATTTAATATTAGTTTCCGTTATCAATGTCAAAATCAGTTCAATTGTAATAACACTTTTGTTTACAGTATTTAGGTCCCATTTAGTTCCCTGACCAAAAGGATATTAAACACATCAATAAGATTCTTTAGGTCTGAACATTAGGTGGATATTAAACCTGCCATTTTCGGATTCCTTTTGAGTTTTGGCTGAGCCATTAATGCTAAACTTCATGGAGTTTTCTTGTGGTGTAGACCATTTCTTCCTTGGTAATGCAGAAAACTCCCACCACACAAATTCATTCAAAGATTGATTCCTTCTGTATATTACACCCAAAAAAAAAAAAAGATTCCTTTTGTATAGCATTAATCCAACTTAAGGATCTTCCAAATCTTGGAGGCAAATTTTCTAGCAGACTACTTAGCCAAATCTGGTGTAAATCGTAAACCAGACTTATTGGCTTGGTTGTAACTTGTTCTCTCCATTAATAAATTTTTACTTTCCAAAACAAAACATCTTCCAAATCCCATTTCTTCTTTTCAAAAATGGCCTCATTTCTCGCCAGCCATAGAACCGCTGCAAGAATGAAGCTAACCCCTAGCTTCTAAGTTCACCTGAAAATAATGTCTCCAAGCATTGAAGCCTACACCAGAACATTCAAAAACCAAATGTTTGCAGTCTTCCCCCTTCGCCTCGCACCATTTTCAAGCGTGCTAATGAACATGAGAAATGGCAGCAGTGACAGCAGCAAACTGCTATTTCTTAATTAGGTGATCATATCTAATAGGCTCTAATTCATCAATGCCTCTTCAATCAATCACCATAATAAATCATATAAATTAAACGTTAAATTGCACGCTATCTGAGCTTGTCTTTGCCATGCAAATATTTTTTTTAAATATTGAGAAAATCATAAAAGTGTCAAGCCCTTATAAATACAAATAAGTTTTTTTCAATTTGCTCATAAGAGCTTGATATGTTTTCAGTTTACTCATTGATGAAGTATCAATTTCTGATGCATTAATAGTGTATAGATTATAACCCTTATAATATTCAAATTTAAATATAATCTCTTTTGCTATTATAAGTGGATTTAATTTTTCTACATTAATTTCATTAATATAATACTAATACACTTTTATTAACACTAAAATTTAAGGATAATTAATAATGATGTAGCATTCATATGATGACATGATCATATATTTAAGACTAAAAAATCTTACATCGTATCATTAATGTCTTAAATCTTATATCTTTATTAAGGAAAAAAAAGACTAAAAAATAAAATTAGAGCATCTTTGTCGAATATTGTTAAACCAACTTTAATAAAAGATGTAAATTTTAAGTCATCAAAATAAGAATAAAAATATAAAAAACCTAATTAAATCCAATAAATCATATACATAATTAGTGCTCATATTATAACAAATTATATTTTTATCGTGAAAATATAAAAACTTTGTGCCACAATTCATCAATACATAAAACACAAATTTTTTTAATTTGTGATAAATTTATATATAATTTTTATCAAATTTTAGTTAATATTAATTTTCTTTCGTATTAGCTTAAGGTGCTTAAAGTTCACAGGATATAAACCGAATCCATAGTAGCTCGTGTTTCTTGGCTAAGTTCACCTAGACAGTCGTGCGTAAAAGTCGGTAGAAGTAGAGTAGATTAGATTAGTACAAATGAATAAAACCGACAACGTGGGTGTCGTGGTGGCCATAGTTTCTTCATGGTTGCTGGTTGGACTAAGGCAGAAACGTAGAAGCCTTAAGCATTGATGTTGATAACAACCCTTCGGTTGCAAGGTTTGATATTATTGGAAAACTAACGTAAATAATGCATAATTGGACATAAATTTAAAATTAAAATATGAAATATTGTAAATTCATGATAATTAATATAAACATATATTTTAATAAAATTATCATGCATTTTAATCTATTGACATTAATTTTTACATTGATCATTATAGGTTTATAATACTTTTAACATATTTTACATTTAATGATTTTAATTTTATGCTTAATCAAATGTTGTTTACATTAATCTTACAATACGATCAAAATTTATAATCTTAATGTAGAATACTCTATTAAAACACTGCTCCCAATCTCGACCTAAGACCAAGCATGAACAACTTTGTCCGAACACAACACAAAAAAAAAATATCAAAGCCAACACAACAGCACATTAATAAGGCCCAGCTCTGCCATATTTTAGAATACATCTAATAATATTAGACTGTCAAATAAATGAAACAAATAAAAAACTCAAACTACAACATATTAAAATTTGACAAAAATTAAAAAAATTATATTTGACGCATCAACACGAATTTTAATATAAAACTAGGATGATGGCCGCACTTCGTTGTGAGAGCATAGAAGAAAAAAAGTAGGTGTAAAAGCAAGCATAAAGGGGATACATGCTAGGGCAGAAAGAGAAAATTAACAGTTATTATAATCCAAACAATCCTGTCATACGACATTAGATATATGAACAAAACGTGAAAGATAAATCTAGAAAACAGAAGAGAAAAAGAAAAAGAATTAATGTACCAAAAAGAAATGAACCAAAAAAAGAAAAAGAAATGCATCCGGTCACAAACATCAATTTAATAATGAGATCTACAATAGCATACCATAACTTCAAACTTGGGCGATTAGATCATGATGAACAAACAACGACAAATTGTTTCCAGCCAACGATAGTTTCTATATCCATCCTCGTTATCGTGCATTCAAAGCATGGAAGATCGGACTGAACAAAATAGGTTGTATTTTTTCAAATCCAATAAAGTAATATGCTTCGAAATCGAAGCCTAGAAGCTGCAACTCCAAGCAACGCCTCCGAAAGTTGCTAAATCGAAGGAAGCACCTGCCAAAAGCCCATCCTTGGTCGATTCTCTTCTCACCTCAAGATCGAAATCCAATTTTTTTCTTCTTCAACTTATTCCTTTTCCATTTCATTACTGAAACATCCAACTTGAATCGATTCTCCATTTTCAACTGGGATTCTTTGCTTTTTACTTCTTCAACTTTTCGTTTTTATCAGAAAACTCCATTTTCATTTCTCCTTAGTATTCCTCCAAAACAATTAGCGTTCCTCTATTTTTTTTTGTCTAACAATCGAAAGTCGAAACCACCACACTATTGCCTTCATGGCCTCTTGCTTCACATCAATGCCATTAGTTTTTGGCATTGAATGGAATTATGGGTTGTGGGGATGCTAGAATCGGGTTTGAGTTGCCGTGGAGTTGAGTAGTTTCTGTCTTGTTCTTTTTTTTTTTTTGGGGGGGGGGGGGGGGGGTAGGAGAGGAGGGAGGGTGGTGTGCAGATTAGTGATGTGGTTGGTTATTTGGGTGAAGTTTGTGGCTGATGATTGTAGAAGTGATGATATGGTGGTGGCTATGGGGTTGGAGGTTCGGTTTTTTTTTAACCCAAAAGTTTTTGACTATAATGCACTCAGACGAAGATAGCTCCTGGCGAAAAAACCATGGCGTGCAAGTGAAGAGAAGCACAAAGAAGGATTTTACATTTTAGACACGTTAACCATTCACCAATAACAAAAGTAAAAGGGTAGAAAGAGGGAAAATGGACAAAATAACGTAGCTGCATGAGGTTTCAAGAAAATCTATAACTTCTGTATGTAAGATTTTCATGTTTTAAAAAAAAAAAGACACGAATTACAAAGCCAATTTTAGAGTCAAGATGATCCATGGTATAAATTAAAGAACCACAACGGTGCAATAATTTTTCATTTTTGTTTCAGATTAAGAAAAAGTATAAAAGAACCTCACAGTGAACAATTGCAGTTTTCTAAGATCAAATTCTCCCCCTATCCTTACAAAAGAATTGAAAATGGTAAAATACAAAGAAAACAAAATGGCCTCACTTCTAGTGGTTAGACATTCACAAACCAGCAAGGCCTGATCAACCTAGCAAAACCTGATGACTAGTTTGCATAATGCACATTGATATTTCCAGGATAGCATTAAGAAAAATTTCAGTTTAAATTAGGAGCCACAGTTGATCAAATTAAGGGACAAGGTACATTCCCCTTTGACAACATGAAATCGCACGTCGAATAAATGGAGGCAGCAGCTGCCCTGACAGCCAATTCCCTGTCAAAGCTATCCCCTATCCCTGATCTGCACAAGATCGTGACTGAATTGTAAAATGATTCATGAATATCTGCTTTACAGCCAGAGCTCAATGTCATGGGACCAAAGAAATAATAGTTTCTATCAACCAGTCAACATAAAATGCAGGAGCAAGCAGATGGATGCGATTAGATGTTGATATCAGCTAAATTCTTGAGCCATATTAAGCTAGATACTAGCACATGCTGAGGGGTTGCAATTGAGAAGATTAACATCTAGGCTAGGGGATCGAACATCAGACTGAAACTTCCCAACCATTAAGGTGTGGATATCTGGCCTCCAAGCCAAATGTCTATAGTGGCATGAATGAAATTTCAGCCTGCATTCTAACCTTACATTATACAATGCAAAGCACATCCTAAACAACATAGTAATGATGCCTGAAGGCATGGTCAAAATCAGGAACAAAGAACAAAAGTACAGAAGTAGCACAGAACAATATACTTTTGGTCTTGGATAGGAATAAGTGGATAAAAAAAAAAAGGCTGACAACTTAGCGTAAATTCATATATTGGTTCACGTAATCTACCCAAGTATTGAGATAAAGGCTTTGGATATGCTGATGATGATAAAGAAATTATCAGTCATGAGAAGTATTGATGGATATATAAAAAACTAAGGCACATCCAACCATCATAATACCAAAATAAGATTAAAACTATGCTCAAACCTGATATTATTTTCTGATGCTTCTTGTTGTTGTAAACTGTAAAGCACATTACAATGCATATGCTGCAAGCCCTGATCACAATGCTGTTGCATCCCTTTTATTTGGTTCAACCAGATTTCCTGGAATATAAGTGGGAAAGTAAGAAAGATTAGAAATACCCTTCTTTCTAAACATAAGGATTCTACTTCCGAGGAAATACATTGAGAAGAAGAAAATGAATTTGAAGAGGTAAAATTCAATTAACTAGCATACCAACTCAATGCCCTATTTTCAACATCTAAGTTGCTTGACATTACTAAAAGGTAGGACTAAGTTATCCTTTCCTATTGGCAATGGATTATCAATAAAAAGAATACTTGGGTTTAAATTAGACAGCCCAAGTCCCTTGACTTCCAAACTAACACTACAGTTAATCTTCTTTGAGTAAAAGCTCAAGCCCATTCCTTTAAATAACAGTAAATATGACAAGTTTTCTGCAGCTTACTAGCTGTTTCTCTTCTTCAGAAAGAGCTTTATCCATTTGATCAAACAGTGCACTCCATCTTGCTCTATGCATCTCGGCAATAGCATCAAGGGAAAACCCATCAGCAGAGCTTCTTATGATATTAGGATTGCTCCCTTGGTTAGAGGAGAGCTCTTTTGATATTAGAAAAGGTAGCTCTGTTGTAATTACATCTCGCACTTTCTTCTGGCTACGTCGCAATGCTGCAAATGCAGAGCATAATACAACAAAAAAGTCCATAAGTACACATCCTGCTCTAAAGTCCAAACGTCTAATAACAATTTGAGTGGATGAGAATACCTGAAAGACGTCCCTTAATATCTTGCTGAAGAAGTTCCAACCATTGAGATGCAACAGTGGCAGCTGAAAAAAAAGTCTCGTTTTTATGAGTTTGGGCAATCTTTTCTTCATTACAGTCACCAGAAAAAAAAAATGAATCATCTCTAGCAACTGAAAATAATGAATTCCAGATAGTTTTATTGCACAGAAAACAGCAAACATTGGCTTCCAAATATTGCTCAATTACAATTTTTTCATGAACAAAGATGATTATGTCAAAGAATAGGCTCTCTCTTGGCCATCACTCAACTACCATGTTTTCAACATCTATTTGTCATCAATAATTACTCTCACGTTTTTCAAGGATATTCTGAACTAAAGAATTAGATAACAAATACAAATTCTGACCTTTTATAGAAAGAGAAGAGGCACTGGTAAAGTTTGCTAATTCCTCGTGAGACGAAGAGCTAGCATGCTCAGATGCCTTAATTGATGATGACAACTTCGATGTTAGTGCATCATCCTTGCTGACTGGGTCTACCCTACTTGAACCGCCATCTCCACTTCTGTCTTCTGAAATTGAGGACAATGGCTTGTGCATTGGCACTAGATAACCTCTTGCTTTCTTGCTCATAGAAGTAGTATTCGGAGGCCCAACTTCATGGTAACAATTGAGCGGATGGAATCCTGAATCATCCATATTTCCATGATCCTTTTTACCATTATCGTCATTAATTCCACTTGTGACTTGACTTGCCTGTTTGCTTTCTGAATGCAAATTTTCAAGTTTCTCAGACTTCACTAAGGCCTCTATTATGGAATGGACCTGTTTTCTATTTCTAACATGATTTATAATCCCAGGGTTTAATCCATTGAGCAGTCCACTTGGAGCAGCAATTTTTGTGAACCTGTCAACCTGTTCCTTCTTTGCAAGCTCCATCTTCTTCTTGAGAACATCATTCTTACTCTTCCTCCCACGTTGCTTGGGCACAGGTATTCCGCCATGAGAAGATGAGAGTAAACCATTTTGCATAGGTGTACCTACATGAGAAGATGAAAGTAAACCATTTTGCATATATATACTTCCATAGGAAAGAAAACCATTTTGCTTCATTTCTTTCCAAACTCTTAATGAGTCTTTCTCCTCCACTGGACAAATAGAACTTCCACACTCGGAGATATCCTTTGGCTTTAAATTTTTGACATGTTTGTGATGATGAGTTGATTCATGGCTTATCAAGCTAGAACCATCTTCTGCATTCAGATCCAAGCCAATTCCTTTTGAGGTTACACAATTACTCTCTTGTGAACACTGCTTGTCAAAGTTTTCTTCACATTGCGGATTGTTATCAGAGGATTCATTGATGCAAACTTCAGTGTTAAGATCAAGGGACAGAGAGACAGGATGGACCACTGCTAGTAATTTTTCCCCTTTAGTTCTTCCAACTTGAGAACCATCAAAATTGAACGTTACTGGTAGCTCAGTAACTCGAGATACCCCCTCTCCACTAAACTGCAATTGCTGACTAGATTCTTTTCTTTTCAAAGATTTGGAACTGCGAGCATTGATTTCTGTTGCAAAAGTGAAAGGGAAAAAAAAATCTTTCAAAAATGTAAGTTACATTACAATTAGAAAATGCTTTCATTATAGAATATCATTACAAATTTGATTCTTTGTTCCAAATTCAAGTAGGAAGGAGAAGAAAAGCGCATAAAGAAAGCTACCAAAACAATAATCAATTCTAATCATCTAAGAAGATTAATTTACCAATAATTCAAATGAACGCCACCAAAAAATAAATAAAGCATAAAAATTTACCCTCAGAGCGGATGACAGAATCAATATCTCTCATTTTGATTCGCTTAGATGAAATTTCATGTCTTTCCTCCAATTCATCGATGCTCCTCTTCAGTCCCACCACCTAGAAAACAATTCAAAACTAAGAAATCAACAAGAAACTTTAAACACAAAAAATGAAGAAAAACTAAAAAGCCAACCTTGGAATCAAATCTAGGCATCAATTCCAAGCCTTTAGAAACCCTGGCAGAATCAGCTTGATCTTCCATTTCTTGGAAAAAAAACCAAGTTTGAAATGTCAATACTTTGCAAGAACCAAGTTCATGGGGCAGAGAAAGAATTAAGGAAAGCTTCAAACTTTGAACGAAATAGAGATTTTGCAGAAAAGGGAATTTCAGAATCTGCAAAAATGAATGGAAAGTTAAGGGTGAAGAGAGATTGGTATGTTACTTCGATAGATCTGCTGCGTTTTGGGTTGGTTTTTTGAATGTTAAGTTGAAAAGGGGATTTTGGATTTGAATTTGCAGAAGACAGAAAGAGAGAGGGAGAGCGCGCTTTGTAGGATTAAGAAAGGGTTTGTCTGAGGATTTTATAATAAAACGGTTTGGTTTGGTTTGGTTTTGTTTGTTCAAATTCAAATATGAGGTTTGATGGAGGGACTTTTGCCTTTAGCGCCGCGTTTCTATGGCCAACGACAATGTCCCACTCTCTTTTTTTTTTTTGTTACATATTCAACCTCTTCTTTGCTAATTGCTTATTTGTCTTTTTTATAAATTTTTAAACCTTATTTTTTTAACATTTCAGATGAAATTTTTAAATTTTATGAATAATGTTATTGTTACATTATTATCACATTTTATTTTTTATTTGAATATTTAACTTATAAATTTATAAATATATGACAATTTTAAATTTTGCCTATGAAATTTTTAAAGAAATAATTTTATATATATAATAGTTTTATATTATAATAAAAAAATACTATTATAACTTCAGTTCCTACTTAAGTAACCTCACTCTAACCCTCAATAATAATAATAATAATAATAATAATCATCGTCATCATCATCATCATCTTGTCTCATCAATTTTATCATTTTTGCCGATATTTGAATTTGGAATTTCTAAATTGAGAATCAAAGATTTTTAAATATTAAGATATTTCTTTAAGGATAATTAAGTTTGACAATTCACATACCATAAATTATATACTAATACAAATGTATTCTTTGCTTTCCTAAAAGTACAAGAGGGTTACAGAGGGAGAATCAAATCTTAAATTTAATTCTTCCTAAATAAGTTAATAATCATTATACCCAACTTTTATTTTTGGATATTTATTTGATACGTACGCACCATGCCTCCCTTAGACCTAATCCTTATTAAAAAGTGATAAGGACTGTTAAATCAAACATTAATGGTAATATGTTGATTCGATATTTGCATATCATACCTTAAATCTAATTATTATTAAAAATGATAACAACCATTAAATCAAACTTTAATGGTTAGATGTAGATTTCATATTTGCATACCATGAACCCAAATATCTTTGATATCCATAGCAATTCAAGGCATTGTTTTCCATTAGAAGCTATAGGAAGATAGGGAGAAAACTTTGCATGTTAAAGTCGTAGCATTCTCAGGAACAGAACAAGACATCTCATTATCAATGCAGCAAGATCTTTGCTTTTCCACTCACTGTGATGAACAACAAACATAAAAGGAGTATAAGAAGAGAAACTTGCAGGAAAAAGGGCAACTGAGGTCAGCAGTGAGCACATTTAGAACTCTAAACCCTGAGAAGTCAATCAAAGACCATAACCCGAATTGAAGCACCGTTTGACTAGACAGTCTGAGAAGTGATTATAGCGCAATATTAAAGAAGAAAAAACCATGCTATTTCATTTTCCAATTCAAGCAATCCTTCAGGTTCTGCTTGATTAAGTTTTCACACCCTATTATTGCTCTTCTTGTTTAAAGCACTGATTTCAACTTTCAAGCATTTGGAACTAGGAATTTCAGCATTTTCAACTATGAACAATGCCCCCTTACAGAGCATGCTACTGAAAAACAACTGACGTGGTCATTTATATCAAATCATAAAGCTTGTAAGGTTATTTTACTGCTGAGCAGGACGCATACAGTAAGCATACAATTTATTATGGCATTATTTTATGTTTCTGCATATTGAACTGCAGAATGGATCCTAAACATACACATCCTTCAAACAGAAAAATTTAAGCCATAAATATGTTGGTTGTTTGCACAGATTTCTCCATTAGAAGGAGGTGATCGTATAATTATGCATCAATCAAATGTTCAGGTGCCAAATATTTTTTAACTATTGAAATCAATCAAAGAGAGTTAAAATATTCTAATAATCAATATATAAAAACGAATTCAGAAACAAAGATGAAATTTGGTCAGTCCGATCTTTTACAAGCTATAATAAATGAAACTGAAACCATCCTTTTCTTCAATTCCCCGGCAAGAGCCAGCAATTTTGGAGTTGCGAGAAAGCAGTTTCTCTAAAACTCTGAACCTTCACTAAACAAAAATGGCTGCATCCTGAATCCACTCTACTAGTCTTCAACAAATAACAAGCTGGAGTTCCGCACTCCTCCCTTTTGCCCTGAACCACAATCCCCCATGCCCTGGAATCCTCGTTCTGCGTTTTTTCACTCTCTTCTTCTTCTATTTGTTCAACAAAAATCAACCCATCAGGCGTTGGAGTCTCTCTTTTCTCCCACTTTTGTTTCAGCATTCCCCAGTTGTCTTCCTCCGCCCTTTCCGTCCTTATTTCTGTCGTGTCATTGCCGGAATACACGTGGACCAAGAGGGGAGATTCCGGTAACTTCTTGACGATCTCTACCACCGAATCTCTCATCCACTTATCGTAGAAGAATGCCTTCTGTTTCTCCTGTTCTTGTTTTGGCAATGGTTGAAGACTAATCTTAGACGACAACGAAGCCAAGATCTTGGACGTTCTTGGTTTCCACGATTGTGGACATGAGACCATGAAACAACATGGACGGGCATTTGGGTTATGAATGTTTAAAAGATTGGAAGTACCCTGGCGTTGCAGACCAACGTTTCTGCCACAACCAACACTGCACACCATTCTTCTGTTACCTTTCGAACACTTTTATATTTTTTTTTGGGGAAAATTTCGAGCTTTCAGCACTTGATAGATATGAGTTTCGAGTCTCTCAGTGCAAAGTTTCATTGGAGGAGCATTTTATTTATAGTGTTAAGTGATAGAGTCCTAATAGGATTTAATTTCTTTGATTTATCTCTTCATTAATTTTAATTTAATTAGAGATAAAATTATTGACACATGAGTACAATTTTAATTAGATGACGCATAAATCCTTAAATTTTGATTAGTCAACATTTAATTTATTTATTAATAATTTTAATTTAATTAAAAAATAATTTGCTTTCATTTGATTGGCCAAGCCAAGTAAATTATCTTTAAATTAATTATAAAATTAACAATTTAGTAATTAATTCTAGAATTAACTTAAAAGATATAATAAATCTATATGACAATATATGATTTGTCACTTGAAAATTCTTTAATTAATTTATTAAAGGAGTTTCATTGTGTACGTGGCAATTTGTGATTGGATAAAACTTTTCTTCTTCTACATATTTATGAATACATATAGGGTGTGTTTGGATGAGATATTTCAAGAAGAAAATTCATTTAAATGAAAATATTCAAAAGCCTAATATTAAATTTGTTTGTTTGGTTAAAAATTTTGAAGAATTTCAAAATTTAGAAAAAATTTCAGGAAGCTCTCTTGAAAATCTATCTAAACTAATGGTTTTTCAAAATTCTTCCAAATCTTTCTTTATGTTTTTTTGTCATGACTTAATATTAATATAAAACGAAAAAAGAAATATATTATTTTGATTAATTAAATATCATATATATTTTTCTTTTTATATTATTAATAATATCTATACATTTTTACAAATCTAATAAAACTAATATTGCATTTTTTTTTATTTTATCAAATTTTAGTATTCAAAAATTATTTTTTAAGAAATATTTATCCAAACAATATGATTATAAATGCTAATAATTTAAAGTGATGAATTTTGAAATGTCTAAATACTTCAAAATTTCAAATGCATCTTGTCTAAACTTAACACGAATTCCAACTCAAGCTCTTATTCTATGTCTTTGCGCCGTGCCTGCATTGCTTTGTTAAAGATAGTCTCTGGAAAATCCAATGGAATTGCCCATACTCCTTTGACAGTTACTGAAAAATCTTTCAAGAGTTCATCTTTCTCCACACTGTCAGGTAATCCAAAAAATATACTGCATGTTACATTGAATGTTATTTTCTTCATCAGTGGCACAATTTTATTAAATAAATGCCATGAAGTTTCTGTTTCTTAGCAAAAGAAACAAAACAGAATCTTAAAGCGTGCTACTTGAACTTTTTTTAAAAGTAAAAAAGAAGAATTTGTTAGAATTTGTGAAGTCTGATAAGATCCCGTCCATGTCTATATGACAATTAGACAGAGTTAGTATGACTGTCTCGCTGGTCGGTTTGCGAGCTAGGATTAAGGGATCGAACTCTTCAAAAATCTATGATGCAAAGATCCAATATGTAGATCCAATGAAATTTAGTTATTTTAAGTTGTCTTACTTTCACTATACTATAAATATATTATTTTTTCATTGTAAAATGCTAACAAGAAAAATCCATAATTCGTCGAATCACATATGTTTTATCTTATGTGTGTGATTGTTATTTTTCTTTTATTTAATTTTCAGGTTTGTTCTTGACCGAATTAACCTGTAGTTGGTGTCATGGCCAAGATCTACTTGAGTTCCAATTCTATCTTGAATAATTGTTGTTGCGCCAGTGAATCCATTTTGGCAACAAACCATTAGACGCTTTCTGGTTTTAGAAAGTTGGTAATTGCATTGCACCCCTAATAAGCTTGGGTCGGGACCCAGACATCTCAAACAGGCTGTAGTTCCCAAGACTCTGACCACTGAAGTTGGTTGATTGCATGAAATACCATTGTCACCGCCACTGAATGCAAAACGATTTCTTGCTTGGCCAGTCAAATCCAACATGGAGGTCTTGAGCATCGGTCCATACTTCTTGATCCGGTTAAGAATCCATTCAGGAGTCCTGTCTTGTTTCTGAGCCCTTGCAAAGCTGATAGACTTTCCAATAAGTGGAAATCTGAATGAACCTGGTGGAAGTTTCTTGCACAAAACTGGTGAGACTATAAATTTAAAGCTGCAGACAAGAACAGCAACTAGAGTCGCCAGAAATATTGATATGAATTGCAGTTTTAAGCCAGAAGAGAGCTCCACAATGCAAGCCAGGATATCCATTTTGGCTTGAGTAGGATGCTAAGACCAACCATAACCATTTATAGAAACAAAACTCCTGTTTGAACTAGACTTGGGCAATGGTACTGTACATATGTCTTTATCAAAAGAATATAAAAATCTTATGAAATCAGTTATCAAACCGTGTATTAGATTGAAAAAGTTGTCCACCAGTGAAGTAAGCATCAACCTGATTATCAGAATAGGCTACCAAGTCATCTGGTTAACAGCTTTACTTGCTTGACTGGTTCTAAGCACCAAGCTACTCTTTCAGTCATACTATTCTAAATTTTGTCGATTGTCTCGGACGGTATTGACAAAGGAAGTATTAGCTGTATTGCTCTATAATTACAAAAAAGACAAACAATTTATTTATAAGAAATGATAGTTGCAGAAACAAGGTTTCAACATTGAATTCAACATCCCTCATCAGGATGCTGGATGGAAATTAAATTATTAGCAAAAGCTAATAAAAATGTGTTGTGTTTGGCATGTTAACATGAGTAATACAAACAAGATTTGACATAACACAAACATGAATCATGTACTCGAATTGCCATATCTAAAAGGAGCAGCAAAATGCAGAAGCAGTTGAATAACTACTTCTGTATATCTTCAGGAAAAGAAACAAAAATTACAAAAAAGAGGAGATCAAAGGACCGATCTTTGATCATAATACCATACAGACTCACTATTCACAGAAATTAAGGGAAAGAAACATCCTTAATTTCTGATAAAATCACTCCAAGATAGATTCTTGGGATTATGAATAGCTATGGTAGTTACCTTCTGTAGGTACGAAACTTCCCCCAATCAGCAGTTTTTCTCATTCACTAATTATGGCATAGCAGTTAACTGAAGCGTGAAAGATCGTAGCATTTCAGAAGAACACTGCAGTCCAGGCATAAGCTTTTGGCTTGGAGTATTTCATCCTTAGTTAGTTGATCACTCCTTTGGGGAAGCTTGACTGGAAGGTCCATGGCTAAATAGACCGTTGGATCACGCGATATAGGCTCATTAGGAATATTCAGTCCGTCCATTGATAGCTAATTAACAAATGATGGAACATCAAAAGCGCTCCTATTATTGCATATTTACTTCAGGAGCAGATTGCAGACCTACTCCAAATGGAATATATAGCGTGGGGGAATCAATGTGCCAATGTCGGATTGAGAATTGAAATGGAGGAGAAAGTCATGATCTTGAAAAAGAATCTTAAATTTTACATTTGGCTATGTGATAGAGTTCAACTGTGAGGCACTTTTCGTGACAAAAGAGACAAAACACAAAAACAATGACACCAAAGCAATGTATGTCCATTGAGACATTGACAATGAAAGGGACCTACTTGAAAGAGATAAATGTAATGTGTCAATTTCACATCGAAGTATTGTTAAATTATTTTATGATATATAAGTAGAAACTTGAATCTATATTTATAAGAGAACAAAATTGTGAATATTTCGAAGCAAAGTGGACAAATGTTGCAGGTTAGTGCAATCTCTACAAAAATCGTCACACCGACGGTGGGACTATTTGACAACAGTCTATCTCAAAGATTATCATTGTATCTTGGAGCACATAATTCCATTAGCAAATTTTCTATTGCCCTAACGAAAGTTCTGTGGATATCAATTTCAATAGGCTACAGGAAAGGCCTTCTGCCCTACTGAACTGATAAAGAGAGTAGGAAGTCCTTGGTTCCTAGGGAAAGAGGCTCATTAATAGTTGACAAGCATTAGAGAAAGATGGAGTCAAAGCCAAGGCTTTGTCGTAGTTGCTACTAACAGGCTGCACCAACTTTGTTTATCTTAGACGTAGGATTAAAAGGGGTAGGTAAAATGAACGGTGGTTAGCATCCTATTCAATCACGTGGCTAGCTGAATGCCATAGCCTCACAGGAAAACAAACTTGCTAAACATTAAACGCAGCCAAATTAAAGGTATAGAGGGCCATTACTGGTTAGGTTTATGCATCTTTCACCCAAATTATAAAAAACAGTTCAAGATTATACATCGAAACACTCAATCTCATCCTCTAATTTTTAATATTTTAACCAGATATTTATTTTGTTGTAGTTGTAAAATGGCAAAGTACGATGTTATTCACGATGGAAAAGGTAGTGAAAAACTGAAAATCGAATAATTGTAAGTCAAATGGGAGAAAATGAGATGAATCACAAGCTTTCAACTTCCCTTACCTACCAGCTACCACCCTTTTGCCCCTGCAAGACTTGCAGAATGACAGAGCGTTAGGCTGTTAGCTATGCCCTGTTAAGCGCTAATGTTAAGTCTGGATTGCAACAACTTTATGACATTGATGCTTTGATATAAAGGCGGCAGCACTCTTCAGATTTCCCATTTCACATAGAAACTGAACCAGCTTTGCTCCTCATTGCTTTCTTGCCTTTCTCAGTCCCCTGGCAAAGATAACTAGTAAGTGTGTTTTCTTTCACTTTGGTGACGCTTTGGTTTTTACTTTTTACCATTTGTTCTTCATTCGTTCGTTCATTCTTAATGATACTTGTGGTTTCTATTTTCTTCTGCATCTTTCAGTGGCTACTGAATTGGTAATGGTTGATGAAATCCCTTTTCCCCCGCAAATTACAACTGCCAAGCCACTGTCCCTTCTGGGCCATGGTAAGCCTTTTTTCATGCCATGCTATGCTACTTAATTCTTGGTTTTTATTTTTCTTGCTCTTATATTATCATATCAATAACACGTACTATTACTTTTGTTTCTGGGGCTGCCACAGGAATTACTGACATTGAGATTCACTTTCTCCAAATCAAGTTCACGGCAATTGGAGTTTACCTTGAACCTGAAGTTGTAGCACACTTGCAACAATGGAAGGGTAAGCCTGGAAACGAGCTCGCAGAAGACGATGACTTCTTTGAGGCTGTTATTAATGGTACATGAACCAATTCCCATCATCATTTCAGGGTTGTAAACACTTTCATTCCAGTCTATTTAAAGAACTATTGTAATTTAGTCCTTTGATTATGCACTGCCTGCAGCTCCGGTGGAGAAGTTTCTGAGAGTTGTGGTGATTAAGGAGATCAAAGGTTCCCAATATGGAGTGCAGCTAGAGAGTGCTGTGAGGGACAGATTGGCAGCTGATGACAAATACGAAGAGGAAGAGGAGGAAGCCTTGGAGAAAGTTGTCGAATTCTTCCAGTCTAAATATTTCAAGAAGAATTCAATCATCACATACCATTTTCCAGCAAATTCATGCACTGCTGAGGTATATATTGAGGCATATGAGTAATACTCTGTCCTTAAAAAATCTGTCATTTCTGTTCTAATGAAATCAATTGTGTATGTATGCATGCGTGCGCAGATTGCATTTACTACTGAGGGAAAGGAGGAAGTGAAAATCAAAGTGGAGAATGCAAATGTGGTTGAGATGATCAAGAAATGGTACTTGGGAGGAACAAGAGGAGTGTCTGCTACTACCATAACCTCCTTAGCCAATGCCCTCTCTGCCGAGTTATGCAAATGAATCTATGTAGTCTAATTATGAGTTCACAGGCTTCCCTAGAAAGGTTGTCTAAGAATGAGCCTGTTTGTTGTGCTTTCGTACCAATAAATTATGATATGCAAGTTGGCTGGAGTTTTTCCCATTTGGAATTCAATTTCCTTGACTCCCAAGATTGAATGAAACAATCAAAGAAGATTGTAAGATAATGATTTCATCCTTTTCACTGATATGTTTGATTGCCTATAAAAGGAATCACATGCTCTTAATCTGTTTCAATAAAGATTCACCACTTCTATCTATGACTCCTTGATACCTGTTAAGAAATTCAAGAAGATGCCTAGAAAGTAAAGCAAGAACTTATGGATTCCATGAACATGCCTCCCAACTCCCAAAAGAACAATAAACAGTGAGAGGTAAATCCAAACATGTATCTAACATTTACATTGATTAGATCACAAGAACTATCAGAACATTGATTTTCCAAGAATAAGATCACAAAATTATGGTCAGATATCTGATATATCTTCTGCAAATTCACCCATAAAAGTTATGGTCAGGCTCAAGTTGAGCATTATATATGGCTTTCCATGGGAGATTCTCTTTCCTAGTAATTGTATCCAAAATCTGACAAGTCCTACTGCTGCAATCTCCACCATAAATTTGCATGAAACACAGTTTGCAGCCAACCGATTAAATGGAGACTTTTCACCTGATTGCAGGATTAAAACCACTAATCAAGTGGTAATGACCATTCAGTTTTTCAAAAGATTCCATTTGGCCATTTGGGTTTCCTTCGCTTGGTTGCTCTCGAACTCCAATTGGGTGCTTCCATGAACTTTTGTGCTACAGCGGAACTTTTGAACTTTGTTCGTACTAGTCATAATTGCAAAGTGCTGGTGACAATGTATTAGTGGGTATAAATTATATACAAGAAATGCCAAGCCAAGCATCAACAAGTGACCAAGACAAATTCTTTGCAGCAATCCTTGGAATCAGGGAAAAATCTTAAGAGATAGACATGGATGAACAAGGTAAAGAGAAAGGAAGGTTGGTCCACTTATGAATGATGCTCTTGAAAACTGTCCTCATCACTCTACAGGGTATCCTCAGTATTAAGATAATGTTTTTAAAGTGTGGTGCATCAATGAATTTTCTACTGTGGGGCTAGAATGTTGGCCCACAGGCCATAGCAGAGTAGAAAAAGATGAGTTTTGAAGAATTAAGATTCCATACTGTAGCACAAATTGTTGATTCCTGTGTGCCATATGCCTGTATACTGAAGTGAACATCTGCATTACACTTTTCTTCTGTGATTTCAAGTGCTTGAGAAATAATAATCTACTTTGCAGTTCCTATTTCTTTTCTATAAACAACTAAGAAAAGGAAGGAAAAATCATTTCATCAGAAGCTGGAATATGTACGTTTTAATGACTTCTTTTGTTTGACCAAGGACCATGATTTTTGAGTCTTCCATTTTGGGATTGTCCAGTTGGTGACCTGCAAAATCATTCTATTTACCATATGTACAAAAACACTCTAGGTGGAGATTAGGTAAAAAGTCCTAAATCGGATAAAGTGTAAGAAAATCAAGGTTTGAATGAATTAAAAAACCAAAAGATATATTCTCTAAATACAAAGTTCTGTTTAACTTTGTCACTTGAAGTGGGAACTGTCAATTAAGGAATTACAGACGAAGCCTGTAATATCTAGCAATGGTGAACGAATATGACTGTGAAACTACTCCTAATTGCTAAACTATAATTATATTGCATCAGCATGACTGCACTTCAAATGTCATGTGGCTTCAGGCTAAGAACCATTGTAGACAACAAGGGCTTGCTTGCAAAGTGCATAGATTCTTTGCAATGAATATAACTAAAGGAATCTAAACCCCGGAGTTGGTTTTCTTCTGTAAAGTCTCTCCATTAGAGTTTGCCATCGGCAGAAGAATCCTTCTTTCTATACAAGGGTTGAAACAGGTGCATCTGTTTTATTTCCTAAGAGACTCATCACAATCACAAACACTTGGGCATGAATTCGTATACATTTTGCCAGTCATCATGGAAAAATCAATAAGACTATGGTACTCAAAGCATGCACAGAAACAGCAAAGCCTCAGAAAGCTTCATACTATGTTTCTTCTTTTACAGTTCATTAGCAATCAATATTTACCTCTATGCATATACAAAAACGAAACTAACATAAAATTTTTTCCAAATAACATTAAAAGGCTACTCTATGGCTTCATTTCTCATCTGGTGAAAAACTATTTTAAAACCAAGATCAACCAACCTCATCTGCAGCAACTGGAACATCAGCTTGTCCTCCTGATGAATTCCCATGTTCCTGGATTCCAGCCTCTATCTCTGCTGCAGCATCAGAACTAGTTGCCGGCTCTAGCAATGACTGCCTGCAAGTTGGACAGGATGAGTGTGAAAGCAGCCATATATCTATGCACCTCACATGAAAACCATGGTTACATTTTGGCAACACCCTGACTTTTTCACCATCCATAAATTCACCTAGGCAAATTGGACAATCTGTAGCCTTCATATTTGTCCCTGAACTATATATGGCCACAGGAATCCGGCGCAATGCCCTCTTCCTCAGGCCTGTTGCTGCTAGACGTGCTGCAGTCTCATCTGGGGTCTCAAAAGCAAACCTTCTGCTACAACGCAAAGCACAACGCACTATGGAGTTTAGTCCTAGAGCACATATTAGTGCACAAAGCAAAGCTGCAAGGATGATCACCATGTTGGTATCAAAATTGGCTTCATTGGTGAAAGAACCGCGCGTTCTGTTTCCATTTGTTGGCGGTGCGCTTGATTGTGTATCCAGGAGAAGGCGGTGTGGGCGGTGATGGAAAGTCACCATTGCTATTTTAGCTTGTATCACCAATTCGCAAGCACCAAAAGCTAGCCTATAGAAGAATTGAAAATTGAAAATTCTACTACACTTTTTGAAACTTTGGATGTTTCCTTTAAGCCTCTTTGATGAACTCAGGCATGGAGGCTTCTAACTTCTTTGCTCCATGTTCTTTCTTCAGTGAATCGAACCACAAAGGTTACAGAAAGAAGAGAATTCATCTCTCTCATTTGCTGAACAAAAAAATACTTTCCTTGTGTGCTTCAACTTCCTTGAGACTTGGCTTGCTATTCAAGGATGGTGGGTGAGGATACTAAAGGCTGAAGCTTCACTTGCTGCTTATATATACAGAAGGTCAGGCTTACGCTTTCTTTGTTTTGGTTCTTGTTGATCAGCTTTCAACTATAGAGAGATGTGGGCCTTTGTGTTATGGTTGTGTCAGGATTCCAACTAGATAAAAACACCAACAAAAAGGATCTTCTTTGGTGAAAGGAAAAGAGAGGGCTTTCATAGTACATGAAAGCAAAATTTATAGCTTCCAAAACCCCCCATAATCCATGAAACTAAATTCTTTCCCCATCAGATCATCATCACTGCCTTACATGGAAAACAGAAAGGATTTAAGATCTAATATGGGATTATGAGGATAATAATTGGGTCTCACCAGGATCTGCTGATTACTGTAATTTCTAGTGAGGATCAGATTATATATAAATGGCCCTGGTAAGAAATTGGGAAGGGATTATCAAAGTGCTGAAAGTGTTGCCAACAGGTTTGCCAAAGTCGGTTAAAATTTGAACGCTGTGCGTAAAATATTCAAGATCAAAATCTCCTGATTTCTTATTAATATACGGTTTATAAGTTCGAAAAATTTGTGGCTAAGAATTCAATGAATGCGTAAATTTTAATTATAAATTTATAATTTATCTTGACCTTAAAAATAGGATAATTGCCCCTACTCTTAAATTTTATGCAGAATTTTTGGATAGAGGAAAGAGAACAAGGTTAAAAATATTTCTCGAGTTGTATAAGCTTAAAATTTTTTGAATGTACTGAATCGATATAAGAAGATGTATTCTTCAAATTGTTTCATCATCTTCCGTATAATGATGGCTGATACAATGCTATTCAAGGCAAGGCACCATCGATTATAAATTTGATAATTTTAAACATAATAAAAAGTCACGAACACAAAATATATACAGCTAAACATTGAAATCATGAATGCGTCCAGTGTCCTTATAATAATGTAAAATTACGCTAATTTAACTCTGTTAAGGTCAATCAGTTAATGAAATTCTCCCCAAAAATGGGCCAAACTTATCTTCATTGTCTCAAAGATGCCAAAAGTTGAGAAGCTGGTTAAAGAAAGCGAATTGGGTTTTTTTTTCATTTTTCTTTCCTTTGCTGTTTCAATCCAAGTCTCTCTCTCTTCTCTCTTTGCTGAGATGCGTGTGAAAGTGAAACTGCAATGGGAAAGATAAGACTAGGGCACATGGAGATCATGTGCAGAAAGGCATTAATTATATCCATGGCCGACTAGGAAGAGCTCAAGATGTCCACATGTGTCTGGTCTAGTTCACTGTCTGTCTTTGTCTGAGCCCTGACCCACCAGCTGCTGGACCCTCAATTTCTCACACCGAAACACTTGTCTCTCTGTCTTTGACCCACACCCACTGCTCCATTTCATGCTCCATCAAAGCCCTCCATCCACGAACCTCACATTCTGACAACAACATCAACGGCTTTATTAGGTGAAAAGCCAGAAAGAGAGTTGACAGTTAGCAGTTGAAGCTATCAATTCTATACATGTACATGTACATGTATATGCCCACATGGCTAAATCTAACACGGTAGAGACATTTCATGCCTACATCTCAATTGCTTATCCACAATTTGTTGTTTTCTACTTGATAATGACTGTTGTGTAAAATATATAAATACCGGATATTTATCAAAAGTGTCCATGCTAATTTCATAAGGTTAAAAATCTTGATACTCTTTTTTTCTTGGTCTTGCTGCGTCAAAAATAAAAAAAAATATTAAATAAAATTTTATAAAAAATTATATATAAATTTGATAAAAATTAAAAAATTAATGTATCAACATGAATGATAACATTATAATATTTATGTATTATACAATTTAATATAAAATAAATACGAAATAAATTCACGAATGGCGAAATCTAAATCTATGCATGGTAGCTTAAAAATAAAATATGTATCCAGCTATGGTTGTAGAATTCAATTAAGCTATGATCATGTTATAAGAAAAAATAAAATAAAAAGATTTTTTTTCTTAGGCGAAGCGAAGAACGACATCGTTTTATGAAACTTTGTATAATTCTTTCCTTTCCTCCAATTTTTTTTTTCCTGGGAAAGAAGCTAAGAGGAAAGCTAAAAGAGAAGAATTTCAACCGTCAGCTCAGCTCTCACTCTCTCTTTTTCTCTCACATTTGTCTTCTCAATCTGAGATCTGAATCTAAAAACAAGCACTCAAATGCAGGATCCGCCAAGTTTAAACCCGAAACCGGATCCACCAATTCCCTCCAATGCATCATCAGCCACCCAAACGAGGCCGTCTTTCCCCAATCCAACCCCATTTCGAGGCTCTCACCACAGGCGAGCCCAATCTGAAGTCCAATTTCGGATCCCGGACGACTTAGATCTCGTCTCTGACCCGTTCGAAGGGTTGGGATCCGAAGATGACTTGTTTTGCAATTACATGGATATTGAGAAGCTCGGGGGTTCGTCGAAGGGGGCGGACGAAGGAGGGGGAGCTGCTGGGTCTTCGAGTGGTGCGTCAGGTCAGAACCCGAAAGGAGAGGAAATGAGTGGCGGGTCGGGGATGGGGGAGAGAAATAATGGCGGGAAAGGAAGGCATAGGTATAGTAATTCAGTTGATGGTTGCTCGATAATGGAGTCGATTGAAGCTAAGAAAGCTCTGGCTCCTCATAAGCTGGCTGAATTGTGGACTGTTGACCCAAAGAGAGCCAAAAGGTTTGGGAATTCTTCTTTTCTTCCCCAACTTGTTTGGGTGCTTATAACATTGTAGAAGAAGTTGGAAGTTTGTAACTTCTGCTGTAAAGTTTTTGTTTGTTTTCGGTAGATTGTTAATGGAAGTTATTAGAAGAAAGTAATATCTTTTTGTTTAAAGAAATTGTATTTTAGTTTATATATTTTTTTGTTTCTTGTTTTATCTCTTTTTCTTTTCATGGGCATTATGATTGTTCTGTTGAAGTGTTCTTTTTCCTAATCTTGATTGTAAAGTTGACTTTTTTTTTTTCCTTTTTGGGTGTGTATATGAATGGGGGTCTTCTTGGGGCAGTTTGGGAACTGAAGTGATGAATTTAAATTGGAACTTGGAAATATCTTTTCTTGGGAGAGGTTGGAATTTGAAAGAAATTCAGAGTCAGTACAATTGCTGAAAAGTGTGCATTTTTAAGTAACTAATTAATGTCAATTATATTGGTTTTCCCTGTTTCTAGGATCTTTTTTTATGGATCATGTATGCTTCTTAGCTTATGCTCTTGTTTCATGGACATTATGGTTGTATTTTGACAATCTTTTTTTTTTAAATGTAGTTGTAGTGCTTCAGTTGACTTTCTCACCCCTTGATGGATGGGGTTTTCGTTATTTTAGCAAATTTGGAATGCATTTTTATGAAACAAATTCATGTAAACTACAAGGTGTCTTCTATTTACGTATGCTGTTTTATGTGTTATGTTTTTTTTTTCTTGTTTCCTTTATGAGGAAAATACAATAGAAACAACTTTCCGAGTTTTCATGACTTGCTTTGTACTATGATTAGGAGATGGCATAAATGCTTGCTGAAATATTGTAGTCGTAAGTACCAATGACATAATTGTATTACTAAATCTGATCAGAATTTGCATTGCATAATCTCTATCTAAAATTGCTATTTACATTTATTGATTGTTTAGGGGGATTTCAGCATATGTATGGGCTATTTCACCATCTAATGTTGTAATGGTTTGGGCATGAGTGTGACATATTTTGTGTCATTATCATTGAACATTTACTTCTTAAATGCTAATAAATTTAAGCTTCGATTAATCTGAAAGGCTTATTCTTAATTGTGAACTAATTGATCTTGTTACTCTTTCTCCTTCTAAATGATTGTTTAATTTTTTTTCCAATAGTTTTATCCCTTTCTCTTTAAAATTTGATAATCAGTTTTATAATATACTTTTTTCATTGCATACCCTGCCTTTTTAAAAGTGTTGGTCTGTAAATCTAGTTTTTTCACCATATTTCATTCAGTACCAGGGTGCCATTACCATTAACATAAAAGAAAATGCTGAATATCACTTTACCATCAACAAAATGATTTCTGGACAGTTACAGATTTCGTTGAAATCATATTTGGAATATTTGTACGTTTCACGCTTTTTAATGCTGTTTATTTCAAAATGACTTAAGGTTGATTTTTGGGCAAATGTGCTGTTCTTTCCAAACTTTGGAACTTGCAATAATGGGTTGGGTAAGGTCATGTGCATATAGATTTTCTACATTTGGCATGTTATAACCTTTATCCGTGCATATTTTCTGGTGTTTGAGGGCCTCTAAACTCTAATCTTGTTAGTTGTAAATTGCTGATGAGGTGTATATTGCCTTAAATGCATGAGCCTTTGGTGAGGTGGCTGAGCTAGAGCACTTCTCATCTCTCTGCTTGACCCCCCTCAACCCTTAGTTGGAACATAAATTTTCCAACCATAGACTTGATAATCTTTTATTATATGGTGAGATTTAGTTTACATTCAAGTTTCTGCTAAGAAAGTACATAATTCTTGTAGGATTATTGCAAATCGGCAGTCAGCTGCTCGCTCTAAAGAGAGGAAAGCCCGATATATATCTGAACTGGAGAGAAAAGTCCAAACACTTCAAACAGAAGCAACTACTCTTTCTGCTCAACTAACCCTATTCCAGGTTTTGGTCAAGCACTTGCCTGTCTCGTTGCATAATTTTGGAGCTTGTTTGTTGTGAATATTTGCATTCCTTCTTATGAGAATAGCAGATCTACAAATTAAACAATCAATATTTGGTGATCTACTTTCTAATAAATCAAAAGTGTTTTGCAATTTTTAGTTCTTTGTGCAATTGAGAGCCTTCTTTTACTGTGGATTTGGTTGCACATGCTTCTCTCTTTTTAAGGCATCTTATTTTTTGAATTTGCCATTAGTTTTGGATATATTCCATCTTATGTTGATTTTACCTTTAGTTATTGATTAATACCTGAATGCTAATAGTCTTAATTCTTTTGTTCTATTCTAGAGAGATACGACAGGCTTGACTACTGAGAACACTGAACTTAAGCTTCGGCTACAAGCTATGGAACAACAGGCTCAACTACGAGATGGTATGTTCTGTCCAGCCTATTTTAATTACCATATTCTATCCAAGATGGCACGTTTTCAAAAGTATATACTTGCCACTTGGCATGTCCACGGACTTGTTCATTTGCACACAAGTTGAGCAGCTTTTCTACCATATCTACTCAATGATTAGAAACAAAACAAACTGGAATCAGACTAGTCAATTCATGAGGTGCCCATTTTAAAAAGTGTTATAGGCATTAATTATAGAGCTCAAGCATGGAGATATCTCATATTTGTATCTTTTCCTTGGTATTTCGCTCACAAAAACTACTGCAGAGAGTTGTTAACTGGATATGGTTTTTCTCCTTGTCCATTTCTGACTACAGCTCTAAATGAAGCACTGAAGAAGGAAGTAGAGAGGCTCAAGATTGCTACAGGAGAAATAATGACACCCTCAGATACCTTTAATTTGGGAATGCACCATATACCATACACCCAGTCTTCCTTCTTTCCTCCCCAGCCACAGCATATGCAAGTTGACACCCAGAATATACAAATGCCACCATTTCATCACTTCCAATCTAACATGTTGACACCTAATCAGTCTATGGTAGCTGCCTCCAACTCACATGCCTTAGCCGATATGATGCAACAGGATCCTCTTGGCCGATTGCAGGGGCTAGATATAAGTAGCAGGGGTTCCCACTTGGTGAAATCCGAAGGACCCTCAATTTCTGCTGGTGAAAGCAGTGGAACATAATGGTTCCAATTCTACTGATCTACACCTTGCCCTATCCTATTTGTTGGATTGTTCATAGACTGACCTTATTGACATCGAAAGGTACCATTTGCATGAATTCAATTCTTTTAATGTGATTGGGATTTTAGTTTTTCTGTAGCTTTGCTAGGTCCTCAGATATCCAAGATTCTTTTCTCGTGGAATTCATATTCTTTTTTTTGGGGAGCAATGATGCGGGAATAGAAGTTTGATCAATCTCAAACGCCATGTTAAGTGTTGTTTAGAGTTGTATTGCTGGTGAATTTCTCCAAATTTTTTTTGTTTCAGTTGATGACTCGCTCTCCCTCTCGGATGTGTGTGCGCACAACTGTAAATGTATCTGGCTTATCTGACTGTAGTACCTTGATTTTACTGTTTTCTGATTACGTGGTTCGGTTGAACCTTAGAGGGTAATAGAGGCCTCAATTGCAGTTGCTTGTCACTCAATCATGTGATATGATTTCTTAAGATTTGTGAATCCATGAATGTGGCGGCCTAAACTCTGTTCAGAAAGATCTTGATTTACAGCTTTGGTCATTCCTTTGATAGGGTGCACAAAGTTAAAAGCCAAAAAAAAAAGATACTGTTAAAGATCCCAAATGCCCACAGCCATGCACGATAACTTGTTATCTCAACTCACGAAATAAATTGAAAAACCCAAGCCCAAGCAATAATACTATTTTCTTTTTAATGCTTAGCATTTGCAAAATCCAAATATTCAGGATATACACGACAAAACCATTATTTTCATTTTCAGTTTTGCTTCTGATTTCAACCAAAATTAGTGGTAGAAGCTGTTGTCTAGCTGCAGCTGATACTGCTGCTTATTCTGAAATCCTGGAGCATATTTTCTTCCAACTGCTGCTTTCATCTTTGTTTCCTCTCATTTCACTCAACATTCATTACTATGCCAATTCCCATTAATAAAAGGCAATTTCATAGTTTTTTTTTTGTCTGGTCTAGTCAAGCTATCAAAATGGGTTTACTTTACACATTCCGGGAAACCGCTGAACAATATTGAAATCGAGCCTATGATGCCTACGAAACTCAACAGCAAGACTCGTTGAGCAATTGTAAGCGATCTGCAGTAGTAGCTTTGGAATTCGAAAGCTGAATGCCTGTGCAACAATGTCCCAACGAGCTCCTGGTCGCCATGTATGTCACACAGGGAATGAGGGTGTTACTCGCCTCATTGCATGTTTGAGCACGAGCAACTATAGGAGCCTCAGTCATCAAACAAGACTATAAGCACAAATGTGCATATAAGCATGCAGGGCAGAAAGCTTATAGACATTGTAAATACCATTGCCTCGTTTGCATGCAGTAGGACGGTCGAACGAATTAAGCCTAAAATGTCAGGTCCTCCTGAGAGGGGTTTGATCTTTATAGAAACATGGCAATTACCATGCTTACAGAGTTGGATTTGAATCTGTCTACGTCTAGAAATTTGTCCTGCGGGAGTAGTTACATACATACATAGATAACATACATACGAGCAGTTGCCATGTGATAAAGTGTTAATTGTTACTCATAGCATTTGTCAGTTTGATAGTAACAATACAATACTGATAAATATACTCAACTGCACCATGTTAAACAAGCCACGACAATAATACAAAATCGCCTTGAGCTTGAGCCTAAATGCTGGCTAACTGTCTGCTAAATGCTAAGCACGTAATACTTGGCACAATGTCGTGCGAACAAATCAAATATATGAACACAATCTATTCCACTTGTTGTCATTCATGCATACATTGGAATGATTCTAATCAGCCATACTCCATTGAGCTAGATAGTTAAGGCATGACCTACACTTTGGTAAACCCCTCGATGCCTTGTTCCATCATCCGATCTTCTCCCTTTCTCAAATTCGTCGGTTTTTTTATCTAACTTGATCAGAGTCCTTAAGTTCGTTAGATGCCTGGCCTTCATCAGCTTCTTGGCAAAAAAGGGTTTTTGATAGTATGTTTTCATGCAGGGAAGAAGCAGGCTAATGTGGTAACTCCATTCGCTAGGTAAGCTAGCTCTTTTCCATTTTGTTGATGTGTATTTGATTCATTAATATTTGATATATTAACTTACGTACATCATATTAATGCTGTTCTCTTAATAATTGTCAACTGAGCAATTTGGTTGTACTCTCTCTAGACAGCCGCTTAATTAGGTGTGCTAACGTAAACTCTTCATATATCTTGCAACAAACCATTAGTGGATTGAGCTTGTGAAAACTAGTCAAATATGAAGGATTTTTCAATCAGGTTTACAGAAGTAATTCTTTCTTTCTTTCTTCTTTGTTTGTGTGTGTATTTGCCAATATCAAGGATTGTTCGTGGTGCTGGGATCAGTTGGTGTGGAAGGGCTGACAATTCTGATTAGTTGGCCCTTTTTTCAGTCCTTGCCATGACAAAACTCCTGCTGTTGCGGAAGATTGAACTCTACTCTCTAATGGGTTCCTGACTTCCTTCTAAGTTTTGGAAATTTACTATTGCTATATGAAGGGAGGCTGCCTAAGGTGAAACGGTTCATATTACTCTTGTCTGTTATTCCTTCACTGTCAAGAAACCATTAGTATTTCTTTAGTGAGCTCGTCATCAAAGACCAGAGCTTGAAATGCGTAATTAACTGTAACCTTTCCTATCAAATGGCTTGGAACAAGATTACATACAATCATATTAAGTTTGTCTTGGAGAGTCGTTAATTGTCTGTGGACTATGATATTCGGTTGAGGAGGAATATTACAACATTGTTTGCTACTTTGGTTTAAACAGAACATTAGTTGTTTGAAGAGATTCAATCCGTTATTAGACTTAGAATTTGACTTCTCCAGAGAATATTGTTTGCTGTTGTATCAAACATCATCTTTGAACTAGTTGGAGAACTGCTACCAGTGTCCTAATCTGTGCTTACTGCTAGTTGATGCAGTTTTCTGCTCCTATGGACTAGCTTGCAGCTATGCGTCATCGACTTCTTTTCTGGTAAAATCATCCGAAAAGTAAGTAGGAGCAATACTTAACTCAAATTTGAACCGTCTTTCCATTGCATCGCCATTTTTCCATGTGAGGAGTCATAATCATATTCGATGACTCCAAAGCAATGTTCAGTGCAAGGAATTCTTCCTCTAAGCCTTTATAAACTGTCGTCTGGACTCCTAAGTGATGACTTGCAGCCAGTCTAATGTTCTGGTGCTAGCTTATAAAATGTTTATTCTTGTGCAACATGAATGCTGGTGTCATTAGAAGGTTATTCCTTTTACATTCACAAGGTTGATTATCAATCAATATCTGTTAGAAGGGTGATCTTTTTCACCATTTGGGACAAATCTTTTCAGTAGTACACAAAATCAGGGCTTTGGACACCAAACTTAACTACCTTGCCGCCTTATAAGGGTCACAGCAGCCCTACAATCTGAGCTTCCAATTAAATGCACATGGCAGGAAGTTGAACCTTTTAGTAACAACTGTTCTATTTTTGAAGTTGGAAGCCCCCCAAGTGGGTCTGTTTGTGGCTGAAATGTGTGACCATGTCTTTAAAGACGACCGGAGAGTGACTATTCACTTGACTGTGAGTTAATGGTCCCATTGCCATTGTAGGGAGGTGTTAGTCTCCTTGCAAGTGGGACTAAGATACATCCCTTGTGAAGGGCACTCTCATTGGCACCTAACACACAGCATTTGGATAAAATCCACATGACTTTGTGGATCTCATTAATCGTTGATTAATGTTGTCCCCCAGCAAAATGCCTGGGGAGCTTTTTAGTCCCAAATCTTAGTCCCACTGATATAACAACAGAAGACAGAAAAAATATACAAAATCCTATACCATTTGATTTTTTCCCAACTTTGAGAAAACTAGATACGCATTAAATGAAAGAATCTTCATTGTTCTAATTAAAATCTATCCTATCTCTCTCTCTGGCCTCTACTTTTCATTCTTCCTCTTCCACTTGTTTCTGTTATGCAAAAGAAACAGGAAATTACAATGTTTGCTGCCTCGATGCAGGATACGTTCCGTTCACAAGACTAACGCTCTAGCTCTACCATAGAGGCTTTGAGAGTTCATAATCGTGGGTTGTTTATTTTTTTACTGTTTATGAGAATATTTTGCCAAAGATGCTCATTGAAAAGTTAAAAAGAACCTCATATCACAATTCCAATATTCCATATTTCTACTTGGAAGTAGACAAAGTTTTAAGATATGGTGAATAGAAATTGTGGCAGAAAGTATGATTCTCAATCTTCCTTTATGTGAAATCTGCAAACAAAAAGAGCAAATCAAAGCATTTTACATATACCAATCCACATCATGTGGTCAATATCTCATATTATGAACATTTTTCTTGCTTTGGATGTTTCTATTTATCTTATGCAAGTATCAGATTACAACTGAAAGCCACTCAAATTCGTATGAAAACGATGCACGAACACAAGGGACTGGGTAGCCCGGGCTTTGCATGTGCTGCCTAACATGGTAGGGACCCTTAATCAGTGACCAAATCTTTCTATCAGAAAACTTCCAATCTTTTTTCTTCCTGTTCAACACATGAAGCCCACGTGAAGCCATGAATTAACCATTGTGAAAAACTACAGAAACTCTGTTTAAAAAATGAATCACCCACGTACGCTAATGATTTGAACGATAGGTTAATGATGATGAACAAATCTAGCTTCTTCTCTTTGTAATATAATTTTCTGATCATTTTTAGCATGCGTGTGCATCTGATACTGCACGCAGACCTTGTCAATCAACCAGATTTAGCAAATTGACATTAAAAATATATTATTAGTGTTATTAATTATAATTACCGACAGACGATTCATTATGTCACCATCCATAACTATGGTTGGTAAGAGAAAAAGCAGATATTGTTGTTTGGAGCAAAGCATTGCTAATTTAGCTTAAACAAAATAAAAGAAAATGAGTTCACCTAACAATCTGCACATTTCACTTTAAAATATGAGGTTTTAAGATCAGACGCTTATTGCTTTCAGGTCGGCAAGCTTTCCCTGTTAAGCAACAAATTGCTTTAACAGAAATGGTACAGGCTGAATAGGTGCTCTTAGTGGTAATAAGAAAATGGAAAAGCAAACAGGAAACCTGATGAGATTTTTATCTTCTAGGATTCAAAGCCTTTGAAGAACATGAAACACAACCACATGCCCTGACCAGACACATGTGATATGTCCTTGTTACTGATTTCTCGTTATGGTTATCTGAATTGAATATCTTGAAAGATAATGCAGATGTCTAAAGTTCACCATAAACAGCATTTTTACAATATGTGTGAAACTGAAAGGGTTTAAAATGACTGAGATTAAAGTCTTAAAAGCAAAATCATTACAATGTTTCCTTGACTATAATTTTGTTACTTTTTATTGCAGGGGTTGGATATTCCACTACAGCCTACCAAATTAGACCTGGAAAAAGACCAAAGTCCACAATTAAAGGCAATGAAAGATTTCCCAAGGGAATGGCGCGATTTCAGGGAATTTAAGGAGAAAATTCCAGAAAACTACAAGAGAGGAAGCAATGTTAGAAGGAAACAGAAGGAAAGCAGTCAATAGGACTAAGAGAATGAGTTAAAAACAGAAGAAGAGAAGGGTTGTAAATGCATGTGCAGGTGGGGGCCATGAGAGCTAGCGGTTGGTAGTCTAACTGCAACATTTGCATGTGCAGGCTTTGATCCTTGTAAATGACCTGAAAATATGAAAATGTGTTTTCGTGGTCTTGGCTTTCTCTCATCAACGTGAGAGTTGCTTGCCTGTCTCTACCTTTAATCTAGTCCACATCGCACCGTCCCCCAGACTTTCTCCTTTGTTTCCTATATAAACCTCTGATCCCATCCCTATGGCACAAGCATCAAGCACTAAACACACCACACCAGCCTTTTAATTATTCTCTCTCTCTCTTTCCTTCTCTTCCTTTCTCCTTCACCTCTCACTTCAACTAATATTCTCAATGGCAATTGCGGCATTCTCTGCAGCTTCTCTTCTGCTCTTTGTCTTCAGTTTTTGCCTGCGAGGCACCTATGGTGACTATGGGGGAGGATGGCAAGGTGGCCATGCTACATTCTATGGTGGTGGTGATGCATCTGGCACAATGGGTAAGTTCAAGTGAACTTTGTCATTTTATACAAAAGGAAACAAACATTTAAAAGTGTGGGATAATGAATGAAAAGTTAAAGCAAAGCTATAATAACTTGCTCTTTTTGTGTACTTTCCAAAATTGCACTTTGTAACTTTAAATGGTCTATAACTTTTAAATTGTACTTTCTATTGGTTTCTTATACCCACTGCCGCTATTTCAGGAGGAGCTTGTGGATATGGCAACTTGTATAGCCAAGGCTATGGGACTAACACTGCAGCTCTTAGCACTGCCTTGTTCAACAATGGCTTGAGCTGCGGTTCTTGCTACGAAATGAGGTGTGACAATGACCCCAAATGGTGCCTGCCCGGATCCATTACAGTCACTGCAACCAACTTCTGCCCCCCTAACCATGCTTTGTCCAATGACAATGGTGGCTGGTGCAATCCTCCTCTCCAGCACTTTGACTTGGCCGAGCCTGCCTTCCTGCAAATTGCTCAATACCGCGCTGGAATTGTCCCCATTTCATTCAGAAGGTAACATTTAACACCCTTTAACTTAAATTCTGTACTGAAATAATGATTAAGAGAGCTCATCTGATCTCAGTAACAAATTTATGTTGGTCTAAACAGAGTCCCCTGTGTGAAGAAAGGAGGAATCAGGTTTACAATCAATGGCCACTCTTACTTCAACTTGGTCCTGATCACAAACGTTGGCGGTGCTGGAGATGTCCATGCAGTGTCAATGAAGGGCTCTAAAACAGGATGGCAATCAATGTCAAGGAACTGGGGCCAAAACTGGCAGAGCAACTCCATCCTCAACGGCCAAAGTCTGTCCTTCCAAGTCACCACAAGCGATGGCAGGACTGTGACCAGCTACAACGTGGCTCCGTCAAATTGGCAGTTTGGACAAACATTCGAGGGTGGTCAGTTCTAGAGTTTCAGGACAGGGGTCCTTTAATGAAAGTTTGTGTATGAAATAGCCATTGTTTGTGGCTGTCTATTGCTGAGGTGGTTTATTGGCACCCGCTAGGCCTTTATATATTTTTACTTACTTGATGATCAAGATTGTGAGCTAAAGTTTAAAGTAAACAGAGGATATTCCATTTGTTTGGCTTTTATTTAATTCATAGCCATGTATGAATATCAAATTAAAGATTTCTTCACTTAATTCCAAAGTGTTCTTTGATAGTCTTTTGTGTTAATTTGCTTATGCATCCCAAAAAAGTTGTAATTGATCCAATGAAATTTCAACAATAGGCAAGCTAGCCAAATGTCTTTAACTGCAAAGAAAATGAAAATTGCTTAAGCTAACTAAAATGAACTCTCGTCTAGAGTAACCAAATCAGAAATCCCATGTGGCCGGTTTCCGGAGAGGACTAAAGAATGGTTTCCTAACCTTTGACTCGAGAAATAACGAGCCAAACATCTAACCGAACACATGCCATGACTATTACTTTGGTGACATTGGGGCTCAGACTATGACTTTAGTGAATTACAAATTTTTGTTATTACACTTTTTCTTTTTTTGGTACAACTACAAGAGAAACACAACTTACCAGTACCGCTAACTTCTCATGTTGCTTGAAATTCTTGTCTTGTCTGTCACCAAAGTAAATTCATCGACCATGGTGATTTAGTTGATCGAGATTAAATAGGCGAACTCTCCTATTGTATGTCAACAACAATAACTTTTGAGCCGACAAGAATTTACTTTCCTAGCAATTGGATTGGAGGTATCCAACTGTCCATGCCGACTATGCTTCCCTCCTTCCTTGTGACAAGGTATAGTTAGGCAGGGTCGGAGTATGCGTCCCCTTCACTTCCATACGAAGAACAGTCTTCAATATATATCACATGCAAAAGCAAAAAAAAAAATTTATTCAAGTATATTATATACACATACGGGCCATAAGAATCAGGTACTTAAAGGCCTATTTAATATTACTAAAATTATATTCAATAATGTTATTAAATATAATTTAGAATTATTAATTCATATTATTATTTAATATATATAAATTTAAAATTTTACTAATCTCAATTATTATCTAATATTAATTAAAAAAATTATATTATTTTTATTGAATTGTATTTAACATTAAATTTTTATTATTGAAATTATATTAAATTTTAATATGATTAAACGAAAATATTTAATATTAATATTAAATAGTATAAAATAATATTATTTAATAAATATATTATTATTTTTACTTAATTTTTAAAATGTTATTTTGTGAATTGAATTATTATATCTGAATCAATTTAAATATTTATTTTTAATACAAAATAATATTAACCAAACATGTTTTTTATTTTCAAAATTTAAGAACAAAACTAAACGAAAACAAAATTTTTAAAATCAAGAAACAATCTATAACGATCACCTAGCATCTGCAATGCTTAGGGTGACTAATGGCTTGTCATTAGTTGAAGGAGTGGCAGCCGAAATTCTTCACAATTAATGAAGCTTGCTATTAGCAGGGGTAGACCCCCATAGCCCCCGCTGGCCCCAAAAAAAAAAAATTGTAAAAGTTTTTATATGTTATTAAATTAAATTTTATTCGAAACTTTTGGGTGTAATTTTAACAAATGATATTTAACTTTCTATGTTCTAGCATTAATTTTTTTTTGATGTAGATCACAGGTATCTTCATCCGTTTTAACGGTCTGAGATTAATATTATTCGTGGTTTAGTCACAGTTAAGGCTCTTCACCCCTCCCCAAAGATGTGTTTAGTAGGAGTCGAACCCGAGAGTTCTTCCCACATTTCCAAGTCGAAAAGAATTGGTAATTTTATTATAATAATGGTTGAGATTCAAAAAGATAAACTGTATTCATTGGTCTATTTATTGTTAATAATAACATTGATTCTATCAATTGCTACTACCATAATAATTATGCATTTTTTATAATGAATATTTTGAAGATTTGTTTGCATATTGAATGAGAAATTAATAGTTAAATGATAAATTAATTGTCTACATTGAAAAAATATATTCCAATATTGATAACGAAATAATCATGTATCATTTTCAAAATATAAAATTGTGTCAAACATAATTGAAATTTTTCATAGTTTAATATATTTGAACGAAGCCCCCACTAAATAAATTTTTTGGCTACACCACTGCTATTGATCAATAAAAAATACTAGGAATAGTCACTTTTAATACTTTTAGTGTCATAAAGTCACGTCACATTATTGGTACTGATAACTTGTTGTAACATGTTACTTGTTTTGTCTTTTACCAATAAAAGCATATGGAGTATCAATAAAAATAACAAGTTATCAATTTTAGCTTTCATATTTAATGTAACGTGGCTTTATGAAAACGAAAGTATTAAAAATAATTGTCAAAAGTGATTATTTTCAGCATTTTTCTTGGTTCGATATGAGGTTGCTAACTTGTACATTTAATGCTCATAAAGGATGAATAATCCTCTTCATTTCATTGGTTGAAATTATCAAATAATATATTTAACTAATTAATTTATAATAAATTATATAGCTATTAAAATGTATTATATTTAATATAAATAATATTAATTAATGTTAAGTATTCACTTATTTAATAATATTAAATTATTTAATAGTAGTAGTGGTATACTTTAAATTTAATTGAAAGAATATAATATTAAATAATAAAAATATTATTTAGTAAAATAATAATTAATTATATTAAATAATAGTACTTAGCAATAATACTAATTATTAACATATCAAAATTATAATAAATGATATTGTTTAAAATATATAATATATTCAATAAATTATTATACAAATTTAAATTAAATAATATTATGATATTATAGTTTAATATAATTTATATTTAATTGCTTTTTACATTTTCAACTTTTCTATATTAAAAAATATATTAATTTTAAAATATTTTTAATTAAATAATATTTTATATTAAATTTTAATATTCTTTTTATTTTAGAAAATTAATTAATTTTGTTTTATATTTTTTATTTATGAAAAATATTAATATTATATTAATATATAAAATACTGTTCACTTACTTATGAATAGTACTAGAAATGAAAACATGTTTCTGAAAACAATAAAAACAAGAAATTCTTGTTTTTAATAATTTTGAAAATTCTTATTTTTGTTTTCGTTTTTTGAAAATAAAAAGATATTGCAAAACATATTTTTTGCTGTTGTTTCAATAAAAAAAACTAAAAACGAAAACAAAAAAAGAAACAATGTCAAATGACCCTCTAAGTATTGCATCGCCCCTTGCTCATCTATAAAATGATGTGGTGCATTGTGAAGGACGTACTAAGCCGAGAGAGAGCAAAGCTAGAGAGAGTTGGGTTACCTTGAGAACTATTATTCTTGGGTTATGGGGAGAACATTGTGAGCTTGAGTGAAAAGTTTTTGTAATCTTCATTTTGTAATAGTGAAAAATCTAGTTGTCTTCACTCATGGACGTGGCTTATAGCCGAATCACGTAAATAGTGTATATTTGTTGATTATTTTCTTACATTATATTTTTTGGAAGAGTTTCTAAATACATCCAAAAAACTATTACATAGAACTTATTTTAATAATTTTTTTAAATACAAAAATACCTTTATAAAAATTAAAAAATTATCTTTACTAATATTTTTAAATTTTTATTTTTTATATTCTCGAAAATTTATTTTCTAAAATATAATAAAACTTTCGTAAATGAATTTTCAAGAACTCTATAAACCATGTATACTAATTTCGTCTTATTCGGTAACTTCTGTTTTTCCTACGCTTCAATATCACCACCTAAGATTTCTTTCAATGTTGATTGATTCCCTTTACTTACAATTCTTGATTCCCATTTTACATTAGTGTACGTAGACGAAGTTACTTGTTGGCACTCACTAGAACTGCTGTTCGCAGGTGCACTTCATTCTGTACAATGATGAAAGCTATAATATTTGGTTGAACAAAGCAAGGGAATTTCTCCAGCCTTGTGCATGAGAAAGACTAGAAGTAAGTTCCTCCATACACAAGGGCATGCAAGTTTATATGTACGTATCTGAATCGGCTTGATGGAATTGCAATCTTTTGTTCTAAGATTCGTCAGAGTTCAGAACTTTAGATCCTTATGCTTGGTATCGATATAATATACGATTTTGATATTAGATCCTTGTGCTTAGTATCGATGTAATATGCGATGTTGATGCTCTTTCGGCGTATTAAAATGGTTGGTATGACATGTTCTCCAGGATCCCAATTCCCAGTCAGCTTCAAGAACTAACCAACCTGTCCAGACAACATGCTTCCTTTTATGCAGCTGTGCGGGCACTATCCCATTCCCAGCCACCCATCAGCCATCTTGTGGTTCACCCACATTTCCATGCCCAAGCCCACCCCAAGTTTACCATCAGGCTTAACACTGTGTCTAATTCCATTCAATGGGCAGAAACGCTGGGAGTGTTGGATTGGGTTGGGTTAGGTGGACCAAATGGAAGATCCATCCTTACCCAATGAGCTTTGCAATGCACACGAAATTTTTTTTAGTATATTCTCATCAAAGTTACAATTACAGTCAGTGTATTACATTTCATAAACCGATAACTTGATAAATTGATAAATACAAATGATAACAACAAACTAAATAAATAACAAATAAACTAACTCGAACTCACATTCAGTGAGATTCGAACCTGAAATCTCCAAGTTCCAAAAACTTCACCTTACCACTAAGCCAAAACCTCATTGGCATATCACGAAAAGTTAATTTCAAACTATCATATTCGTATTATATTGAAATTCATTTAAAATAAGTTATAAATTAATATGATGGAGTAAAATCGTGATAAAGGATAACTTCGTAAAGAAAAGTAATATTAAAAAAAATTTACTTACAATTGGATGAATCATAGGATAGAAACACGAATCAATTAATGAAAACTATTGATAATTTTTCTTTCCATTTAATTATAAATAAAATAAATCACATAATTTAATTAAGGGTTTTTCATACCTTATTTATTTTTAAATTTCAATTGATATGGGTATTACATATTAAGTATTAACTTGGAGACTTAAGAATAATTTTTCAAATAACTAAAGTTTAATCTAATCATTGTTTTTTTACTTTAAGAGAAATTAAATTCAAAATTAATTAGATCTGGAGTCCGACTTTTTTTTCATTTAACTGTTTCTGATATTTAGGCGGAAAATAACTATTTAGAATATAAAAAATTATAAACGCCTAACTGTTTCTGATATTAATTTGTGGCGTATAAAAACAAATAACAAACGTCAAGAAATTCCGCTATCTTTATTGGAGGAGGAAGAGGAATTACGTTCACGTTCCGAGAAGGTCAGCGGAATTTACCCACTGCTCCGACAGCTGCTGCTTCCTCCTTTTCCAACGTTAAGGTTGTCAGTGTTTCCTCGTATTACCCAAAACTCAGTTGCTACAGAATCTTAAGCACAGATCATCCTGCTATCCCACTCCGAAACATCTTTAAACTATCTTTTGAGGTTGTTGGATTTTCAAGGATGGCGTCAGCAACGGAGGGAGAAAAGAGTCATTTCAAGCTCTCTGAAACCACTGAGCTTATAATCCAGAAAGGTGACATCACTCAGTGGTTCGTCGATGGCTCTTCCGACGCTATCGTTAGTGTTTCTTAATTTCTCTTTCTATTTGAAAAAGAAAATTATTATTTTTTAATTTATGAAATTAGGATATGCATAGGGTGTAGATGAATCTAATATGAACAATTAATCTTTAATAGTTTGTTCGATTCTTTTTAATTCATGTACGATGAAAGTTCATTCTTCAACAAACATGCTTATGAATGTATGTTCTGGAACATTAAACAAATATATTCACAAATATGTATTTATGAACATCAAACGAATATGTTTGTACATATATAAATGAACATGTGTTGGCCAAATATGTAATTTTAATAATTACATGTTAAAATAACTTATGAGTAATATGTAATAAATGAACACTAAAAAAATTAATTTATCAAATGAGTTTTAAAAGAATCTTAAATTAATTTGTTCGCAAATATAAATGAACGAAACATACATTTGTTCATTATTGTTCATTAAGCTTAAATAAACATAAATGAACAAAAACAGAATATGTTTATGAACTGTTCATCATAGTGATATGAAAAGCTTTTGCAGGTGAATCCAGCGAATGAGAGAATGCTTGGAGGTGGTGGAGCGGATGGAGGTATTGTTTCTTGCTATGTCATAAGTTCTTTCTTCTCTCTTTCAACTACTGTTATACCAGTACAACAATTAACCTTCAATGGCCAATTTGTATGTATATATAATAGCCATACATAGGGCTGCTGGACCAGAACTCCTTGAAGCATGCTATAAAGTTCCAGAAGTTCGACCTCAAATACGATGTCCCACTGGAGAAGCAAGGATTACCCCGTAAGCATTGATATTTCCCTAGTTTTATACATACATACATACATACATACATATAGTTTTCTACTGCTGCTGACTGCTGTCATCCTAGACTTGCACATAATTATTAGCATTATAGTGACAAGTGCATGTATTTTGCAGAGGTTTCAAACTGCCTGCATCGCATGTGATTCACACTGTCGGACCTATTTATCATTCTGATGAGGATCCCAAAGCCTCGTTGACAAATGCATACAAGTAGGCTACATGATATGTTTCTCCTCACTAATCATACAATCAAGTTCTAATGTGTAAGTCATCCTAAATAGTAAGACATTGTCTCTTCCCAAAACTGTTTGCAGGAACAGCTTGAAGGTGGCGAATGAGAACAATATCAAATACATTGCTTTTACTGCCATATCTTGTGGTGTATATGGGTAACAAAAATCTTAGTTTATACTGATATCCTTGCAAAATATATTCTTGTTAGAAGTAAATGAGCACTTGATTCTTTGATATGGCTGAATTGGCTCTCTTTTTTCTTTCCATGATGAGAAGTTGATCAAAGAATGCTATTATAGTACTGGTGATGTGGATAACTTGTGTATCTTTTTGGCCTCCCAATGGAGCATGAACTCATAGTAAAAATATTTTAATTTATTAATCACGTGTTCATGCAATGGGAGAATGATCACTCTTTTCTGCAAAATTCTAGTTTCATCTCAATAATGAAACCTCACCATGACTATGGATTTTGAATTTTGCTTGTTTGTTGAAGAAGTCTGACCAGTTGGTGTATAATTTCATTTTTCCTTTCTGAAAAATTTCCAGATATCCCTTTGAAGAAGCTGCTTCAGTCGCTATATCCACTGTCAAAGAATTCGCAGGTGACATTAAAGAGGTAATGTTTGTTTTTGTTCGGCTCCATAATCTTGCACTCCAAGATTGTTGATTGATTCCTCCATGTCACTTGTTTAAATCCCATTCTAGATTATTTAATTTGTTTTTCTTTTGCTTTAACATATGATTAGCTCAAAAAAACACTGTCTCACTTACCAATCAGACCTTCCTATATTGTTTTCTCGCGTGTATTTTTATTGGAAACTTTAAGGCTTTTTCATGATCTGTAATCCTAGATCCTTGTCAAGATGATAGATGAACTACTGATTGACTCAGCCATCTTAGTTCAAAGATCTATATTAACATAACGCTACCCGACATTCTTCCTTTCTTACTGTCCAAGTAGATAATATTGTTGTTTGATGCAAATACCAGGACAACCCTTTTTGACTCTTGGCTCAAATCTCATCTTCTACTCATTGCATTCTTATGCTGTCATCGCCAAGGGGTTAACATTGGCCATCTTCTATGGCAGTTCAAGCCAGATTCTTCCTAGTTGTTTATTTAGATCCATCGTTACCCGATTTTAAGGGACCGGATAAATTCAATGTGTGCATTGTTAGTAACATTTCATTAGAATTTTGTTGGCATTGACTTTAATTCTGTAATTCGCAGGTGCACTTTGTTCTGTTCTTGGATGAAATCTATAATGTTTGGTTGAGCAAGGCAAAGGAATTGCTCCAGACATAGAGAATGGCACCTGCCAGAACTAAGTTTGCCCTACCTTGATCCTTGGGGTGCATAACTTTAGATGTGTGTCTTATATATCCTTGGGGTGCATAACTTTAGATGCGTGTCTTATATGTATATATATACGGAGGCGTGCATGCAACTATGAGAGAATCGCTTTTGATTGGTTTGTGAGGGTCCAGACCAGAACTTTAGATGAACTGAAGGCATCTATGCTTTTCTGTAGATAGAAAACATGTTGATTCTGGTTTACCTGTTTTAGGGTATTTATGGTTGTTCTGAATAAATGGAGCTTCATTCTAGCAGAATTTCTGAAAGAACAGAAATTAAGCAACCAGATGAGAGTTGAAGAGGCACCAGTTTTTAACTGGTTATAAGAGATTTCTGGATTTTCTTATCATTATGACAATTATGGTGCGTCCAAAACCAAGGAAACTGAAAGAAATAAAACAAGCAACCAGAGCTTATGACCCTCCAAATTTATTTAGTAAAAATTGATCCCAAAATAAACCAATGTGCTATCCCCTCTCGAGGGAATAGTACATCAAGTTGCTGTTTCAATACATCAGCTTTTAATGATACATCAGCTCAACCCCTACCATTAACTAAGTCCACATAGCCAACAAATGTAGTAGCTCAACACAGACCACAATGGCTCTTCAAAAATCAATAATGCGAAACAAGTCTTGCAAACTCTTGGAATAGCAGATCGGTAGGAATGTCCCTGAACCTTCTTTTTCTTTCCACTCTAATGTGGAAGAAGCATTTGGCAGACAGTTGCAACTCGATGGATGTTGAAACATTACAGAAATTTACTTTCTTTAAACATCAGTGAGTTGGTAATAGTCTGTAAAACTTCAAGAGTACAGGACGTTCAGTCATAACCTCTTTTGTAAACAGTGTTACTTAGATGTCTTTATCTTTGGATAAACTACGAGGGATTCTGTTAATGACACTCTCATCTACTATCTTATAGTGCTGGGAAAATTTTTGGTGGATCATTCCACAGCATTTGTCCACATGCTTTTCATATTTGCTGTAGAAGGCAGGAACAGTAATGGATAAGATGGTTCCTGCAATCAGCAAATGACAAATACATTATATGTAAATGAGTACATCACTTAAGATTCCTTGGACATATAATAAGCAAAAGGCCGTTGACAAAATGCCTCCCATTTCGCAATTGATTTGCAAAAACAAGAATGGACACGCAAAATATCCCATGAGGTCAAGCAAATTAGAAAGTTTGTGACGGGAGTTTAATAACAGGTTTTTGAATTTTAACAACACAAATTCGTTGTTGTTTACTAGAAATGAACCAAAAGTGGTTGTGATTAAACAACTAAGCTAAACTTAGCTGCATTTAATGTTATTTCAGTCAAACCAAATATATACTAATTATATCCACGAATCAAAAGGAAGATTAATGTGCATTTAGCTGACAGATGAACTTCTCACCAATATAGGCAAGTGTGAAGAAAGAGCAATAGCTACCAATGGCAGACAAGAGCCATAGACAAATCACAACCTGTCATAAGAACTAAAAGTTAGAAAACTTTACGAAGCATCAACCTTTCCCATCCCCTTCCCAGTAAATAAATAAGGATGGAACTAAAAAGTTAGAAAACTTTAGTGAGATTGCGAAAGTAGTGTAGAAAGCGGGAATCCATACAAACAACATGAAGGTTCGTATGGCATGAAGAAAATAGAAACCTGACACAAACTAATGATGCAAAATCTGGGATTTGAACAGGATTGGCTAGAATGAAAACATAAGAATGCTTGCGAAGGGCAGTTTGTGAAGCAGCACAGATCACTTGGTTGCAATTCAACTGATCTAAAGATCTAACTGACCTTGAAAAAAAGTCGAAAATCTTTGCCAAGAGTTATATCATGAGCCATAAGAAGCACATTATTGATTTTAACACGAAATGATGCCGCAGCATTATTAACCATTTCCTCTGACAATTCAAGTTCTGGTAATGTCTGTAGTTGTCTGCATACATAATAAATAGAAATCATTGTCAAAAACAGCTTCAGTATTTAAAAGAAATCAACATGTACAGAGGCAATATTAGTCATACCTGTTTCTATAAGCAGCATAGTTGGCATGGACAAACAACAATACAATTATTATCAGCAACACATCTGAACAAATGGATAAGAATGGTAATCCAGACCGCTCAAATATGAGCCAAGCAACAGTAGCAACAACAATGACACCAAAAGAAACATGCCATTGCTTCCATAGGAGTATATCAGCCGCTAGGAGCATGAGAAGCAAAATTAGTTAATTTATCACACAAAACAAAACAAATGAACTAGTATTATAAGGCTGAAAAACTAATGAATCAGAGTGACAAGGTAATCTTATAGCATTGATATCATACCACACAAACTTTCACCTCTAAGAACAGAAAAAATATTGAGATCTGAAAGAAAAGAACACCAACATCTCTCTCTCCAGAAGCAGAAAACTCAGAAACCTATACCTCAGATTGCAAGAGTTGCATATAATTTGCATGGCATTTCATTTCAATTTCCACAGGGGGCAATAACCAAATTCTTTTGTAAAGAAATATTTAATTTTCAACATATACACCTATTTAGTAAAGAAATTAAGTAGATTTCGTTGAAATACGAGAACATACAAGAGAGAAAAATAAATGGAAAAGAAGATAAAAGAGGGGTCTTTTTCGTTTCAATTTTTTACCTTTACCACCACCCAAAAACTGGTGAACTGAACCTTGACGACCAAACAAACGGTAACCATCGGACGATGTTGTTGAAGAAGTAGAAGGTATTGTCTGATTTCTTGTCTCTTCCCCATCAGTGTTACTCGAATTCTCCATTAATTGCAATCGAAGCACTTTTTCCTGTTTTTAACTTGTACCCAGAAATGAAAAACTCACAAATTTCGAATCTTACACCAAGTTTTCTCTCTTTGAAGCCAAATTGCAGCGTTCTAGATCTGTGACAGAATTGGAGAACAAAGGGTGAAAAGAATAGACCTTTCTCCTAATTTATTTTGTTTGGGAAGAAAGTTCCTTTTTTTGTGTGCTTTATATAGATACATGGGACGACAAGAGTGACGTCACCAAATATTTGTCAAAATGATTTTTCAGTATTTGTTTTCTATTTTTATTTGAATTCTTTTTATGGTGAAAAGGCCAAATGTAAACATTTTATTTGAATTTTTTATATAATACATGGAAATTTTGTCATTACTATTTTTCTTTATTAGGATGAAATTAAATTTCGTAAAACTTTTTATAAACACGTTTTGAAAATGCATAATTTGCTGTGTTTGAAATTTGAGAATTATTTACTTCAAATGACATATTAATTATTGCAAAGACTATTTTTTGTTTCTAATTAAGAGTTGCAGAGACTGATTTGTTGTTTCCTGTTGCATTCTTGTTTGTTGCTATGTCAGGAATTACAACAGTTTTCTTGGTGTCTTTGCTTTTTCTTCCAAGGATCTGAATGCTGCTATTCTTCTTAGTTACTATTAGCTTCCCCAATCCTCAATTCTCAGTCTTAGTTGAAATGTAATGCTATGGCATTTCAGCATCAGCCTGAGTTTTGAGCCGGAAATCTTTGAAAGAAGAAGAACTACTAATATTTGAAGAGATTCTCTGTTCATTGCAATTTTTATGTTTGATGTAACCGCTTATGCTGCTTTATGATATCTCCAGGCTTTGTGTTTTGTTGGACTTAATTACCTATGAATTTAAAGGTTTGTTTTTTCTTTTCGTAGCAGGCTGATGCATTCAGTTACCATATACTAGCACCTATTGCCGCATTGCATGTTTCTCTATCACCATTTGCAGCTTTTCAGAAAACTTGCCTCAGTTCGCTCTTTTCTGACTTGTTATCAGAAAATGATGGTGAACCCAGGCCTCAACTGAGAGTTGAAACTGGAAGTGCAGCACTAGCTGATGTTGTCCCCGCTTAGGCTGTGAAACACAGATTGCGTGCATGAGGGCTTCCCAAACTCTATTGAATAGCAGGCTGAAGATGAGCAGATGGAATAGTACCAAAGGCAGGGAAGCAGTGGTTGACATTAAAGACTCTTGCAACCTTGTATATTGTTTGACGGTTAGTTTCATATTTCACAATTAGGTTTGTCAAGATTAATGAAAACTTATTCATGTTAATGTTTCTGCTAATAGCAGAGAAGTTTAATATTAGACTCATTTACTTTCTCCAATCATTAACCTTTCCCTGGTTGGAAAAATTGGATATAAATAATATCATTACCTTAACATGAAGGCTATGTTTGATTCCAAGAAAAAGGATCAAAACAGATAAACCCAGTAAGAAAGTACACGAAGATCTTTTGCTAATATAAATAACTAGGAATGGATCATTTCATGTTACAAAGGGCAGTGGTTGTGAAATATTGAAAACTAGACTCAACTTAGAAGATTGGCTTCCAAATCATTTTTGTGGTCTTCTATGGCTTGAGTCAGCTCCTTAGCCCTCTTAGCTTGGTGCTTCCAGTCAGTGAAAACAAGAGTGCAAATCATCATACACATACATGTAGCTTGTGCTGCAGCAAGCCCCAACCACAACCCAAGAAAACCCATCTTTAATTCGAAAGCTGCATAAGCAGCAACAGACAAACCAACAAGGTAAAAAGAACAGAAATTTATAAAAGCACCCACATTAGGCCTAGCAGAACCTATCAGGATTCCACATGCTGCTGTCTGAGGACAGTTCCCAAGCTCACAAAAGCCTAATATTGGTAGGACAACTGATGTCAATGCAACAACCTGAGGCTCGTGTGTATACAACTTTCCCCACACATTCTTTACTGCAATTGTGAAAGTGAAAGATATTAGTCCACATACCATTGCTGTAATAAGTCCTATAATGGTTGTCTGTCGTGCCTGTGCTGGTGCTTCAGCTCCTAACTCTTGTCCAACACGCATCGATAAACTTAAGCTTAGAGAATGAGGAAAAACATATAAAAGTCCTGTTGCTTGCATGAGAATTCCCATTGCAGCCACACTTGTCTCTGGATTATTAAGTAAGCCACAAAGTAGCACCATGATCTCATACCACCACCACTCTAAACATACAGAAAATACACTTGGGATCATGAGTGACACCAGTGAGTACCAATCTTGATAGCATTTTGTTACCACTTTACCATCCCAAGGTTTTATTGCTTTTTTTGTGAAGAAGAGATATACTAGCAATGCTAAATTTAAGTTTAATGTGTTGCAAGCAGAAGCCAGGGCAACTCCTCTAACCCCCAAATCCAAATATATTGCGAGGAAGTAAGTGATTGGAAGGTGGAGGATCATGGCCCAAGTTGCACAAAGAGTGAAGGGTAGGTTTATACTTTGGGCTCTTAGGAAAATTCTTAAAGGACTGAGGAGAGCTTGGGCAAGCAATTCAGGAATAGAGTATGTCAGAAATATCTTTGCCACTGATGTTATTGTCTTATCCTGACCAATTGACAGGAGGATGGGCTCCACGTTCAGCCATAATAGGGTGATTGGTATGGCTCCAAGTAATAGGAGGCAGAGGGCTTGTTTGAAAGTTTGGGTAAGAACTGTCCATTTTTTGGCTCCAAAAGCTTGGCTACATATAGGTTCCATCCCCGTAGCCATACCCTTCATTACAGAGTAGCCTGTGATGTTTGCAAATCCCATTGCCAGTGAGCCTCCAGCTAATTCAATGCTTCCAAGATGTCCCAAAAAGAACGTGGAGATTAAGGACTTGGAGTAGAAAATCAGGCCAGAAAGTACTAAAGGGAATGTGCTTTTCCCCAATGATGTCAGCTCCTCCATCACCTGTGAAATGTACATGAGATATTTGGCAACTTAAAATCATATACCACTAGCAAGAATGTACTTCGTAAATGAAGCTGGAAAAAATAATGGCTTCCTTGATATGGCAGGAAGTGGTTTATAGTAGCAACAAGTTTAAGCAGTCCTATGTCTTGTATCTGTTCAGTGTTAATTACCTTGCAGTGTTTCTTTTACTATTATCTGTTCAGTGTTAAAAGAGTACTTTCACTATCAGGAAAACAACTTCTACAAGTGGTACATTGGTGTTTGAAATCCACATGTTATCTTAAGATAGCCATAGAATAGCTAGGAATTTATGGAAAGTTAAATATCTGTGGAAAGTTTCAGGTTCTTAGAAGGGAATGAGCAAGAAATTAGTAGACCAACAACCGGGTGCAAAAGAAAGGAGAGCAAGAATGTCACCTTAATTTTCTGCGACCAACCCGGAAATTCACAAAGGAAGCTCCTTCCTCCTGCACTACCACTACTGTTATAATCATTTTTGTTTCCTGCATTGGAAAGACCACTTGGCGAAGCTGCTTGACATTCGCTTGAGGAGCACATGATTGAGATCTTTGCAGTCAAATGAGATAACAATTCTCTGGCTCAACAAGGCTTGAACTTTGAAGGTAAGCATGCCATGCATTTATACTGAAAGACGCATGTTAGACGTAGATTCAATTGAGGAGGGACCTTAGTCTTTTCGAAGAGAAGTTTTGTCATCTTCAAAATTGCACAGCTTAGTCAGGTTTTTAATTCTTTGGAACTTGTAAGTATTAGCAGAAAAGAAAGAATTCATTGACATTATTGCTTTGAGAATGAAAACAGAACAAGACAACATAAGCAACAAAATATCCACTGCCCTAGACAATTTGTCCTCTTGGGTAGTACAAAACAAAGCACGATGCTATATTGATAAATACAAAGAAGATAACATACTTAAAAATAGCAGTTGGACTTGAATCCTGCATTTTGCTGCAAAGCCAATGGTTGCTTTGGACGATCTTTGGATTTGAGCTAAGCATTTAGGCAGCATATGATTGGGGTACCAAATTGATATATTCCTTTAATCCTATCATCATTTAGAAGTTCAGCCTCAGCCTTCATAGTGTTTGCAAAATAAGTACAAACTGTCACAACAAGGAACTAACCGCACAAAGTACAAATACTATTAACTACTGTCCGTTCGGGAAAAAATACTGTCAATTTTTTACTTCTGTCTCTATACAAATGTTCAAAGAGTGTTGTATGTATGTATGCATGCATGCATACACATGCGTGTGCAGATATTCTGCATGTTCACCATGTGGAAATATATATTTGCTGTTTATATCTATTGTGGAAAACCCTAAGCTTTTGATATTCATCAGTCTGATCTTCAGCTAACAATTTCTTGTTACTACTATGGCTGCCGTGTTTGATGTTCACTTAGAGCGATTTGCTAAGTTATTCAAACGCAGAGATTCTATGAAAGGCCGTTCTGCAGCATTTCTCGGGTTTTCTCCAATGGTAAAATACATCAATCTGTGAAATGCTTGAAACTGATATGCAGAATGAGTAGGCTCCCAAAGATGCAAGTATCTGATTCCTGCCAAGATCTCAACGATCCGAGGTGGTTTAGAGTAACTGGACGAGCTCTACAAGTATGATTTTATGTAACCTGCAGTCTTAACATGTCATTGTGAGAGGACTGAAATCTTTGTTCAGACATTCAGCAATCAGCATTGAAATGAGAAAGTGTATGGAATCGAAAATTTGTTCACTATGATTTCAGGCCATGTAAACTGAAACGAGCTTGTTAAAGAAATAGGTCAGTTTTGTACAAGACCAAGTCCAACTGGACTACTGGAGCAGAGCTCCATTTCTGGGCCTTTTATGGGTTATCCTTTTCCTTTCATGCTTTCTATTGTATTGTATCTTAACCTCGAATATGTAATGACAACTTCATATAAACCTTGTTATTTTATTAATTATTAGAATTCATTCTCTTCAATTTGGATACGTAAACAATTTATTGACCAAACAAGTTTGGGGAAGCTTTGCACAGTGCAGTAGTTAGCAGAAAAGAAAACCCATAATGCCACGTGTCCTCTCCTCTGATGTGACCCAGGGCCATCCATTTCTCAGTCCTGTGGGCTGTGATCGCACCCTGAATTAAATTCCCAGGCTCCTAAGTCTCTTTGACAAATTAAAAGCCCAAATTCAATCCACTAACTCACCCGTCTGTCACGCTAGCCCATTTGTATATATACCCCTCACTCTTATTCTTCGATGTATCTTCCCTTCACCTCGTCTCCCTTGTGCTAACGATACGAAAGCAATCCAGTCATTTCCAAATGGCTCTGCGGTCATTAGCCGCCAGACAAACCCTAAGCCGGGGCCTCAACTCGATTAAGCTGACTCAGTCTCGTGCATTGCAGACCTTCTCGCTCCCTGATCTTCCTTACGACTATGGCGCACTTGAGCCAGCCATCAGTGGAGAGATCATGCAGCTCCATCACCAGAAGCATCATCAAACTTACATCACTAACTATAACAAGGCCTTGGAGCAGCTCCATGAGGCTATCGAGAAAGGTGATTCTTCCACTGTTGTTAAGTTGCAAAGCGCCATCAAGTTCAACGGCGGAGGTAAAATTTCCTTTCCTTTTAAAGATTGAAATTTTGGGACGTTTCTTCAGACTTTGAAACTAGTGAGTAAGCCTCTTTTTTTCAAATTCACTTGCTTTTTGCTTCTGGGTATGAAAGTAAATATGATTTTTGAATGATTATATGTTAAAAATGTAATTTTTAGAATGCTATGTTTCTCTTTTATATCTGTTTGGCAAAGGTCTGATACAGAAGTTCACTTGGGGTGGAAGTCAGTCAAATTGAACTTTGTTTTCATTCATTTCATGTGCCATCGCTTTGATTTTAAAAGAAAAACATTATTGCATTCTTGATATCAGACACTAGCAAATCTCAATATTTCTTGGTGAAAGCTTTCATGCAACTAGGGAAGTTATCTATAGACTCAGTCATCGTTCTCTTTCTTTTACAATTCTTTGTTTGCTATCATATTAAATTTCCTTCATGTTGAATGTTTGGTATCTCATGCAGGTCATATCAACCACTCAATTTTTTGGAAGAATCTTGCCCCTATTCGTGTAAGTTTCTATTTCTGAATCGTTTTTACAGTCTGTTATAATAATATTAATCAAGCTTGTGAATTCGTTCCATCTTAATTATGCCATTTGCATGGCAGGAAGGAGGAGGGGAGCCTCCAAAAGATACTTTGGGTTGGGCTATCGACACAAACTTTGGTTCGTTGGATTCATTGATTCAGAAGATGAATGCTGAGGGTGCTGCTTTGCAGGGCTCTGGTTGGGTGGTAAGTAATTTGGTTTGCTGAGGCTTCACGTTTTGTTTAGCATCTTTGGGTATCTAGTCATGAATGGTTTGCACCTGTCATTGCTTATTTTTTTTCTTCTCTTGTTTGCTTCCTTTCTATCTTGACAGTGGCTTGGAGTGGACAAGGAGTTGAAGAAACTTGTGGTCGAAACAACTGCAAATCAGGTATGCTTGGAATGTTTAACATAAAGTCCGCCAAGAACAATTATTGGGAATTCTTGGTTTATTGTCTTGAATGTAAATCTACTTATTTCTACTGCTCTGCTGCAAGACTTGTTATTGTAAGTGAGAATACTAGACATGAGATTATGACCTCTAGAATATATAACCATGCAACAGGAATGTTGGCAGCCACTTTATGGGTCTGTGATGTTAGTTTATACCTTTACTCTAGAGTTTCTGAAATTGTAAAATGTTAGAAGTTGAGAAGATTCTGGCCGGTGTAATATAGTTATGAAATCTTTGCTGCAGGATCCACTTGTGACTAAAGGGCCAAATATAGTCCCCTTGCTTGGCATAGATGTCTGGGAGCATGCATATTATTTACAGGTAAATTTCAAACATTAATTTGTTCATTGTAGAAGGAGCTCAAATGTGAATTAAAGATCAGTGATGAGTAGTTTGATCTATTGTTAATGGTGATCAAGACAATGCCAAAATAGCATTTTAACATTAATGATCCTCTATTTCGGTTACAAGTACTTTCATTGTTATTGTTGGTTCCTTCGAGAAGAATATAAGGATAATAGTGGTCCTAACAAGAAAACAACTCACTTTCTGTGGATCAGTTGTAGTTTATGCTAACACTTGGTCAGCATACATGAGCTGACAAATCAATTTCTAAGCTCAGAATGCATCCTAGGTGGGGAAATGCAGTATAGTTTCTAATATCTATATATGTTTATCTGCCACCTTACCTCTATTATCTTTCTCATTCGGTCATACATCTTGCTTCTTACATCTGTTTACATCAGGGTTTGCCCAAGGAAGGGATAAAAAGTTGAAACTGCATCTGATTTTATTCATCTGCTTAAAAACAGCATTATTTTCAAATCGTTTTGTCTGTCTTTGATATCTGATGTAATTTTTGGCGTTCTACTTATCTTTTTATGATGCAGTACAAGAATGTTAGACCGGATTATCTGAAAAATATATGGAAAGTCATCAGCTGGAAATATGCAAGTGAAGTGTACGAGAAAGAATGTCATTGAGCTTGGAGCCCTTAATGCATAGAATTAAGAGGCATCTGATTTGCTGTGTTTTGGTTTGGCAAACTGAATAATATGATGTATGCTCGATATGAAAGCCGATAATGTTGAGCTTTATGCTTAAAGTCTGTTGTACTTGCAGCTCCCTTTTGAACTATACTTGACCCCTGTTGTTGGGGTTTTGCTTGACGTGAATACCATTTCTATTTCTGCTCTCCTTTTCCATGTGTTGAGTCTGATTAATGTTTACGAATGGCGCATGGAACATTTGTTTTCTTGATTGGGAGTTCGTTACCTAAGATTACGAATGAATGAAATCACAAGTAATGAGGTTATCAGAAGTAGATAGTGCACAGACGTTTCGGCAGTTTTTTTTTTGTGTTCGCTTTTATTTTCGTTAGTACTCTTGAATCGTTTTCTTTGCCAATCTCAACACTGCCCTGCTGGCTGCTGCCTCAATTAGATGTCTTCTTTGGTTACAATTAGATGTCTTCTTTGAACTTCTTGCAATTGAGGTGTGAAAACTGATCTTCATCAATCATCATGCTTCTGATCTGTTGCGAGCACGCACGTTAAGCAAGCTAAATGCGCTATGAGTTGACACTGGTTCCCAATAAGACGAAGTAATTAACAAGAAGTTCTGAACAATCTACAAAAATCAGAGTTAAATATATATATAAAAACACACCATAATATTTAATTAAAACCAATTAAGGTCCTCCAACTACTACATAACATACATACCACCACACAGAAGTTCACAGATTCCTCGGAGGAAATCTGTTAAATTATGTTTACATAACACAAATGCATGCCCTAATAATATAGTCTACGAGTTTATTACAAGAACATATATAAGCAAAGCATTCCTTGAGTTTCCAGCACGGCCACCTGAAAAACAAATAATAAGAAAAACATGTATAGTGCAAATACTGGTCGAAAGGACAAATTTATTGCGAGGAAGAAGAAAAATGCAGCCAACCAGATTGAGAAGGAAAAGCCATGTAGAGCGATCAACCAACCTAAAACTTGAAAAAGTTAAAATAGAAGAGCAATCAAGATGCAGTATTTTACTTACTTGGGAAAATGAGCTCACTTAAGCACAGTTTAAGCCTTTTTCGATAGCTTTGGCCCTGACCTGCTCCTTCGTTTCGTTGTCCAGATCATTGTCAAGCACCACTTGTCCAACCCAACGGTGATGCTTTTGCAAGTCCATAACAGCGTAGACGTCATTCTCGCAGGAAATCTTCAGTTGAGCAGCATGTTTCAGGTCGTTTCCCATGATTATCATCTCATTTCGCTTTTGTTGCTTCTTGATTGCCATGTCAACCCGAATGTTATCCAGAAGCTCAGCCGTATACATTCCTCCTGCAACACTCGGTCTTTCTCGACTTTCTTCCAAGTAAAAGTTCATTTGGCTATCACAGTTCTTGGAGGAGGTTAGAATAAGACGCAATAGAAGTCATGTTGAGGGAAGGGAAAACTTCAAGGAGAAAATACACGAAGGAGCAAATTAAGCTTTGATGGGTGGATCTAGTAGATGATAGAAGCCAAGTATTTATAGCAGAATGAGTTGCAATTTTTGGAATGCAGCTGTGCTAATGTCATTTTCTTTCTAATTACTTCTCTAGCAAAACTTCATTTTCGATTCTGCAATGAACGAGGAAATTAAAAGATTTTGAAAAAAGATCAATCTCTGATAAGGCTTCTTTTGTGGGAACCTGCCAGGCTCCGAGGTGGCAGGCAAAGGTTCATTAGTTTTTTTGGGTGAAGAGTTTTTATCACAACCACTGGCTCAGTTACAAGGCTGGCCTTTCATTTGGATTTTAAACCTTTCATGAAAAACGCTGTTGTTGCAATACTTAGAAGGTCTGGCGTTGGACAGTAACGAGGGCCTGGCTCCCCCAGTTCTCCATTTTGGAACTTTGGCGTGGGATAACATCATAAGGTTGACAGAATGACAGGTCTGGCTCGTCTTCAGTTGCAAATTTAAACTTCCACTGAAATGTTTTTGTATTGCGTGGCTTTGGAGAATAGTGACAGGCCTTGGCTGGTCTTGGTCTTGCAGGCCACTTCTCCAATTCTGGGTGATGCACTTTCAGAGAGCCTGGCAAAGTACCCTGTTCATGTTGGACAGTGCTTCTAAATTGTGAGATTAGGCACACTCCACTAGTGGGTTGGCTTTTTGTAACAATAATACATTCGTTCTAATGCGTCACAATTTAAATATTCCAAGTTTTATTTCTTTTGTATAATATTGATTTACTTGTATGCTCACAATGAATGCTATTGTCATTTCAGTTTTCAAAATTAAGCCACCAAACTCTTTATATGTCACAATGAAGATCTGCTATGACATAAATTAGTCAAGCACAAATTAAATCAGTGCAAATTACGAGATGCATACCTTGCTCATCTAATAAAATTAGTTAGAATCAGCATAAATTATTGTTACAATTAATAATAATAATAATTGTACAACAGTAAGATGATGCATGAAACTTCACAGATTTTCCATTTATACAAGCACTGGCTTTGATTGGAGTTTCATCTTCACTTCATCCAAGCAAGCTTCAAGACCCCTGAATTCTTCCATGCCTGAAAAGCTCCTAGCCTAGGAACCCCACAATTCTACCCCATCAGCTATATATCTTTACAAATTAGATATGAATACATAAGTAATAAATATTTAAAATAGTGATTGAAATAAAAAGAAACACATACATTTGATACAATGTTCAGACAACGCAAAACATAAATGAGAGAAATGATGCAACATACAAAATTTATCTTCTGCATTAACAAATATACATATATCTTGCCTGTTTTAGTACGTTCTGCAGGTGCATCTCAGCTGCAAGGAGTTCTCAATGACTATTGCTGGAAGAAGATATATCCATGTAGATCTTACATAGTTCCAAGGATGAAAGTGCAAACTTTTTAAAGCGTTCTCCATCTTTCCACAAATCAGATCCCTGAGAGTGCAAGTCATGAAATCATACGGTGATAAGTATAAATGAAAGCAATTTATAACTATCAAAAAGACACCATAGAAAGGATGAACATTTTCTAATTAGACAAGTAGAACTTGTTAAAAGATAGGATATGACACTACTGCAGTCAAAAAACGAAAAGGGATCACTCCCTAAGCGAAGCAATGCATAGATTAAACAAGCAAAACATCCCTTATGAAAAAAGAGATATAGTATAATATTACTACGATTCTGTTCAATATTACAAAATCGAAGATTACTTCTGAGTAAGAATGTAACAAGAGGGGAATACAATTCTTCCTACCAACATTCCTAAATCTTACAATGAAATTCATATATGATTAAGCATTTTTTTGCCCACGATTATGATAACATGCTATCTGGAAAACAACGTACCAAGAGACCCTAAAGAATCTAGCTATAGGAAGATATGGATGATGGCAAAATGCATAACTTTGTTTGATGTTCAATGCAGATACCTGATATGATCTAACTTGCTTTAAGAGTGCCTCAGAGCACATTGTGAGGTCACCATTAATTCTATGCCACCTTGCATATAAGCCCCACAAATCTGCATTGTTCTCATGTCTAACTACCTGCACCAGACAAACGAGTTAATATATATTGGATATAATGCTGATATTTATTGTTTGCCTATGCATCAACCTATTTACTTCTTTGTAAACAATCAGAACACATGCGGAAGGAACGTAGCCTCCAGTCAATCAGTAATGCACAACCAAAACTTAGCACAGGCATATTGTAGCCCTAATCTTTTTTGCATAGCCAGACTGCTGCTTGCACATGGCATTATGTCAAGGCATAGATGCATCTAGATCAGTAGCCACAGATTGCATTTGATATTTGTCTTTAAGCATCAGAAATGATAAAGGCACAGATAAATTTAACCCCTATAGTGAGAAACTTTATTATCAATTTTATGAGGAAAGAGAAATGACATTAAAAAAAAAAAACCATCATGAAAACATCAGAAACCTGTTGTAGAATTTTCCCAAGAAACTCCACCAAATGCCCTTTTTCTCGCGACTTTCCTCCATTATTCTCTGCATTTTCTAATTTATTGACAGAATCAATACGTGAATCTGTAAAGACTTTATTCGCACGGCAATCATCATTGATCACTGCTGAGTGACTAATTGAAGAACTTTCCTCCAAATATTTTATAATTCTATCTAGTAACTCAACATCAATTCTTTTATTGTTGGTCACAGTCAACACCATCTTAACAGCTTCCAGGGCCTACAAAAAGAAATTGATAAGATAGCAAAATAAACAGAAAGAAAAATAAAAAGATAAATTGAAGTATGTTCACAATAACAATTGCAATAGTTATCATAATTACGTAATAAAGAAAAGACCACACACAGATTGGATTTGAGCACATAAATCTATATGCAAATTTAAAACAAAAATCTATATGCAAAACTTTCAAATTTAAAACAAAACAAAACTGCATGGGCAAGATTACCTGAAAAAAAAAATTGGTTACAAGGGGAACATTAAATAATTGGGGACAGGGGTGGGATTACCTGAAAAATATTGCCAACGTCCAAAGCAACATGACTGTAGTTTTCCCACAACTGCCAGCTGTCACGTCTGTCAGCAAATCAAGTTGTTGGTCAGTAGAGTGGTAAAAGGTATACTTCTAAACACATCCATTCAGTTAAGTTCTCAAGTGCATGACAAATTAGGTGAAAAAATAGTACTTAAATTTCAAGGCCTCCTTGAACGCAATAAACGACTCTTTGTTCTTCTTCCTAATCATATGCCTGCATGGTCAAAGAGAATATTCAAAGTGATTAACAGTGCCCACACTCGAATTTTGTATGTTTGAGAACTATTTATCATCAATGATTCCATTACATGAAGCACACTACTATGCCATCTGCATGCAAAAAACAAAACCAAACATGATCCAAGAAAGATCTAGATTAAAATGAGACAAGATCCAAATGACTAGTGGTAAGAGAAGTGGATATACAAATCTAAATAACACTCCAAACAAGTCCTAAAATATAACCTTCTCCTTTACACCTTCCTAGCCTAAAAATGAAGCATGTCTCAACTCCTACTTGTCCAAAAGCCGACGCTTTCGTCCCTTAGAGGACTCGATGAAACTTTCTAATGGTTTTATTTGGTTTCAAACTGAGTGGCTTCTTGAACTGGAAATAACTCTTCATAGTTTAGTACAAGTCCTAATTTTCCTCAATAGTTGCTTTAAGCATACAACCAAGACAAAAAATTGAGATAAATTCCAATTACAAGGCCGATACTTCTCTCCGGCCAAAAAAAAAACATATTACTACTCCAGATACGAGCATTTCTTATTACACTGGAAGTAAGAACTCTCAATCACATGTAGCAGAGATCAAGAATAGTTCAAAACATATGGCAAATACTCCACTAACTTACAATATTTCCCTTCTCTCACACACGCATATATAGACAAAGAATACTTCTATATTTCATTTGATGGGAGATAAATGTCTAAGACAAGATAAAAGGGGATCACCTTTTTTCTTTTAATTTTTTTTCTCATTTGGGGATGTCACTTCCTATTTTCCAATCACCTTTTCATTTATATAATAGTGATTAACATTACAAAATCAAAACTATAGCCATCCAACCTCCTCTCTTGACAACAAAGTACAAAGACAATTCTAGCATGACCAGATACAACATTTTGGCAAAATAGATTTGCTTACTGCTTTCCACTGCTCTTAAAACTATAGCAACGTCTTTAAGAAACTACCGAATTGAATGCACTAAAAGCATCATATTCAGTTGATGAAATGACTGTGCACTAAGAAAAAAAAAAGGTCAATGATTTGAATTTTCTTTGAAAAGATCCATTCAATTGACTTTGACCCACAAAAAAAAAATTCTAGTTTTTTCTGGCCAAAAAAGACCAAGTTGAAACACACAAAAAATAGTCGATTCTGTGTGACAAATACAAAAGTGAACTCTCATTTAATTGGCATAATTTTAGAAATGCAACAGATACAGTTTGGATAAATTGTTAACCTAGGAAACATAAAAAACCCATGTGAGAAAATATAAAAACCACCCCCATTTTATAGGAGAATCCCAACAAGGCAAATCACACATCAGCATATAGATGATCCAAGTACTTGGCAGTTTCAAATGAGGTGCACGCACATTCCCATAGGCACATTCACATATGTATATATGAAACAGAGAAATGACAAAGAAATTATATAAAATAACAGAGAAAAGAGCGTACAAACAAGCAATATTATTCCATGCCTCCCCATTTTCAGGATCAAGTTGAACAGTACGAGTAAAAGCATCAAGGGCCTTTTCAACATCTCTATCCTGTGTAGCATGAGCATAAGCATGAGTTCTGAGAACGTGAACAGAGAAATAATCCTACAGTTTAACATGAATTTTAAACATCTTTTGCCTTATATGTATACTCTCCAAAGTGCACCATAATTGGTGCAAACATGATAAATAAAGATGAACATCTGTCATACCTTCAATGCAGCAGCACCAAGAGCAAACCATCCATCTGGATACAAAGAATTCAATGCCATAACAGACTCCCTGATTTCAGGATAACTCAATGCTCATCCAAATAAATTGTAATCTAGGAAAACTATCAGTTATACCTATAACATAAAAATGAGTAAAGGCAATCAAGAAAATATACCAGAGTATCTTAGCTGTCTGATAGTCTCCTCTAGCATACGCTCTACGGGCAAGAGATTGCTAACACAGAGAAAAATTAAGTGCAAATGTAAAAGACCAAGATAAAAACATACCAACACCCATTGGATTAAAAGAAATATAAATCACCTTAGCTCGAGCTGACCTATCATTCGACACTTCCAATGCTTTCTCAAAACAGGCATCATCATTTGTAATATCACCCAATGAACACCTAGAAATTAAATCATTGCACGTTAGACATATTATGATAATCTTAACTGTTGTTAAGTTTTTAATTGCTTTCCAAAAGCATAGTTTTCATATTATTTACATATATAAGCTCCAAATCCATGCGTACACAACCAAAACAATAGCAACAAACCAAAAGCAGATTGATAAGACAAATGAGAAACCAAAAAATATGCAATATAAGTATCACTCTAATTAAAGCCTTAAGACACTAAAGCTATCGATGTGGGGAGAATATGTAAAAATTGATATACAAATAACTCCATAGAAAGCATTGATAAATTTCCTTTTCTTTTCTACTCTTTTTTTTTCTTGAATATATATAGAAGTTGAGGAATACATTTCATCTCACAAACAAAAGGGAAAGAGAAGGAGGTGGGCAAGGGTGTTCAATAATAAAAGGACCAAAAAATGGAAGTGAGAGCAATAACCAATTGTCTCAAAGAAAACATACACGGCTTCAACACATTATGGTCAAAATTCAAGAAAAGTTGAAAGAAACAAGGAAACATGCATATCAATGAAGATGCATTCTTTACATGTTCAAAACCTTTAATAAGTACCTAATCCAAGTTTTATACATGATCAACCGAAGCATCGGCAAATAGAAAGTCAATAAAGTTAGGATTTGTATATGATATAATGACAGTGTATAGTCTCTATACGTTGTTAATGCATCAGAGGTTAACACCTCATCAATAAGCAAACTAAAAAAAAAAAGTCTTTAAAAATAAATAGAAATAATTTTTTTTTCAATTTGCTTATAAGGACTTATTGATGAGGTGTCAATCTTCAGTGCATTGATAATGTATAGAGATTATACACTATCAGTGCATCATATATAAATCCACAAAGTTAACCCAATTTAAGATAAGGAAAAGACAACATAAGCACAGGAATCAAGAATACCAAGACCAAGTTTGGCTTGCAGTTGCAATAAAAGACTGCAATTTATAGCAAACTGACTACAGTTGCGAAAGAAGTTACCAACTTGATTTTGAATTGAGAAAAAATTCACCACAAACAAGCTTTTTATTACAAGATTTAATTTGTTTGGCATCATGTGTACAGTCAAATTCAATAATTGCAATCAAACAGAGCTAGCTCCCCTCAAATGCCAAATGGGGTCTAAGGCATCTTACCTAATGGAATCATCTTTTGAACAACAAGCTCCTAAAAATGTTATAAAACAAAAAGAAAGAAAGAAAGATACAAAACCAGGGTGAAGATAGATAATATAAAAAAAAATAAAAGGATAAAAAATTCAAGAAATCAGATCTAACCGAAAGAAAATTTAACCGGATAGAAAAATATAAAATGATGAGAAGAAAACATACCATAACCTTGGGTCATTGGGCATTTCAGAGAGTCTTGTCTTAATGAGTTCAACAACAGCTGCTTTCTTCCCTAATAAGCTGTTTAATTGTGTCACATCCCACATGAGATTCAAATAAGCAACAAAAAGAAAGTGATGAGAGCAGAAGAAGATATTGACTTAAACAACAGCTGTTATAGTTCGTTATACCGGTTGCATTCTATTAGATCATCCCATAACTCTAAATCCTCAAAAATTTTAAGTGCCTCTCCGATCAAGCCGCAGCTAACTAAAAGCTCACCATATTCCCTACAATAAAACAACATAAAGAAAAGCAAGGGTGCTGAACAAGACAGATTATAGACCCAGAAAAAGCTTATTGAGAAAAGGAAGAAGGTAATATGATGGCACTTAATGAAAAAATAAAAAAATAAATAAACATATCAGTCCTAGTTGATCATTCAAACAAAGAGAAAGAAATAGTTTTACTTCCTGAGAGCAGGTATTGTTGGGATATAAACGACATAACAAAAAGGAAGCCTTTGTGAAACTCCAAGAGAAGCCTTACGAATATTCTCAACCTGAGATATGCAACATATATCTGTCAATGAAACGATTATCTCCAAAGCAAAAAAAGGTCCTTAACATAGTAGAACTAAAAGCACGATGCACATGGAATGACTTCAGGAACAAAAACACTTATTAAAGAAGCATAGCTCTTTTAAATACCCAAAGTTAACAAAAGCAACAAATATCTAAAGGCAATCTTGTAAAAAAACAAAAAAAGAGAGGTGGCTGAGTTGGTGGTTTAACCATCGATAACATTCATAGAAATTAGCATGTAATATGGCAAGAGTAAAATATCTGATAAGTGCTAAATGCTTGTTGTACTTGTAAATAAACATATAAAATTACAATAGAAGGTAACAGAAAGAGTGATAAAAAAACCAAACCAACAATATATTTAAGAGAAACAATGAAAGCATCAACAAATGGATGGCCCTCATACCAAGTTATGCATCATATGAAATGCACGCTCCTTTGTGCGACTACGAGTTGACTCCCAACAAATCCGTAAAATGTCACAGAAACATCGTAACTGAAAAGAGTGAAAGCATGTACAAAATTAAATAAAGTTCAAGATCCACATTGAATGGAAAACAATATTTTTCATCTAAGAAAACTGATAATTCCACATCAAACAGATTATTCTTACCATATGAAGGTAGTTTAAGCATGTACACACACACACATATGCAAGCATGTACATATATATATATATATATATATATATATATATATATATATATAAAAACATACATAAATGCTATTGAAGAAAGCATTTTCCTTCATGACATACTTTTTAAGCAATCCCCAATACTCCTGTGCATTCAATAAGTTTCGTTTAAAGATTAAAACAGTCCACAATACTCCTGTGCATCATCTTTTTTTTTTACACACTGTTGTGTTTAATTGAAATAGTTAAGTGGATAGTACTGCAAATGGCAGCTTACAATGAAGTATGACGACTGCTGAGAATCAATTGCTTCTATGTATGGAGCCATATCCCATCCTGAAAGACATTATGCAGTAAACCAGTAAGCAAACCAAGAAAAATACACTACATATTTTTCCCAACAATGATATGAATTGAAATAGACAAAATAGCTACACATAAAAGAGTCCCGTGATATGCCTACACAAGTTCCATAAACAAACGATAAAATGGAGACTAATCAATTCAATAGCAGAAAATGCATGGCTTCAAAACAATTTGAATAAAAAAAATGGAGTCAGGATGAGTTTTATCTGACACTCAATAAGAACAATATTTAAAGCACTTGTGCTCTTTGACCTTTTGTCCTTATTTCAATAACAGCATTATGCAAAAAATTGTCCATTATTTAATTAAAAAAAATCAGCCTTGAAATTGCTATTCAAGCCTAAGATTACAATTATGCCCTCTTAAGAATGAAGGAGACTCAAAAGATATGCAGGTACTACAAATCTCATCTTACAAAATCAAAAGAAAACTCATACTAGCATTTTTTTCATCCAGATATTGTTTAGAGCATCTTACCTTGCATTTCATCTTGTCGAGTACTCTTTTGAATTAGAAGGCATTGTGCCAATACCACAGCCTGCTGGACTGCTGTTAAAGAGGCAGCAGCACTGCCACAATTTTGAAAGCATTGTCCATTGTTCTTACAATGGTTACCATTCTCCAAAAGTTTTGGGGCTATAAATATGTCAGAGTCTTTGTTGATGCTTGAACAATATGACTTCAAACCAGGACCTAATGAAGAGCATGTATCACTACTACTCTTCAAGCTTTTGTTTGCAACTAATACCATTTGTGCTTTTGGTTCTACCTAAAGCCATAAAAATCCCTGATACTAAGAATAACTGAAAAAGAATTTCCAACAAAGCATTGTTAATGCTTTTCATTGATTTACCTGATGTACAGTACGTAACCCAAGAACCCCAGTAACAGAGAGCTGAAGCCCAGCTGCCACTAAAGCTGACTCAATATGTTGCCTGCATGACCAAAACAAGCTTGAAGTGATTAGACATATCTATCTTCACAATTGAAAAAAAAAAAACCAAAATAAATTCAGATCAGACATATCTATCTTCACAATTAGAAATGAAGATTAATTTGGCAATAAGTCCATACAATAGAGGCAATAACCACAGAAGAGAATTTACCTGCAAGGATCAGGCCGACTATAAATGTATTCTAGCACTCCTGCTTCTAAATGGACCACTGACACAATAGTAGACGCTTCTCCATCAAGCATCTTTGCACCCCAATAACTTGTCACATTTTCCATGGTCCCAAAGTGATGCAAAGTCTCACCCATAAATACTTGCAATAAGTCAAACAAAGAAGAAGACCGCTCATTCAAAATTCTTTGGTGAAAAAGTAGGAATCGAAACAGCCACCAGGAAATGCTTCTAATTTCAAATGTAGACACCATAACTGCTTCAAATAACATGTCTCTTGTCTTCAGCAGCAACATTTTAGCAAAAACAATGTACTACAAAGCAAAAGAGATTATGTCACTTAAAACTGAAAGACAACAGATTACTCACGGGTGAACAGCGATAAGGAAACTAGACCCATGCCAAAAGTATCCAAGTAGCAAATTTTCATTTTTATATAGAGAATAAACACTTTGATATGTGAGAAAAAAAAATTCTAAAACCATATAAAGATACAAATATGAAGTTTCTTTGTCAAATTTTTTGTACAAAGCTAAAGCAATCATCATCATCAGAGCCTTTATCCTAATACTAGAGTAGACTACATGAACCAATATATGATCTTACACTAAGTCGTCAGCATGATTTCACTACACCCCAGCTCTGATGTAGCGCGTTGCTGAGTAGGAGACATCCGAAAGGATTTCATATAATAGTTCATCTCATAAAAATTGAACAAGTTTTAAGCGGTCGGTTGTCCAGACATACTGCCAACCATCTTCCTATATCCGGGCTTGAGACCGGCTATGTTCAAAACAGGTGAAGTTAAACAAAGCTAAAGCAATAGTAACAAGAAAAAAAAATATTTACTTTGTAGGTTTCAATAACAACTAAAGCATTAATTTTCGAGATCAAAGGTTTTGTTTGGTTCTCGCCTTTTACTTATTTTTTAGTATTTGCTTTTTATTACCTTGTCAAGTTACTTGAAAAAAAAAAACAAATTGATTAAAAAGATCAAAATAGGTCAAATGCAACACAGCTTCCAACATATAAAGGGAGAGCACGCATTTTGCTATCACAATGTATATGTATTCATTTTCTTCTAGAAACCAAAAGCAAATACCATAAGTAATACAAATAAGAATCGAAAGACACCTGGAGAAAAGAGAATTTGCCAAGCAAATCAGAGCCAGCGGCCATTAGCTCATTCCTCGCCCAATTTTCCCACTCTTCCATCCCACTACCTTCCCACCACGCTTTCATTGGAAAAGGACGCTTCAATAATCCCTCCACTGGCCTATTTTTTCAAAATTTTGAATTCAAATTCAATTACTCCATATTCAGAAAATAACAAAAAATAAAGGTTTGATTTTTCTCCGAATTTTGTAATTCAACAAACCAAACGAGAAAAGACGAATCTTTACCCAGTCAAATTACACTGAGTGAAGTAGAAAAAGCCGGCCACCGCAATGCACATAACAAGAACGACTCTAAAGGCTTTGACGGAATCGTCCACGGAATCAGTGGATATAAACGAGTGAATTCGATCGAGTAACTCCAAGTAGCGCTCAGGCGATTCAGATGGCTCGGACACAGGCGAGTCGAGGACGAGTCGAGCAGCCTTGGAGGAAAGGGCTCCAATATAGTCTCCAGTCTCGATGGAGGTGAGGATATCGGAGATGAGGGCGTGGAGAGGACAATCTGAGGCACTGCAATCAGACGGCGGAGAACGAGGAGAAGCACCCGACGGTGGAGGATGGAGGGTGCAGCGTAGGAGGCGGAGCTCGTAGCCTCGCAGGATTTTTATTTCGTCTTCACTCATGGTTAGGCGGATAGTAGAGAAAACGTACGGCACCCGCCCTAATTTAAATCCTAGCCTTTTATATTAAAACACACAGTCTTGCCCCGGAACCCGATCCGATCAAAGTGAAGTATAATATTTAAATATTAGGGAACAATTAAAAACAAAAATATTACAAGGGTCTAAATTGTAATTGAAATTCTAGGGCTTCAGCGGACACACTCTTGACTCGCCCAACTATAAAAGCAACATTTTTTCCTGAAAACATTCTTCTTCTCACAAGCCAAAACCCTAGTTGTTAGCCGGCAGAAGCAAAGAGTCTCCAAAGCCTATAATTCCGAACTATGGTCAGACTTGATTGAATCTCTGTTTTTGCATTTGGATCTTTTTCAAAACTTAATCTTTCTCACAAATTTGATAACTTTGATTGGATTTTTTTTTTAAGACTTTCAAGCGTAGGAATGGTGGCCGCAACAAGCATGGCCGTGGTCATGTCAAGTTCATACGTTGCTCTAACTGTGGAAAATGCTGTCCCAAGGTACTTTATATCTGTTTTTTTGGCCTGGGTCTTTGGATTTCTCTCTTTTTTAATTGCTATTGACGGACTCTTTTTACATTTGTTTTGTCCTTGTTCGGATATAACAGGATAAGTCAATCAAGAGGTTTCTTGTGAGGAACATTGTCGAGCAAGCTGCTGTCAGGGATGTCCAGGAGGCCTGCGTCTACGACAGTAATTTTCATCTCATATCTGAATTATAGACAAACTTTCTCATTTTATTGCATATATTTGGATTTATTGTTCGGTGATTGATTGGTTGATGATATGTAGCCTACACTTTGCCTAAGCTGTATGTGAAGATGCAGTACTGCGTCTCCTGTGCAATCCACTCCCACGTCGTGAGAGTCAGATCCCGCACTGACAGGAGGAACCGTGACCCACCCAAGCGCTTCATCAGACGCAGGGTATATGTTCTTAAAACACATAATTTTATGCTTTTCACTCTCAATGATCTATGTTTGTTGTAAATGAAATTGTGGTTCTTCTTGCCTTGCCTGGATTGTTTATCATTTTCTTGTATCTCATGATTTTATTATGATAAAAGATATGTAAATATATCGCTGAAGGTATATTTTTTTTATCATGTAGTATAGGGTTTAATGGAATTTAAGAAATTATGCTCCTTTGTAGAATGATAGAAGGGTTCTATTTTTACCATGTTATATATAGAATAATAGAAGGGTATTTTGGCAATTCTTCAGGGACTGCTTCTCTACCCCTTATGCAGAGGTTTTCAATGCTTTAGGGATGAACTAGTCCCTAATACTTAATAGCCATCTGAATTACTTTGTCAGTTGCCTTTTTTGGTGGCTTATTGATCTTTATGGGATGGAAAATGCCTTGAATCTAGTATAACTGATATATGGAAGTCATCCTTAAGACTTGTAGGGTTTTGGCAACATTAGAATGATTTAGGGATGACCATCATTAGAATGATTCCCTATACCACTATGTTTTATGGATGCCGTTTTTTAGGGACTTATGTCTGCCCCTTCTGCAGAATTTTGAAGTGCTTTAGGGATGAACAAGTCCCTCATACCCAATTTCCATCTAAATCACTTTTTCAGTAGCCTTCTTTGTTGGCTTATTGATCACTGTGTGATGGAAAATGCCTTGGAACTAATTCAATTGATATGTGGAGGTCATCTAAAAGGGTAGTAGAACTAGCTACACCTGGAACTTAGAGACTCCTAGTTTTCAGATTGTGATTCATGGACGTCATTAAAGTGGTGCTTTGCATTTTTTAGGGACTGCACGTCTGCCCCTTTAGCTGACATCTTAAGTGCTTTAGGGATGAACTGGTCCCTCAAATTTAATATCCATCTAAATCACTTTGTCAGTTGCCCTTTTTGGTGGCATGCTGATCATTATAAGATGGAAAATAGCTTCCTTTATATGATACATGGCAGGTATCCTTGGGCGTATGGGATTTTAGGATCTTGAAATTAAGTTGGTTCATACTTTGTTTGCAGAAGTTTTTGTTTTCTTAAAGGAAATCCAAGGAATAATGCATTTGCAAGACAAAATTTACTAGCAAACTAGACAATTTATTGTTGATTTTAGTTTGAATATATGTGCAATTGCTTGTTTTTCTTTTTTTTTACTTTCATGTTGTAGCAATGACTCCATGAATCAAACAGAAACAGTTGTTATTGTTCTATTAGTTTCGGGTTTCTGAGAGGTTTATCTGTGATACTCATTGCTGTTCTGTGTTTATGGTCTTGTTTTCATATTTCTTGAACATTGACTCGCATTCAGAAGCTTTGTTAATCGAGTTTGTGATGTTCATTTGTTCAGGATGATATGCCAAAGCCTGGTCAGCCTGGTCAAGCTCCTCGTCCAGGTGTTGCCAATCCTGCTCGTGCTTGAGGCCCATGAAGTTTAAGATGAACTTTATTTTTTATTTTGCTTTAAAGTGGCTGTTTGAATTTTGAGAACTTGGAGTTTATTTAGGAAGATTTTGACTGTTAAAGTGTAATCTCATTGACACTTTTTGTTACCATGGAAGCTATGTTGTTGAGAATACTAGTTGAAGTCTCATAATTTCTATATAGTTGCTTCTTGTTATTCAAAATAATCCTGCTCGTGCTTAATATGTTATGCTGAAAGTATCAAAGAGGACTTAGACGGTATGCGATTGTGTATTCTAATTTTCTAATATTCACGACTTTAGTGTCCGAATAGGCAATGTTGATGAACTTATCAAAACAGCGTCGGGCTGCACTTCAATGCTATCAGATTATTTAGAGTATCTCACTTATGTTGAGCGGGTTAGATGATGTGAATGATGTCTAAAACAAACTTATCCAAGTTACTTAGAATTCCAGTTTAGATTCAATTGATCCCACTGTGAAATGTTTACAATTCAGCTCAAACTTGATTGTTGCCGTCTCTCTTCTCGTATTATGTACTTGATTCCCATTTCTAACGAAGCAAAAGGGGCATAATCTGACCAAAGACAAGCTTGAACAACTCAAGCCATCGAATGAGAATGTCTTGGCTAGGGATTCCGAGGTTCAAGGCCTAAGTGCAATGCACTTTTCTTCTTCAAATGAGCATCCGTGACCACACTTCTCAGCTGCATGCAAAGGAGCCAGGTGCAGCTTCCGGTTCCAGAGCTGTTTCAGACTTATGTTTAATGCCTTCAAAACTTGAATTTTCAGCGCCTATCTAATTCCTGGGCAATTCTGATGCATCCTGCCATGGGACAGTCTGTCTTGATTGCATTTGAGGCAATGTGCGATCTACTTGCAGCATATCCTTCCTGCAACAGAAAACCCATCTGACTGCTGGCTTTGAAAAAGGAGAAACAGTCTAATAATCCCTGAATCATTATCCTACCTAAAAACATAACCTTTTGAGACAGCTCAACCAACCAATTTAACAACTTGGGAATATTGAATCAAGTAAACCAAATGGATATAAAGGAACCATTCTACTAAACGGTAAGCACTCTTGCTAGTCATTCTAAACACAGCCTATTATTATTTTGATTTTTGATTTATTGCTAAACACCCTCCCTGTCATAAAGCAATTATCATTCTAGGTCTCATGCTAATCTCAGGCCTGTGAGAGGCACAGCACATTCTCTGCTGCCTAATTTTAGTTAAAATGCTTGTGAATACAGAACAAGGGTAGAAGCAGAAGACCTCGTGAAGGCTGTCCATGATAACCCTTATTGAAGGGGTATTTGTTTGTCCGCGACTTGCCACCTGACAAATTTAAACGAAAATCATTAACTAATCATCAGGGCAATTCAAGTATAAAAGCATATATTTTGGAGGGAAAATGCAAGGGACCTCATCCAATTTGATGTATCCAAATGGTAATCTAGGGTCACTTTCTTCCAACATCCGTTTCAGAAGCTTTTCTAGATTAGTTCCCGTACCATTGCCCACCCATCCCCACTGCTCAGCCAAATTTAACATATCGATGATATAAGCCACACTATGAAGAGGTCCTGTCCACATAGGGCCTGACACAACAAGTGACGCAGCATCCTAGAAAAAATGACAACAAATTTAACATATGCCACTGGTTGCACAAAGCAGAAACAATGTTTAGGTGGGTCTGCAAATCATTATTTTGCCATTGCTTACAGTAAGGATTGCTTCAAGATTAGAAATGAAGAACTGAGAGAAAAAAAAAGGAGGAGGAAAGTACAAAACCACAATATATATGCAGACACGTGATGTAAGCATGTAGTGAAATGAGATTATACTTTTGTTTTACTGCAAGGACATCTGATTTGACCTAGTTCACCCCATGAAACTGCTTGAGAATTTCCACAGTGGTTACAGTAGCAGATGAAACCATAATCCCTATCATTAATATGAAAACTGCAGATAAGTACTAAAAGAGGACTAAAAAGATAAAGCTTTTAAGACAATTGCAATCATATATCACCTGTTGTCAGGTAGCTTCCCTCGATTCATTCGGAGCAAGACTCTAAAAACAGGTCCATGGTAAGAGTAGTATGAAAAAAGTGGAGTAACACGATAGCCCAGCACTGAAGCCTCCCTCACAGCACCACCTATAAGGATTCGCAAACCAAGCTCATTTGCATATGGCATTGGACGAACATATGCTCCATATGCTGCTAATGAACTATAAACACGCAGAAACAGCCATAATTATCCAAGGAGAGACCAATAAAACAGAAAGTATTTAATGACACGGGTGTGTATGATGCCTAAACTTTTATTCATGTCGGAGCACGTAAGGGTTTGAAATAATATTGTGCGTACTAGTTGTGTGGAACAACTTTCCAACTGAATGAACATATTAGAATCCATAATTCGTAAATCAAAATGAAATGTTGACTAAACCTACAAAACTGTTTAAGATGCTATTGAATTTAAGATCTAAAGAACTGCAAATTTAACAAGTAAAATAACACAATAACATGTGTTCATAAGCAACTCTGAACAAAAACCTTACAAAGAAATATGCTAGGACACCAATAGTTACAAACCCCATTCAATCGAAAACATGAAGTCAAAAATAATGTACTATGTATGGTAGTTATTTGTGGTAACGATACTTCAAGTAAGAAGTAACAAAAAGTATTTGTAGCTTGAAAAACAAATACTAGGTTGTGAATAGTTTTACTTTTATACAGAACAATTATGTCATCAATCAATATCATATTTTGGTCACTTGTTTAGTTTTAATCCATTACATCTTTTGCTCTATATTGTGTGTGCGTGCTCATATATGTATATTTGCAAAACAAGTGGCAAGTCACAAAAATGACAACCAAATGTTAAGTAAGTGAGCTAATTAAACCAGTTGAGGCATAAATGAGAGACAGAAGAAGCCGAAACGCCATGACAGACCAAAACTTCATTATTAGTTAAATATAAAAAACTCCTTTAAAAGTTACAACCAAATGCAGTAGGAAAAAAATGGAGGGAAAACTCACTGAAATGGACGGTGACCCCCAGAGGAATACCCATCAGTGGAAGTAACATAAACCAACCCATCAAGCTTCAAACTACTAAAAGCAGCCCTTAAAAAGAAAGACGAATCACTCCCAAAAGAATCTATGTCAATATAATCAAAATAATCCTTCTGCAAATAACAATCAGTTAAAACTCGATTCGCTTCAGAATGCGTGATTACCCATCTCTTTGTTTCCCCTTGAAACCTCTCAACTTGTGCTAAATTCTCCAAAATAACCCTCCTGTGGCTCTCGTTTGCGTCATTAGCCAATACGAAATCGGCTTTCGACTCAATGAGGTAGCGAAGGGATCGGATTCCGCAGCCGCACATTGCGTCGAGGACTCTCAATTGGCCTTTGGATTGCTTGTAGAGAGCTGCTGAGAGGACCCCTAGGTCTCGGCCTGTGGCGCTTTCGTGGCGAAAAAAGGTGTCTCCAGTGTCAAAAAGGATACCCCTTTCGGTTATTTGATTGGATTTGCAATGAATCCGGTACTTAAAGTTTGAGAATTTGTGTGAAATTGAGGTTTTTTTACGATTTATAAAGGTTTTGTGGACAAAGGGACAAGGGGATAGGGTTTTAGGATTGAGTGTTAACATGGCGGGAAAGTGTTCGGCTTCAATGATTCTTAGCAGGGTTTTACTATTTATATGAGCCACACGTGTAAGCTTATTTTACCAAATCCATATGTGATGGTGCCACGTCATCACGGGTGGGTCCCCCTGAGAATGTAGGCGAAGGTTATCCAGTTAAGATTTTTGATGGGGTATTCTTTTCCACTATTGGGTGTTGGGCATTGGGTTCTGTCATTTCTGGTTTTTGGAAGGGTTAGGGTTATGTTTGTTTGTTGTGAAAGCATTTTTGTCTTTGAGACAAGATGTTGTACTTGTTGTGCTTGCCTGAGCCCAGTTCTGTAAAAGGAGAAACTGGGTTTGAGCAGAACACAAGAAAGCAAAGCAGAAGAAAGAAACAAAGAAGCAGTTTGGAAAATTTTTTGAGGTAAAGATTCTGACCCTAAACCAATTTGAAAACTTATCTGCCATGTCGACTAGGTTGTAAATTGCTGTCAGATTTTTAACTTGATGTTCGGTCTGATTAGTATTTGTTTGGTGTAGTTGCACTCTGGTTTGACTATGTATATACTGTTCAACCGTGACCAAAAAAAAAAAAAAAGAAAAGCAATCTCGTTGTGTTGATTTTCATATGTTTGCCATTTGCCACTGGCTTTCTTTATATTTGTTTGTTTCCAATGCAAAACTAAGTTAGAGGTTGCCCATGTAACTAGCTTCCCTAAATCCTTATTGCTAGCAAGTAGAAGATAATATTAACTCCAGATCTCCAGTTTCCTTTCACCATATAGTCATGGTTGGTTAGATTTTTGTACATTGTTCTGGTGTGAGATTTGAGATTCCATGGCTAGCACATGCAATTGGTATTAGGATAGATTTAGTGCATTGTTAATGTGTAAGCCTCCTGGGCTCTTGGATTGATCAGACAACCTAAAGGTCAAGATTACAGAAATGAGTTGCTTAATTTCATTGCCAGCAGAAAAAGTAGGATTTTGGGATGGCTGTTAATTAGGATTAAGTGAGTACGGTGGCTCCAATTGTGGGGAAAATATACAGTTTTGATGTTTTCATGCAGTGTGAGAGTAGGGATATCGAAACTTAGCAGAGAGACTAAGTAGATAACATGAATCTCCATTAGCATAAGTTCTTAAAAGAAACTTGATTATTGTTGAATTAGAGCATACAAAAAATAAAATAAAAAATGAGTAATAACATTCTGCTTTTACTAGGAATAAATCTTCCATTCAAACTCGATACTTATATACACACACGAGTCTCCATTAGCAACACATAACCGTATTTGACACTTGCGTATAGCCTTTGCCCGTACATCAGTGTTTTGGTTTATCAATATGTTCAATTCACTTGAACACTTGGACTTTGTTAAGTGGTTCAATCTATTTCTTGAGTTTCCATGTCAGTTGATTTAAATTGTCACAAATAAGACAAGTAGTGCTATTATTAGGCAAAATAATTAGCACCGTATCTCATGGAAATCGATGCAGTTTAATATAAAACAAGGAAAGATTAGTTGATATTTGGTAATGAAGAGTGTTACCTTTGTGGTTACCCACATAATTTAATTTAATTATAATATTCCGTAAAAGGTATGCGTCATCATTTTAACTCCGTTTATGGAGTCTAAAAACTCTACTGTGTATTAGATAATAATGCACTAATGCTAATAAATAAGGATAGGGGCAAGACAAGAAACAGCCAAGACTGCTTGAACTGTATCATTAATACTGGCTGTGCTTTTTTTCAATATGGAAAGCTACTGACATACTCTTATAAACTTTCAACGCTCTGACCAATGCTCTGTTCTGTCTCATTAATTAAGAATTCATGTGGTGTTTGAAAATTGATTAAAATCCTTCCATTGGATAAAAGTGTCCTGTCAATGGAAAGTTGTATTTACCTTTTCTTCCTTCACGTAATTTTCATCTCTTATTCTCTTTCCTTTATATACTTATTTCACCTTCTTTAGCTCTTTTCTACTGATCCCTTTTTGGAGCTTCCTTGAATGGGGGGAAAAATTTTTTTTTTCCTAGTTTCCATATTTGAGGAGTCTTGCCCCCACTTTCTTTTTTATTTTTATTAGAAGGACTTAATTTTATTATTATCTTTAAACCTCCAAAAATAGGGTTAGATGGTTGTCATATGTTCCTTTAATAATATTAATTAATTAAAATTTTCATAAACATACCCTTGCTAGGACAGATCTCAACTGACTAGCCTCCGAGAAGGATTATTCTAGTTGGTAAAGAAAAGTGGTCCATTTCCTTGTCAACCAAGGTTTGATCCTTGCAGAGCACTACGTGAGAAATCATGAATGCACCAAGCTAATGTGAAAGTATGCCCCTAAGTTCGTCCAAGGACTAGGCTAGGCAAAGCTTATGGATACCCCTCACTACATTATCCGAATATATACCCCAATTGTGGATTTAAAACTCAACCTGTGCATGGGATTATTTTCCTTATTTCTCTCCTATGTCATTTTTAGACAGAGTCGGAATATTTTCATATTGCCAAAGTAGTCCCAACAGTGCACTTCAACCACGTTTAATTTACAGATACACTTGTGCTTATATAAGGTTTTGTGAAGACAATTAAAGCACTTAGCAGTTAGCTCTTATGTTCAAAAAACCTCTGTGGCTGTTTTCTTTTTCATCTTTGTGCCATCTTTGCACATTCTGCTACTTTCTCCATACTTCCTCATGGCTCATGTCTTGTACAGTCCTTGAATTCTTAGGCTTTTCTGAATAATTGTATTCTTTTGAATCCTTTAATTATCCCTGCCGTCTCCCCCAACTCTATATCTTGTTTTCTTTTTTGTTTTCTTTAATTCTTTCTAATTTCTAATTGCAAGGATTTCTAGATGCTGGTTTCCTTGGTCAGCTTTTGAACTTGTTAATGGTGCATTGAATTGCTGAATGTTCCTAGGTTCTTTTTCAGAAGCTGCCTTCAGAATGGAAGATTTTCAAGAGAGTCTGTCACCTTCCTCCTCTTTGTCACCTATCCCATCACCTTCCTCTTTATCTTTCTTCTCTTGTTCTTTGTATTCATCTAACCCGCATCCATTGTCAATTGATGCTGAACTATGGCTGATGGCTGAGCAGAGAACCCAGGAGATACTATGTGTTATTCAACCTGCTTTGGTTTCGGAGGAAAAGCGGAAAAGCATTATTGGTTACTTTCAGAGGCTAATCAAAGGTTACTATGGCATTGAGGTAAACTTTCCACCCTGGCCCCCCAAAAAAAGAGAACTTAATTTTTTTAGATATTTTCATCAGGAAAGTAAATGATCTCATCTCTAACTCTCTCTCTCTCTCTCTCTCTCTCTCTCTCTCTCTCTTCCTTTTGTAGTTTTCCCCGATATAGTTAAACTAGTTCTAGCAATCGTTGTTTCCTGCTTTATCGAGTGCCTCTTCAGGAGCGTGAGACATTGCAGTGGGAGGTTGTCACCACCCATTGGCCCCCACATTTTTTACTAGAACCATACAAAATGTTTGAATATATTAAGACTAATATGTAAAAATTACATATAGGAAAAATTCCGAAATTTTCCACGTTGCAGATAATAAACTAGCTCATGAAATTGGAACCTCTAGAGAAGATTAATCTTCATTATGATGTCGGTACTTGGGTGCTACAAGGATTATCTTTTGGTTTGAATGCTTAATATATTTCTATAAGTTGATAGATGACTAGAAGCCTATATTATCTATGTTTTGTTGATTGATATATGCTGTTTCCTTTATAATACTTAGCATGAGTAGTTACCTGTGTCTGGAAGCCTTTTTATGTGTAATCTTTGCGGGGTTCCTTTTATGCAGTGATCGCACATGTATACTTGTGAACATGGTATCTTAGTAAAGGCACCTCTTTGGTTGGGGTGGAGGCGACTTTTGGTAGATTGAGCTATGCCTTAGTGCATATATTTTTTTTTACTATACTGCACTATATTACTAATCTTTGCAGATACTTTATAGCACTTCTTTAAAAAAAAAAAAAAATTCCTTCATTGGAGAGGATCAAGTAGCAGTTCATTTCAGTGTGGATATAGGTTTATATCTTCATTTTGTAGTTCTTTTAGCTTCCCATATACCTTTTTCAGGTGTTCCCATTTGGCTCGGTGCCATTAAAAACCTTCCTTCCTGATGGAGATATTGATTTGACTGCTATTATTAGTCATCAAAATTTGGAGGAAATTTTGGCTAGATATATCTGCGGTATCTTAGAAGATGACCAGCAGGATTCTGAGTTCAATGTGCAGGATGTCCAATATATTCGTGCACAGGTTTAGTTCTTTCCTTATTGATCTTTTTCTATCTTTTTTAACTGATACTTTGCACTTCATTAAAAGTTATAGTTAACTTGCATTTTTACTTTGCATCTTTTATCGAATTTGCCACTTGTCATTTTTCTAGGCCATAAAACAGGTAAAAAACAACTAGGCTCTTAGTCTTATTAAATATCCAACCTAAAACTGATAGGTAATAGTTGGAGATGTCAAACTGCATATACATCGTAATAACCCCAAACTTAACCAATGTGGAATAACACAATGTAATAGGCATACTCTGGCAGCCAGCCACTTGGCACCAACTTCTAAGGTGGTATTATGCTCATAGAAATAGTCTCAGGTGCATTGATCTTTGTTTTTGTTCCTGTGCACTGAAATAGTCTTTACACACTAGTGGTCATACTTATTGCAACAAATAGAGCCAAAAATAGTCAGGTGCTCATTGCTGTTATTTTGGAATTTTATGGCAGGTTAAGGTAGTGAAATGCACTGTGAATAATATACCGGTGGACATCTCTTTCAATCAAATGGCAGGCCTGTCTGCACTGTGCTTTCTGGAGGAGGTATCGTCTAATCCTGTCCAAAGTTGAGATATTTAGAAAATATTTTCAAAACATGTACCCATCCCAAACATCTATACTGAGATAATCAGATAATCCAAATACATATAACAACTAGACACAGAAGAGAAGAAGTCAAAAATATAGTTCTAAATGGTACACTTTTTTTAGCACTACTAATGAGTAAAGGAATTAGATGATCTTCATTGGGTACATAGCTTTTTATTGTTCTTGTTTTCTGTATGACCATTGACCACCATCTAGCAGAACCGGACGTAGCTTTTTCTTTTCTATTATTTCATTCATTTCTGTATATTTTAACTCTGTTCTGGATATAAGAGAGTAATGTTCCTTTAGCAATTATATTTGTCTGTTTGTTTCAGCTTGTCTTATTTTCTTTCGGATTGCTTAGTTCAGCTATTTGGCATACTTTGCATTTAGTTTTAAATCCCCCATTTCACCCTTTCCCCTCACCGTTGCTTGATATTTCCCTCCTTTGCTGCAGCCTTGAGTAAACTCCCCCCCTCCCCTCCCCCTCTCTCACTCTCTCTCTTTCCATGCATTATTTCCTATAGTAATATTGGGGGTGACAACTTTGATGCACATGTGACTTCTTTGGAACTGTTTGTTTTCAGGTTGACAAACTTGTTGGGAAAGATCATCTCTTCAAACAAAGTATCATCTTGATAAAGGCCTGGTGCTTTTATGAGAGCCGAATTCTTGGTGCACATCATGGCTTGATTTCTGCATATGCATTAGAAACTCTAATCTTATATATCATTAATATCTTTCATTCATCATTATGCGGTCCACTAGCGGTGAGTAATTTTCCACTTAGCATTTCCCTGATCTTTCGCAGAAATTGGATAATGGGACCTTTTATATTCTGTTTGCAGGTGCTTTATAAGTTTTTGGAATACTATAGCACTTTTGATTGGGCAAATTACTGTGTCAGTATAACTGGTCCAGTTTCCATATCCTCACTTCCAGCAGTTGTGGGTGAGTAATACATTAGTCTCAGTTAATATAAATCTAATTTTTTCACTTATTTACTTATGACCAACATTTCTGTATTCTTTGCAGCTGAGACTCCGGAAAAAGATGGGGGTGAACTTCTGCTTAATCAGGACTTTTTGAGGCATTGCAGAGAAATGTTTTCCGTTCCAACACAATCTCCTGAGATTGGGGCCCATGTTTTTCCCATCAAGCATTTCAACATCATGGATCCTCTAAAAAAAAACAACAACCTAGGGCGAAGTGTAAGCAAAGGTATTTTGACTTGTTTTAAACGGTGCACTGGTTCTTTGATAGTTGTTCTGTATTTTGAACTTAGAGTCTCATTTTTCAAAATTTTCCAAGAATCTTTAGGAAATTGCAAATCTTTTCTTCCCATTTTATTAAAAATTTCACTCATTACTTGAGAGGGAGAGGGAGATCATACCACAAGCCAATAGATGGTCTAATACCAAGAAATGATAGCTAAATATAGTGATTAAAGGTTTCTTGATCTAATATTTTACTGCAATATCTGAACTGAAAGCCCAAGTTTAATTCTTTGATTTTATTAAAAGAATTTAAATATGCATGTATTGTCTCTTAGTTTAAATATTAAGTTCATCAAAATAATAAGCAAATGATCATCACCATGTGTCTTCCACTCTAGGTAATCTCCATCGAATAAGATGTGCTCTTTCCTATGGGGCCCGAAGGCTTGGGGAAATCCTCATGCTACCAGGTGAAAATATGGGTTTGGGACTTGAAAAGTTCTTTGTTACTACTTTGGATCGGAATGGAAGAGGGCAGAGGCCAGATGTACAAATTCCTGTACATCCCTTTGGCACTGGCAGATCTGAAGTGTCTGATCTGAGCGGAGACTATCAACATTACTATAATGATCTATTATATAGTCAATGGCTTCATAACTATGCCTTGCCAGTTCCTGCCCTCCCAAGCACTCTGTCATCATCTTCTCAGATACAAAAGAAGAGTGCGTGGGATGCCCTACGCCGGATTGTGAGGTGGAAACGGAACTTTTTTTACTGGAGGGGCACAAATGTATCTATTCCAAGACTGCCATTCTCTCATCCTTGTGCTCTCCAGTTACCACCTCCTACATATTGTATTGCCATGATGACAAAGTCAAGAGGAACAGGCACTTACATCCCTGAACCGGTATATTATTTACTTTCAAATTAATGACCTGAAATGAAACTAAGATGGTTGAACAATTTTTGCTAAAATGATAAATGTTTTATTCATGCAGACCCACCAGTCTTATAGAGAGAAGCAGTCATGGATGAGTACAAGAAATCCCGAGCCTTCTACTCCTGGCCTGCTGCAGAACTCACTGAAAAAAAATGATCTGATTGAAAATTCCCCGGAGGCAGTGCATGGTGGGAATGCTTGCTGTCTTGATTTTGATCTTTCCCCAGAACTATTCCCTCTTCTTCCAGGAAAGAAAAGAACCATGACAATCCATCAATCTAGTCAGCCTATGGTGAGGAGTTCACAGCATGAGAATTGCTCTCAACACTTACCAGCTATTAAATTTGGTATGTATGAGTGTTCATCCCCAATAGGATCACATTCACCACCACCTGAGCAGACAGAGTCCAGGTTATGCATGCCTACAATTGAAAAGCACAAGGAAAGTGAACTTTGCGAGTTTAATGAAGAAATGTAAAGCATGGTATATTCTGTGAAGACTTCTCAGAAAATTTGAGGTACTCTATGATCTTCATTTTCCCTTTGCTAACTGGGTACTGTAGGGCTCTTGTAAAACCTTTCCAACTGAAAGATAATAATGACTTCCCTTCTTTATTATCCTTGTGAATTTTCAAAGAGGCTGCAACTGCAAGTCGACTGAAGGAACAATCAACATAACCAAGCTTACATGCCACCATGAGAATATGAGATTGCCGCACCTGCAGAACCATATCTTGTAGACGCAGTTTTGCTCTTCTTTGCCGCTCTCCTTCCTGTAGATTAGAAGGATATAGCAAATGATGGTAGACTTCGTCGATATTTCACAATCTTTGAGAGATTTTTATCAATCAGTTAATAACTTTTTCCTTTTTCATCTACAATATAAATTGCTTGAATAGCAGTTTGGCTGGGTGCATGATACTGTATAACATGCGCTTTGGTCAGTCACTACATATCGTGGACTTGGAGCTCAGCTAGGCTGGCACAGAACTCTTCCATGGTAACAATCACACAGCACATTTGCAACACATAAACATGCAAAATGAACTCATGCATTTGCAAAGGCACGCCTAAACCTTGGGGGTCACACATGCACATGGCTGACGTTCTTATACATACTGAGCTCTCCAATGTGCACGTGCACGTGCACATTCATTTAATGCAGGTTTAGCGGCTTGTTGGGAACCGAATTTGGTAATTTGGGTAACATCGCTGCAGGAAATAAAAACATTTAACGACGTTTTCTTACTGATCATCACTGGTCAAGTAACCCGTTTTAGAGCATCTAAATCTATTGAACTTATTAGAGCGGATGATATCTCGTAGTGGTATATGGTATAATAATTCTTAAATCGATAGGAGATGATCAGATGAAAAAGAAACTAAAATTTAAAAACATGTCATTTTAATAATGTCTTAGCATTAATAATGCTTAATTAGAATTTATCAATAAGAACAAAGTAGCATTTATTTGTTCAAAGAAAGAAACTGAAGTATAGAAATAAATAGACTCGTGGAAAGATCAGGAGCCCGTATTGAAACGGCAATGACTTTGTTACAGAAGAGCTGATCAGTTGAGTTGATTGATTTTGACTTTTCCATTAGACTTGGGTCTACGTGACAATCAAGAGAGACCATTTAGGTGGAATGGTCGTAAGACTTAGCTACTCAGGAAATAAATGGCCTGTGATGCATTAATTAAGCTCTATTTCCCTGACCCAGTTGCAGACCTCTACATAACCCCATAACCTAATTATCTAAATGGAAAATTTCCATATTGACAATATCAGACTTTTAAATTATTCAAATTCGATAATATTGTAATATATAGTAAAACGGATCTATTCATAAGCCGAAATATTAATCAAATTCACAGTTTAATAATATTCTTAGTGTATATAATATAGAATAGATTTGTTTATCAGTTGGGTTATCAATACCGTTCACGGTTTGATAAATAGAAGTTAGAACTTAACCTAGTTGATAAGTTAAGCATATGTCATGGGGACTCATTCAAGAACTACTTTTTCTGCAAAAAATAATTCATGTTATACATTGTTGAGTTAATTTAAAGACATTTTTCTCTTAATTAAGATGCATGCATGATTCCGTTGATATAAATAAGTGGTAACAGTATATCTATTTTTATTGATGATATAGAATTAATAAAATACAAAACTCCTCAATTTTGAGACCCTATAATTCTGTAATCATTATATACATACATATTTGTATAAAAACTAACTAAAGTTCTCCAAAAACTGGGGGAAAAATATATCAAAAGTATAATTATGACTGACCAAAATTAGAAAGAAAAAAATGAATAACAAATTCATAGTGGAGGAGAGCATTGAACACCAAAAAGCTTTGATGCTTGCTGCTTTAGCTGCCTAGTTTTTGATTTGGTTGGTTCCTTTGCTAGGTCCGGACGGTGGCTTGGACGGTCCCTTCGGAAGCATGCTGAGGATCATGGGTCCATACTTTCCAGTGAGTCTTGGAGCAGACCTCGGAAACATCCCCACATGGGAGTTCTTGATCGGAACCATATGGTCGCATGGCAGAACTTGTGGCTTAGGATCTTGCTCCGATGTGTCGAAAACGTAGTAGTTGTTGTTGTTGTTGTTGTTGTTGCTGTTGTCGACGTCGGCGGGAAGAGCAAGGTTGAAGGTCGGCTCCGTAGCTGCCTGCAGGCCATTTGAGAGGCCCAACTCATCATTCAGAACCCTAGCTGCAGAGAAAGAATATTTAGATGTGAAGATGATGAATAAGAACAAAACAACCGCCGTCGTATAATTCATCCTCTGGGTTTTGTGGAAGGTAGCCATTAACGGTTCTGAGAGGGAGATTTGGGTATCAAATTGCGAGAGAGAGTTGATGGAAGATGAAGCTTGGATTGATGAGTTTTCCGGTTTGCTTGGTTTGTATATATACATGAAATGAGATGGTTGTGCTGAGTTAAGTTGACAAAGTCAGTTGGATTGTTTAGAGAAATTTACGCGCTGCTTCTACACGCTACATTGACTTAACAATATTCTTTAACTCAATTCTTTTACTTTAATTTTTTATTAACTCGAGATTAGGTTTGATTTTGAACATATAATCAACATTATTTTACTAATGAATAAAGAATCGTTTTTCGCAGGTGAGACTAAAGGGCATCTTTCATTTGATTAGTCGCCTCAAAGTGCAAACGTCGTTAAGAATATATTAAAAATCTTGGTGATTAATTTTCGTTCTATGGAATATTTAATTGAGTGAAAAACAGATAAAAAGAAATCTTCGAGAATTTAATTGATTGTAATCAAACATTAAATGATAATTTAGATATAGTTGGGAGACTTTGTTATATTTAAACCTCAACTTTATTAAAGAATATGCTATATTGGTATAAAATTAATTTACTAATTTGGAGTGATTTGGTAGAGTTTAATTATTGAAAAATAAAAAGAAAATGTGATTTGGTTAGTTTTAAAAGCATAGGTTTGCAAAAACATGAAGCATGCGTTGAATGGAAATTAATGGGGTGGAGAAAAACTAGTTCAAATTAATAGACTTAGACCCCTAATTTCGGAGAAAGGGTAGCTTTGGACTTGGACTTGCAACGCAAGAAATCATGTCGACTGTACTTGGGGAATGTAACATGCCAATTGCCACCGCCAGCTTTGGTCCACAATTGGACTGACTTCTCTCCCACGCTGCCCAAGCAGTTGAATTAATTCACCGACACTACTACTGGGCTTCACCTTGTACTTTTACAGTTGACTCAACTCGACTGGACCAGGTTGGTCCTTGAAGTAAAGCCTGTGTAGGCAATGCCAATTTCAGGTCCAACAAACACCACGATACAGTTACTTCCAAAGTTCAAACCCAATATGCATACAAATTTAGGGTAAGTAGGTAAATTTAGTAATTTATATTTGTGTAATGTAAAATATAAAAATTTTATGTCTAAAGTTTATGTTGACATGCTGAGTACTTTTTGTTTTAATTTTTGTTATATTTGTATATATTTTTACTAAAATTTAGCCTTGTCATTTACATATTTTTCAGTTAAATTATTTTTATATCGTATTAATGGATTGTATTTAAAATTGTCAAGTTTAAAAGTAAGTATGAGAACTAAGTCAATAATAATTAACAAATGTTTGATACATATATCATATGAATTTCAAATGACTCAATCTGAATGCATAAAAAATTAGTTAGGGTAAGTAAATGCCAAGGAAAATGAAGTGAGAGGAAGATCATTCATATTCAGTTATTCATGAATTCGTCACCAGCAGACCAACACCAACACCAATACCAACCTTATTAAATATTAATGTACAAAAAAAAACCCTTATTAAATATTAGGCATAGGCATAGCCAATTAAGAATGCATGATTGAGGTAGATGGGGACCAAACTAAAACCGCCTAAAGGCGAAAGCAAGCTTCTTCAAATCCCCATGCCATGCATGAAGGAATTAAGCAACCCGATTTCAGAAACCAGGCTTGTTTTTTATTATATATAACATGAAACACCCCACCTCTTGCCTCTTGCCTTGGCAGCATCTTTAAATTTTATTTTCTCCAATCACTTCTACTTGTTTATTTATTGCTCTAAATTTTAGGTTCATATATATAACATTAATTCTCCAAATGAAGTATATATAACATTTCCCAGAAAAAATGTTCTATCAAACTTAATTCATATTTATAATTAATTCAATTGAAAAGATTTACATTTTTTAGGTACCTGTTTAATTTTCTATTAAGGAAACTACTCATGATATTGTATGTTATTATTACTTAGCATATACATATATATATGAAACGTAAGAATCGAATATGGTATTGTGGCTCACCAAATCAAATTATAGTCAAGATTCACATTATTCCTTAAGGAGTTTTCCTGCATATGCATTAATCGTAATGCATTATATTATTTTTTCTTAACTGTATTTATATATTAAAGCTATTTTCACAAGCATTTAGTTGGGATTCGGATAATTAATTAATTCATTAGATGATGGGGTCATGACGTTAGTCATTCTTCATCTTCCTTTTTTGATTTTTTGTTAGACTTTTTGTTCAAATGCTCAATAGGAAGTCTTCACCTACCATATGTTCTTTCGGTATAAAAAAGTTTAAAAAAGAAATGTATGTGTTGAAATTTAATTTGAATTCTAGATTTATAAAATAATTATCTTTTAATAAAAAAAGTGCATATATCAATTGGACAAAATCTCGGATTCTATCATATTGGATATAAACATGCCAATGCCAATGCCATGGTCACAAAGTCCTAATCAAATTTCATTATTATGTCGGCTTGTGAGTCAAACACCACTATTAGTAGCTCTAATTTGCTGCATTAAAGCTCACAATAGTCCCTAATGACTGGATAATCTTAATTAAAGCATTCCCATTTGCATGACTTCAACGTACTCTATTCAATTCATTAACTACATTTATAATTCTGGAGAATCTCTACACTTTTTTTCTTCCTTCTTCTTCCTGTTGGCATGGAAATCTATATGGTAGTATGTTATAAAATCAGAGCAAATTTAAAAAGTTTCAGGAAACAAACAACAAATAACATTATTATTATTATTATTATTATTATTATTATTATTATTATTATTATTATTTGATCAGTACTGTTTCTTCTACCGCGTTACCGAAAGTGCAGAAGATTTGGATTTGCAAATCTATGGGAGGCAAAACCATCTTTAGCCTTTAGGGGGAGAAGAATATTAAGAAAAGCTAGCAAAAGTCATGGTAGAAAGAAAGGGAGAATATATGTAAATTGTGAGGAGACAAATGCATATGATAATGGTGGCTGACCCCAGTCCCCATTAGGCAGTAGCCTTTTACTTTTCTGATTATATTACATGAACATGATTCATGCTGCTGCTTTCTCTCATCTTATCCTCTATAGATACCTAGCACAGCCACATTTCCGAGTTTTTCTTTTTTAAATGGGCATGCAAAGTTATGGAGTTATTATATGCATAAATACATACATGCATACATACATGGAGTTATTATATACATAAATACATACATACATGCATACATACTAATAATGTCATTGCTACCTACTTTCCTGAAAACTTTTTTCCCATATTTAATGTCTTTTTAGTTACAAATTACTGTAAAAATTTTGATAGATTTCTTAATAAAGGAGTATTGCCAAATGCCAATTCTTAGTTAAAATCAGAACAGGTTTAGTTAGGCATCCAATTGCCATTTAGAATGCAGCAAGCATATTCATGCAAGTGGTAAGCTTTTGGTTTATATCTTTTAATGAGAACCTTCCCTGTGCTTTTTATAAAAAAGGGTGCTTCAGTATATCGGTCTGTCCAAGTATGATTGTTGCTGTTGTTCACTACAAGGGGCCAGCTGTATAATAATAAGCTTGCCAAATCAAGTGCCTTAGCTTTGATCATTTAAATCACTCTCTCTCTCCTAAGTATTAATTTATTTATATATATATATATATATATATATATATATATATATATATATATATCAGCTAATTAATAAAAAAGAGGTTTTGCATCCACTTGAATGCCTTGATGGAATACAACCGAAGCACTACCATAATAAAGAGACATAAGAGAAAGAGACTTTGATTGGTTTTGGTCACGCCACGGCAGTTTCATCCCATTTTGTCCATTGCCATGGCCTTAATTATCAAATGAAAATCATCTTTTTCCCAAGAAATATATATGTTAAGTGGTGTTAGGGTTTTTTATGTTTTTATAATCAACTTGGGTTTCTCCATCTATTATTATTAATTGATTTAATGTCGATAATGTTTTAACATAATATCACAGTCCAAATCTGTCGAGTTCTTTTCATCTTTTATCTCTTTTGACACTACAAGAAAATTAACTTTCATCGACGGAAATTTAGCTACGGAATTTTTCCGTCATTGAAAAATGGGATTAGTGACAGATTAGTGACAGAATTTATGCTGAAATTAGCGACGGAATTAGCGACGAAAATCTGTCACTAATTAGAGACGGAATACTTTCTGTTGCTAATTCTGTCGCTAATTATGGCAGGGAGGTAGTGTACTATGGCACCAAATATTACTGACGGAATTAGTGATAGAAATTTCTGTCGCTATATCCAAATCTAGTCACAAGATTTAGAGACGGAATTTTTCCGTCGCTAAAGCTTATTAGCGACGGAATTAGTGACGGAAAAATTCCGTCGCTAAATATGCATTAATATATCTAAGAATACATCCATGAAATTAGCGACGGAATTTTTCCATTTATAATTCCGTCGCTAATGAGCTTTAGCGACGGAAAAATTCTGTCACTAATTTTTTACACATATTTTTCCTTGTGCACGTGAAAAACCTTTGTAACATTAGCGACGGAAAAATTCTGTCGCTAATTTTTATACATATCTCCATTAATTGCGTGAAAAACTTTTGTGAAATTAGTGACGGAATTTTTCCGTCGCTAATTTTACAAAAGTTTTTTCCAGTTAACCGTGAAAAACCTTTATGGAATTAGTGACAGAATTTTTTTCGTCGCTAAGTCCGTCGCTAATGATCTTTATCGACGGAATTAGCGACAGAAAAATTCCGTTGCTAATTTTTATGCATATTTTTCAGTTAAACGTGAAAAACTTTTATGAAATTAGCGACGGAAAAAATTCCGTCGCTAATTTTTAGACATATCCTCGTTGACAATGTGAAAATACTTGATGAATTTGGCGACGGAATTTTTTCCATCGCTAATTCCGTCGCTAATGAGCTTTAGCGACGAAAAAAATCAGTCGCTGATGCCTTAAATTGGAAAAAATAAAATAAAATAATAAATAAATTACTTCATTAAGCATCAGCGACGAATTTTTTCCGTCGCTGATGCTTTTCAGCGACAAAAAATTTTGTTGTTGATTGTTTTCAGCAACGGAAAATTCCGTCACTAATTATTTAATATGAAAATTAAAAATTGAAATTAGCAACGGAAATTTCCGTCTCTAATTCCGTCGCTAATTCCAATTTTTTGAATTTTTCCTGCTTGAGCTGTAGCAGGAAATATTTTGACATAGTATTAGCGACGGAATTTCCGTCGCTAATCCGTCAGTAATTCCGTCTGTAATTCCTCTGTATGCGTGCCAAAAACTGTATATATTCTCCTATTCTCTATTTTCTCTCCTCTTCACTCCTCCCTATCTTCTTCTTTGTCCATCTTTTCGTTTTTTTCTTAGTTTTTCTTCTTTATCCCTCTTTCCTTTTATTTTTTTTCCTCTTTTTTTTTGTAAATTTACTCTATTTTTCTTTTATATTTATGTTGTTAATTTTTTTATATGATAAACTTTAATACTTATATTTTTGCTTTTTGTTTTTTACTTACAGATGATGATGATGATATGGTGAGGTGCTGGTGGTAGTGGTGATAATGATGTTGAAGATAATGTATTTTTGTTTTTTTTAGTTAATTTATTTTAAGATAATGTTTATGGATTTAAGTATAAATATTAGGTTTATTTTAAATGTTTCTCTCTCTCTCTCTATATATATATATATAAATAATTAATTTCAGAACATTTTTTTGACTAAATTCATAGAAATTAGCAACAAAATCTGTCAAAAAGGGAAAAAATTCATCAAATTAGCGACGGAATTCATAACATTAGCGACGAAATTTCCGTTGCTGATGCTCTTTAATGACAGAATATTTATTGAATTAACAAAAATAACAAACTATCAGCGATGGAATTAGCGACGAAAATTCCGTCGCTGATTCCTTTTAACGACGGATATTTTTATAAAATAAAATAATAATAAAACTATCAGCGACGGAAATTTCCGTCGCTGATGCCTTTTAGAGACGGATTTTCATGTAAATTAAAAGACGAAATTATGTTTTTAGCGACGGAATTTTCCGTCACTAATGACATAAAATCCATCGCTGATGTAAAAAAATTCCGTTACTAATTAGCGACAGAATTACTGACGGAAATGAAGTTTTAGCGACGGAGTAAGCATTAGCGACATCGATTTTTCCAATAGAAAAATTTCCATCGGTAATCCGTCGCTAAAGACCATCAGCGACGGAATTTAACTATCAGCGACGGAATTTTCTGTCACTGATTCCGTCACTGAAGGTTCATTTTTTTGTAGTGTGAGTTTATCCGAATAGTAAGGTACTTGATCAACAAGTGAGAGGGGTGTTAAGTAATGTTATCTTACATCTATTAAGTTTTATACGTTTAGATTGAATGGTTAATGTGACATCCTCGTCACTACACATTCACTTATAACTTTTTCCTTCTTCATATAACTTGATTAGACCCGTCTATCAATGTTATTCCTTCTTCTTCTTAAGCTTGATATTTAATAGTTCATCATAAGGATGTTAATTTCAATTAAAACATAAAAATGATATATATACATATCATTCCTTACCACAGGATCTTACACATCTTACAAAACCTAAATTCCTCGACATCTTATAAACATTACTGTACTGTAGCACTATCTGATTTACATGATTACATTAGTATACCTTCAAAAAGTCTAGGAAGTGTGCCTCGAAGGAATACAGATCCAATGGGCTCTTTTATCTAGAGCGAAGGATCACTTCAAGTAGTCTGAAAAATAGTTGTAAAGGAGTGAATTTACGCTCAGTAAGAAATATATGTAAAAGAGCGTACTATGCCTCTATATGCAGTTTTCCTGCTTGGTTCTATAATGTCATGTAAAACCATTATAAAGCATATATCATATACTTCTTCAAAACATCATATACAAGTGAAACCAAGCAATTGTAAATGCTTTTGATTTTTTCAAATACTTTTGATTTCCTTATTTCCTTGAAATCGCATATACATACATCATATGCTTTCAAGTAATTCCCGTACTTCAAATACTTTTAAATAATAGAAAGACTATTTGCATTTTAACAGAATTATGCACTGAATAAACAGGTGGCGTACCCCCGTAGGAGCCGAGAATCCTCCCCTAGCCAATTATATAACAGAGACAATTTGGCCAAATGTCGGTGGCCACGATGAACATTAGTCAGGTGACATCTGTGGCATTGAGGGTCGGACTAGGGCTCCTCAACCATGTACATATACAGAAGTGCATAATCATTAAGTACTTCATAGTCTCAAAACATTTGTCATATAGCTTTAAACATTTTTTTCAAAGGGGCAGTCCACTAACTTCATAGGGCAATCGGCTACTTTTACATATTTGTTTTATCGAAATTATTTTCTTTTAAAAATTTCGATATTTTGAAATTCTAAAAACACATGGGGCAGTTGACTGGTCCATATAGCGATCGACTGGTTTTGAAACAGAATGCTTTCTAGAAAAAGGCAGTCGACTGGTCATATAGCAGTCGATTGGTTTCCCAAACAGAATGCTTTTGAAAACAGGGCAGTTGACTGGTCATATAGCAGTTGGCTGGTTTCTCAAACAGAATGCTTTTCAGGTAAATAACAGTCGACTGGTCCATATAGCAGTCGACTAGTTTAAAACAGAATACTTTTTGAAAAATAGCAGTCGACTGACTTATATAATAGTTGACTAGTTTGAGTCAGTTTTTGGAAATCTACGCTTTGGTTGTCTCTAGGCAATCAGCTGCTCCTAGCATTTTGGTAACTAGGAGTAAAACCCTAAATTTAGCCTTCCTACACAAAACCAACTTGTACTTCTCTCCAAAACACTTAAAAACATGCGGACATAGTCACTCTACGTCCGTTACATAAATTCCTTACCTCAATTATACCAAAACACGTAATCGTTTAATTGCACCAATTCCTTTCCTTCACTTCTTCAAAGCTGTAAACACCATAATGATTCAAACTTTAACTTTCTTTCATTTTAATACCATAAACATACTATACTAACATCACATAACTCCAAATCATGGATAGAATTGAAAGAATTAACTTCTATCCTTATCTTTGTCAATAGCCAAATTTGACAGAAATTTGATTTCCTCAATCCCTTGGATTCAGCATTTCATATTAAAGGTATGGCTTGAGCTAGTGACAAGGATCGTTTTTCGTTACAAGGCTTTATCTCATTTAATGCTTCCCCATCTCTTTATCATGTTAGCCATTAATACCTTGACCATTTAATATTTGACCATTAATTCCTCTTCCATTCATTTATATGCCACATATATCATTTAATTACATTAAAATTCTAACATTTATTCTTTTCTCATACTCTAATATTTTTACAATATCAATTTAATTCCTTGACTATTTGACATTCAATTTTCTTATTTCTTCTATGTCCCATACATCATTCATACATCAAAATTTCATATTTACTTACATCATTTCAGCTTGTAATACTTTACAAATATGGGAAATTATAGGAAATTGGGGTTTTGACAATTAATATATATATATGAGAAACATGGGAAGCAATCTGTTGAGCTCTTTTGAAAATACATATGTTTTTATAGGCAGACAATATCAAGACGTTGCCTTTTCTCATGTAATGCATTTGTCAACAGTGAGCTGAACTCGGTGCAGATCAGTTGATGGATTTGCTATGGTCAAAGACAGCAAGTCCTCATTATATTAACATCTGTAATCTTCTTCAAATAAATCAAAAACTTTGATTTCTCAATGCCAAAGAAATAAAAAAAAAAGTGATCAATTTACCATCCTTTTTCAATTCCATATGGCCCTACTTTTTATGAATCTAATAATACTATTTTATCCCATTATAATCATGATGCCACCAAGCAAGTGCCCTTATAAATTATTTAGATGGGTGTATCTTAACTTTCTTCAAGACTTGTTCTCCTTAATGCAGAAGTGGTCAGTTGGTGAAATGGCAAAGAGGAAGCTGATGAAGCCCAGTTTTCTGCTACTGCTTCTATTTTCCATTATGTTTCAATGGCAGGTGGCTACCTGCAGCAAGTTTGGCTGGGGTTGTGATCCTACGTGCCAGATAGAATTAACAAGAACAAGAAAGCTTTTGGTCAACATGCAAGATTATGTTCCAAGCTCAGGTGACTATGATTATAATGATTTCTACAGAAGGCAAGGTGATGTTCCAAGCCCAGGAATTGGTCACTGAAGAGATGATTTGAGTTAGAGTGCCATCTCTCTAGTTGGTTGTTGTTGTTTTGTCTTTCAGTCTTCTTAAAATGATTTTGTTTTTCTTCCCCATATTTTCATTTCTAAGTCATCTCATCTATATATATGTTGCTTGTTTATATATGAAATATATACTTCTGTGTTTTTTTTTTTTTTATTTTTATTTTTATCATGTGTCAATATAGCCAACATAAAATGATACACTTATGTATTAATACCATTGTAGTTGAATGATTTATGGTGAATACATTTATGTAATTTGGTTTGGGGTAAATGAGTGGAATAATATAAAGATTGCTATGACAGTGGCTTTACTTGTACTTCTGATGGGAAGTGATGTGGTTTTGAAAACAGATAGCACAATGATTTTGACACTCTGATTAAGTAACAACTCAAGAGTCAGGAGTCAAGGCAAGGTTACCAAGTCCTTTTCCCCGGTTTTGCATGACGGGTTTGGGCAGCCAAGCCAAGGATTGTTTGTTTCAATGGTCCAATATTTTTCATTGAGAAGTCATCATCATGGTTTGTAATTAATTCTACTCTTATATTGCTTTCAGACAAAGGAATGGTTTCTGCAAATGAATCCCCATGTCCCAAACAAAGCTAGCTCAGCAATTTTCCATTACAAGCCACACAAAGAGAGAATATATAACTATCTTGAAACAATTTCCAACTTGATATGGATTCCTGGCCAGATTAGCAGTTAGCAGAATAACTTGGTGAGCAGAATAACTTGGTGATCAAGTTTAGTTAGCTTGGTTTATTATATCATGGCATCTCTCTCTAGTCTCTATTTAGATTATGAACCGTTCCCCAAATCTATTAACTAGCATTTAAATATCTTAGAATATATATATAGCAATTTTCTTTTTGTTTGTTTTAGTATTGCAAAGTTAAAGGTTTATGAAAATTAGTACCGTAAAATTTGGCTTAATAGTTATTACTTCATTTTCAGAAGATGAAATCCAATTTTATCATTTATGAGTTAACTTTCTTTTCTTTGGGACAGTAGGCAAAAGTTAGGTAAAAGTTAACTCCAACTATGTATACAGTCAGTCAACTAATAGAGGCTGGAGAGTAGGCAGATCATGGCTTGGGAACATGACTGAGCAGAAAACAATGCGGAAAGCTATTCTCAAGAGATTGTGAGATTTTTTGGAAAGAACCACCACATCTCAACTCCCTACGTCTTGCTACTAAAAGAAAATTTTCATTAAACCATGAAGCTAGTTCTATATGCTCATGCATGGGGAAGGCAACTTCCCGTTAAGAAGTTTGGGCTTGATGCTTAGCCTGCTCAAAGCTGGACTATGTTTTAAACTTGGGCTTCAAGTTTTGATTTGATCATGCAATTTGGACAGCCCAAAACTCTTCAAGATTAGGAAAAAAGGAAAGAAGGTAGGAGGAATACCAAAATGGAAACAATAAACCTCATTTTTTTTCTTTGGTTCATACGAGGAACAAGAAAAATGGGATTCGAACTTTAGACTTAGTTTTTTCTAAAAAAAAAAGGTGACAAACGTTAGACTGAGCCTCCGTTTTTTTTTGTTATAATTGAGCATTTGTCCAAAGTCCCACGCCAACATGTCCAGGCTGCTTGATGTTGCCTGTCAAGTCAGGGTCAGGGTTATTGCTAGCTCCAATCTTCAGTTGACAGTTAACCTACACCCTAGCACATTTAAAGGATTTTGCCATGTAGCAAAATTGAAATTCTTGACTTGTAACTGATCCAAGGAAAGTTACTTCATAAAACCAAGTTGCATTGCTTGTAGAGGAAGGTTGATTTTGTTGGCATATATACTCGTACTAAACATATGGGCCATGACAATTATCAATACCAATTATTGTTCTAGAGAAATCTAGAGAGTAATAATTTTGACATGGTTTCTTTTTGAAGCTGGACAGTTAAAACTGTTTAAGTTTATTTGGGGATAGTGAAAAGTGAACGCTTCTGCAAATTTGAACAGATTTGCATATAAGCATTTTTGTCATATTTTTCTCCATTAATGATGGCTTTCTTCTCCCAGATTTGTTGAATTGAGGCTACTGCATTCGACTCAACAATGACCCAATTATACCAATATTTGTATTGGAAGCTTCAACATTATGTTAGAGCAAGATGCCATGCTGAGCATATTGTCTTCAGTATTGCATTTTATCCAATGACTCGTGTTTATCTTATTATGGTAACTCATTCCAAGTTTTCTCAATTTATTTTGGGAGTTGGTATGATGGATTCTCCATTGATTACTAGCTACGTTATTAGTTTGAGTTGAAATATTCTTCAAAGAGTCCAGCCATAAATTTCATTTTATCAGAAAAATGGAAAAACTTAAGCCCAATGTTAATGCCTTAATTTGGTATAAGATTGTTTTTATTACCTTGATTTCAGAAAAGGATTTCCATTGGCAAACTGAAAAATGAGGTAATTTGAAACTGAGTGAAAACCATACTTCACCTACCAATGATCAATTATTTTGAACTGAATTTTGTCAAAACTTGATGCACAATTTGGAATTGGGCACCACCTATAGCTTTTAACTTTCGTGTCTAGTCTAACCTACCCAAGAGCCAAAGATTTCCTACTGGCAAAGGTAAAGCTTCTCTCACCAGCATTCACTTTCTCAACCCACTATAAATGGCGGCTAAGTTGTTGCTTTCCACTTGTGAATGTGACTTCAAACCCTCAGAATTAATTTTTGTGGGCATAAATCATTCTAAAATGCATCAAACTCTACTGTGACAGCAGCGAGTTAGACAGCCTCGGTATATGGGAAAAAATAACAGTTTGTTAATCACATTATCTAATGTAATTGTGAATTTATTTCTTTTACTTGATTTTTCTGCTAAAAAAATCTATTAATGCTAGAAATTGATATTAGTGTCAAGTTTGCTCTAAAACTGAAGGTTTAATGCTCTAGAACTGGGGCCTGGATATGGTTTTTATCCAAGGATTAAAGAAGAAAAAAAAACATTCCTGTCATGCAGTACAGATGAGATGCTGCTCTTTGTACTCAAGGAGTTTAGATTTGAAATGAACATGAAATGGAAAAGACCAATGTCCAAAGGCAGTATTTGTTAAGTGCCAATATTCCCGCTCATGTGAATTTCGATGTACTTTTTTTTTTTGAAAAAGATGTACTATTTTTTTTTAATATAGAAAGCATGCTCCTTTACCAATCCATTTTCACAGAATCAAATATTTCCATAGCTTCCCCACGTTCTCTAATCTCTTCTCATTTCCTTAAGTTTTTTTATATTATGTTTTATATTGTTTTACTGAACAACATTCGCCATTGTCGGTTGGTACACAACTTTAACAGCTTCTGGTCTGCTCATTTAACCTTCAATTCCATCCAAAACAGCCACTCCTTGCTGTTTTCAATCCTAAAACATCACTTCCTTTCTTAAAAATCAAATCCCTTCACATGCTTGTAGTTGTAGACCTTTCATAAATATCAGCTGCTATAATGAAAGTTCCAAGCTTTTCTAGAGACTCTAGAGCTAAATGCAACAGGGTTCCTTTTGGTGGCCATTGATTTGCAGAAGAAAAGAAGATAGACTCAGGTAATTTTCTGTATCTAGTTATTACTTGTTTAATAAAAGGTTTCAAGGGGATGGTTCTTTCAGCAAAGTTTGGATTTTTATTTTGTTCAGTGCTGGATTAATGGAGTTCTTCTTTCTATCATCTTTAGGGAAGAGGTGGGGGGGGGGGGGGGGGGGGGGGGGGGGGGGGGGGGGGGGGGGGGGGGGGGGGGGGGGGGGGGGGGGGGGGGGGGGGGGGGGGGGGGGGGGGGGGGGGGGGGGGGGGGGGGGGGGGGGGGGGGGGGGGGGGGGGGGGGGGGGGTGGGGGGGGGGGGGGGGGGGGGGGGGTGCTACAGCTGTTTCCAGAAATGAAGTTTAATACTGAAAAAATAGGGGGTCAGCATGATGCAATCAAAAGGCTGTTTTACCTAAAATGTTGATATACACGAAGTGGGTCTGCAAAAGGGGAGTCCCACTACTGAACAAAAAAAAAGGGCGGGAGAGTCCCACTTAGGTGTATCAAAACAGAAACAAGAAAAAAAGCTGAGCAGTGATGACTTTGATTTTGTAAAGAAAAAGGGTTAGGAAAGGCTAGAGAGTTAGTGCAATTGGATGGTCTCATGGGGCTGCTCTGAATGACACGGGCTGCCATCATAGACATACAGTCCTTATTTGCAACTTACTGCTCCATTTCTTTTTTGGTTTCAACTTACTGCTCCATTTCTGAAATAGTCTAATGGGGAAGGCAAATTGGTCTTGGTTGATTTGTATCATTTGCTGTTGAGTTAATACTTAACACCAACCCCCATTAATTTAAAGACAATAATATTAAGAGCAACCTTCCTTTTTAATTGGCAAAAACAAAAACAAAAAGAATAACAGTTTCTCACCTTTATCAAGCAAAAGAAACTGAAAGGTTTGCTTAAGTTAGGTAGGCGTTTGAGAGAGAGAAAGTTGTGGACTCGACTCTTGTGGGGTATAGTAATACATTGCAATATTGATAAGCTGATGGAAAACTGGTCCTTCAAATCAGCTTTATCTCTGGGAGCATTTGTTTGGTTGTTGCCTTGTTGGTGTGCATGTGATATAGTAAATTTAACTGTCGTTGCATCACGTGATTCTGCTTTCTCGTTGCCATCGATCAAGATTCTCCTACTTTGTTCTCTTTCTCCTGTTCCGGTAGAAAACACTGGTTGGAAACTCTTTTGCATTTGCGTGTTATGCATGTTTTATTTGTTACAGTTATATTGGTTTTCCCTGTTTGTTTTTATCTTTTCCTTCTTTGTTCTTTATGGGTTAATACCGTCATAGGGTTCAAAGCTTTGATTTTGGATTGAAAACTAAGAAACAGTGAAGTATCAATTTCTTCCACTTTTCATTAAACAGAAAAAAGAAATGAGAAAAAAGGAAAGAGAAAATATATTTTTTATGTAAAAGAAATGCAAAGGAAATAAATGAGGGCCCTTGTGCATTTAAGGATTCTGTCTGTATGATTCTACTGTAGGTGAGCTTCAATCCCTTTTAAGGTTCCATATAATTTCTAGGAATTGGAATCTGGGGTGTCACTTGGCTCCATGTTCTCTTTCTTTTTGTGAGATTTCAAAAGATGTGCATGGTGCTCTAAGAGTTTGGTGGGGGATGTTTACAGGGGTATGGAAGCTATGTCGGTGAATCTGACATGCATTTTATCTCCTCTATTTGCGGGTGTGTAAAGTAGGATATGCGTGGATATCCTTGGAAATTTCATCTTCGGTTTCTTTTTTTTTTTAATTTCAAATTCATCCACTTTAATTTTGGCATATTGTTTCAGTGTTAATCTGCAGCTAATTGTGCTCACTTGCAAGAAATTCAGGCTGAATATTGAGGCATAATTATCATGGATCTTGAGAATGGGAAGTACTTAGATACTTCAAAGGTTTGTATTTAAATCTTAACCCAATTGCAGGGATTTATATTTTCAAAATGCATGTATCCATTAAGCGTTCCAAGTTATCTTTCATTTTTTTTTCTGAATAGATAGACTTGGATATGTTTGAAGGATTTATGCAGTTAGCAATTGAATTACACGGTATGGATTCAGTAACTTAGCTGACTTCAAGGAGAGTTGCTTACTCTGGAAATTTGTTGCAGAAGGATTCTTGGAAAACCGCATTGCTTTTAGCATACCAAAGCCTTGGTGTAGTTTATGGGGACTTGAGTACTTCCCCTCTTTATGTCTACAAGAGCACATTTGCTGAAGACATTCGACATTCAGATACAAATGAAGAGATTTATGGTGTTCTTTCCTTTGTCTTCTGGACTCTTACTTTAGTCCCCTTGTTCAAGTATGTGTTTGTGGTTCTTCGAGCTGATGACAATGGACAGGGTAAGCATTTTAACAATTGTGTTGTCCATGTCATTTAGCCATTAAATCAAAACCTTTTATTCATGATTTTGATTTTTGCAGGAGGTACTTTTGCATTGTATTCTCTGATATGCCGACATGCAAAAGTTAGTCTTCTGCCCAACAGACAGGTAGCTGATGAAGCACTTTCTACATATAAACTTGAGCACCCTCCAGAGAAAAAGAGCGGCTCAAGAGTAAAAATGTACCTTGAGAAGCATAAGGTCTTGCACACTGCTTTATTAATCTTGGTTCTCCTTGGTACTTGTATGGTAATTGGAGATGGAGTTCTCACTCCAGCAATATCTGGTAAACCTCTTAGCAGTCAGTTGCTTAAATTTGCAACTGATTTTTCTCAGTCACCAATTAAATAATATATTCTTGTAAATGTAGTTTTCTCTGCTGTGTCTGGCCTCGAGTTATCCATGTCCAAGGAACATCACCAGTGTAAGCTCCTCAGATTGCTATTTTAGATCTTGTTCTCATATTTAAATCTTATTGAACTCTAATGTTATCTTGTTCTCATAGTTAATTCCAGTCTTTGCTCTAATTTGAAATTCATGCCTCATTTGCAGATGCGGTTATTCCAATAACTTGTTTCATTTTGGTATGCCTTTTTGCACTTCAACACTATGGTACACATCGAGTTGGATTTTTGTTCGCTCCAATTGTGTTAGCATGGCTACTATGTATCAGTGCTCTTGGCTTATATAATATAATCCACTGGAACCCTCATGTCTATCAAGCTCTTTCTCCATATTACATGTTCAAGTTCTTGAAGAAGACAAGGAAAGGTGGATGGATGTCTTTGGGAGGCATACTGCTCTGCATAACTGGTGAGTTTGGAACATACGTACGCAGGGTAAATTTTTCATGTTGCATTTCGTCTTTTGTCCACCTCACCGATGATAGGTTCAATGTAATCTCCTTGCTCAAAATAATCTGTGCCTGGACATAAGTTGATTTTTGCACGTGTTTAAGATTGGTTCACGATCAGGATAAGATCTTTATCGGACAATTTTAGAACAAGTAATTTGGCAAAGTGGAGCAGCCTAGAGTTAACCTCCTAGTGAATTTTCATATCCTTGGTAACGCGATCTGGCTAGGTTGTAACATTCAATAGTTTTACTTACATAATACTCAAGGCAGGATATACTTTCCTATCATTTTGATCTGAAAATTTCGCATGATCTAATCTGCAAGGCCTGTTATACTAGCCACAATTACTTTGGATAGCAAGAATTTTGGACGGTATCCATTTATTTTTTAGTCTTCAAGCCAAGTCATTGATAGACTATCTGAAAGTCTTTTGTTGAAACTATATTATATATGGATAACTAATACTATAAGCTGACGTATGGTTCATTGTGACAACTGACAACCAACAAATCCCAATACTATGCTTGATTATCCATGCAGGCTCGGAGGCAATGTTCGCTGATCTTGGTCACTTCTCTTATGCTGCAATTCAGGTAACTCTAATATTAATCCTCTTTTAAGTTTTGATTGATAGTAATGTCTTACCTATTCATGTTAGTTCAAGGCTCTAAACTGAAATTTAACCTTTGTCTTGCCGCAGACTGCTTTTACATTTCTGGTTTATCCAGCCCTTATATTGGCATATATGGGCCAAGCTGCTTACTTGTCTCAACATCATCATAAGAGTAACCAGATCAGTTTCTATGTCTCAGTTCCAGGTATACCTCATCATCTGTTTCCAAAACCTAGAAAAAATGGTAGGAAGCTGACTGATGAAATAGGCCATTTAAATTTCAAGTCTGAGCATCCAAACCCCCAACCTATCCCTTTTCCCAGAAAGCTAAGAAAAAGTTTGAAAGATAAAACAGTGGTTTGATAGTATAACACCAGTTAATGTGTCATTTCTACACAGCTTAAAAGGGATTGCAATATCATTCTGTTGCTTACATATCTGAATTCATGGTTGTAGACAAATAAAGTTGATTGTTAAATGATTTTGTGTACAGAAAGTGTGAGATGGCCTGTGCTAATTGTAGCAATTCTTGCTTCTGTTGTGGGAAGCCAAGCAATCATTAGTGGAACATTCTCAATCATCAATCAGAGCCAATCACTTGGTTGTTTTCCAAGAGTCAAGGTTATTCACACCTCCGACAAGATACATGGCCAGATTTATATCCCTGAAATCAATTGGGTGCTCATGATCCTCTGCATCGCCGTGACAATTGGATTTAGAGACACAAAACACATGGGAAATGCATCAGGTAAGGTTAAACTTCATTCATCCAAGATAATGATTTCCTAACATATAATTAAAACCATTTCCTTCATAACATGAAGTCCATGAAGATTATTCAATTGGCCTGTACCTCTTAATCAAACTTCATCAGAAAATGGTTCGAGGAAGATCTTTTTGTAATAGAAGAAACAGAGAAGTTTGATGCATTACAATTTTATTCTTTTTTTGTTTCAGGATTGGCAGTGATGACTGTGATGTTGGTGACGACGTGCCTTACTTCCCTTGTTATTATCCTCTGTTGGCACAAACCCCCTATTGTAGCTCTTTCCTTTCTTCTTTTCTTCGGCTCTATTGAGTTGCTTTACTTTTCAGCTTCACTCACCAAGTTCACAGAAGGTGCTTGGCTCCCTATTCTCTTGGCCCTTTTCCTCATGACAATCATGTTTGTATGGCATTATGCCACCATCAAGAAATATGAATTTGATCTCCACAATAAGGTATCACTAGAATGGCTATTAGCCTTGGGTCCAAGCTTAGGAATTGCTCGAGTACCGGGTATTGGCTTAGTTTTTACTGATCTCACCTCAGGAATCCCTGCTAACTTTTCTCGCTTTGTCACTAACCTTCCTGCCTTCCACCGTATCCTCGTCTTTGTGTGTGTGAAGTCAGTACCTGTCCCTTTTGTACCCCCAGCTGAGCGCTATCTTGTCGGCCGTGTGGGTCCTGCTGCTCACAGGTCTTATAGGTGCATTGTTCGTTATGGATACCGAGATGTACACCAGGATGTTGATTCTTTTGAATCGCAACTAGTTGCCAAACTGGCTGATTTCATCCGCTATGATTGGCATCGGAGCCAGCATCCAAATCCTTGCACTGAGGACGATGCTTCCCACTCTAATGAATCAACAAGTGAATGTAGACTAGCTGTGATCGGGACTGTGGCATTTTCTGGAACACCAGCTTATGAGATTGGGGAAAGTTTGCAACCAGCTAGTGTTTCTGTTGGATTCTCAACAGTAGAGAGTGTAACAGACGTCATCGAAATGGAGCCTGTTGGTGCTGTTGAAAGAAGAGTTAGATTTGCCATTGATGATGACTCCGAATCTGATGTGCGGACTGGTATGGAGGTGCAGTTGCGAGAAGAGCTAGAGGATCTTTTTGCAGCCCAAGAAGCAGGGACAGCATTCATACTAGGCCACTCACATGTTCGAGCAAAGCAAGGATCTTCTGTTTTCAAGAGATTAGCCATTAATTTTGGCTACAACTTCTTGAGAAGGAATTGCCGGGGGCCAGACGTGGCGCTTAAGGTGCCACCAGTATCTTTGTTAGAGGTTGGCATGGTTTATGTGGTGTAATATAAGCCTCTCATGTAAGTAGTTTTTGTAGCTTGTAGAATTTGCTAAGAGAGATTCCCCCGCTAATACGTCTGATGCAATCAAGAAAGGACTACATTAGTATCATGAAAGTGTAGAAGTCTTGCATCATTCTCAAATCGCATGTCAGAGCCTCAAATCGCATGTCAGAGTCTCAAACATGCATATTTGGTGATGTCTGATCAATCTATATTTCCTTGCTACTATCATGGAAATCTGGTTAAAATTTTACTTCTATGGATGCACATTTACCAGGTGATTCCATTGATGGATATTAGCAAAATCCTTTAAAATTTTGTTCATTGCATTGGTTAATTACTTAGGGCTGAAGGAGGATTAATGAATCAGATTTCATCAGTTTTCCAAACGGTACCAGAAGAGAACAAAAAACCTGGGGTTTTCTTTTCTGCTGGCCATAAAACTTGTATGAAGATATTTCTTGTTTGTTATGTTACATATGCTTGAGTTTGACCCAAGTCCTCTCAATTTTAATAGTTTGGCAAAGAGCCACGTATTCTTCCTCTAGCCACCAAATTTCCCAAGTCGCAGTCATGCCGCTATATCTCTATATATAATTAAGGAGACTACCTCTCATAGCCATTGCCAGCTGGTTGCAACTTCACTTCCAGGTAGAAAAAGAAGCAACCAACCATGGGACTTAAGACTCTTCCATTGTCACCTTCACAAAACAGTATCCCTCCACATGTAGGACTTCCACTACATTTTTGCACCCATAGGTTCAGTACTAGGAGCTTTCTTTTCAGAGTTTCAGCTAAACAACGGAATGATGAGAAAGAAGAGCCCAAAAAGAGCAAGCAATCTTTGTTTAGCAGTGTAGCCGAGGCTCTCGATTTCTCTCAAGTCAGGTCTGTGAAGGATGCTGAGCTCTTGGACGAGGCAAGAGAAGCCACCAGGTCTGGTGGGAGGATGTCAAGGGAACAGGTAAGAGACTTTCGTTCTAGTTAAGACTTTTGCAAGTGTTTGCCATTCAGTATAACTGCATGAGATTTGTTGTTTAATGCAGTATGGGGCTCTGAGAAGGAAAATTGGGGGGACTTACAAGGATTTCTTCAAATCCTATGTTGATGGTATGCAAGTTGACTTTGAGATTTCAATTTTCTGGTGTATATCAAATATGATAATTCTAGAAACGACACAAATAAACATAAAAAGTAGTACGGATTAAAATTTGATAAAAAATTATATAAATATGAAAAAAAAATTAAAAAAAAATATGTATTTGGCAAATTGACTCAATTTTTTATACGAAAATTTCATATTGTATACTATATGAATACAATTTTACATGACATGAATACGAATTATATATATGAATTGTGCGGTCTAGTATGTAGCATTGAATTTTTGTTTGTTTGTATATACATGACATGGGTGATGATGGGCAGTGGATGGAGAATATGTAGAAGAAGGATGGGTAGACAAAACATGCAAGGTGTGCAAGAAAGATACAAGGGGTGAAGCAAGACAAATGGACAAGTTTGGCAGATACGTTCATGTCGCATGCTTGGACAAGTCCAGCTCCGCGGGAAACTTCTTCACTAGATTATTCTCGAGATGATTTTATTCAATATTATAGTTTATAGCTTGTAATGAAATTTTGCTCTTTCTTTATTCATATATAAGTTGGCTAGTGATTGGAATGAGTTTTTTTTTTTTAATCAATTGTTAAGGACAAAACAATTGAACTTTGGATTGCTTCACCAATTTGTTGTTCAAAATTGCAATTAGCAAAAATCCTTGACTTGCAAATTATAACCTTTTAGATTTTATGTCGATAGAATTTCAAATTTCTAAAATGCAATTATATGTTTGATAAAAAAAGAATCAATGAAATTATATAATGTTTTGGAATTTGAATGAGAGGTTTCGAATGGGAGAATCAAAAATCTATTACCATGGAATCGTAGTACTTGCTTCAATTTAGATTTGGGCCCAATTAGACGAAGTGAAGCAAGCAGCTTCAATCTCCATTGGTCAATGGTGTCCAACGAATCGGACCTTAAAGCCCAACGTCCTTCCTTCATTCCATCTACAAATATTTGGGCCTCGTAACCCATTATCGTTAGCGCCACCGCGTTATGCACGGCCGAAATGGCGGGAAGATTTGGCGGGAATGGCCACCCGCCCTCTCACTTTGAGCGCGGGGAGTGTGTGTAGCAAGTGAGCAAGAATCAAAGGAATCGATCAGAGAGAGACATGGGAGGTCCACCGTACGATTGCTTGGCAAACCCACTAGGAGCCGTCCGATTGACGTTCGAGAAGGCGATAGGGTCAGGGTCAGAGGCCCAGACCCATCCCTCCGCCTTCGACGGCAAGGACTGGGTTGCCCTTGATCTCTTCCGCCACTTCCTCTCCCAGGAATCGAGACTCTCACAGGTTCCCATTCTCAATCCTAAGACTATGAGATGGATTCAGCCCAACAGTCTTGTCGGTTACCGGGCCATGATCCAGGACATGTTGGGAAATGAATTCTACGTTGGTCCTTTCAAGGTAGTAAAAGTTTCTAGTTCTTTTTCAAAACTTCTAGCTCTAGAGTTTTATCCTTTACTTTTAAAGAATTTGAAATTGATGGTTTTTAATGTTGCTAAATAAAGGATGGAAAATTATGGCGGACCAACAAGTTCATGGATGTTTCTCAATACCCAATGGGGTCCTCTCCTGATATGTGTGTTTGGGAACGCCATTTGCTCTACTGTGTTCCTGTCAGTTCTCTTATTCTACCCTCCTTTTTTAAAGTTTTCCTGGTTAATGTTAGTGTTCTTAATGTTGGCCAGTTGATAGGATATTCATGGCTTAAATTCTTTTTTCTTTTTATTTTTGTGAAATTGGAACATCGTTTTACTCCATTGTCTTATTGTTCATTAGTTGTGACCATATTATTTTCTTTAGGTTCCAGGACAGAGTTCTTGGGCACAACTTTCTTGTGAAATGGATCCTAATCGAAGCATGGATTGGTCATCTCAAAGCAGGGAGAAGCGGCGTAGGATCGGTGATGAAGATGCGGACCCCATGGATTTGGTTGGTCTTGCTAGCCTTACTATTTATCTATTCATTGTAAGTACATCAAACAAGCCTAACATGTTTCTACACAATATGAAACATGTTAAACAAATAAAATGCGGAAGCGACAGGATCTAACCTCCAGCCATTGCACTCTGTAACTCTGCTGTTGAAGCAATTGTCGAATCTGACAGTCTATTCTGTGTCGATCACAGACCTTCCAAATCTTCCAAGCACTCAAAACCTCACTAGATGGTGTTTGTATGTTTTTTTTAGGTTAACGTACTTGGGGACCGGAAGGAGCCCTCCTTAAATAGTAATGAGAGCGTGCTAATTATGGCAATAAAATCACGTTTTAACCATCATAAAATCGTGTTTTAATAGCCAAATATTGAGTTGAGATTCACCGTGAAATTATGGACCATATCCGGAATTGGTCAACCAAATATTTATTTCCATAAATGAGGAGATATACTAACATTCTCCCACTTGGTCCATATATTTCACTTATAGAAGAAACAAATCACATGAATCATGGCGACAGTTCCTCAAGTGGCGAGTATTATCTTCCATGTATTACTATGTAAAATGTTTCTAAATCAACCCATTTTTACTTAATGAATAAACCTTATGTTTATTCTCGGTCCAAACAACAAGGATATTTCTCAAATAAAACTTTAGTGTATACAAATCAAAATGAGAAACATCATATTATTAATAAGAGTTTCAATTACAATCAAAATGTGGGACCAAGTCCCATTCTCTCTACATGATCCTTAAATTTAAACGGTGGCATGCCCTTAGTCAAAGGATCAGCTAACATCAATTCAGTGCTAACGTGTTCAATGACCACTCTTTTATCTCTAACACGTTCTCTAATGGCTAAGTACTTAATGTCGATATGCTTACTTCGACTTCCACTCTTATTGTTCTTAGCCATGAATACCGCAGCTGAATTGTCACAATATATCCTCAATGGCTTAGATATGGAGTCAACAACTCTAAGCCCACCAATGAAACTCTTAAGCCATACACCATGTGAGGTAGCCTCAAAACAGGAAACGAACTCGGCCTCCATAGTGGAAGTGGCAGTCAGTGTCTGCTTAGCACTCTTCCATGAAACAGCTCCACCGGCAAGCATGAAGATGTAACCGGATGTTGATTTCCGGGTATCAACACAGCCAGCAAAGTCTGAGTCTGAGTAGCCAATCACCTCCAACTCATCAGTCCGTCTATACATAAGCATGTAATCCTTAGTGCCTTGAAAATATCTAAGCACCTTCTTCGCAGCTCTCCAGTGGTCCATCCCCGGGTCACTTTGGTATCTACCCAACACTCCCACAGCAAAAGCAATATCAGGCCTGGTACAGACCTGTGCATACATAATGCTTCCAACAGCTTAGGCATATGGAATGTTCTTCATCTGTTCCCGCTCAAGATCATTTTTCGGGCACTGGCTCAAATTGAACCTGTCACCCTTCACAATGGGAGCTGGGCTTGGTGAACAATCTTTCATTCTGAATCTTTCCAAGACTTTATTGATATAGGCTTCTTGTGACAGACCTAATATACCTCTATGTCTGTCTCTATGGATCTTAATGCCAATGACATAAGATGCATCACCCATATCTTTCATATCAAAGTTCTCAGAAAGAAATTGTTTCACCTCACGTAGCATCCCCTTATCATTGGTTGCAAGCAGAATATCATCCACATATAGCACAAGGAAACAAATCTTGCTCCCACTGACCTTTTGGTATATACATTGATCCATGATGTTCTCAACGAAACCAAATGAAGAGATGACTTCATGGAATTTTAGATACCATTGGCGGGAAGCTTGTTTCAACCCATATATGGATTTCTTCAGCTTACAGACCAAATGCTCACCATTACTAGAGGAAAAACCTTCAGGTTGTTTCATGTAAACCTCTTCCTCTAGATCACCATTGAGAAATGCCGTTTTCACATCCATTTGTTGCAACTCTAAGTCAAAATGTGCAACAAGCGCCATTATGATGCGGAGAGAATCTTTCTTAGATACAGGAGAGAAGGTCTCCTTGTAATCGACTCCCTCCTTTTGAGTGAATCCTTTGGCTACAAGTCTTGCCTTATAACGCTCAATGTTGCCTAATGAGTCAGTCTTGGTCTTAAAAACCCATTTACAGCCTATAGCCCTGGCCCCATTAGGCAACTCGACAAGATCCCATACTCCATTAGATGCCATCGAATCCATCTCATCCTTCATAGCATCGAACCAAAGTTTTGATTCTTTGCTGTTCATGGCTTGTGAAAACATCTCTGGAACATTAACAGGCCCAATATTGAAATCATACTCTTGTAGATACATAATATAATCACTAGGAATAGCTGATTTCCTTTCCCTAGTAGACCTTCTTAATGTTGGTTCAACATTCTCCGAAGGATCATGTTGTTCAATTGGTTGCTCACTCAATTCTGGTGTATCCAGAGGAGCCTCGTCTACTGGTAAGTTATCAGCTACTTGTGGATCTTCAACGATTGGTTGTTCAATGTCTAGTTGTACTGAAGGGACATTGTTCATGATAACCAATCCTTGACTCGAGGTAGAGGGTTGATCTCTCACAGAAACTAGGTCTTGAGATTGATCGGGCCCACTAACTAAGTCATTTTCAAGAAACTTCGCGTTCCTTGATTCCACAAATCTAGTGCTATGAGATGGACAATAGAATCTGTAGCCTTTGGACCGTTCGGCATATCCGATGAAATACCCACTTATGGTCATAGGATCCAGTTTCTTTTCCTGTGGGTTGTAAACTCTTATCTCAGAAGGGCATCCCCAAATGCGCATATGACGCAAACTCGGTTTCCAACCTTTGAATAATTCAAAAGGCGTCTTTGGAACAGCCTTGGTTGGAACCCGGTTCAATATATACGCTGCCGTTTTAAGAGCTTCAATCCACAAGGACTTAGGCAACTTCGAGTTGCTAAGCATACTACGCACCATTTCCATCAAAGTTCTGTTCCTTCTTTCTGCAACACCATTCTGATCCGGTGAACCAGGCATGGTATATTGGGCAACAATCCCATTTTCTTGAAGGAACTTCGTAAATGGTCCAGGTGCTTGTCCATCTTCAGTGTATCTACCGTAATACTCCCCACCTCTATCAGTTCTTACTATCTTTGTGGGTTTTCCACATTGTTTCTCTACTTCAGCCTTAAAGATTTTAAGGGCATCTAATGCTTCGCTCTTGTTATGAAGCATGTAGAGATACATAAACCTCGAGTAATCATCAATAAAGGTGATGAAGTATTTCTGACCATATGCATCAATGTCTGGACAACATATGTCAGAATGTATGATCTCTAATATGGTTGAACTCCTATTGGCACCTTTCTTAGACTTGTTGGTTTGCTTACCCTTAATGCAATCCACATAAGTGTCGAAATCAGTAAAATCGAGAGTACTAAGTATTTCGTCATTTACCAATCTCTTAATTCTATTTATGGAGATATGACCTAATCTCCGGTGCCATAACGTAGAGGAGTCCTCATTCATAACACATCTTTTAGTGCCAGTTTGAACATGCAAGGCGTTATGAGCAGTATCATTTTGCAAATCAATAGAGAAAAGACCATCACATAAGGTACCATTCCCAACAATATCAGACTTAAAATATATCAATATTGATTTATTTGAAAATTGAAAGGAATATCCATAAGGTACCAGCCTAGAAACAGAGATTAAATTTCTAGAGAAACTAGGAATATAAAAGGTCTTTTCCAATTGCAAAACAAAACCACTCCTAAGAACTAAAGTGCACGTTCCAACGCCTTCAACATGCGAGCGCATCTTATTTCCTAAATAGATGCTCTCCTCATTTCCCACTGGCTTCCTTAGGTTTGTCATACCCTGTAAGGAAGTTGAAATGTGAATTGTAGATCCAGAATCAATCCACCATGTGTTATGATTAACCTCAACCATATTTGATTCAAAACAAACATATGAGAGTGGATTACCTTTCTTAACGAGCCACTGCTGAAGCTTAGCACAGTCCTTCTTCATGTGTCCCTTCTTTTTACAGAAGAAACACTTGGACTCTTTCTTAATGTCAGCTTGGGCAGGGATTTTCCCTTTTCCCTTGTTCTTGGCTCGATCTTTGGTCTTTCCTTGGCTTGCAAAAAATGCACTTTCACTCGATTCCATAAGCAGCCTTCCCTCCTCTTAAACACACATGGTCATCAATTCATTGATGGTCCACTTATCCTTATGTGTGTTGTAGGATATCTTGAATGGTCCGTACTGCTTTGGTAGAGTGTTCAATATATAATGCACAAGAAAAGACTCAGACATCTCCACCACTAGCTTCTTGAGTTGGGCCGCTATATCTCTCATGGCCATTATGTGCTCGCGCACTCCTTTGACATTGGTGAGCCTCATCGATGAGAACTTCATTATCAGGGTGCTGGCCAACGCTTTGTCTGAAGTGACAAATTGATCATCTATGGCCTTCAGTAAGGTCCTAACGTTGGTATGCTGTTCGACTGAACCACGTATCCCAGCAGATATCTTTGTCTTTATATACATGACACTAAGGCGATTGGATCGCTCCCAACGTTCATGTAAAGCTACTTGAGCAGGAGTGCTGGTCTCTGTCAATACGGGCTCGTCTTTCCTTATAGCATAGTCTATATCCATGCACCCTAATTGGAGGAGAACTCTCTCCTTCCAAACCTTATAGTTCTCTCAATCTAGTTTGGGAACTTCTAGGTAAATATTAGTTCGAGGAAACATTGCTTAAAGAAAAACACATGCTTATGTATCTAGAATTTTGAGGCAAACTTAATTATGTCTACCAATGTAAACATATTTTATTAATGAATCTCAGACATAAAACTTGCCTGTGGGCTAAAGTTCTAATTCTAATAGATTCATTTCATAATGATAAAACTATCAAATTATATCATTTCCTAATTCCTGTGGGTAAATTAAGAAACTAATTTGATATTTTATCCTAATTAGTTATAAAATTATAATAAAAATTCCTGTGGGATAAAATTTACTATAACCTTATAACTAATCACAATTTATGTCTAATATCATTATGTGATTTTACAAAATAATTTTACTTAATTAAGGTTGCTGTGGCTAAGCCCTAATTAAATAAACTATAAATCACTTAGACATATTGGTAAAATTCTAAGTTTATTCATATTTTAAAAATTGCAATTAACACAAGGCAATTTTAATTCCAAATAATATGAATAACTTAGCTACATGTGCTTTTAGTATAAAAAATAACAAAATTATACATATTCAAAATAAGCACATATGCACATTCAAAATCAAATTTTCATAATTTAATCATAATTTTATGATAATTTTCACAAAATTATTCAATTTAAAATTATAGCATTAATAAAAATTCCAAATTTATGAAAAATCCTCATAAAATCCAAATAATGAGAAGTTTTCATAATTATATTAATTTTGTGAAAATAATCTAATTATTCATAAAATTATGAAAATTACAGAATTGAAAATCTGATATAAAACTATCAAAAAATATAATTATTTGGCCTAAATTAAATAATTTAAATTTACTTAAATTAAATAAATCCTTAATGTCTAAAATAAACCAAATGACCCTTTTATTTAATCCATATGGCCCAAATAATCAACCAAAAGAGCCCAAAATAAATGGCCCAAAACTAACCAAATAAGGACCCAAACAGTGGCCCAAAACCCGAAGCCCAAAGGTTTTTTTTTTTTTTTTGCACAGTGTCACTGCACTGTACAACAGGCGGGCGCGTGAAACTCACGCGCCCGCATTATCTCTATCGGGCGCGTGAGACTCACGCGCCCGCATTTCCTCTCCTGTCGGGCGCGTGAGACTCACGCGCCCGCATTTTCTTCCCTTGTCGGGCGCGTGTGACTCACGCGCCCGAGGCTTCTTCTTCACCCGAATGGGTGTTTTGCAGAATTTTGGGTCTTTTGACCCGACCCGGCACAAAACCCTTCAAACAGTCTCGTTTTTCATGTATTTTTCATCCCTAGAGCTTTACAACAATAGATCTAAAGTATTTGAACCAAAATCACAGGAAAACAGAATGAGTTTTATGAAATCCGAGACTTAAAGTTTCAAAATATGGGTTTTTATGACTTTTTTTCTACAGATCTCTAGCAAGACAGAGGTTAAACTACGGCTCTGATGCCAAATGTAAGTACATCAAACAAGCCTAACATGCTTCTACACAATATGAAACATGTTAAACAAATAAAATGCGGAAGCGACAGGATCTAACCTCCAGCCATTGCACTCTGTAACTCTGCTGTTGAAGCAATTGTCGAATCTGACAGTCTATTCTGTGTCGATCACAGACCTTCCAAATCTTCCAAGCACTCAAAACCTCACTAGATGGTGTTTGTATGTTTTTTTTAGGTTAACGTACTTGGGGACCGGAAGGAGCCCTCCTTAAATAGTAATGAGAGCGTGCTAATTATGGCAATAAAATCACGTTTTAACCATCATAAAATCGTGTTTTAATAGCCAAATATTGAGTTGAGATTCACCGTGAAATTATGGACCATATCCGGAATTGGTCAACCAAATATTTATTTCCATAAATGAGGAGATATACTAACATTCATTTCATTGTTCAGTATTCTCAACTGCGTGGAAACATATCATACAATCACAAAAATAGGTGTAGTCTCAGTGCCATGTGTTCTATGATCTTGCCCTGTTTTTGTGTTTGTATATACCCCAAGTATTTAGGATTTAGTTTATAAATTTGAGTGGATTGTTCTTTAGTGAAGGGTTTGGCATTTTAAAGCACAGTTCTTTGGTTGGAACATGCAAATAAATTTTTTGGGCCTTCTTTAACATGCTTAGAAGTTAGAACTCCTCAGGAACAATGATACTTCTTTGGTTACTGTAGTATTGTGTTTTAATGAATTTGTACTTTATTTTAATTTGGATGCTATATCAAATTACAGATCCCTGATGATGAGATTAAAGGCTCTCCAATTACCAAGAAGATGGTAAGAAGCGCTAAGTGAGATTACAAATATTATTGTTGTCTAGAACCAAGAAATCTTAGGTCATGAAAAGCAGGTTGCTGAAAGGTCTGTGAACAAAAGTGATTACTTTAAAAAATGTAAAGCTTCGCAAACCAACAGAGCAAGCATTGAGTTTCTGATGTATAATTGTGGCCTACCCAACTATTGCTTGGTCTCTGATATCTTTTTTTTGGTGCAAGGTCTCCGATGTATCTAGTTGCTGGCAAGTTGAATGTGATAATCGCAAATTTCATAATCTTGGTAAATAGATCAATTTGCTTGTGCAAGTACACAAGGCTTAAGAATTATGAAGATCAAGAAAATCACGAGAGTCAAAGGGATAATAAGATTTTAAATAGCTACAAAATATAAAGTATAAATATGTATTTAAACATATTTATGAAGTATAGATATATATATATATATGTACAAAATAACTAATATATATATATATATATACACACACATATATATATACATAAATAACAAGAATATATAATTATAAAAAAAAAAAAACAGCTTCTAAAAGAAGCTTGAAACGGGTTTGGTGGGATTTATTCTCACCAGACTATTTGACCAAAAAAGAAGCAAGGGAGCCCAATTAAAATATATATAATATAAAAAATATATATTATGCAAAAAATAATAATAATAATAATAATAGTAACATTGGGCAAGCTTCTCCTTGTCCAAGTTACAAAATCTGCTCAAAAGTCTGCTAGTGCAGACCATATAAAATAATAATAAAATAAGAGAGAGGGGAGAAAGTTGAAGGAAGAGAAGGGTGAGGTGATTAACGAGGGAGAGTTTTCTCGGCAAAGCAGTGACCACCGAGAGAGAGAAAGAGGGGCGGAGCAGGTTTGACTGTCGGGAGCGTGGGTTGTGGTGCCAAAAAAAAAAAGGGTGGAAAATGGGGTTAAATATGGACTCTTTTGAAGGTTGATTTGGTTGATCTTGGAGTCGAAAGGGCTGTGTTTTGGGGCAGAGGTGCTATTGCCCGACAAGGGAGGAGGAGATGGGGATTGAGCAAGGCTGGGTTGAGGTGTTTTCAAAGCTGGTTTGGTGGCTGAAATGGTGTTGACTGGTGGCTGTAAAACAGGACAGATTTGGTATTGTTTTGGCTGATTTTTAGGTGTCAGATTTAAGGCTATTTTGGGGCTGGATTATGGTAATTTCAAAGGGTGGTGAGTGGCCATTTTTGATAGATATAGAACTGGTTTTGTTGGTTTGAAAACAGAGTAAAAAGGGAGCAGCTAGGTGACGTGTGTGAAAGCTTGATATGAAGTGCTTAGTGCTGAAATTTTTGGCTAGGCAAAGAGGAGTTTGAGGGCTGAGATATGGCTGGTACAAGGGCACATTGAGGTACTAGTTGGAGCCGTGGAAGGGAAGGTCTATGTTGGGAGATTTGTGGGTGCTGTTGTGGGGTCAGAACAGTGCAGCAGTTAAAGTTGTATAAGGGCACTTGGCAGGAGATTTCAATATTGACTCGGGGCTAAAGAGAAAGGCTGAGTTGGCCTGAACAAGGGCTGAAGAAAGCTGGCTGTTTGCAGTCGAAACAGTAGCTGCAAGGGAGCACACCCATAGGCAAGGGACAATATCTATTAAGAGGTAAGGATGGATCAATGCTTGGTGTAAAGCATGTTTAAATTAGGAAATTTTATTTAGAGAATAAATGATGATGTTGTGGTTGGAAATTGTGATTATGGATGCTGTTTGGAGGACATGTGCAGTGAAAGAAAACTTTGAAAAGGTGTTCGGCTAGCATGGGATATCATATGGTAAGAAATTGTCTAGTAAGGTTTTAATTCATGAAATTTCCTAAAGTAGCTAAGTATAATGATCTTGTATTAAGTAAAGATTAATATGAACATGCTTGGAATTGTTGGCTCGAGGATATTTGAATGAGCAATAGGATTTTGGAAATCATGGTTAAGAAAAAATGTGAAGAGTCTAGTTCATGAGAAATTATAAGGTAAGAATAGTTCCTTGCATGAATTATATACATGGGTTTTGATTAAAGAAATGTTAAATTTAGACCTAGGTAAATGGTGGGTTGTAACATGGGATGATGTTTTAGACGCAAGGTAGATTTAAGATGTGAGAAGAACTACTTTAATATTAATGTACTGATTTTTAAGACAAGGCTAAGTGGAATTTTGGTTTTGTGAATTATAAAGGTAAAGGATTTTATTTAGTTTCTTAAATGGTGATATGTGTATATATGAAAATATATATGGTAATTGGAAACGACATGTGGTATGGTAGTGTCTAAGCCTTAGTAGAAGTGTTAAATTTGTAATTGTATAGGTGTCGTTTGGTGTAGGTTAAGTGGAGAACAAAATTCAAGAACGTGCTAAAAGTGTTCAAGAAAGTGCTAAAGTGTAAGGCATATGGAAGTGGCATCCTTAATCACGATATTGTGCAACATTAGGTAAGGGAATATACGGTAAACGTTTATTAGTCTGCTATGTTGTATATGTCCAAATTTCTGTTATTTAATACTTATTGATTCGAAATACATTCTTGGTTGAATTTCATACGTATTGAACTGAGTTGAAGTACAAATGGTTTTGAATTTGAACTGTGTTGGATTTGTGGATGAATATATTGTTGGTTGGCGTTTTATACAGGTTGTTTGTTGTGAATTATGATGCTGGATAGTGTTCTACCTATGTCGTCATAATGCCAAAATTTCGTTAGAAATTATTAAATAGATTTTTAGCATTGATTTAAATTCTATAATGTATTTAAAACCTCATATACCTCAAGCACCATTACTAGTCATCGAGATACTGTCTTTTTAAAATATGTTTTGTACGATGAGGTTATCAAAACGTGAGGGTTTAATACGAATTATGTCTCCCATACTCAAGATACATTGTAAAAGTATTCTTGCATGAATTTTGGCATAAGAGACAAGGGATGCTTGGAATTTGCTTGTGTGGCACTTAACTCGCCTGTGTGGCATTTATTAAGCCTGTGTGGCGTTTATTAAGCCTGTGTGGCGTCTAAATTATGCCTATGTGGCATTTAGTAAGCCTGTGTGGCAATTATCGTAAAATATCCTGGATTGCTTTGTGATCTTCCAGGTCTTGGATTGCTTTGTGATCTTCCAGGTGTTCGACAAATAGTCGTGACTTGTACCTCAGCTACTAGATGATCACTGGTGCTGGGATGATTCATGGTCATGGATAGAATCTTGGTTCGGAACGGTAACCACTGCTAGCTACAGTGGATGCTTTCATAGAAAGCTTTCGGTCATTTCCAAAGATCCCGATTATATTACGATACCTTATCAATGAAATCCTGTCTCTTGGAAAATATTTTGATTGTGTATTTCGATTTTATAAATGCATGAGTGCAAGTGTTTTTATAGCTTATAGAACAATGATTTGTCAACTTGCATTTTTCGTAAGACACACTTAAGCATGAGTTTTGACGCACTTATTCACGCATACACATGCACGAACATAGGTAGAACATCTAATATCACTTAGCGTATGTTTTCTTACTGGGCTTTCCCCAAAACTCACCCCCTTCCACCTCAGATTATTTCAGGTAGACTCGGCACGAGCGTGGTGCATCGAGAGTCTTTTTGTCGAGCTGCAGAAGCTATATTTTTAGCCAAGGTATAATCTTTTGTTCTTTTGTTTATATCCCAGACTAAATTCTTTTGTGTACACAGTGTATAGGATTCGGGATGTAAGTACTAGGTGATATCGAGTCTGTAAACATACTGTGATTCGTAGTTAAGTTGTAATATCGATATGTTTATATATTGAATCACATGGATGTCTAGTATTTTAGAAGTTACATGGAGATTTGAAATTTTTACAGATTGAAACGATGATGTGCTTAGTAGGGGGATACTAGACTAAAGTAGGGGTAGAATTTTTCAGTGTCATTTTCGACATGTCTTACGAGAAGACTATAATAGGATCTTAAACAACTAGTCTTAAACAAATATAAGAGTAAGACTACTCATTAGGTTTTTAGCTACACTAAGCGAGTGACAAATATAGGAAGTGAAGGAAAAAGTTAGCCCAAAAAATTCGGCTTCCGAGGGCGTTACATTGAATTTCTTAAGCAACAAAGCTGAGTCTGAAGCCACCTGCTTTAACGGAACGGAAAGGTGACTTGTTTTTCATCAACACGAAGAGTTGGTGAAGATATGTTAGGCAAAAGCCTCCACTTCAAATCCATCAACTAATATTTTCCCCATCTTAGCATGAATTGTGAAAAGAAGTTTGGCATGTGCTATATTAATGCATTTCCTGGCTGCCTGGGCATCTGCGACGTTAACCGATCGCTGATCTTCCTCAAGAGTCCCTGAAATTGTAAGCGTTTGATAATAAATTTCAGCTGATAACCGGTTTGGAACCTAACATCGGACGACAACACAAATGCAACGGAAAGGGTACTTTAACTGTTTGCCATTTGGCCCTGGCGTAATAGTACGGTGAAGAATTGGTCCTTCAAATTACACCAACGGGCATTCATAACACGCGAAACTAACGTAAACTAAAGTTAATAGAAACTGAAATAGCCAGAGAATTTTCCATCATTCTTTGAGAGAGATACAGCTAAGATTCCTTTACAAGCTCTGTTATAATTCCCTACACAATACAAGATCAAAACTGCAGACCAGTCTTCCAAAGGCTACATTCTTTCTAATAACAGTGAAACAAGCAGACAAGATTTTTGTGAAAAAAGAATGATATTACAAATCAATTGATATACCAGACAAAAGTAGCAGACACAACTTGGTGACCAAGATTCATGAAATTTTGATGTGAAACCGATCACCAGAAGAGAAAATATACAAAACCTGACATTTTTTCCTTCATTTGTGTTCTTTTGCTTGTAATTTACATCCCAGACGAGGATGTTCGATTTATCCTTTGTGCACCCAATTTGGGAGCAGAAGGTTTAGCTCCTCTGCCTCTTCCTGCTGATAAAGGCTTTGCCTTGGTTGTAGGAGGGGGAGCTGCAATAGCCGCCCAAGGATCATCATCATCGACTGCTCCAGCTGTTTTAACGTTCAATGGTTTTGAAGCAGATTTTGGGAGAGGTGCAGCTATAGAACCCCACAAGTCATCATCTTCATCTTTCGTCACCTTAGCTGTACTTTTTGGTCGCAAACTTGTAGCTGCTAAAGCAAATAAACAAAAAAAGAATCACCCAAAACATACATCTTTTAAATGTCCTAAATATCTCATTAAACAAGTATCTAGAAACATGTACGGACCAATATACATGAGAAAAGATGATCGATAAAACGCTTCAGGCATTTCTAGTTTATACTATATGCACAAAGAAAAAGGTCTACTATTTAAATAATGACATATTTCTGATTTAAGTGTAATTCAGATCATCTATGGTTATCACATCATTTTTGAACTAATTCAACATGTTTATCATGAACTAAGATTAGAAACATAACTCCTAAATTCCACGGTTGAAAGGAAAATACTACCTTGTGGTTTAGGCTGTGAAACTGGTTGTGAGACAGGACGCTTCTGAGCTGCCTGAATATTGGCCAGGGCTGCAGATGGCTTCGGCTCTTCAAGGGGTTCAATATCATCCCATCCATCCTTATCACTGTCCTGCTCCTCATGAATGCCATTTTCAATTTCTCCCCAGCCATCGGTTGAAGTTGGGGATGCAGGCATGAGTTGATCGGAAAAGTCTGTACTGGAGCTTACACGGTGGACTGGTGCAGTACTTGGAGTTTCTATTAGTCCTAAGATTGTCACAGAACCAATATTAGAGATGAAATTATTGACAGAACCAATATTAGAGATGAAATTATTGAAGGAACATAACCACACACAATCAAGCAAAAGTAAAGACCAAAAGTGGAGCATAGTAACTTCATTTCCAAAAAATAAGTACCAATTCTTGTAACTTGTGAATAGCAAGAAATACCTGAGCTGGCTGTAGAAGTTGTAGACGTTGCAGGTATGACAGAATTGGTAGCGGCAAGTGGAGCTTGATCAGAAGGTTTACCTTTAAGAGTCAAGGAGCTCATGGCCCATCTGCAAAGTCAAACTTTGCAGTCAACACCTGAAACTATACTCTCCGCAAAGAGAACCAACATAACCAATAAAGTGGCTAAAAATATTTTTAGACCTGCCTTTATAAATCATTTAACTGTTAAGCTAGCCTAGAAGATTTAATGTCCCTTACATGGAAACAAATTGGAATATAAAGTTTTTATGGTCACTGTTTCCATGTGATCCCTCTTGTGTTAGGAGGATAGCAATCAATATGTCTCTCGTACAGTAAAAATTCTCAACTTACCCCAGTAAACTAGCATTTCCTGGCATTGATGAGATCCCTAAACTTGCAGCAGCAGTATCTCCAGCATTACTCTATAAAGAACCATAGAGAAAAGCATCACCATAACAAAATACCATACCATAGAGTAAAAAATTCTTAAAACATCCCATTAATATTCAGTTTTCAAATTACCCATGTATAAAGATATCATAGTTCAATACAGGGAATGATACTAATACCCTAATGTTAGATAAGCCTTACTATAAGCTGAATCAAAACATACACACTAAAACATAAGATAAAGAATAATATAAAGATGAAAATTAAACACCTGAAAGCAATTCATACTTGAAACCTGTCAACTACATTGTTATCAACCAAACATGGCCACACACTGGTTGCCAGCAAATGGTTGAAACATGAAGACCATAAAATTATAATTTAACAATCCTAGGATGCATCAACCGCAAAAATTTATCACAGCAGCAGATAATAAAGAAGGTTTAGCCAGGTCCAAATCATGATTTACTGCTTAAAATGTACAAAAAAAGAGCTGAAACAGTTTAATTAAGCAAAAGTTAAAGATAAATGTATGATGTAGGAGTATCATTTAATTCTAACTACAGTCACTTCAGTTTTGCCTAAATTCAATGAAAGAGTAACGGGAGGAAAGCATCTTCAAGCTCACCTTCTCGTTGTATTGCTTTACTATCTGTAAAAATTGTTCAACTGCTTGAAATGCCTTTGACCTTACATCACTGTTTAAAAGACAAGATAGCACATTCTTCATGTACACTGAAGGCTAATAATAAAAAGGCAACAATAAATAAACTGTTCAAGAAGGACATAACCTGTCAGGATCAATGGTAAGCACAACAATATTTGGAAGAATCCGAGTTGCAATCTCAGTAATATCATAATAAGAACTGGTGGCACATAAAGCCATAACTCCTGCCACAACACAATTTCACATTACTTTACAGAAACCTAGAAAACCAAGAATAATATTGCGTTCAAAATCAAAGAGCATTTTCTAAACAAAAAATCAGTGAAACTAGCTATAGACACGTATACCTGCTCCTCGGGCAGGGGAGAAAGTATCGCGCAATGCACGGACTGTAAATGCATTAATCAAAACTCTCTTCCGTGTCTGCAATTTTAGGTCAAGCAAGAGATGAAATTTTTCAACAGAAGGTAGTTAATTAAAACTTCAACTAAAAACAGATAAGTTGACGCTAAAAGAAAGAGGATCATGTCACAAAAGACTAACATCTCAGATGAGAATAGACAGTAACTCAAAATAATGAAGAAGGAATGGCAAGATTCTACTAACCCCTTCATTTAGGTAGCTCGCAATGTTTCCAAGTAATATGGTGGTATTTGTTCTAATTGCAGGTTCTTCATCAACCTGCAAAGCAATGCCATAATGTAAAGAACATAATGATTTCAATACAGGTAACAATACAAGACAAATGAGAACCTTAATATTAATAATTAAAGAAAAAAACAAAGAAACTAACCAGAAAAAGAACATAGATGATAGAACACTACATTGAAAAATGTGACGCATACCTGCAACTTGGAAAGATACTTCAATAAAGAGCCTGACATAGTACGTTGTGAAAGCTGCAATAAAAGTAAGACAAAGCAACACTTAAAAAAGACTCAGAATCACATTTCATACATGAAAATAGAAATATTTCACAAAGCTTCAACATTATGGAGAATGAAAAAAGATTGCAAGATGCATATGGAAACATAGGGGAACTCAAATCAAAAGCTCATGTACCTTCACATTTTATTTTTTTTCCTTTTCATAATTTTTTTTCTCTCCCATTGTACTAGAAACACTTTCAACATTAATAAAGCCATTGAACTGCACATAATAAGACCTTCAACATGTTCTACTACTTTGCTCACATCCAAAAATTGAGAATGACACAGAAACATTAAGAAAATAACAGGTCCAAGTAACATAGCTGCTATCAGCAATAACATAATCATACCTTAGGAGCCAATACAAGCATGGACTTAAGAGTCAGTTCCCGGAGAAATGCAGATGTGTCTGCAAATCCAGTAGCAATGTGGGGGTAGACCTATTTATAAAAATTCAAATCAAAAGTCAACATTTGCTATATTATCAGGAGTTTGATTGAAGAAACTAGAATCTGCTTGAATGAGGGAGAAACATAAAAATCACTTTGTTGTGGATGTGGATTACGTACTTGCTCATCAACAACTTGAGCATATAAAGATTCTCCATATTGATCAATATGCTGAAGGAGAGCAACTCGAATGGCTCGGTCATTTGAAGCAAAAAGTTTCACAAGTGTAGGCAGTACCTACAAGGAGAAGGCATAGTTATTATCCAGACAGCCAAAAGTAATACACAATAAGTGAACATGTTTAAACACAGATCCAATTTTTGTATCAAATCAAACATAAGATCATATGTATAAATTAAAATGAAAAGAACAGGAGTATGACCTTCAAAGTAAAATCTTCAGCTGAAAGCCAAGAACCCATTTTCAACAGTGCAGTCAATGCAGGGGCAGCAGCAGAACCAAATTCTAGGGCAGAGGCCAACAAAGGAAGTAACTGCAAAGCAAATTATTGTAATCATAAACTAGCAGTTCAAAATATGGATGATTTGTCTTTGTTAATATATCATACTCGAGTCTCAAAAGTTGCACCTTCTTCAACACAATTTGGCGAGGAAGCTGCTCCGCTAAATTAGGAAGCTTGCGAAAGAACGTATCCTTCTCTACACTGTCTTTCAAACTAAGAATTTCCATAAAATGTATTGTGTCCACCAACTTATTTTGGAAATATTCTGCCAATAAAAAACTTTTAGAATGCCGCATTAGCACAAGGCCAAAACATGACAGAGAAAAGGAATTTTAGAAACAAATGCAATAGTGGTGGTCCACCTTATTTAGGAAGACTTCTCACAACTCAAATTCAGATCTCGCTTTGTCTCCTTTTTTTTTAATGGGTTAGATGGATGAGTTTAGTACATTTATTCTATCTTCTCTACCAACTGGTTATCCTCTTTTATCCCCGAATGCTTCCCAAAAAATAGTGAGAACCAAAGCTAAAAGGCCATATGTTCATAACAAGTTTCAACTGTTTCCTAAACAGCAGAATTAAGCCTCAAATAAGTACCATGGTACAGAAATAAAGGAATGAAGACACCATACCCATGAAAACAGTTCAGACTAACTCAGCAAGGATAATAAATGAACCTACATCCCACCCAAAAGAAAAGCATGATAATTCAGTAGCAAACATAATAACCAGTCCACGTCACTCCAAAGAGGTCTATAATTAGGTGTAGTTGGTCCAGGAATGGAAGATAAATCTGCTTATAAAGTAGACTGCTTTACTAGACCTCTGAGGCTGTTGGCAAAACTACAACAGATTCATAGTGTAAGGCACTCACCACTGTTTTCTATAAGTTTTGATGTATTCAACCTGCGAGAGGGCATGGAGCTCAAGAGCCGCTGATAATCTGGAAGCAGAGACTGTGAGACAAGAAAGTAAGCAGATGAATATGTAAATGAACCTTGCAAGGGATCAAAATGAAAGCACCCTCAAGCACTGTGAAAACACAAGTAATAGCCATTAATTTGCAGTATGCTACACACATCTGGATGTAACAGGCACATAGAATGTAATCCTCATAACAAGAGCTACAAACCTTTGGTATAGAAGTGGTGTTGCGCAGCTCCTCAGTTTTTCCCAACTTCATGCCGGAGAAAAGCTCATAAATGAGACATCCTATCCAATTAAATAAATATGTTCATATGTATAGAGAATCATATAGAAAAAGGCACAAAAAAAGTCAGATTAATAACTGAAAATGGACCAAATCACAGATATGTAATGATTATTATATTTCTTTTGATTGGTTTTCTTAAGATACACAGATATATGCCTAAATTAATACACTTGTTCAGGGTGTTGCTGTAATAAACAGTGCACATAAAAGACAGCTGCAAAAATTTTTGAAATTTTGGAACAAATCAACTTATAAACACGAGAAAATTAATGCCCAACAACAGAACAGCTAAATGAACATCTGAAGCTATTCACTCAGTAAACAAAGTGTCTAACAGACATGAATAACAGCCAGTATCAACTTGAACATAGAATTCACAAGAAAACCCAAGCTGGGAAACATCCTCTTGTCCAAATGAAACATTATAACGTAAATACACCAAAGATATCTATTGATAAGAACTGAATGCTCAAAAATTAGCACAAATTTAACGCTCACTCATTCACCACCCGATTTATTAAAAGAATAATCAAAAGGAACAATACAAACTTACCCAAACCCCAAGAATCAATAGCCCATGCTGGAGATTTTCTGATTGTGGCCCAGTCAGACTTTACTAGCTCCATTGGCTTGTATTGTGATCCAACAAGCCATTCATATTGCTGAAAGAAACAAACATGGAATTAAATTCAAGTATGCACAGGCAGTTGAAAAAAAATGAAGAGTCAACTACGAGAACCTTGGGAAGATGTCAGCAAAAGAGAGAGAGACAGGTCTGCTACAAAGGATTTCATTGCATACCATGGCAAATTGAAAATTTATAACATACCAAGCAAGTAATAAAATTTTGAATTACAATTGAATGAAAATTTTCATCTATGAAAACTTAATGCTGCAAAAAATTAGATAGGCTAGAATTATCCTCAATTTAATACCTAAAAATAATTCCAATGCCAAAATCTAATGACTAATGTAACCAAGTAGGTATGACGAAACAACTTCACTTCATATGGCCAATAAGTTACTTCTATGGGTCGTGTCTCCAATGATCTATAATCTATTCAGAAAAACTTGGCTGTTCTATGAGGAGATATTTAGAATTCATACCAGTTAAATACCTAATTCAATTTGAAGATTATAATAATATAGATTTCATATTGAGATTCAAAAATAAATGAAACACTTTGCTCACATCCAAAAACAAGCATTACCAGCATCGGTCCTGTAGCAGTTCCATTGGTCCCATCATACTCAGATAGAACATCAAAAGCATGTAGCTTCCAGTCCAAGGTCTGTGTTACAACAACACTTGCCAAGCAAACATTGCCATGAACCTGTACCATCATCAAAAGCAAATCAAAAAAGTTATCTTGAAAGAGATAAGAGGGGATTAAAATCCAGCCATATCAATAGCTCCTACATATAAACTTTAGATCAATAACCCACGCGTGCAAAAGAAAAACCTCAAACCAAGTGCAAGCAGCTTGAATGGAAACAAATACTATTCAAACTGTGCATTCACAGAGGACTAAACAGAAAGGCTTTCATATTTTTCTCATGCATGCTGGGGACTAAGCATAGTTTCCATAAATGCAATATATTTCAACATGATTCCAGTCGAGTGTACAACATTTACAGTGAAAAAAAAACTTCCAAAGCAAAAAATAAAAATAATAATAATAATAGTAACAATTGGTCCATATTAAAATGATGACTGATTTGATTAATATTAGGAAAAAAAAAAAACAAACAAGCACACAATTCAATTCTTTCCCAGAGATAAGAGCAGCTAATTGCTCTCACTTGATCATGATCAATTTGAGTGCAAGAAGGAAATACTTTAATTACCTTGAAAAATGCAAACAGGTGTCTGCGTGTATTAATGCATGGGTGACAATTCATTAATCGCTTAATGCTTAGCACATTATACAAATTGCTCAATCTCTTGAAAATATCTGTTAATATATAGTAACTGAAATTTTTTCCAGCAATTAGGTCAGATAAAGGCTAAGTGTTTTTCAAATTTCAGTTGCTAAAGATCTAAAATTGCAACCTTAGTCTGAGATACTTACAAGTTTGCAGTCATTATTTAAAAAGCTCACAGCTTTAGCTATTTGGTGCAGGCCCCAGGCATAATACTCATCCCTAACAACAAAGGAAAATCAGAATCTAAAATTGTTAAGGTTTAAACAACAAACAATGTTCTCAATCTTCCATATATGATCGCATCAAAAGGGGAAAAATAAATTTCAAAAAAGGCATAATTTAATTCCGAGGTCGGAAACTAAAATATATATTATGCATTCCACGGATAAGTATAGTTAAGTGGATATACCTTTGTGTACCTTCTAAACGTAGTTCCTTGATCTTCTCTGACAACGGCATAACAGGCTCTGTGACAATATAGATGGTCACTTTTGTACTAGAACCATCAATAGCTTCAACCTCAGTACTATGAAGAAATGATAAGATATTCGGATGCCTTACCTGTAAAAGAAGCAGAAAGCATATATCAAATTCCAGTAGCCGGCAACTATCCTAAAACAAGTGAGACTCAGGTTTGGCGGTTGCTTTTACAACCAGTGTTTTGCTTCTAAAAAGAAAGCACAAAAAGCAAATGAATTTTGAAGAAATAACAACTAAAAGTCTAATCTTGTAAGTTAGATTACAAAAATACACGAATTGACTTTATATGAAACAACTATAATGAAAGTATTAGTAATAAATTTTAGGCATTAGATTATTTTAGCAAAATGCAAGTAGCAAAAGCCAAAACGAAGCAGAAGCTGGAGAAAACAATCGGAATGCCGGCAGGAAGGCAATAAGCTTAAGGACTTACAGTTCGAAGACGCTTGACACCATTTCGACCAGCAGCTAAATGGCCGTCCTGCGGATTACTTCCGGAAAGAGAAAATATAGACACCGGCGATCCATCATCCTAGAAACATTATAAAAAAGCAAAAAAAAAAAATTGAATTGAAGCAAAGACAAAAAGGTGATTCAAGTACAAGATCCAATAATTCAGATGTGATTAAGATTGAATTGATTTGGTACACAGCAGAAAATGGAGAACCGGAATAAGAAGAGTGAGGATACCTTGGAGGTGCCGCGAAAATGAGACCAAGAGCCCCAAGCGGAAGGGTAAGGATCCCCTATGTTGTAAGGCAGATCCTTCAGCCCTGTTCCAGATCCGCCAACCACTCCTTTCAAGAATTTGAACATCTTTTTCTTCGATTCTTCTTCGTCTTCTTCTTAGGATGATGACGATGCTCAGGAGAGAAAAGGGAGCTTCCAATTCGATCTACCGAAGTGTGTCAGGGAAAACAATTTTGATTGAAGGGGTAATTTTGAAAAATTATTATTACCATTTTTTTTCCTAATATAATATTCAAGGAATTAAACATTGTTTTGATTCTGTGCTTCGCCGTTTCACGATGCCCGGTGCTACTCCTTCTTTGGGCTTAGAATTTTGGACTTTGTGGATCTATTTCCGGATGGGCTGGATTAACGCCAGCTTCAACACAAACTTTTATAAAGATTCATCATCTCCTTCTCTCTCTTTTTATTATTATTATTTTTTCCTTTCTTTTGTTCGTCCATGGTATTTTTATTAAAAATTTAAGCGGAAGCCCTTCATCTATGATTAACAGGTTTTAATTTTAACAGACAACATGATATCAAAACCAATATTATGTTTTGCGATTCAAACCTACTATTTTTTTTCAAAATTTCGAATATGTTACATGATAAATTCTCTTATTTATATTTATGTTCAATCAGAATTTGTTAAGTTTTGATAATTCATATTTATTAAGGCTATGTTTTATTCGCATAGAATGACTTTCAAAAAATAATTTCTGTAAAATAATTTCTGAAAATTTGATTTTCTGAAAAATTGATATTTTCTTTTGTTTAGTTGATATACTAAAAAATATTTTCTTTTATTTATTGTTTTAATCCAATATAAATTATGTTGAGTTTTAGTAGGTTTTTTTTAAGAGTGGCATAAGTTTGGAAATTGTCTTTCTCTTTTTTTTTCAAAATCCTTAAAGATTTTGCATTTACTGAATTTCATTATCGATTAACCGAAAATGTTTTACGTGTACCAAACACTCGAAAATGTAAAAAGTATTTTCGAAAAAATGAAATAAACGAACCAAACAAACCCTAAATATTAAATTATATATGATTTTATGTTAAATGGATGCCTCCGTCTGTAATCAACTAGTTAGAATTTTTTTGATTTTAGTGGGGTTGCCTCTCATATGGAATCTTGTAAAGTGGAGGAAACTTTTAAGGATTGGACCACCTTAACTGCACCAATTAAATTGTTTACTTCCAGAAGATGATGACTGACCATGTTGAACTGTGTCAGCTTTGCATCTTGGCTTAGCTTTTTTTAGATAAAAAAACCAAGCGGAACAAGGAAAGAAGGTTCAGAACAATTGAACAAACTGATTAGGAGATGCATGCATCTTACAATACCCAACAAACACTCAAGCATAATGAAAGATCAAATTCACATTACAAAAACTTGTTCAGAACACTCGTGGCTTTGCAACAATAGTTGAATGCTTCAGAATATGCAAGCTGAACTGTCCTCCTTTCTCTGAAGTATCAATCTTCGACTGTCCTGGAGGAGGCGATAGCTCAAAGTTCTGCACTAAACGTCCCAATGTGATTCCTAAGATTGGCAGTGCAAGGATAATCCCTGGACAGCTCCTCCTCCCAACACCAAATGGAAGATACCTGAAATCATTGCCGTTCGCTTCAACCTTTGATTCCTCCTCAAAAAACCTTTCCGGCCTGAACTCCTCTGGGTTCTTCCAATGGGCAGGGTTGTTGGCTAACCACCATGCATTCACAAGGATCTTGCTCTCTGCTGGAATGTCATAGCCACCAAGCTTGGCATCATGGAGGTTCATGTGTGGGACTAATAGAGGGATGGCCATCCGAAGCCGGAGAGTCTCCTTGATCACTGCCTGGAGATATGGAAGTTTATGGGTGTCAGGTTCAGTAACCGGCACCCCGGGTCCGAGTACACTGTCAATTTCATCACGGATCTTCTGCTGGATCTCAGGATGGTTCACAAGCTCAGCAATGCCCCATTCAATCGACCATAATGTTGTTTCAATGGCTGCATCATCACAAAATCACAATGAAATTGCTTGAATTAATAGATTTGGTATTTGACTAACTAATAGCATATACTTTTAACAGCATTAATATCAATTACAATTACAAAAGTAATTTGTTCATTCAATTCAATCAATAAACAATTAGTTAGTATGATTCTAACGGGCAGCATATACAGCAGGAACTACCAGTATATGATAATAATATAGGATGGCAACTGGCAACCAAATTTGGTTGGCTGGTGGTTCCAGGTTCCAACTACCACCCACTTGGTCACAGTTTGTCATATGACCACAATAATGATTGCCATTTGCCTTAAAGAAATTTAATTCATAATAAAGAATTCTAAGCTGTTACACAAATTTAAAGGAAGATGTACACAAACATAATAAGAATCCAATCATTTTTCTACACCTCCCAATCATAATCATCGGTTTTTAAAAGTAAAACATTGCTAATGGTAGTCTATTAGAATTTGGAACCATTATTTTCATTTATGGTTGAAAGCCTATTAGAACCATTTGTTGTTTCAGTTTTGTATCCAACAGTCCTGGTTGGTTGGAAATTTGCAGCAAGTATATGATATTGACCATCACTAATGACTTTAGTTCAGCTGAATAGAAACCAATGCATTCTTAAGGCAACAAAGAAGTCTCGAGGTTTGTAGAGATTGACCCAATGTTCAAAACTTAAGCCAATCTATAGTCCAAGAAGAAACCAGGATTTCTTACCAGCAACATTGATATTCTCAACGATGTAAAGAACATTGGCTTCATTGATCTCTCCCTTCTGCTGAGCATCAAGAATATGATCTATGGCACATTTCAGAGAATTGTTGTCATATCGTGTCGTGCTTGCAAGCTTCCTGCAAGATTTACATTAGATATCCCATATCTGTGTTAGTACTCGCACCAGATTCTGTCCCCTGGCAGTTTATTGCTAGTCTAAATAATTAATTAATCAGCTAAAACTACCAGAAATTTAATTAACCGGAAAACTTACTTCCTCTCCTCAAGGAAATAGTCCTTGAAGAGCTGCAATCTCATTTCCTTCACTTCCTTGCATAACTTCAAATACCCTCTCAAGAATGGCCTCAAAATGGGGATAAAATCACCAAAGTTGTACTCAAAGCTCTGTGCCAATCTACTCCTCTCTCCATTCAAAGCCTTGAGCTTAACAAACAAAGGATCATCCTCGCTCTCAAACCTCCTGTCAAACATGATCCTATACATGTTGTTGTACATCATAAGCTGCAATCTCCTCCTCAGAACAATCCCATTGGTCGCCGCCTCTGGATTCTTCCTCACATCTTCAACAACTCTGGCTACCTCGTCTTCCCATCCATGTCTATACTGCTGCACCACCTTGTTGGTGAAGAAAGGAACGGTCATGATCCTCCTCATTTTGCGCCAGTGCTCCCCGTACACAGTGAAAACCATGTCCTGGCCTTTGCCTGTAAAGATGTCAAACACAACATTTCTTGTTCTTGAACCAAACTCGACTCCTTGGGTGTGCAAAACCTCTTTGGCGAGCTCGGGCGAAGAGACAACCACAAGGTTACGCTGCCCCATGCGGAGCAAGAAGATGTCACCAAACTTCTTGGCCAAGTCACTGAGGTTGCGGTGGTTCAAGTCATCACCAACTTGGAGCCAGTTTCCGAAAACAGGCACTGGAATGGGGCCAGGAGGGAGTTTGAAGCGCTTGCTGCGAAGTTTGGAGATTAAAATTGCTAAGATAATGGTGAAGAAGAGGGAAATGAGAGCTTTTTCTAGGAGGAGGAGGTCCATTTTGGAGTGTAGGTTTGAGGCTGCGGCTGGGAAAGAGCATGATGGAGTTTTATAGAGAAACGGAGAGTTAGGTTGGTAAAAGGGGTGGTGAAGAAGAATGGTGGAGGTGAGAGGGGGTAGGTAGAGAGGGTGGGTGAACTGAGAAAAAGCACGAGATCACATTGAGCAATCGTGCAGATGGATAACCATAAAAAAAAAAAAAAAGTGGATGACGATGTCATGTAAATCACAAAACTTGTCTCAAACAAAAAGATTTTTTTAATTATTAAATTTATATATAATTTTTATAAAATTTCTTAAATGATTTGAGATTGGATAATAATAATGATAATAATAAAGAAAAGTTGGGTGATGATTTGAGATTGGAACTCTGCACTAAGTTCCTTTCTCATGCCCAACAAAAAAATTATTTTAAATGTGCTTGAATTATTTGTTTGTGTTAATGTCTTTAGCTTCACTGCCATGTACTAGAAATTAATTATTATGATACTCAGATTAAGTATCAAATTTTGGGTAAAATATAAATATTAGATTATTTGGATACAAGCCTAACAAAAGTAATATATGAAAAGATAATTGTTACATACATTGTCAGTGAAATTTTTTTACTTCATAAGTAATATTAGAATCGTGACACATATTCTATAAAAATATTTAAAAAATAAAAATAATAAAATATAATATTTGTTATGATTCTAACTCTACTTACTAAATAAAAAAACTCTACCGACAGTCTATGAAATTACTATTCTATATGAAATGTAATAAAAAATGCAACAAAGTTATTAAATTAAAATTTATATAAAATATAAATATTAGATTATGTGATATTTATAAAATTAATAAATAATTAAGATTTTTTATTAAACATATAAAAAACAAAAACAATAAACTGAATAAAGTATAAATAGAAAATAAAAAAAAAACTAAAACTAAAAGTTTTTAGCTTGATGGATATTTTTTTTAATATGATAGGATCAAAGGACCAATGAAGTGGCCCATTAATTTCTTTCCACTTTAGTCCAAATCCATGGGTTTAGCGCAATCGACAAGTCTCAACTGAATTGGACCATTATTATTCAAACACATCAATGAGATTTTGAACCGACAAACATCCAGCATTGGAGTTGGGTGAAATCCAAACGAGGCCGTACTTGTAATAATGGATGCAGTCAGTAGCCCGTAAATGTGGCATGAAAGTGGAACATGTAAGGAGATAAGACAGAAACAAAACAATGAAATGGTGTTACTACTAGGCCTGAATGTACTGTCACTGTGTGTTTGCGTCTTCTTGGGCCTTTGATAATGCAAGCGTCACTGTGTGTTTGCGTCTTTTGGGTTTTTTTTTTTTAATGCGATTCAAAAATTATATGATTTTGTTAAAAAAAAAATCTTACAAGTATGATTCAAGTCCTCTACGTATATAGAGGTGGATGCATTACGAGGTTTCTCACGTCTTTCTCAAAGACAAAATAGAATAAAAGTAAAATTACGCTGAACGTTGGAAATTTAGTCATGATTTCATCGTATGGATTGCTTTAATTTTATTTGTGGAGACTCGCATCAACTTGCCAAATATTACTTATTTTAATTTGAAAATTTTATGATTTTATCACACAAAATATGACTTACAAATATGAATCCGAATCTTTGTATACACATATATATATATATATATAATATTGTCTATTCTTACGTTATCTCGAGGTGAAATTGAAAATCTTCGATTTCCATCGTATTGAAACGATCTGGAGTTCAGCTCAATCCTTCAATAGACATTGCAGTTGAAGTACTTTCAGTCTGGTTACTTTTAGTAGGTCTAAGTTAGGGCCTGTATTACCAAAGCAAAACGCTATGTGTTATCAAAAGTCGGTCTTATAATATAGTAAGTATAAGAATGAACCGCGTGTCATAATTATACCAATATTTTGGATATAAAATTAATTTATAACTAATTTTAATTATTATGAGATGAAAAGCAAAAGATTTGTGCATGTTTGGCTTAGTTTATGGAAGAGTTTATCTACTTTATAAGCAGAAGCTAGGTATTTGGTTTTCAAAATTTTAAAAATTTTATCTTATACGAGAAGCAGATTTGAGCTTTTTGATAACGCTATAAATTAAAGCTTTTTCAAAAAGTGCGACTATTAATAATATGTATTTAGTGAAATTTTTAAATTTTCAATTTGTTTTTCAATAATTTACAAAATTATAAAAAAAGATTCATATTATTTTACAATAATTTATTTATTTTGTGCCATTTTAATATTTATTTCATTTGTTTAATTTTAATTAACAAAAGTTTTTATTTAGTTTTATTCTTTTTTCACTTAAAAACTTGTGATTTGATTTAATAAAATTTATTATTTTATTTTTTTCATTTATAACAAATATACAAAAATTCTAGTAAATAGTTTTCAACATTCTATAGTACTTTTATACTAAATTTACCAAACACTAATTTAATTTCTCTTAACAATACTTTTAAAAAAATTCTATTCAAACAACACTTTTTACATGTTAACTTTCTATATAATTAGTATTTGCCTTTGCCTTTAAATTAATGGGACTTGAGGAATGTTGACTTGCTCAATTGGTATGTATCATGACTCGTGTTCTATGTGTGTTCTGTGCAGCGGACTGAATGGGTCATGAGCCATAGCGTGGGGTAAAGGGTTCAACCCCAAATGACCATAGTAAAAAGCTAAAAACCTAGCTAGCAATTCAAAAAGAAAACGAAATTACTAATACGTTGCTTCCTACATAGTTCCATCAAGCTGAATTCATAAGAAGACATTTTCTTGTCCAAATCAAAGTAAAAGTCAAAGCTTCAAACCGCAGAAAATTCCTCAAGGTCCCAAAGTTGTATTTCAATGAGGCAAGGTCTAGAGGAAGACGGGCATGCAAAGGGCAAAGGGCAAAGGAGACCCTGACTTGGTCTTTTTTCAAACTTCTTTTTCTCTTTTTTTTGTTGTACCGTGTAGAAGGAACGTAAAATACTTTGAAAATTTTTCCTCTCTCATATGAACCGAGCAGCAGCTTAGAAACACGCCAAAAAGGGCTGCATTTAAATTCCATCATTCAGATTTCCTTCAATTATGTTCAAATCCAAAGCAAAGCAAAAACACCCTCTGCAGAAAACCATGGATAATACCGTCTCTTTAATCCTTCGTGGCTGCATGTTAGCTAGAGACCTTGAATCAAACCTAGAGAATTTGGCCAACCAGCCAGAGATCCTTTCCAAGTCGTGTGATGAAATCATAAACATTTTTGCTACTGCCAAAGAACGTTTAAATGCTCAAGACCCGGCTTTGTTTACTCACCACTTACTCCGCGAACATCAGAATTCATCATCATCACAGCAGCAGCCGCAGCCGCAGCTGCAGACTGATCCCAGTCTGCAGGATTTGCTAATGTATGGTGGTGATGTTATTACGCAAATGATTCAGCAGCAGCTTTTAGCTGGAAAAGCTCCACTAGAAATCAATGAAATGGGCGGAAAGAACTTATTGTTGGAGAGTTCTGCTGCCTCTGCAGGATTGAAGGGCTGCATAGGATTAGAGATGCAGGCAATGGATGTATCAGATTCTGGTAGAGGTTCTTCATCCTCATCGCAGCGACCGCGAAGAAGGTCAGAAATTAACTTCCCGAGTTTCATTCGTTTCTATCATTTTTCCTGAGTAATATTAAACAACAAAAAAGCAACTCCATTAGTGCATGCTTTTTCCCAGGGGTTCTTTAGAAAAACAAATTTGGCAAAAAGGCAAATTAAAAAACATTTTCCAATCACTTTCTTGGCTGTTAATTACATTTTGATTAGTGATTATTTATTTATTGTTATTGGTTGGCAGGAAGGATGATGAAGAGAGATGCACAATGACAGTAGCGGCTCCTCAGATGGGAAATACGGATCTTCCACCGGAAGATAGCTACACATGGAGAAAGTATGGGCAAAAAGAAATTCTGGGTTCAAGGTTCCCTAGGTAATCAGAACATTATATTACTACCTTAATTACAGCTTAATTTCTTGATCCAACAGATATCGATTAGCAGATTTATTATTTGACTCATTCCATGCCCATATATATGTCACGCCGCAGATCAGCAATCTATCCATGGATAAATATATGTGTATGTATGTAAAGATTCATATGATATAGTTAATTACTCATAGACAGAGAATAGAACTACTAGTTATCCGTCAATTATGTTCATTATCATACTATAGCTACCATTTCAAAGCTTTGATCAACTATGAGTCGCTTAGAATTTGACTCGGTATGCATAGAGTAATAAGATTTGACTCCTTCCACCACGTTTCTACATGCACCCTTCATTAATTTAAGAAGTTCAACTTTTTGAAGTAATTAACATGTTGATATTTGCATACATTAATATTAGTTTGCTAGGGTTGACATTTGACACACCGTTAATCTTAAGTCTTGCATGCTGAAGGTAGCTAGCCTAGTTAGCTCTTTGCTCATGAATGATAATCATGCATGCATTTGGGTTGATTTTCAGGGCTTACTACAGGTGCACGCACCAGAAGATGTACAGCTGCCCTGCAAAGAAGCAAGTCCAGCGGCTGGACAATGATTTTAACACATTCGAAGTGACATACATTGGTCAGCACACCTGCCACATGTCATCCACCGCACCCTCAATTCCGCCACCGCCAGCGCCACCAGGTAGACCAGATCAGATGATGATGATGACGCAACCCATGGTTTCTCAGCCTACACCAACTTCTTCTTCTTCATCAGTTCCTGATATAGGAAGATGGCTCTCGATGGAATTCAGCCTGGGTTCTGGCGGAAGTGGGAGTAGCGGTGCAGCAGGTGGTTCCAGCACCGCAGCCAACCGATATGGAAGGGATGTTGATCAGTATTCGGCAGTGGCTGATATGGCTGATGTAATGTTTAATTCTGGTAGCAGCAGCAGCAATAGCATGGATTTTATTTTTCCTAGTGTGGAAGGTGCAGGGGACAAGAAAAGAAAAAGTGATGACATGACATGACATTTGCTAAAGACAAGAGACAAGAGTAGAAAGAAACTGGACGTTATTCACTGATAGATGCATTAGCTAATTTTTCAATGCGCATGACATGGAGTTGTGCTGCGCTGATGGATGAATTTGGCCGCTTCATTCTCTCAGACAATAAACCTCACGTAGTTAATTAGCCTTAATTAGATTACTCTGATTTAATTTTTTTGGTCATTTAAATTTTTTCATGTTGATTTTTGAATTTCTTGTAACTTTTTTATAATTTGGTGGGCGGCCTTGTATAAAAAAAATATAATCAATTGTTCATGATCATATATGCTTTTGCTTTTTCTGTTATTATTATTGATGGTATTTGAATCTTAAATTTGTTTTAAACATATAACATATATATATATCAATAGTTAAATTAAATGTTCAGATATTACTTATATTTATTATACTTATTATGATTAAATGGTAGTGGACAAAATGCTAAGAACCTATTTATTTCTAATTGATCGATGTAAGTGAATATATTTTTTATGTTTATATTTTATATCAATGAATTTAATTGACAGTATTATTAGTATTACTTGTAACAATACTTCTGAAAAATAAAACAATTATCGTAAATATATAATATTGATTCATAAACAAAAAAATTGGTATTTTGCTTTATATTTTAAATAATTTAAACAAAAAATTAAATCAGTATTAAGAATGGGAGGAAGTAAACGAAAACACACCCAAAGCTGCAAAAACCAAAAAGCCCGTGCAAAAGCCTATATGAAAATTGGAGGAAAAGTCTAAGGGGACCATCACCAAACCAACAAAACAGGCCCATATTCAAGCAACAGTTTGAGCCTGCCATTTTTATTATTATTGTTCTAGCTAGCTGCTAGCATCAATTTTGAATAAAAGCGTCTATTAATATAGATCAATATTTAGTTTAATGATTATTATTCTTTTTAGATTTAAGATTTGAATTTCCTTTTTTCTTTTATACTTTCCATGAAAAAAAAAAAGGAGCGAGCATTAATGAATTGTAATAGATTTAATCGAAATTGATTATTTTGATAATTATTCTTTTTGGTTTTATTCAATTGATATTTTAGATGAAATTGATCGATACGATTCTTAATTTGAGCTCATTTTGCTTGATTAAAATTAATTCAAGTATGAAAATGACAACACAATTAGCCATGTGAGTATAAAAGAGAAACAGCAAAAAACAAAAAATGACAAATTAAGAGATAAAACAAGTGTCACTGTCCCTTCAGGTGAGGATAAGGCCCACAAGGCCACAACACTAGAGCCACAAGGCATTAATGTAGCAATGAAGAGACATAAATAATGGCTGGTGAAAGAAAAATGTAAGACACAGGCTATGAAACGATGGGTAGATGCATGAGATGATACCAAATCCAAACAAGCTTCATTTTCTTTGAATTTATGGCTTTGATAACCTTCCACTCATTTTCCTTTCCGCTTTAAGTACGTTCAACATCACTGCCCCCATTCGAGCTAGGCGACCTTTTTTCCAAGTTTGGGCATCAAAATTCTGCCATCCTGATCTAATTCACACCGACAGAAACTGTTTGATCTTACAATTACTGTGTTTTTTGATAATGAAGTAATTTATCCCCTGGCCTTGTCAACCGAGTACTATTAGACATTTTTACAGATAATGAATTCGCAAAGATTTAGATGCGTAATATTCTCCACAAAATTGTCCCTCGTCCGTGCAAATGACGTGTGCTAAATCTATCCGGTTAATATCTCACCCACATGACAAATCCTCGGTAACTTTTTTTTCCTGGCTGAGGATGTCTCAGCCCTCCCTCACTCCACACATTTTTTTCCACAGCAAAGTTTGAAAGTTCATACTTGTCAGGGCCCCCATGCTGTAGATGTAATGCAGACAAGGAAGACTCGAGATTCTGCTTTTTCCTGGAAAGTTACAAACTTTGCCATAAAAAAGAATACTACCAATTAATCAGGTAAAAAGCTAGGTATCAATTGATTACGATGGACTATAGTATTTACCCGAGTTTAGTAAGTAATCATGCGGGTTATTCTGAATTTATAAATTCATCTGACCAGCGGCAAAAATGGATGGGGCTATAGAAATTTGCAGCCCTGAAAAAGGCATCCTTGGTTGTTATTATCCCACATTACTGATTACATATGGAATAGGAAACTTTGGTGGCTACAATATTAACTTTACAAGAAACTTGACTACTAGACAAACTCACTTTCATCAAAATGAAAATCCTTTCCAAACTCTGGAGGCTTAATAACAAAGTCCAACTCGAAATTCCTGGAAGTGATTTCAGTGCATGAATACACGTTAGAGACCACATCCCCATAATCAGACACCTTTCCTAGCTCAGAGGAGTATTCAAAACCACCACCCATTATTTCCTGCCACATGACAGAATCCAATTCTGTAATATCACTCAGTGCTGTCTCCTCCTTGCATTCCTGCTTTACCGTTGGTGTGGTTGATGGGTTCAAGTTCAGCTGCTGATGGTGTTCCTTGGTTGGGATTTGTGAGTGGCCAAAAGTGACCATGTGAGATTTCCAAGATTCAGAATCTGTGATGATTTGGGGAGCCCTGATTGAGTCTCTGCAGGTGTGCGTTCCAATGTAAGTGATCTGATATTTTTGGGAATCATCTTCCTTTCTTTGGACTTGTTTGGTGGCTCCACAACCTTGATCATACTTGCGAGTGCACCTAAAGTAACTCCTGTTCATCATGACAAGAAGCACACGATCAGATTCCATTAAACTTCAGAACGTCTTGATTAAGAAATGTATCCTGCCTGTTTAAGTACACTATTTCCACAAATATTGACTCTAATCAACCATATTGGCTTTAAGATTCATTTTGTAGAAGGGATTCCATCTGTTTTAATTCCATTGTCAAATGTGCATTTGTTGAATGGATTACTTACTAAACAGAACACAAGAGAAATAAAATGAATACCTAGGGTGTTTAGAATTAAGTATCTCCTTTTGTCCGTACTTCCTCCAGTGATGATCATCTTCTATTGTGGTAGAAACTACTGTCCATGTCTGTGCAGCTCTTCTGCAACCAAAAACATTACCAATTAGTATCAGAATCCATGTATGAGCATCTAATTGAGCATGTATACGTTAAGAAAAACAAATTCTATTGTTTGTTAGGCTTGGAAAAGAATCTTACTTTCTCTTGTAACAGCCTCTCTTATCCTTGGAGGCCGGTCTCTTACTGCTCCCACTAGAATCTTCAGACCTCCGGTCATCACAACAGGGGGAATTATCGTTAGAAGTTGCCTGATCCTGAGAAATCTCCAAAGAGTCAGAAGAACTCAGGACAGAAAGGGTCTCATTGAAAGATCTCAAGATCTTCAGTACAAGTTCGTCCGCTGAGAGAGGCCCACCAACTTCTTCAGAGGATTTTTGAAAAAGAATCTGAAGCTGGGTAGCACACTCTTGCCCATGAATCAGTTCTTGTATCACCCTTTTCTTGGTGCTTGACAGTTTTTCAGGCCAAGCAGAAACAGATCCCATGGTTATTATCAGCAAAGAAAAACCAAAAACTAGAAACTCTTCTGCTTTTTTCTAAGCTTTCCTAACTCCTAGTAAACATATATAGGTGAAAGGACAGAAGAGATAAGATTTTAAGACTGAGCTTTAGACAGAGAAAGGCAGATATGAGGAAGGGTAGAAGCAATTCAAAGGAAATTGTAAGGAAAGGGGCAGTAATGCCTGATTTGATATGAAGTGGGAAAGGGAGAAGAAAGAAAACTTCCATTATTGATGACCAAGCAAGCTGACGTTTTGCGCATGATGGAAGGGTGACATCATCCATCTTTTCTTTTGTTTTTGTTTTTTTTTTTGGGTGGAAACTTAAGAAGCAACCTCTCATTTTCTTTCTTATCTGGCAAAATTTAATTTGCAATTAGTTTTGATTGTTGATGATACAAATTTCCACTCCAAGTCATCATTTGATCTAGATAACATGACCTCGAGGATTATTAACGAGCATGGAAAAGCCATTTTCTATGTTTGAAATTGGTGGTAGGCAGCTCTCAAGGATTATTCCCTTGGCAACTTAACAGTAAAATTCTAGTTTCTCTAGCTGTATTCTCCATACTGTTTTCCCTGGCTTGGATGTTGAAATTTAAAGAGAAAAAAAAATTATTTAGAGAATCTAATGAGTGAATTTGGCGATGCATCACGCTATTGTAAAATATTGGAAAAGCAAAGAAAGATTTGATAATTAAGATACGAAATTGGTAAATATGTTATGATAACAACACTGAAAGGAATAGATACATGTTGAAGTCAAATGCAAAGTGCAAGGACTGGACAGGACAAGAGATAACTATGCAGTAAAAGCAACTGTATTCTTCATTTCTACGTAGATGATGACAAACATGTAAATAGAATCAGAAATAAGGTTAGACTCCAAACACACAGTTTGAATTGTCCTGCCAGTGGATTGAGCCAGCTTCCCTGAGCCTTCCTGTCCATTGCTTCTAGACGAACATAATTCCATATTCCATTTTGTTTTCTTTTGACAAATACCCTCCATCCGTTCATTTTAGATTTTAGCAATGATTATGTTGACTGCATATTAGGAAAGCAGAGCAAAGTTTAAATATTGCCTGAAAGGAATATGTTTTCGTTTTTTAGGAGATGCGTTGGACCATTGTTATGTTATATTATCCACTTTTTTATTTAGCATGGTTGATGCGGATTTCATCTTTAGAAAACCGTTTGATTAATTATGAGAATTCTTGTCAAATTGATTCAGTCTAGTGTTCCATAGAATAGTGATAAGATGAGAAAAGTATCATTTCAATGGAAGAAATGAGGTTCATAAGATGATAAAAAATTTATCTAAAAAAATAACAATATATGTTTGGATAGAAAATAGTCTTAATAAATAAATAGAATTTTGGTTTTTTTTTCTTTGGATACTCACTAATGGGCTTAAAATGATGAAAAGATCTTGCTGTTATTTACCCAATAGCAATAGGCCAATGCCCATTCCCCAGCCTGCCTGCATAGCGGCCAAGAGCGAAGCCGGCGCCCAGCAGAGATGAGGAAAGGAAACTCAGCTCACCTCCCTTTCTGGCCCTCAGGATGCTATCATTATCGGTCTCTCATCTCACTTCTAATCCTAAACTTCGTCTTCCCTCCGCTTCTCAACCCATCTCTGCTCTTCCCGTCAACACTCGTCTTTCTCATTCTTGAGATTTCTCACATTCTCAGCGGATGACGATGACATTGTCGAACTGCTTCTCTGGGACCACGGCTAACCCAATTCTTATTTCTCCTTCGGACCATTCCAAACCCGGGAACCCGATTCACACTTACTTGTAGTTGTCTCCTTCTACAAGTTTGCTGAATTTCCAGACCATGCTGATTTGCGCAAACCTTTGAAGCAACTTTGCGAGGACCTGGTACTTCTCGGTTCTTCATAATTTGTTTCTTCATTTTAAAATATTGCTGTGCTTTATTCATTTATGTGCAATCGTATAAGCTGATTTGAACATTTTAACCAATTTTGTCGCTGAATTCTCAAAGCATGGAAATTTCATTTCTTTTAAATAAAAATGTTTTTTTTAATGATATCCAAGCTCTCTATCATTGGTGGGGAACATAGAACACCAACTTCTTTTAATATTCTTATTCTCTTTATTGTGAAATGCTAAGTGATCGTAATTGCTATTTTGTGCATATATGCTATTATTCTTGGCATGGTGATTTCACATGACTCGCCGCCTTGCCATTTTATCGTTCACATTCTATGTAATTCATGCCATTCGTAGCTTACCAAGCTGATCCCTTCTGTGTGTTTCAGGTGGCATTATTCTTGCCCCTGAAGGGATCAATGGCAGCATTTGTGGCACACGGGAGTCAGTGGAAAGAGTCCTTGAATTTGTCCAAATTGATGACCGCCTAAAGGGGTTAAGGCAGATAGAATCACAGTTAGTCCTGCGCAGGAAGCTATCCATCATGGACACTATAGTAGTTCTCCTCTTGCAGCAGGTGAGGATGCACCCTTTCGATGGGACCATGTGAGAGTCATGTTGAAGAAAGAGGTATTTTCTTTAGAAGCAAAGCAGTGGGTGACCCTCTCTTTTTTTTTAATGGTTTATGTTTGTGATTGAACAAGAATTGAGAGAAAATTTGATGTTTTCTAACTGAGAAAATTGTACATATATATACAGCCTTGAAGAGACTAAAAAAAGGAAGAAAATCAACTACCTACTCCAAAATAAATAATTCCTATAATCAAGCTATTCCTAATTAGGCTAATAATACATATTTACAGCCTATAGTTATGCCCTATAATCTTGTAACACTCCCCCTCAAGCTGGAGTATAGATGTCAATCATGCCTAGCTTGTTACACATATAAGAAACCTGAGCTCCATTAAGAGCTTTTGTAAAAATATCTCCTAACTGCTCTCCAATCTTCACATATGCGGTAGAGATCAAGCTTTGTTGAATTTTCTCACGAACGAAATGACGGTCTATCTCAATATGTTTAGTTCGTTCATGAAAAATTGGATTCGAAGCAATATGAATCGCAGCTTGATTATCACACCATAGCTTCGCTAGAACTGAGATTTTAAGACCGACCTCAGTTAAGAGTTGATAAACCCACATAACCTCACATGAGGCTTGTGCCATTACTCGATACTTAGATTCTGCACTAGATTGCGAAACCACATTTTGCTTTTTACTCTTCCATGAAACCAAATTACCACCAACAAAAACACAATAGCTAGTGGTAGACCTTCGATCAATCTTGGAACTCGCCCAGTCCGCATCAGAAAAGTACTCAATATTACTATGACCATGATTTCGATACATTATCCCCCGTCCAAGAGCTCCTTTCAAGTAACACAAGATTTGTTCTAAGGCAGCCCATTGATGTACTGTAGGAGAGGACATAAATTGACTTACAATACTGACTGAGTAAGCAATATCAGGACGAGTCACTGTGAGGTAGTTCAACTTTCCAACTAATCTTCTATATCGTTCAGGATCATCGAAAACATCTCCATCCTTTGTGAGCTACTGGTTAGGAAGCATTGGAGTACTGCATGGTTTGACTCCCAGTTTTCCAATTTCTGTTAACAGATCCAAAACATACTTCCTCTGAGATAGAAAAATGCCTCTTTTACTCCTTGCCACTTCAATTCCCATGAAGTACTTTAGGTGCCTCAAATCTTTAGTATTGAACTGGCTCTGCAGGAAAGATTTCAAGGATGAGATTCCCTGCGCGTCACTCCCAGTGATAACAATATCATCTACATATACAACAAGTAGAATGATGCCAAATGAGGACTGCTTATAGAAAACAGTATGATCAGATTTGCTCTTCCTCATCCCAAACCTCTCTACTGCATGACTAAATTTTCCAAACCCAGCTCGAGGACTCTGTTTTAGTCCATACAGCGATTTTCAAAGACAACAAACTTTCCCAGACTCCCCCTAAGCAACAAACCCAGGTGGTTGCTCCATATAAACCTCCTCCTGAAGATCTCCATGCAAGAAAGCATTTTTAATATCAAACTGGTAAAGTGGCCAATCATATGTAGCTGCCAGAGAAATAAATAATCGAACTGAAGTCAATTTAGCCACAGGGGAGAAAGTGTTAGAATAGTCCACTCCATCAGAGGAGAAGTCAATTTAGGCGAGCCACGGATCCATCAGAATTAAATTTGACTGCAAAGACCCACTTGCATCCAACCGCTCTCTTACCAGCAGGTAACTCAACTAGATCCCAAGTATCATTCTCAGACAAGGCATTCATTTCCTCAAGCATGGCATTACGCCACCCAGGATGGGATAAGGCGTGGTGAACGGTTTTGGGAATCCCTATAGAATCAATAGAGGCAACAAACGAGCAAGAAGCAGAGGACAAACGATTATAGGTAACATAAGAGGAGATTGGATAAGTACACTGGCGTTTACCTTTCCGAAGAGCAATAGGTAAATCAATGTCACTGGGCACTGGATCCGATGACGAAGAAGAGATTGGTGCTGGACTTGTCATAGGGGGATTAGGTCTTCGAGAATAGACTTGAGTAATAGGTGGTTTCGGTTGAGAAGGTGGTGGTGGCGGTAATGGAACAACACTAGAGTCTGGACCGGTGACATGATATATTGGTAGATCATCATCCTCTTGTGGACACATAGGTGTAGATGGAGCGGTAAAGAAAGGAAGATGTTCATGGAATGTAACATCAGCTGACACAAAATACCTGTTCAATTTGGAAACCTGTGGACGAGCATCACGAACAAAGCAAGAACATCCAAAGATACGAGGTTTAACAGGAAACACAGATTTATTAGGAAACAAAATCTTATATGGAATTTGATCATTTAAAACAGTGGAGAAAAACACCTATACCCTTTTTGGAGACGAGAGTATACCAGGAAGACACATTTTAATGACTTGGGGTCCACTTTGGAAACCTGCGGATGAACATCACGAACAAAGCAAGAACATCCAAAGATACGAGGTTCAACAGGAAACACAGATTTATTAGGAAACAAAATCTTATGAGGAATCTGATCATTTAAAACAGTGGAGGGCATGCTATTAATCAAAAAACACGCTGTAGAAACAGCATCAGCCCAAAACTGTTTTGGAACACGTGTCTGAAATAAAAGAGCCCTGGTAGTTTCAAGAAGATGTCTATTTTTTCTCTTAGCCACCCCATTTTGAGATGGAGTGTCAACACAAGATGATTGATGGAGAATTCCATTCTAAGTCATGTAGGTTTGACAAGAATCAGAAAAATATTCTTTGGCATTATCACTTCTCAATGTTTGTATAGACACATTAAACTGGGTTTTTATTTCAGCACAAAAAGTTTTAAAATGTGAAAGCACCTCAGAACGAGATTTCATTAAATAATGCCAAGTCATGCGAGAAAAATCATCCACAAAGGTAACAAAGTATCTAAATCCAGTCTGAGACATAATGGGACATGGTCCCCAAACATCTGAATGTACTAGCTCGAAAGCATGACTAGCCCTTTTATTAACACGAGAAACAGAAGATAGAAGATGATGTTTTGCCAACTGACAAGACTCACAAGCTAAAGAAGATACATCATGAAACTGAGGACATGACTTTTTTAATAACGTTAAAGATGGATGCCCTAATCGACAATGAGCTTAAAAAGGAGATAAAGTACTGGAACAGGCAATGGTCTGGGGTACCTGGGTATCCAAAACGTATAGACCTCTTGATTCTTGTCCTTTACCAATAATCCTCTTCGTCATAAAATCCTGAAACAAATAAGGATCAGGAAAGAATGAGATACAACAGTTAAGAGTACGAGTGAGTTTGCTAACAGATATCAAATTAAAAGAAAATTTTGGTAAACTTAATACGGATGACAACAAAAGTGTTGGTGTGGGATTGATATTGCCAGAACCAAGGACAGAAGAAATAGAACCATCTGCTAAGGTGACTGAAGAAGGAAAAGTATGGGACTGGAACGTGGAAAAGAGACTAGGATTACCTGTCATATGATCTGTTGCACCAGAATCAATGACCCATTGAGAGGAAGAAGAAAGAAGACATGTATTGGTTTTACCTAACTCAGCAAGGGCAGTGATTGATTGAGAAGAGTTCTTTAATGCTTCTTGATATTGGGTGAATTTCGCATACTCATCTGCAAAAATTGTAATGGTATGATCTGACGATGGAGGAGGAGCATCACTTGTAGTTACAACACAAGCTGACTGAGACCCAGAAGACTTATGGTTTTTCTTTAGCAATTTTTGGCAAGTCCTTTTAGTGTGACCTGGTTCATGACAATAGTAGCAAACTATTCCCCTTGTGTCTTGATTTCCAGTATTCCGACCACTATTACTGCCACCTCTGCTACTATTTTGAGAACAAGACTGGCCAGTTGATCCACTATTCTGATTGACAAGAGCACTAGGTTGTTGTACAGGTGAGACTTGAGAACTAGTATATGTACGGAGAACCCTAGTAAAGACCTCTTTTAAGGAAGTAATCTCAGGATTAAGACAAAATCTGCGATTTAGCACCATCAAATTGAGGACTAAGGCCAGCCAGAAAACTCATAATAGCCATCTGTTCACGTTGTGTCTGCTGAACTTTGATATCAGTACTGAAAGTAACAAGGCGTTCAATTCCTCGTAAGTACGTTTGAAATTCATGAAATAGGTCTGCAAAGACTGATCCTGTTGTTCAGCCTGATAGAACGCCTTGCAAACCTCAAAAATATGAGAAATATTCTCTTTACCAGAGAACAGAAAAGCCAAATGTTCCATCAATTCCTTTACAAACTCACAGTGAGAGACATGACTGACGTACTCATTCTCAATTGAATTACGGATTTGTAAAAACAGTTGAGCATCAATTCTGAGCCATTCAATACGTGTTTCATCAGTGGGTGGGTCCTCAGTTAGATGATTATACTTAGAGACACTCCGTAAATACAGACGAATGGTCTTAGACCAATCAAAATAATTGGCCCCGTTCAGTTTCTGTTCAGTAATTTTAGACAGAATGGGTATAACACTAGGCATAACCAGGTTCTTTTGTTCAGCAGCCATTATAATTGTGATCACAAGAGAAATACACCCCAAATAGATAACAGAGATAGCCAGCAACAGCAATATGAAAGCAGTAACAAACAATGGCAGCAGGTCTGAAGTAATATATCACGATACACCAATAGAGAAAAGAGATGTAAAAGGACTTTCCTGGTGAAGCTGAGGAGGGACCCAAACACACTTAAGAATGGTGCGACCCAGATGTCACTCAAACAGGGTGACCCAAAAAACCAGGAACACTGCTCACTTGGGCAGTGAAAAATTTCAGACGGCTGGACTTTGAATTTTCAGCTTTGATACCATGTGATTGAACAAGGATTGAGAGAAAATTTGATGTTTTCTAACTGCGAAAATTGTACATATGTATACAACCTTGAAGAGACTAAAAAAAGGAAGAAAATCAACTACCTACTCCAAAATAAATAATTCCTATAATCAAGCTATTCCTAATTAGGCTAATAATACATATTTACAGCCTATAATTACGCCCTATAATCTTGTAACAATGTTAATTGAATCTGTCATCTCTTGACCTGTTTTATAAAAATGTTTTCTTTGTTCATGTTTAAGCAGATTGTCACTATTGGAATTCCTGATGTATCACTGATTGAAAAGGTTGGAAAGTATGTTAGCCTGAAGGATTGGAATGCTTTGATCAGTGATCCAGATACTGTGAGTAACCAAACCTTGTTTCAGCTTTTTGGTCACTCCATTGTGATTACTAATTTGCTTTTCAGGATTTCACATATCATTATTTAATTTTATTTCTCTGTCTATTTATGCTTCCAAGTTCAATCCCTTTTTGTCTTCAAGCATTGCTCTTTCACATGTAGGTTTTGATTGGAAGGCTCATCTGATCAGTTAGAGATCTCCCAAGCTTTCCTATTTTAGTTTAAACTTTTGAGTCAACAACTTCATACTCAGTATAATACTACGTGTTTATTCTGTTGTGGCATTGTGGAATGTGGGAAACCGTATTATTTTAGGAAAATAAATATTTCCTAGAATCAAGTCCATATATTTAGTTGTAATTATGTATTTATTGAGATCCCGTAAGTTTAGGGATTTCAATTAGTATTAGGAGTAGTTTCCTAATTTAGTGCTAGAGCCCTTGTGTATATAAACAAACGTATTATTCAATAAACAATTCAATTCAAACCCTAAACATTGACATGGCATCAGAGCAGTAAGATTTTTCTGGGAAATTAGGTGTTTTTTTTTTTTTGGCCTGTCATAGTTTTTCTTTTCTGTTTTGCTCTGTTTTTCTACTGCCAAAACAGAGCATTTACAGTGCTTTACCAGCCTTCATTGCTGGAAATTTTTTATCAGCCTTTATTGCTGTTTTTTTCTTTCTTCTTCAAGTAATCTGTTAATTTCTGCCCATTGGAGACCAAGGACGATGTCAGAGACCAAGGAGATTGGTACGACTGCTGTAGTTCCATTGGATGAAGGAGGCAAAACTCAATCGCAGGGAGAATTGCAAGCCATTCAGGCTGCCTACAGATTGGATGGAAAGAATTACCTCAAGTGGTCCCAACTTGTTCGTACAATCTTGAAAGGCAAAGGGAAGATCGGCCATCTGTTAGGTACGGGACCGAAGCCAGGAGATTCAGGTTTTGGAGTATGGGATGAAGAGGATTCCATGATTATGGCGTGGTTATGGAATTCTATGGTGCCCGAGATAAGTGATACGGTTATGTTCATGGCTACGGCCAAGGACATTTGGGATGCAATCCAACAGACCTACTCAAAGGCCAGAGATGCAGCTCAAGTGTACGAGGTGAAGGTCAAGACTATGGCTGCGAAGCAAGGAAGCAAGACTGTGACCGAATATGCCAACCAATTGAAATCTCTATGGCAAGAACTTGACCACTATAGGGTGATTCAGACTAAATGCCCGGATGATGCAGCCATACTAAAGGATTTTATTGAACGAGATAGAGTTTATGACTTTCTTGTTGGTTTAAACTCTGAGTTTGATCAAGTCAGGATCCAAATTCTCGGAAAGCAGGAAATTCCATGCTTCAATGAAGTGGTGGCTATTATTCGGAGTGAAGAAAGTAGAAGGAGCTTGATGCTTGATCCTCAAACTGTAGATGGTTCAGCCATGGTAGCTGAAAGTGTAAAAAATGGTTCGACAAGCATGGAAAGGAAGGCTGCCATTGAAGTAGGCAAGAGTGGTCAGCCCAAGGCTCAAGGCCGTGATGGATTATGGTGCACCTACTGCAAAAAGGGGCGCCACACTCGTGAGAAATGCTGGAAACTGCATGGGAAACCTCCCAGCCGTGAGTGGGGTCAAAGAGATAATCCGTCGAGGGGTAATGGGCAAGCCCATGTTGCTACCAACGCACCACATGGAGAAGCCAAGCAGGAACCAGCAAGTCTTAACCAAGAGGAGGTGGAAAGAGTGAGATCATTCTTAAGTAACCTCGAGAAACCTACAGGTACTTGTACTTTGGCGTATTCAGGTAAGCTTCTATTTTCATTGGGATTAAATGCCGCAGAAACATCCTTTACTCAATCTTGGATCATGGATTCAGGAGCCACCGATCACATGACCCACTCATCCAAACATTTTTCCACATACTCACCATGTTCAAGCAATAAGAAAATAGCCACAGCTGATGGATCCTTAGCAACCGTAGCTGGTATAGGAGATGTTCAAATAAACCCATCCATAACCTTAAAAAATGTCCTTCATGTTCCTAAGCTATCCACCAATCTTGTCTCTGTACAGAAACTCACACAAGACTTGCTTTGTAATGTGACTTTTCACAGTAGTTATTGTTTATTTCAGGACAAGGATTCGGGGAGGACGATTGGACGTGCTAGAGAACGGGATGGTCTTTACTACCTTGCGGAATTAAACAAGTCAAACATATTCGAGAGCAGATCACCCCACTCATTCATGTCCGAGTCTATGTTATCTAGTAAGGAGAAAGTTTTTCTTTACCATTGTCAGTTAGGACATCCATCATTTAGGGTTATTAAAATTCTGTTTCCTTCATTGTTTACAAAGTTGGATATTGAGAGTCTTCATTGTGAGGTGTGTGAACTTGCCAAACACAAGCGTATACCTTTTCCAATAAGCAATAAAAGAAGCATTTTTCCTTTTTATCTTGTTCACACTGATATTTGGGGTCCCTCTACTGTTGCTAATGTGTCAGGGGCACGATGGTTTGTGACTTTTATTGATGATTGTACCCGAGTTACCTGGGTTTTCTTGCTTAAACATAAGTCAGATGTTAGCACTGTGTTCCCTAATTTCTTCTCCATGGTAAAAAACCAGTTTGGTGTGAGTATTAAAAAACTTAGGTCAGACAATGCCAAGGATTATTTCAATCAAATTCTTACCCCTTTTTGTCAAAGAGAGGGAATAATTCACGAGTCTTCCTGTGTGAGAACACCACAACAAAATGGAGTCGCCGAAAGAAAAAATGGGCACCTTTTAGACCAAACCCGAGCACTGTTGTATCAAAAAAATGTGCCAAAAAGTTTCTGGGGGGAAGCAGTTCTCACAGCCACTCATCTCATCAATAGATTACCCTCTAGAGTTCTAGGATTCAAAAGTCCAATGGATGTGCTTTCTTCATTCTATCCGAACCTCTCTACCACAAACAATCTTACACCTCGCATTTTTGGGTGTGTGTCCTTTGTTCATATCCACAGTCAAGACAGGGGGAAGCTAGACCCTAGAGCTCTAAAGTGTGTTTTTATTGGGTATTCCTCAACTCAGAAAGGATATAAGTGTTACCATCCTCCGTCTAAGAAATTTTATGTGTCACGAGATGTAACATTCAATGAACAAGAGGCTTATTTCACTCAACCTTATCTTCAGGGGGAGAGTCTTAGGGAAGATAAGGAAGGTTTTCTTGGGTTGCCTGATCTTTCACTTTTGTCTCAACCCAATCATATGCCCCAACTGTCTGTTGAGCCATCTGTTGAGTCTGAACCTGAGTCAAATGCCCCAGTTGTTGGTGAACTTGAACCTGAGTCAAATAAGACCACTCCTACTGCACCAAATGTGTCTGAACCCAAACTAGTACCTAACCCCGAATCTGCTCTTGGAGATGTGAGATTTGGTAAAAACTTGGTGTACTCAAGGCAGAAAAAGGCCAATCCAGGATCTATGCAAGTTCAAGAGTCCAACTCAAGTCCTTCAAATGAGGTAACAATTACTAACTTTCCAGCATTACAGAGTGAAACCAAAGCCCAAATTACTGATACTGAAGATGACCAGGACCTTCCAATTGCTATTAGAAAAGGGACCAGAAAGTGTACAAAACAGCCATTATATCCTCTTTCACACTACCTATCATTTAAAAATTTCTCACCAACCTACAAAGCCTTCCTTGTAAGCCTAAAGAACACCACCATTCCTACTACCTTATCTGAGGCATTGTCTAATGAAAAATGGAAACAAGCCATGGATGTGGAGATGGAGGCTCTAGAGAAGAATAAAACTTGGGAGTTGGTGAAGTTACCAGCAGGAAAAAGGTCGGTGGGGTGCAAGTGGGTTTATACTGTGAAATACAGGGCAGATGGGTCAATTGAGAGATACAAGGCGAGGTTGGTAGCTAAAGGGTATACACAGACTTATGGGATTGACTACCTAGAGACGTTTGCCCCAGTTGCTAAGATGAATACAGTCAGAGTAATCTTATCTCTAGCTGCCAATTTTGGTTGGGAACTACAGCAATTTGATGTGAAAAATGCCTTCTTACACGGGGAGCTTAAGGAGGAGATTTATATGGAGATTCCACCAGGTTATGGAAGGAATGTGATTGCCAATACTGTATGTAAGTTGAACAAAGCTTTGTATGGCCTGAAGCAATCTCCTCGAGCTTGGTTTGGAAGATTTGCTAGAGTCATGTTGGCCATGGGATACAAACAAAGTCAGGGGGATCACACATTGTTTATCAAACATTCTGCTTCAGGGGGAGTAACAGCACTGTTAGTATATGTGGATGACATTATATTAACTGGAGATGACAAAAGGGAGCAGCAAATATTGAGTCAATGCTTGGCTAAGGAGTTTGAAATTAAGACTTTGGGAAGATTGAAATATTTTCTGGGAATTGAAGTTGCGCACTCTAGAAAAGGGATTTTTATATCCCAACAGAAGTATGTTACGGATTTGCTCAAGGAAACGGGCAAAACTGCATGCAAACCCGCAAGTACTCCTATGGACCCAAACCTCAAGCTAGGAAAAGCAGAGGAAGATGCCACAGTGGACAAGGAAATGTATCAACGTCTCGTGGGAAGACTGATTTACTTATCACATACCAGACCTGATATAGCTTATGCGGTGAGCTTAATCAGTCAGTTTATGCATAGTCCAAGAGAGGTTCATTTGCAGGCTGCCCACCGAATTTTGCAGTATCTTAAAGGAACACCAGGAAGAGGAATTCTGTTCAAGAGGAATAGGAGTACGACACTTGAAGCCTATACTGATGCTGACTATGCAGGATCGATCATCGATAGGAGATCAACCTCCGGGTATTGTACCTTTCTTGGAGGGAATCTTGTGACATGGAGAAGCAAGAAACAGAGTGTAGTAGCACGTTCTAGTGCTGAGGCAGAATTTCGTGCAATGGCACAAGGCGTGTGTGAGTTACTTTGGCTGAAAATTATCCTAGAAGACTTAAAGATTAAATTGGAAGGGCCTATGAGGCTCTACTGTGACAATAAATCAGCAATCAGCATAGCTCATAATCCAGTACAACATGATCGAACGAAGCATATCGAGGTGGATAGACATTTCATCAAGGAGAAGTTAGACAGTGGCTTGATATGTACTCCATATGTGTCAACACATGGGCAACTTGCTGATATCCTCACCAAAGGGTTGAGTAGCACGGCATTTGAGAGAATTGTATCCAAGCTGGGAATGGAAAATTCCTATTCACCAGCTTGAGGGGGAGTGTGGGAAACCGTATTATTTTAGGAAAATAAATATTTCCTAGAATCAAGTCCATATATTTAGTTGTAATTATGTATTTATTGAGATCCCGTAAGTTTAGGGATTTCAATTAGTATTAGGAGTAGTTTCCTAATTTAGTGCTAGAGCCCTTGTGTATATAAACAAACGTATTATTCAATAAACAATTCAATTCAAACCCTAAACATTGACATGGAAGAGTATTAGTAGCACTTAAGAGTTTTTGTTTCTTACTCAAGTTTATCTGGTTAGACTGCAATGGAAATGTTTCAAGCTCTTCTGCTCAAAATTATAATTTTGTATTGATATTTGCCTGCAAGACTAAGAACTGCGCTTTATATTCCTTAAGTTCTTTGATTTTGGATATTTATTGTTCCAAACTTATTAAAATAGATAACTTCAAGTTTTGACTTCCTATTCTTTGAATGTGTGTCTGTCATGATGTTTCTGATGCTATATTTCCTTGTGGTTTCAACTTCAAACTCGTTTGAATTCAATTTTAAGCCAATTAGCAGGTCAAGGCATCAACAAATGGCGTTATTTGAGTTGAAAATTGGCAACAAATAATAGTGACTTGTCATGCTATCAGAACTTTCAACTTTGTTTTGATTGGTTTGAATAAGTTGCAACATTTTTGTCAGAAAAAAAAAATTGATTGCCCCCCCTACCCCCTTTTTTATGACCTTTTAGAGGTAGTGGAGGGATTGGACCTGTTTTTTTTTTTACTGATCTTGTTGCTTATTTTGCTTGTATTTAGGTGGTAATTGATGTTCACAATAAATATGAAACTAGCATTGGGATGTTCAAAGGAGCTGTTGATCCGTGTACCACATCATTTTGTCAGTTCCCACCTTGGGTGGAGGATCAGTTCCAACCTGATGATGCAGATGTGGAGGATGCAAAGGTGGAGAAGAAAGGATTGAATGAAAACATCAATAAAGATATTTCAAAACAAAAAATGCCAAAGCGGGTTGCAATGTATTGCAAAGGAGGTATTCGATGTGAGAAAGCTTCAATTCTCCTCAGCAGAGGTTTTGAGGAGGTGCTTTTCCTTTTGAATGCTATCTACATTATATGATGTCTCGTGATTCATGATGCTTGCTACTATGGTAAAATTAATTCTTTAGGAGTTGTATCTAGATGAAATTTTTTGTCGAAATAAACTTGAGTTTATAAGTAAAGATATCTTTATTACATTCAATCAAGATAACATGCCCTTTTCCTTTATTAATTCGAGAAAGTGAGTACTCTGTCATTGTTTTATGATTTTAAATCTTTATCAGGTCTATCATTTAAAAGGTGGGATTCTGAAGTACCTAGAGGAAGTGCCAAAAAGTGGGGAGCCTTTGGGAGAGTGAGTGCTTTGTGTTTGACAACTGAGTCTCTGTTGAGCATGGTCTGGTACAAGGAAATTTCAAGCTTTGCTATGGGTGCAAGCAGCCTGTTAGTGATGCCGACATGGAAACACCTGAGTGGGAGTATGGGGTTTCTTGTCCCTACTGTTACTCATCGAAGTCTGAAGATGAGAAAGGGAGGGCAAGGGCACGGCAGAGGCAATTTGAAGCTTGGGGAATTATTGGTGGTCCGGATATGGGTCGGCAACCACCGGTAAAGCATAAAGAGTAAACAAAACAATCATTCAGCTTCAGTTTAGCTAGTCAGCAGATGATCAAACCCGGTTGATGTGTTGGAAGAATTAGTTCTAAGAGCATTTTTGGGACTGACTGCTTTTTTTTTTTTAATGTCTTTGAATGTTGGAGTTAGCAGTTAGTGATAGATTGGATTAAATGAATCAATAATTTAGTAAACTAAGCTTCTGGAGGGCCAGGTTGCAAGGTCAAAATGAGGGAATAGGACTCTGTTTCCAACCTGTTAAAGATGGTTCTGATTTCATTAATGTATGTTGTAAAATGTCATTACCAACTATGGACCTCAAACTTCATTGATTGCAAGTCTAGTGATATAGAAAAGACTAGCTCGATGCAAGTTTGCTGTGTTGTGCAGAATTCAGTTGAATTTCACCTTTGTCCCGCATGAGCTATTGCTGCCATAGTCATGTCAAAAACTTAAAATCTAAGCTCTATGCATAGTTTTTAGTTCTTAGTTGGATCTTTATTCAATTTTGAGAAAAAAAGTTCATTTTGTTTTCACTAGAAAGGGGTCACCAACTGGTTTTCTTAGTGGAGTCTTTGGTAAAGACATTTGGGAAGACAAATAGTGGTGGTTGATTTAGTATGAGATTTGAAATAAATTTGATTTGAAAATTTTAATAGCGAAATTCGCTTTGAGTTACGTTAGAGTTCAAATTTTTATTTCGAGTTTGACTAATAAAATATTTTAATTTTTTAAACTAATTTAGTTTATTATTTTTAATTATTAATTAATGGAATATCTCAAAATCGGGCTTTAAGAGAAAAGTCGACAATAACCGGTTGAAGTGGCATCCACCGTTGATGAGAGCAATCAGAGGGTGCAAAACAATTGGTAATATTAGAGTGGAAACCCTTGAAAAAGGCATTAAAGAGTTGAACGTTCGACATTAACACACAGACAGAGATTGAAAGAACGGAAAACCATAATTGTTGCGAAAAAGGTTAGGGTTTTTGAAATTTGATTTGGAGTGATTAAGGAATGGCAGGAGAAGGGGCCATGTTCAAGTTCCTCAGGCCTAGGCTCCGTCCACAGCCCGCCGACATCCAGGCTGCTGCCTTGTGGGGCGTCGCTGCCACCACCACTGCTCTTTGGCTCATTCAGGTTTCTTACCTTTTTTTTTGGACATTTGTTACTATATTATTATTAGATCCATAGGAAAAAAGATCTCTTTGAATGATTATCTAGGGATTTCCCCAATTTTCATCGGTTCTGTGTATGCGATCAGTGTGTCTTAAAAATTACACCTTGGAACAGATCTTTGCTTCTATTGTTGTGATTAAGCGATTGGCGCTAAGGATATACTATCTAGTTGTCAGCTCATATTGGGGGAGGCTGAGAGGCTGTCAAGAACCATTCATTCTATATGTGTAACACTAGAATAATTTTGAATGTAGATTCCAAACATTGATATTTTAAACTATCTCGTTGGGAAAACAAGGCTTTCCTGCATCATGTTCACTTTCTGTTTTTGCTTAATCAGACACACCCGGCCATGATATTTGGCTATGCGGTCTCTTCTTTATAAGAAAAATTGGACTTTCCTATGGACCTTATTGGATTAAGAACACCTTCATGAAAGAGCTGCTCTACAGCATATGTCAAAGTATGGCCTTTTTATGCAGGATCAGGGTAACTTATTCTCAATATTGAGAAAATCTTCTTGTATTTATGGAAAATTGAGAACTTCTGTTCTCCCTTAAACCGTTATCAGAAACATAAAAAAATAAATAGGACTATAGGAGTTGGGAATTGGGCACATAACACTTTTAGGGTGAGGCTTTGAATTTGGAAATGATTTAGTTTAGGGGTTATAGTGACTGATTGGAGCACTGCTTTAAAATAATATTTGGGTATAAATTCACTTCTTTTATCATGTTCTGTTTCAGTATGGTTTAATATCATCATATACTTTTTCCCATTAAAGTTTTTGATACTTAGCAGGTGCTTTGTCATGTTTCTCTTAATATTGCATTAACTTCTTCCTGCTTATGGTACCCTTTTGAATGAATCCCCTATCTCTCCAAAAGCATCATCTATCATATCTTGGTTCCGACCAGATGTTCATCTGTTTGTTTAACATGTTTATGCACACAGCTTCCCCTCTGTGACCTATGTAAACATCTGATCTACAAATACTTGAAGGTTATATGTAGTCGGCTTATGCTTGTTTTGTAAGGTTGTAGGTTGATTATGTGTGCAGACAGAGTATGCCAGACAGTGAACCTGCCTTTAGAGGTTGCAGTTGTTTATGAATTTTTGAATGATTAGCTAATCTTTGAAAATTTTCTTTTTTCTTTGGCAGCCATTTGATTGGTTGAAGAGGACTTTTTTAGAAAAACCAGAGTCTGAGTAGATGCAAATGTGTGTTCATAATCTCGCAGCTCATCGTGATTTTGTTTATCAGGTTGCTGATGAGGGAATCATGGACAAAGTGAAATTTGAATAATCTTGTAGTGTAATTTTGTGGGGTTATTTTATGAGAATGAGGCCAGCCTGGTTGGCATTTATTCCTGGAAATGAGTTTGTACTGTTGTCTGTCTCATTTCAACTTTGAGCTTTTTCCATAATTGATAATACACAATTTCTGAATTCATGCATTCATAAAATTGTTGGTTGAGATCCTGCTTGGGATGTAAATCACAAGGGAATGTCAACTCATGATCTTTTGATGTTTTATGGAGTATTTTTGTCAAGTAGTAATTTTGTTTCATCAGAGGAACGAAAGATCATATTTCTAAAATAAAATTTTTAAATTTTACAAGGGAATTTATATGTTTGCCAAGTAACATGTGTCCGTCTATAATTGTAAATAAAAAAATCGTTCTTTTGAATAGTGTTAATTTATGAAGAATTTTTTCATGATGTTTAAAACGCCAGAGATGACTTAAAATATAATCAAGATTTGCTCTGTTTTTCCACTGAAGCAATCAGTCTTCTTCTTCTTTTTCTTTTTTTTTTTAAGAGAAGAAATGTAGCATCTTAATTCCTTTTTAAGAGAGGATCGTCAGCATGACAACAGAAGAAATGGCAAGTGATGTATGGGAAGAAACTTGAGAATCAACAACTTGAAGAGAAAGCTAAAATTAACTGTCAGCGTATTGATGCTCCAACCTACGCTCAAATGCTGACTCGGAGTGCTAATGAACCTAGCAACATATGTAACATGTGCAAACTACAATAACCGTTGGAAGTTTTGCTAATGGTTCTTTTGTTGCCCCATTTTTTCACAGAGAACCATATGTAGAGGTGCTAACTGGGCCGAGTTGACCCGACCCGGTTCGCAACCGGATCGGGTCAACCCGGCCCAGAGTCCGAACAGGTACAGTACCGGTTCGAAACCGGCCATACCGGGCTGGGCCGGTTTTAACTTTTTAAAATCGGGCCCGTTAAGGGCCCGATTCATAACCGGACCGGTTCGAACCGGTCCAGTTAAAAAAATAAAAAAAAGAAAAGACTGCAGTTGCACTGCACTGCAGTGCAAACTGCAGTTTGCCGCAGCATTTTGATGGGCAACGGCCATCAATCTTTAATTTTTTTTTAATTTTTTAATTTTAATTAAATTAAAAAAAAAAAAGAGGCTTGACTGCCAGCAGCAGTGGCAGTCAAGCCTCTTGGCTCTTGCAGTTGCAAGAGTGCAACTGCATGTTTGATGGGCAACGACCATCAATCTTTTTTTTTTAATTTTTTTTATTTTTTTATTCTAATTTTTTTTCTTATAAATACCTCTATAATCTTCTATTTTCATTTACATTTCTTTTATATTTTCTCTCAAATCTACTATCTATATTCATCTACTCTTATTCTCTTCACTTACATACTCTCTCAATACTCACTCAAACTCTCTCAAATTCACTTAAATTCCCTTATTCTAAATTTATAATATCATCATTTCCTTTCTAAATTTCATTTTTCTTTTTATTTTATAATTTTACAAATTTTACTTTTAATTTTCAAATTCTAATATATTATATATATTCCTTATTCCAAATTTATAATATCATCATTTGCTTTATAAATTTCATTTTTCTTTTTATTTTATAATTTTACAAATTTTACTTTTAATTTTCAAGTTTCAATTTTCAAATTCCAATATATTATATATATAATACATCTATTTTTTTAATTTTTAACATATATTTATTTTCAAAAAAAATATAAAAATGTCAAATTTTTTTTCGTCGTTCATGCTCTGTTCTCGACCTTTTGGTTCCACTGAAATTCCTAGTTTGGGTGACGAATCATTTAATGAAATCGAACCCGATATTCATCCGGAGGAGGAGCTTCCTTTGGCGGCGCCATCGGTTGGTCTTGGTCAACGTGGAGGTCATGCTCAAACACAATCATCAGCTGCCACCACTGCTGCTACATCATCAAGGTCGAAGTTTAGTCGAAAAAAAACGAGCAGGGTATGGGAGTATTTCGATATTGTAGCAAAAGAAGGTGAGACGAATAAATATTGTGCTATCTGTAAATTGTGCCAAGGCGTTTACTCTTATAAGTCCGGTGGAGGTTCTGGCGGTACAGGTACGTATAAAAGACATTTAATTACTGCACATAAAATTAATCCTGATGCCGAAGAAGATGAAATTTTAGAAGGTAAACAATCTCAAATTAATACACGTGATGGTGGAAAAAATTTTATTTTTGATAATGTTCAAGCTAGACGTGGTTTAGTTAGATTTGTAATTAGGACTGAACAACCATTCACAATTTGTGAAAAATCAGGATATTTAGAATTTGTTTGTAACTATTTACAACCCGCATATAAATCTATTTCTAGACATACATTAAAAAGAGATTGCATGGATATGTTTAAAGAATATAGACAAGCTTTAATTGATAAATTTAGTAATATTTCATTTAGGGTTAGTTTAACTAGTGATATATGGACTAGTACTAATGATATAAGTTATCTTGTTATAACTTGTCATTGGATAGATGAAGATTGGTCCATGCAAAAACGAATTTTATCTTTAGATGTAATAGAAGAAGCACATAATTCATATACTATTCATAAATATATTACTAAAGTTTGTAAATTATATGGACTAGAAAATAATAAAGTTTTTGCTATTACTTTTGATAATGCTTCAAGTAATACTGCAGCTATTCCTCAATTAATTAAAAGTTTAAACCCTGTTATGCAAGGCATATTTTTTCATGCAAGATGTGCATGTCATATTATAAATTTATGTGTTCAAAGTGGTTTTAGTTCTAGTGGTACTGGTACTGGCATAGGTCCAATTGATAAAATTAAAATTTTAGCAAAATGGATTCGCACACCAAGTAATAAACGTGAATGGAAGCAAATTTGTATAGCAAATAATATACCTGTTAAAGCATTTCCACTTCCCGTGGAAACAAGATGGAATTCACTTCATCGTTTGCTTTCTTCTATTTTACCTTATAAAGAACTTGTTACTCCTTTTTATAACAATTATACAAGTAGCACACATTTAGTACTTTTTGAAGAATATTGGACTTTTATTGAATATTGTGTTGATTTATTATCTACTTTTAAAGATGCAACCGAAAGATTTTCAACTCAAATTTATCCAACTACACCGTATTTTGTTCATATTATCTACACAATATTTGACAAATTTGTAAAATTTAGGAATCATGAAACTTTAAGTTCTTTTGTATATGATATGGAGGAAAAATTTTAAAAATATTGGGAAATAATTCCTCCTATTTATTGTATTGCAACTTTACTAGATCCTAGTCAAGGTGAGGTAAATATAGAAATTTTTTTTGATTATTATAAAGAATTTCTTGGTCTTGATTCTATTGAGGATCAAAAGTCCTCAATTAACAATCTTTTTCGAGAATTGTTTAATGTTTATGAAACAGAAAGGGAGCAATTCAACTTTAATCGAGAAGAAGAAGATTCATACGAAGAAACCGAAAGTAGCAAAAAAGGAAAAGGAATTTTAAATGCAATTAAGGAAGCAGCAAAGAAGAGAATGAAGCTAAAAGGAAAAGCGAGCGGATCGGGATCGGGATCAACAACTCGACGAAGTTCTAGCTTCAATGAGCTAGGATTTTTCTTAAGTCAAGATTTTTCTGTAGATGATAACTTTGATCTTCTCCAATGGTGGAAAGAAAACCAAAAACAATTTCCAGTTTTAGCTTCCATGGCCCGAGATGTTTTTGCGGTGCAAGTTTCTTCTGTTGCTTCGGAATCCGCATTCTCGACGTGTGGAAGAATTATTGGAGACCATCGAACCACTCTTAATCCGGATTCATTGTGCATGTTAACATGCCTTAAAGATTGGTTTGATGCGGAATCGCGCAATGTCGAACTTAGAATGACCAATGAATTTGCTGATAATAATTCAGAAGAGGAGGAAGAAATTTCCAAGGCAATCCGTATAAATTATGAAGAGTAGAGAATAATCTTTTTTTTTGTAAATTGTATGTAAAATTGTAAATAAGTTTAGTCATAGTGAATATTTTTATGGACTACGGTCCCGTGGTTTTTACCCTTCTAACTTTTGAAGGGGTTTTCCACGTAAAAAATCTTTGGTCTCCTACTCTCTCATTTTTCTCCTTTGTTGTTGTTGTTGTTGTTATTATTATTATTATTATTATTATTATTATTATTATTATTATTATTATTACATACCAAATTAATTAATGTTATACTTATCTATGTTTAAAATAAATAAATATTTAAAATACAAAATGAATTAATCTTTTAAAAACATATTAAATAAATGAATAAATAAATAAATGAATAAATATTAAGTAAATGATATTTCAAATATAATAAATTATTTTAAATGCAAAATGAATATAATAAATGAATATAAATAAAGATATGCAAAATGAATATAATAATAATATTCATAATATCATTATTTGTATTTTGAATCAAATATGATTTTATCATAATATTATATTCATAATATAACTTTAATTTATTATAACAATAATTTTATTAGATAATTTTATAATAGTTTATTTTTACATTCTTGTTATATTAATTAAATAAATTATAATATAACTTTATAATAAATTATTGTTAAATTAAACTATTAACATTATTTATTATAAAAATAAATTTATTAGATTAAATTATTAAAATATATTAATATATATTAAAATAAATTAATATAAATTTAAAAAAAATTTAAAAAGCAAAAAAAATCCGGTTTTGAGACAAATCGGTCCAACGAACCGGGCCGGTTCGTCTCTTCTAACAAATAGAACTGGTTCGAACCGGACCGGTTTAGTACCGGTTCGGACCGGTTCTTTGATGGTTAGGGTCGGAACCGGTGAAAACCGGACCGGGTCCGGTCCGGCCCGTAACCAGCTCTAACCATATGGGAATGTTCATTAGGCTGCCACTGTTGTGTTTCAGCATTTGCTGCATTCTTGAGTTTAGGTTAGGAGCTGCAATTAGTTGTGCTTTTTCTTTTTGTTGTTCATGAGTTGTAAGCTATGAAGCTTTTATGATCAGTTAGGCATTGATTGCTAACTTTTGTTAGCAACCTGATTTCCAGTTTTGCTGTCCTCTGGTTTATATTTCTCGGAATTGTGGATTCATTGGTGGGGTTTTAAACTCCTCATTTAAACCATTCGATCACTTCTCAACATTTATTGAGCAAGTTGCAGGATGAATGTGACAGAAGTAGTATCCCTCGAATAGCTGAACCTGCTACCCAAGTGGGCGAGGGTCACATTGGATTGCTGTAAGCTTGTGGTTCCCGAGCAAAGTAAATCCTGTTGAATCTAAATGGATGATTTTCCATAGAAACAATCATCATAACTGATTCTTAGTGGATAATATAGTTGCCAGCTAACTGCAGCCGTAAAGAGAACAAGACTCACAAGAGGAAAAGCTGCCAGAAAAGTATACGAAATCCTAGTGTTTTGGCAAGGATTATTATTGACTTGAAAGGAGAATTGCAGGAAATACAAATGGCATAACAAGTTTTTTTCACTAGATGAATCATTACAATTGCAAGACAAAATTCAAGATTGTTGAGAATGAGAAGCTTTGCTGCGTGCCTTGAGAGCCTGGAAAACTCTGGAACTCTTGTCAAAGATCTGGGCTCTTCTGTTGTAATCAGTAGGCTCTCTCCCTTGGTCTTCCCCCATGATTGCTTCTGTTTCCAAGCACTCTAACAGCTCCACCATTCCCTTCATTTCCTTCCACCTTTCTCCCAGCCTTCCCACTCTTATCCACTCTTCTTCTTCTTCGGGTTTCATCTCTGCTTCCAGCTCTCTTTCTGTTTCAGCCAAAGATCCTGATTCCGAAGCCAAACACCCAACTGCTAGTACATGACCACACCGCTGCTTTAAACTTGAACCACCACCCCGCAAGCCCCTATAAGCAGATGGCATCCTCAAATAACATCGATGACTTTCACATGCTTTTGGAAACTGTCTGACGATCTTGTTAATGGGGAGAGACGAACCAATACTCTGTGTTCTTGTGTGACAAAGAAAAGCTGTTTCCATGTTGGTTCTGAAGTCTGAAATAGTTTTTGTTTCAAGCAAGCTTGTCTGGTTTGAGACTTGGGTGCGGTCTTTTATAGAGTTTGGGACCTGAAAATGTGGCCGATCCCACCGCTCCACGTATCACAATTTGCTTCGCTGTACACGAATCATGGATAGAGAGTTCGAGATATACCTTGGTCCTAAATTCCTTGTAGAAGGCACGCCATTCAAAACCAAAGTCAAAATCTCTGACAATACTCCATAGGCCTTGTCCTTTTTACCGCTTTGCGTGCAATTTGCCCAAGACAAGACGTAATACGTTTATCTTATCTTGAAAAAGAGGTTGCCGTTTGAAAATTGAAGTTCGCATTCATTTAGTCAGCTACATTCACTTATACGTAGTGGTAGCGAATTAAATTCTCGTGGAAAAAGGTTACACCGAACAAACTGAATCAATACATTAACCGGATATATTGATCTGCATTTGCAAAGGTTATTGAATTAGTGATTTACATGATTACTTATATACATATTCTTACGTTCAAGGATGTAATAATCTGATGAATGAAAAAAAGATACCAAAACTGAACCATGGTTAGATTGCTCTACAGAATGTTTATTAGCATCCTGAATGAAAAAGAATGTCATGCAGCTGGGTTTTCCCTGAGTCTCCTCTCAGCTGCTATAGCAGCGGCCCTGGAAGGAGGCAAGTGTCTCAGGCTTTCACTTCCGGTCTGGTTTTCATCAGTTTTTTGTATTGTGGATGGTGCTGCTGCAAAGAGGGATTCAAGATCTTTGAGTGTCAAAAAAGGCTGGTCTTGATTTCTGGTGTTGCCAACAAAGCCACTAGAGTTCCTGCTTCTGTTCAGTTTATATATGCTCTCTTCGACTGTGTTTTTAACCTAATGTCAAAGAAAAAAAGAATATAAGGCTAGAAAACCATGTATGCAGAAGAAAATGATCCAAATTCATAAATGAAAATGAAATGAAGCAAATGCGAGCTAGAATCTTAGTTTATCCTGTTCAGATATGCATAGCTCAAAGATATCGTTCCTTGAATGCCAATGTTTGATGAAAAAACAAAGGAGAGTGTTGATAGAAAGCCTCCTTAAATTTCAAAGAATGAATGCGGAAAAATTGAGAATGGGTGCATGTCCAATGAGCTTCTAAGCAAAAGCCCTTTTCAGAATTCTAAAGGATGAACAAAGATACACCATGGAGTTTATAGTCACACAAAATTTCACAACTCAATTCTTGGGTGGAGAGATGCAGCCAGATATATCAAATCTAAGTGCAAAGTTTAGCATTTCTATATGCACTATCCAAAGACATTTCCATCATGGAGACATAATCATGCACTCAACAAAATCCACAGCCACATACACCAAAAGGCAGCAGCATGGACACACTCCAATCATATAATATCAATTATCAAATAGATATGAAAATACACATACTATAAAACGATGAACGAGGGTCCTCTTCTCCTGCCCAATCCGATGTATCCTGCTGATTGCTTGTGCTTCTACTGCAGGATTCAGTAGTGGTTCCACAAGAATAACATGTTGTGCCTCTAAAAGATTTAGGCCATTTGCTCCATGTTGGATCAGGAGCAATAACACTTGAACAAATTTGGGTTCTGGCTTCTGCATATGCATATCCTGGATACCTTTTCCACCAGTCTTTTGTCCTCTGAATTCACTGATTGCAACATGTGATTTCCTGTAAATGCAAATCTTAATAACTCAATCAATCTGATAAATGATTTTTTTTCAGATAATGATGGTATTAAAACGTTCAAGTAGCCGACTAATTAATTACAGTTTGAAAGCAGAAACTAGAGGATATAAACAGCCACAGCAGAAGAGCCAAGCTTACTTCCACCACAACACGCCATGTACCTTGCATTAAAGTATATTAAAAGACGATTTTGATAGGAACAGAAACTAAGACTTCTGCTCTGGCTGCTTGTTCTCCTTCCCTACTCTCTTCCTCTCCAGTATAAGGCATCCAGATCCTTCAGTCTTGTTTGCTCATGTTTTATGAAACTTAAAAGGTATACGTATGAAATTCATAACAATAATCAAAAAGTTTCAGAGCTTCATCTCTTGTACTAGGTTGGCACCTCTTTCATGACATTTTCATAAATCTCTACGTATACAATCATAAAAATATAGGAAAATAACGAGCTGATAAACAAATTCTCTTACCGTCCTCCTTTCATTCGGATGTAGGCAATGTCATTAGCAGTGAATGCATGTTCTAACACATCAAGAACATCATTCCAACTTGAGAAAACCAGAACTTTAGCTTTTGGGTCGGCAGACTTAATCCCCAAGATCCTTCTTATAACAGCTTCAATCTGTACAACCATCAACAAGAAGTTTACCATAATAGTCATCTAGATTTATTGATGTAAATAGCTGGTAGATTTCTCTTTTTTCCTCCTATAATTTTCAGTGTTATCATTTTAAAGAGGTGATCTTGGATAATAAAAGAAGATATCAAAAGGTAATTAACTTCCCAGATGAAGCATTAAAGAGAAGTAAAATTTTGAGTTTGCATGAGTAGGGTTCATTCAAACAGATGCCTACAAAGACTAAACACACAAAGACACATTCATGCACAGAAAAAATGTGGCATTCAGAGAGGACAATTAAACTCAAGTCTATCCACTGGCAAAGGTTAGTTGACTGCTATGAAGGAAAAACGAGGATCCAGGCAGCTCTCTCTGATGCGTCCCGCCGCAGTCAGTCCATATGAATTGCACAGATAAAACAGAAAAAAAAAAAAAAGAGCCGGGGGAAGGGGGGGTTGATTGAATATATCTACAGATTTATGCTATTACAAAAAAATACAGAAGCCAAGATGGTAGGATCAAGAAAAATGTAACATATGAAAAGAATTGGAGAATATGCATTTGCATGTAAATGAGTAATAGGTACAAAAACCAAATTAATAAATAGCATGCGTGCTGCATGAAATGGGTTTAATGGAATTACAATTAGTCAGCTGTGAAGGCCTTGGCATCGAGGTGCAATGCACTAAAATACACTTGCTTGAGGGTGTGGATTATTCCATGTAAGTTATTCTAGCATGAAAGTAGTAGTGCAAACTAGAAACAAAAAAGAAAAGAACACTAGGAAGTGCACCTTCGTTCCATAGGAACCTTGAATAGTCAAAGATGCTTCATAATTGTCACCACCTTGAATGGTGTGAAGGATGGCAGAGTTGGGTGAAATTTGCCTATCATCTGCTAAAGCAATATTTCCAACATCTGTGTGCTGTCTACATGTTGGGCACATTACCCATTTATTTCGAGACTTAATTCCCTGGCGTAAGCTTTGCTCAGTCATTGCAAATAAACCTGAAAAAGTGAACAGCAAACTGAGTAAAATGAAAAGTTCCAAGCAAATGAAATATGATAAATCGTGACAATCAATTAACCACTATTTGTCAATTCAAGTGATTTGACAGAAAGGAATGGATATTGACAAGAGAGCCAAAAGACCATCTTCGAAATAAGGATTTTTGGAAGTTCTTTACAAGAGTGTAAACTGTAGATATTATATCTTAAAAGAACCATATTAACTTTAAGGATGTGATATTTTTGGGAGGATTTTTACCAAGTTATTCAGTCACCTGAAAATACAGTTCAAAACATAAGGTGAGGAGAGATGGGTTACTAGTCCAACAGTTCATGTATTCTGAGGGGGGAAAATAACTAAGAGCGACTGAAGAACGCAGAATTTCTTTGACTAGCGTGTTTCAGTTGTATGTGAGTTTACTAAATATTGTTACATTAATTTTCATTGCAAAGGTAATATCATTAACACCATTTTTTTTAAAACTATTCCGTGCAAATGGCTTTTATGGCAGTTCAGAGATCAGGTGGGGGAGGTAGGGATGACGCATAACTTACATTTACAGCAAGTAACATGTCCACATTGAAATACCATCTTCTGATTGCTTAGCCTTTCTTGGCAAATGGGGCAAGCATCCTCATCAGCTTTAGGTGGACATATACTTTTCTCTTCTATACAAGTTGACATGGTAGGTATATCTTGAGTTAAAGCGAAATTATCAGAACTTTCCATTGGCACCTTATTTTTGGATAGGACCAACCCCTGAAAAAAAATTTATGTAAGCAAATGAGTTTCATTATTTATATATGAAGGTAAGATAAGGATAAAGCATACAAAGAGCCATGACAAAAAGAAACCAATTAAGCAATGAATCATCATGCCATAGCTAAAGGACCAAACTATGGTGTACAAAGGGGAGTGGGGAAAATAATACTTGACTGTAACAAATTTCCACTAGACATCTTTGCAGTACCTTCAAATAACGAAGCTTCCCTTTGATACTTGATAACAAAGTCAGGGACATGAACTTGTCGCTAGTGTTTTGCACACTAGCTGAAGCCAATTCATTTGGACTTAAAGCATCAATAGATTTGTCATTTTCAGACTCTCTTATGTGCAAACGAGTGGTTGCCATCTTGATTTCGTCATGCGCATTCAGAACTTGTGCTTGAGCAATTGCTAAGAGTCTTGCATGTCGATACTCCTTTCTCATGCCCTTAAGCAGTGGTCAAAAGAAGGAAAACAGGAAAGTCAATTTCCATAAAGTAGGATACTTACATGACTTACATGAGAGAAAATCACCTTAGAGCTCCTCAAAATATAAGCATTAACAAAATGCTAATACAATGAGGAAACAACTGGGTATGATTATGTCCTCCCCCCCCTCCTAATCAGTGGCAGTTTAGCAGCTGATACCAGAAAAAAATGATTGAAATGACCATACCTCCAGAATCTGTAGCTGCTTTGTAGCTGCCAACATACCCTTTCTTCCCAACTGGGCCTTGCAACAGCTCTTTATAACTCCAAGAGCAACTTCCAATTGAGAGGGAGATTTTGAGACCTATAAATGATAAGTCAAAGAGAACAACGTGTGTAAATGGTATTTAATGAAAGAAATTTGGAATTCAAGTTGGCTTAGGCCATGAGATTGTCAACACGTCAAGATTGAATACCAACAAGAAGCACACTCAAAACTAAGTAAACAAGAAAGAAATTGAAAAAGAGACAGTGAAAATAGTAAAACAACATATAACATCTCAAAGGAGCTGATAAAATAAGTGATAGTGAGAAAGCTGCCACAATCTTAAGCCCAACGTAAGCAGTAAGGCATAAAGACAGCGCCAGGGCTCAACACCATAAGATACAGCAGTATCAAGTACGCAGATACTCAAGTTGACCAACTTGTTAACAATGATTAGTAAAACCCTAACACACTTTAAGAATAAAATTCAGAAGAGAAAATAACCAACCACTATTGTTTCTTGGAAACCTCTCTTCGGTTCTTTATTGTCAACATCAGATAAAGTTGAATTTTTGTTTGGCTGTGATAAATTCCAATAAAAGCGATTTAGTGCAGACTTCTTCTTCTGCAAAACTATTGCCTCTTCAGCTGATGTAACCATCTCTCCATCCTTTTTGTTTACACGAAAGAGCCTTGCTTCATAATCCTAGTGCAATAAGTTAAAAAAGTTAAGGAATGTGAAACAGTATATAGTTGTATATTGAAACATTAACAAGAAAAGAGTTCAAATGCAAACCTGGAATAAATCCTCTAGTTCACAATGAACACAAATGGGGCCATCACCAACAACCTGGCAATTACGGCAGTGCCTCACACGTTCAATATCCTCCTCTTTTGGTTTTTCCATTGTTTGATCAATTTCTAAAAGTCGATCAAGCAATTTTCCCCTAAAGGATTCCAATAGATCTAAACCAGTTTGGATGTGATACTTCAGAGCAGTAATACTCTGAAACCTGTAATAAAACCAATAAAAGTTAGTCACTACCTACGAGATAGCATTTAACTAAAAATATAACTATTACAATATATTCCATCAGAAACTTTAACAGATGTATAATATACTAATTATCATGCAAAAAAGCAACAATAAACTTAATAGCATGCTGAGGAAAGAACCCCGAGTTTGCAACTGCAAATCTGTTTCTGACTTAAAAAGAAGATTATACAAACCTACTGTAACTTATGGATGCAACTCTCCTCAACCTCAGTTCTACTGTATGCAAAAAATAATCTCTCAGGATTTTCTCATCAGGATTTCTAAGACTATCAAAATATCTGTATTTGGTTTTACTATAATTGCATTTGATGTATCTGGTTTATTCCTCCTACAGCACTGGGCTCTACGTACTTTTCCAACAGCATTCTCCCTTGAAAAGAAGTAAGAAATGTGTTCTTTCCAAAAATATAAATCAGCAGATTCTTAAAATGGATGCATTAATAAGGCAGGTTCAGTTACAACTGAATGAGTAGAAAGAATATTGCAGGGGATAGAATCAATCACTTTTTGTGTCATGACTGGTTCTTAAAAGAGAACATACATACTTAAGATATTGGTTGCTTTAAAATTTTATTTTGGTGCTGTATTCTTGGAACTTCTATGTGTTGTATTTTCTAGCAGGCTAATCTGCTATTCTTTGGATGAGTTCAAAATATTCTTTACTATTCAAAATAAAAAAGGAGTAGAAAGAATAAATTATGACGAATAAGGTTGGAAGCACTGCAGAGGAGAGGCAATTCTAAAAACTAAGATCATCTCTAACCAGGAAGACATTCTCGATAAGCGTCGATTCTTAAGAGATCCTGAGATAGCCTCTTCAATCTTTCTGATTAACTCATTAGAGAAGTCCTTGTTTTGCTCAACATGATGAAGAGCTTCCAACCACCAAACTCTATGTTCATCATTAATATCACTAAATGCATTAGAAACCTGCAAAAACATTATTGTTAATTGTGCAAAGTTCAATAGATGGGCAAACAATTGCAAAGCAAACATCAGGATACAACAACTAAGAAGTGGCTTGAAATGTTAGAGAATATTCCATAATTTTAATTTGATGTGAGAGGTGGCTTAATTTGAGACAGTAACAGATGTGTAAAAATTTGAACAAGAAAAGGTAAGGATTATTCTGCCAGAAGCAGATATTTGTACTACCTAGAAATAGAATCAACCATTCCAGCTTGATTAGAAACTTATAATATGATTAAAGTGAAAACACTTCACATAAAGTGTTAGTTCTAAACACAGATGACACTACACCAGCATGAGACGTAACCTTACTTTTCCAGAAAAATAAAGGGAAAAACAGAAAAATATGTTTGTTGGAGGGTGCGGCAATAATGAATAATATAAAGAAGCAGCTGTTTTATCCTCTTGATTTAACTTTTACTGCAAGCTAAAATCATGCCTAATTTGTGAGTTTACTGAACTATATCAGTCCTATTTATGCAACGAGAGCTTTCAAGAGGTTGCAAAATTAATTTTGATTCTTAGAGATTATATGTGGCAGGAAACAACTGCATTGTGGCTTGCCGATTTGCTGATTAGATTGCCATAGGTATACTGCTGCATGAGCATGCAGATTACTTACAGATGAGACTTTTGTAAATAGAAAAATATTTTGTATTATTCTTAAAACTCTTTCATATTCTAACAACAAAAAGGAGAGAGAGAGAGAGAGAAACAACTACAAACACAGAAAACACATGTAGTAGCCTTGAGTGACAACACCTACATTCCAACAACTACGGCATGCATCTAAATCTGATACACATTTTGTAAAATTTATCATGTACCGCATTCCAAAGTGCATTGATTATACCTGCATGTAGGATTTTCTGAATTCTTGCTGAGCTGCAGATAACTTTGTAGTAAACGCTGTTAAGTACTTCTGTTTTAAATTCTCACAGTCCATTCTCAAAGAATTTTCACTTAAAGTTCTGGATGACATGTGGCACTGACCCTTACAATCTTGGTCATTACTTGTGCCATTTTCTGATAGGTCAGATGCCATATCTGGTGGATTCTCAGCATTGATTTCTGAATTCTCAAGTTCCTCAAGTTTCTGCCCAGAACTTTGATGACATATTTCAATACTGTCGACCTTGGAGGCTTTCTCACAGCTTCCAGAGAACTGCTGTATCTGTGCTGGAAGTTGCTCAGAGGAGGTTATAACCATGGGGAGTATCTCAGCAAGATTGTGATGAATGTGAATATTCAATAGAGGGTCCAGGCGAAAATCCTCAGAGTGCTCTTTCGTGATATCCAGTGCTTCCTTGTACAATGATACTGCTTGAGAAAGGTTCTCCTCTATTATAGCTATTCCTGCAAGCCCATTTAAAGCACTAACAAGCATCCTGAGCGCTTCCTCTCCTTCTGTCTTGGTCTTGCTTATAAGAACCTGCAAAAACAATATTCGCCTTAACATAAAGTACCAATAATAAAAGCTTTTGCAGCAAACTTCACCAAATGTTTCTAATATAACCCACATTTAATATTTCCTCCATAGTCATTGGGGCCTGTTGCAGAGATCGCAACCCAAAACTTCCAACTTGAGGGTGACAACAGGCTTGGCGAAGCTTCAAGAGTGAGTTCAGCAGCTTTGCAGCTTCTGTATGAGTGACTAAAGGATCCAAAGTTGCAGCAGAGGGAAAACTACCTAGAAAAGTAAATATAAATATGTAAGACCTGAACTCTTTTTCTAACCCTAAGTTGGTACATTACTTGTAAATGTCTCTTAGATAAAGGTATTGCAAAACCAACAACAACCTGGGACTTCTCTTTTCAGGAAATCTTCTTTCAAAGTTTCAAGAACTTCACTGGCATAACTCACACATGTTTCATGTTGCCTTTGATAAAAGTGTTCTTCAATTGGTGAGAAAGTAAGCCAAGAGACACATTCCTCTTGAGGGGGAAGATGCAACTCATCTGCAACATGTACTTTTGAAGAACGCCACATGATTTGTTTAAAAAATTTATGCGTGAATTCCATTGCTCCTCCATCTTTCCTCTGCAAAAGGAGCAAATTAAACATATTATAAAAAACTGGAAGCTGTAAGAGACTTAGAAACACTTCAGGATTTGAAGACAGGCCAGAGGAACATTCAGTGAAGTAGATACTAGCCAAAACATTGAAAGGAAACTTCATACCTCATATGGATCTCGTATAACTTCCACCCACCACCTTGAAACATTGAAAGGACTTAGTTTAAGAAATCTTAAAAGTCCATACAAGTCATCAAGTTTGCGTTGTATAGGAGTGCCTGTAATACACCAGCGGTGCCTAGCATATAATCTCATTGCCATTTCTGTTGCAGCAGCAGTATTACTCTCCACCATTTGAGCCTCATCCAGACATACCCTCCACCACAATATTCTGGTGAGAAGAGTTGGAATGACAGGGTACCTACCAAAAAGACAGTCTGTCGTTATCTTGAAACATTAAACTGAGAGGGAGCCAGGACTGGAGTTAAAATTATTAAGTCAACAGGGGCCCTCCTAATTAGTCGAAAATTTCATTTAATTCTATCTAATTCATATTCATAGAAACCAAAAGGATTGGAGGAAAAAAAAATTTTGAAGGTAACCAATTAAGTCATGATTGTTTACAAAAAGAAGTTTTGTGGAAGGGGAGAATTTCCAAGCATTCAATGAACCCAGTGAATCTCAGAAGCAATGTATTTTAGAATATTAAGTCATGATTGTTTACAAAATGAAGTTTTGTGGAAGGGGAGAATTTCCAAGCATTCAATGAACCCAGTGAATCTCAGAAGCAATGTATTTTAGACTTTTAGTACATTGGAATATATATATATATATATATATATATATATATAACAACTTGAGGACACTTTCAAATAAAAAGCCGATCCATTTTAGCAAATGCTCATTTTGAGCAAAAACAATAAATCAGAAGTTAAGAAGGAACCTCTTCTGGAATCTCAAGAAGCGTCGATCACCTTCATTTCTATCAGAGTCATGAGAGAGGTCCTCTTTGAGTACATCATATGTTGTTAATACAATGTCAGCACAAACAAGTTCATTGATATCCACTCTAGACGTATTTGGGAGAGAAGGGTTTCTTACACCTTCATATATACAAATTTTCAACGAACCTGGACGAGTATGACTAAGGATGACAAATAAAAGTAAGAAGATATATGTAAGTACCTTTCTTTAACGAATCACAGTAAAAAAGTATAAAGTAATGCAAATCAACAAATCATCCTCTGAACATGTAAATATTATCTAAAGTAAATGGCTTTAAGTTCACATAAAAAAGCCTATCTAAAATATTTCAATTTTTTCATCAGAAAGAAATGAAAGTAATAAGGATGACATGCATTAAATTGGTCGTGGTCTATGATTAGTAGATTCATTTTCAATATTATGATTTCAATTTCAACTCTAATGACCCATAATTTCTGACCACATTAACAATGGATGCAGTCCCAACTTCCATCCAACAAGGTTAATTTCACCCATCTATTTTTCATAAATTGTTTAGGCATGGATTATTACTTATCTTGCCAGATTTCTTTAGTACTTTAGTCATATCAAGCCACCTTCCATTTATGAAATCATTAAGTTTAAGGGACTTCAGAGCAGACCATCCAAGAAATAGAAACTAAAGTTAAAAGAATGCCTCCTATAGGACAACAGGCTCTTAAACTTCATGTCCCATGATTGTGCTGAGGTATGGCTACTAACTCCTCTAATCAGGGCCTTACAGAGAAAGAGTTGCATCAGGATCACAACAGTCTTAGTGAATTTCAAGCTATAACTTACCATAAGAAGATGTAATATGCCCAGGACTCATAACATCCCAGTTGACCATGAAAAGCATGTTTGACTCATATAGCAGATTATTTCTTAACTTCACAATCTGAAGGAATTAAGTGAAATTCACAAAACGAAATGCAAATTTCTTAATTCTCCAAAATAATTTACTTACCAGAGCAAAATTTAATTTTACCATAGCACTAAGGATACTGGAATTTGCAATTGTACAAAAAGAAGTGAGGGAAAATTTTATACCGTATAATTTCAGTGTGCCATTGGGATAATATAGGAGCTGGACAGACTATAAGAGTTGCACCTGTAGCAATGGGAGAGTCAGTAGCTTGTAGTAGCTCTGAACATGGCAGGCAGATATGTTCTCCCTCTCTGACAACAATATTGGTTGTCTCTTTCCTTCTTATTGGCTTTTGAAGTACTTGTTCATCAGCTTTTTCACTGACTTTCCGGGCTTTTCCTCTAGGTGAATAACCAACACATTCTGAATGTTGCCAAGCATCACAAATGTCGCACTGTACCCACAATCCTTGATATTTGCGGCTTTCACTCACAGCTCCACAAATGCACTCAACACGCTCCCTTTTCAATCTTCTGAGATTAACTTTCTCATCAGTAGTAACCTTTGCCACAGTATCCTTATATGCACCACCTTCAGATTCTGGCTTCTGGTGTGCGAAGATGCAAGCAAGCAGTTCAACAGTCTTTCCCAAACCCATTTCATCTGTGATGTTCAAAATGACCACCGCCAAAGCAAGCAGAGTGACATCAGATTTGTGGATAAATATCAGCTTTAAACAATAAAAATAGAAAAACTTTTCAGAAATCAAAAGTCCAAAATGAACCCCTAAAATTTTACAAGCACGCACCAAACAATATGCATATTTGGAACACCAAGCAAGAGCAGACTCCAATGCTAGTTTGGAACACCACCAATCTCACAAATCTTGGGAATTCACAAGCCAAACTCAAATGAATGGACCAGAGATATGCAGAACTAGTGAGACATGCAGTTATGATGCATATAACACATAAGATGGTAACCATCATGGCAAAATTGCTATGTCTGCAAACTATCAATCACACTGAAAGGATCAACTTTATGAGGAAAACTTTCAAGCTCCCGAGAACTTGATAGGACTTATGCATGCAAAAGTTTCCATCCCTATCACTATTAAACTCTGTCTCTTTATGAATATAAATATGTTGAAAGGATTGCAAGAGTTTAAGGAAAACATTATGTACCTGCTAGAATACCGCCGTAGACATAAGGACAAGTGAACTCTGGATGCAGAGAAACATTTCCACTGGAGACATCATATCACGCATTAAGCAAGTGAAGAGAAGAAAAATGTTCTTTTATTATTATTATTTTTTTTTTTTGAGGGTGCGGAAGTGGGGAATGGGGAAAACCACAAGCCAACTATGGGAAGAATGCAACTACATCCTTTTTAAGTAAAATGCCATTTGAAGAAAGAAAACCCTACCCAAATGGATTAAAGAACATTTTTGAACAAGTATCAAGAAAATCCACTGGTATGCACATTGGAGAAGACAACATGCTCCTTTCCCATTCATCCAGACTTCTTGAATCTCCCTTCTCTTGTTGTACCATCCAGTAAGCTGCACGGCGTTGATATGGTCTCAGAACAGGGAGCAAGTCAGGAATTTCTCCCTGAAGCATTGAGTTCTCTCTGTGCAGGACATTTACAAGTAATTTCATTCCACAATTGAACCACAAACTGGGACTCAGAATATAGCTATGACGGTTAAGCATCCTAGAAAATCTACAATAGAATAATTGGAAATAAGAAATATATTATTAAAATAATTGGGCAACTCACTTTGATGGCTTTATGGCTTCATAAAACCCAGCCACATCAAGCCTTGCTCGTTTCCCAGGTCGAGAAGTTTCATCTTCTGTCAGTGGATACAGATCAACTTCCATGTTCATTGATTCACTAATTCCATATTTAGCCTCAGAAGTCATTACTTCAGGACGTAACCAAGCCATGACATTCATCATACTCTTTTTCCAAAGTTGCCTTGTGTTCTCCAGGAGTGATTCACAATCATCAAAAACACTCCTCAGTATCTCCACCCTCACTCTAAAAGATGACAAGCTATCTAAAGACGTTAACAACATCGCTGGCCTCAAAGTCATAAATTTCAAATTTGTCAAGTGCACAAGAGCAGAAATTCCTTCATCAGGACCATCAAAACTCCCGGATAACAGAACTGATTCGATTTCCACACCATCACATATACTTTTCTCTACAAATTCCAAGGATACATCACTAGACGATAACACGGGCCAATGTCCTAGTTTAATACGACTGATAAACTCAGTGACATTACAAACTCGAAACCTCAAGGAGTACTTGGAGTCTCTATAAAAGTCCTCACTGATTCTATAACCAGCAAAACCTTCTCTCATTTTCAAATCAATCAGAACAACCTCAGATATGTCAAGATGCTCATCCGAATGCCAAGAAGCGCTATCAACATCTACAAAGAATGGTTGTTCTGTATCCACTTGTTCCACCTTCCCTTTTTTCTTGTTTCCGTTTGCTCCCTGTTTGGGGTCGATATTACCATTGTTCTCTATAATTAAGGCGCCTGATCGACGTGGATTGGCTTGCTTTTTCCTACCCATTGTTCTCACTACAAACCAAATACAAACTAGATAAACGTACAGAAAATTACAAACAAAGCCAGAAGCTTTAAGAGTGTTTCAATAGCTAATTTAAGAAGCAGCTTTTCTTTCGTTGCAAAGATGCATGTCCAGATCATTAGAAAACACCAAAAGCAAAAAACAAAAGTTGATAGCAAAGGAATTTAATTGAATGAGCTGAAATATACAAGGAAAAAAAAAAGCAAATTGGATGAAAGCAATGCAAATAAGATGGAGAAAGCAATATGAAACCTGAGAAAGAGAAACAAAAACAATACCTGGAAACAAATTAAGCTAGAATTTGGTTGCATTAAGAAGGTGTTATAAGGAGAGTTTTGGATTTGAATTGTGAGGTTTGAGGGAAGAACAGGGGCAGAGGAGTCACGATGAAGGGAGACTGCAGATCACGCGCCAATTGCGAGTTGTCAAAGTTGGTAACTGGAAAATAGATTTTGTTTTGTTTTGTGGGACTCTTAACGCCTAACTCCTAAGAGAGGCGTGGCTAAACTCACATCCAATTCCTTTGAGTGAACTACGACGCTACCAAAACAAGGCCTTTCTCTTATTGGTCTGTCATTTATTTTAGTGACAGCTTTAATAATGGAATTACCAAAAGACCCAGACCCTTTCTTTTCTTTTCATCCCTTCTCCTCCTCCCTTTAACTGCAGTCAGAGAACAACCCTAGAAAGATTTTCTCAAAAAAGAACTGTGAGTGTGGATTTAGCTACAGAACGGAGAAGCAATGAGAGGAGGGAGGAAGAATCTAAAGAGGGCAGTCAAAGACCAAAACTTGAGCGTTCAAGATGGTCAAAGCATTATGCAGGTGCTGTCTCTAAGAGGATCCAATCTCATTGAGGTACCTGTTATATATCACTTAAAAATTTACTGTCTTTGGCTTCATATTTGCTCATACTCCTAGATTGTCAGCTAAATCTGGTTAGTATGCTATGAAATTCCCATTCAAACTCTGGGCTTTCAACCAAAGCCACTTTTATTTTATTGTATGAACATACAGGCCTTTGTGAATATCTGATTGCTATTCAAGGTAAAGTTTAGTTATTAAAATAGTTTTCTGTTTTCTTTTCTTTTGTTTGGTTTTGGGGATATCTTTGCATGTTTTAACTTATAAGGTATATATTCTATGATGCATTCATGCAATGTACAATATCCACTCTGTCTTTGATTAATGACTTAATGTCACAGCCGTTGCATTAAGGCTTTCTATCACCCTCTTCTAATTTGTAACTACACTTCTTTGTGGTTTTTTACCTTTTTTAGGTAATGGATGCTCGAGGAGAGAAAACACTAGCATTATTTCCAGCTAAGTTTCAGAAGAGCATGTGGATAAAACGAGGTTTGTTACAAATGTATTTCACTTTGGCATTGTTTAAGAAGTAACTATGTTGGGTTTGGGCAGTGTAGGAAAGTGATTCGTTTTAGCTTAATGAATCGCGCAAGGGTTTTCTTTACTTTCATTTGTGTTTGATTGCTGTTTATATGCATTGATTAGTTCTTCAATTTTAGGGAGCTTTGTTGTAGTTGATGAAAGTGGAAAAGAAAAGGCACTTGAATCTGGTAGCAAGGTGGCATGTATTGTTTCTCAAGTTCTGTTCTATGAGCAAGTTCGTGCACTACAAAAATCTCCAGAATGGTATGCTTTCTTAACATCTTAGCATTAGCTTGCTAGAATGCCTTTCCATAATCTTGCTATCAATTTGCATCTTTGCTTGTTTAATCTTAATACTTGGGTTCCAGAAATTTGAACCTGATAGCACCTAAAGGTTTTATTGATGGGTACTACAATTACTTGAGTCGGTCAATAGTGTCTTCATTTGAACAGGAAGCTTAGCTGGCAATTTAGAGTGTTTAGCAGTGTTCTCTATGTTATTGCCTAGGGTCTCTTTCCTGTGTCTTTTTCTTGTTAGATTAGTTTCTGCAAGTCTTCATTGACTAACCGACCACGCATACTGGTTTAACGTGACAATGTTAATTTCCAGCATTCTGAGTGTAGCGTAGATCAGATTCTTAAAAAAAATTAAAAAAAAAGAATAGCATTCTTATCTGAAGCAATTCCAACTGAATACTTCTTTACCTGCTCTACTCAGCATACTCATTCCATTTCATGTTTTCTACATCTCTGGCACTCCCAGAATACTTCCTTATGGAGGGTTTGCATATGACTTAGGCTACTGGTTGCCTTTTACTGGCACTTATGGGCCGTCATCCCAGTAAAGTGTTATGGTCTCCAGATGTTTCTGCATGTAGTTTCCTGTTATGAATCTCCATGAAAGAGCTAGCAGCACTCATCAAGGACTAGCTATAAATTTTGAAGGTGTTATAAACGACTTGTATGATGACAATATGCTTGCCACTTAACTGTCCTCAGGTTTCAAATTTTTAATCTTTGAGTTTTTTTTATTATTATCTTTTCTAGTGTATTTACTCCTATACTTGCTTGTAAACCCTGCAGGCCTGAAGTTTTCAAATCCACAACTATGGATGATTCAATTGAAAATGATGCAGGTGCTACCTCAGAATGTTTGCAGAGACATACCTCCGAGCAAGAATTGAAGGATGAGTTGGAGTCTAGTGATGATGATGGACTTCCCCCACTAGAAGCTAATCTGAACAGAATCAAGCCATTTGAGCTGCAATCAGACAGAGATACAGACTCCGAATCGGATACGGAATGATTACTAACAATCACCCTAATTTTTAGTGTTTATCTCATGTCAAGAAGTGGGCATTACTGGTACCCCAAATGTTTATTAGTCTTTAAATTTGTTTCAGCTTCTTGTATTGTAATTTTTTATAGTTCCCAATGTAGGTAAAATCTTGTGCTAAAAGAAAGAAAATAGACAGCAACAAGTGTTAATTCATTTTGTTTAAAGTTGCTCAGTTTTGTATGTCTTGATTTTTCATTACAAAGCGCCAGGAAACTGAGATTTTGATTGATTTGTTATATTTCCAATGTAATTCAAGCATTGGATTAAGCCGAAAGGGTTTGGCTTTTAAGGCAAACAAGAGACGTGCATGGTTCATATTGGTGAATACTAACAAAGGGACAATAAATGAAATGAAAGGAGGAAAGCATCACACGCTACAGAATTATTCTAAAGCAGCATCTGAATATTTACTTCTTTTAAGATGATGGAACTCTGGGAACGCCTGCATCTTCAAGACTAAAAATGTATGGAAATTAGCGGGGAACCCGCATCGCCAACCTAGTCACTAACTGAACGCCACCTGGCATGAGCACTGTCATGATTTTATTTCTGCTGATATGACAGCCCGAAAGCAACAACCAGACAAGAAGCCTCTGAGCTCTTGGTGTCACTGTTGTTTTTTAAAAATCAGAGGGAAGGCTTGTAATCATATCAAAATCTCTTACTGCATCTATAAAAAATCCTTCTCTTTTTCTTTTCATTTATAGTAGAGTCTTCTCTCAGTTTTTTTTATTAAGGTAGGCTTGCTAACTAAAATGGCGGTTTCAACCTTTAGAAGCGGGCGGTTACCGTTGGTTCATCACCCTCGTTTGCCTAACAAAGCAGCAGCAGCTTGTACAAGAACATCGGTTGTTGGATCAAAGAAGCTAAACGGGCGTACGAACCCCAAGAGCTTGTTACTTTTTGCCCAATACTCTCAACCATCTCAAACTCAAACACAGCAACAGGATCGTCTCTCTTCCCGCCTCCAAAGTAACTACCACTCTTTGCCCTTCTTCTGCACCATATATACTTCAATTGCCCATCTTTCTTTTATATTGCTTCATTACTGCTTTGTTCTTTTCTTCCTCCTCTTTGACCCTTTCAGATGCCCGGAGTTATGGAATTTTAGCGCCCATATTTCAGCCTTGATCAGAATTTCCCTGCTATTGCTTTGAAATTGGACTCTTCTTATTAGCTTCAGTTTTGCCCTGTTCTCCCTCATTTACGAATTTCTCCTGTTGTTACATGATAGATTTGTATTCATACCATTATCAGGTAGTATTGAGGACTTACCCAAGCTGGTGGAGGATATTGTCCGGACATCTATAAGCACAGGTCCCAAAGGAGCCCTAAGGCTAGCTCAAGGTATTCAAGCATTTGTTGGTGTTGGTGGGGAATGGCTTGCTGATGGGTATTTTCTTCTTCTATCTTTTATTTTTCTAAACTCACTTACATAGGTCTTTCTGTTTCTCTTTTCAAAAGATACTCATGTGCTTGGATTAACCTCACGTTCTGCATGTCAAGCAATAGAGATAGAGTGATTCCACTAAAATTTTTGCAGTCGACGAATGCATCTGCTGGAATACCATCTCAATTGCAGCTGGGATTGCTTTCGCCACTTTACTTAAGGAAATGGTTTGAACGTATGGGTGCAACCTATATCAAATTAGGTCAGGTAAGTTGTAGGCTTTGATTGTTTTTTTCACAAGATTCATACTGATCATAAACTTCTGATTGAACTCAAATATTATTGTTCATTGATGCCATATTACAGTTGCTCAATTTCTTATACATGTGGGAATGGTGGTATGGTCTGAAACGAATTTCCAACTTAATCTTCTTTGAATATAATTGATCCAACTGTGGTTTCATATCTTTCTGTTTTTCTTCTTGTGCAAATTGTTACATCATCATTACTCAGATTACGTTTTTCTAGTTCATAGCATCTGCGCCGACATTATTCCCACCAGCATATGTTGAAGAGTTTCAGAAATGCTTTGATAGAGCTCCTGTCGTTCCTTTTGAAGATATTCAAACAATCATACATCAAGAATTAGGGAGACCAATCGATAATGTATATGAATATATTGATCCAACACCAATAGCCTCAGCGTCTATAGCACAGGTCTTAAATATTTCTTTCTTTTTCATAACGCTCCTTTCCCCTTTCTTTACTTTTCCCCAAAATAACTCTTTTATTTTATAGTAATTGTTTCTGATTATTGATTAGAACTGTACATTATCATGCCTAGGTACATGGTGCTAGGCTTAGAGGCTCCCAAGATGATGTAGTTATAAAGGTATTGAAACCTGGAATTGAGGACATTTTGGTGGCAGACCTGAACTTTGTATATATAGTGGCTCAAATATTGGAGTTCTTAAATCCTGAGTTCAGCCGTGCTTCACTGGTAAAAATGAAATTACAAACTACCCTATAAACTTATCTTCCTTATTGGATTATCTTGGCTGTTTTAGTATTTATTATTTTTAAATATTTAAGTTGGAGATAGGGGAGTACAACAACAGACCTCTTTTTTGAGGTAAAGCTTACCTACATGCCTAGGTATTGCTTTTCTTGTTAGTTTTTCAGTCAAATCCAGTAAGGATGGACCATCTAGCGTTCTCTTAACTTAATAAATGTGTGTTATTAATCACTGAAACACACCTTCTTAGGATATTTTGGCATTTTACTGCATCATTGTCTATACTTCTATTACTCATCTTTCTTGTAAATTTCTAATGTTGAAAAGATTGTATTATAAGATATTTCTCCTTTCAGTAGGTTGGTATTGTTAAAGACATATGGGACTCTATGCTTGAAGAAGTTGACTTCAATAAGGAGGCTATAAATATTGAATCCTTCAGGAGATATCTTGAAGCAATGGGCTTAACAAGGCAGGCAACAGCTCCAAAAGTGTATAACCATTGCAGCACTAGGCAAGTTTTGACTATGGAGAGGCTGTATGGAGTTCCTCTTACTGATTTAGACACTATAAGTTCACTTGTCTCTAGCCCAGAGAATAGTCTTATAACTGCACTTAATGTCTGGTAAGACGTTAATGATTTACATACTTCTGAATGTCTGTTTATGAGGCACGGGATTCCAATTGAAGCACTTTTTTCTGTTGACTTGATTAACATGTGCAGGTTTGGCAGTTTACTGGCTTGTGAAACCTTCCATGCTGATGTGCATGCAGGCAACTTATGGTTATTGCGGGATGGTCGCATTGGATTTCTAGATTTTGGTAAGTTTTTCAATTGCTTTGCTTTTATCCATTCTTCAGAAATAGCACCTTGCAATAATATTGTACCAAAAAGAAACCAGATACGTTATATTTGAATATGTTGGGGTCTTCTCCTTATCATGGGATATACTTGGACCTATATGATTGCATCTCTTAGTGAACTATAATTAGGCCTTGGAAAGATGTTCTCTTCCTGGTCTTTCTTGACACCCATCATTAACTACAGTTGGCATTTGCTTTTAATTATTGAACCATGACTAAAATGGTTCAGTTGACAATGTTGCATTCGGTGCTTACATTAGATTTTAACGAAGATAACTCAATTGCTTTTGTTGATTTTGTATGATTCTTATGTTTTGTTTCTATTGTCAACCATTTGTCCATGCATAAAAGCAATATCATGTTTTTCAGGAGGTTATTTATCTTTATAGGAATTGTTGGACGCATATCGCCAAAAACATGGGCTGCTATGGAAGTATTTTTGGCATCTATTGCAACTGAAGAGTATGAGTCTATGGCATCTGCTTTGATTGAAATGGGAGCAACCAATAAGGATGTTGATACTAAGGCCTTTGCCAGAGACTTGGAAAAGATCTTTTCATCTATACAGGTAAGCATATGGAACCCAAGATGCTTACCAAAAAAGGTGAACAAAACAATATCCTTAGAAGCACATGTGCATGCATGCACACACCCACACAAACACTCACAAAAACCCATTTAAACAGATAAATTGCTGTTGACGTAATATTACTTTGCCTTGGACCAACAAAACTTCTTTGTTGTTAAATACCCATGGATGGTTTAGCCATTGGTATCTAAGCTATTGATGCACCATCAAAGAGGCATTACCTTGAACGCAGCAACCATCAATTTAATAGGTGTTGCTTCTATTGACTGTAAACATGGTCAAGTTCCGGGAATTAGGAAGTATCTCTGTTCTGCAGTGGGAACCTAAAAGACTTATTTTCTTAGGAATCAAGAGATTATTTTTATTGAAAGATCCATATTAACAGATGTGTACTAGCAAAGTTCCTTAACTAATTGTCCCCTATTTTGAATTTCCTGGTCAAAATTTCCCTTGTTCAAATTCTAAATTAGGGCTTTATTTTTATTGATGCAGGAACTTGATACGGAGGTAGTTGTTGCCACTGCCAGAGGGACAAATACAAATACAACTGCTGTCTCTGCAAATATAGTTGTTGATGAGAGGCAGATGAATGCACTCTTTCTTGATGTGGTAAGCTGTTTTGTTTTATGAAGTTCAGGTATCCAGCAATTTAAGCTAATGAGGAAACTGCTAACTTCAATTATTATGTCAAACTTAAATTATACAATCAATATTTGAAATAGCTATGTCAGTGCAGGAAATATTTGGGGCATGCGCCCCTAGTTATTGGGTGCAGCCCTAATTTGATGTGTGCCCCTAGCTATTTTCATCATCAAATATGCATCTCCAAAATCTAGCTAAAACATTTATACCATAGGCTGCCCGGTAGATCATGAACTCTCTCACTGCCTTTTGGTAGAGATTCTAGCATTGCCGTAGTTTGTCTTGTATATTTAAGTGAGTTGCCATGGCATGTTCTCAAAATGTATAGACATTGGCATATAATTTTTTAAGGAAAGCAAGCAAGATATATAAATTGATTGACTTGTATTACTTCCTCCCTCTGGTTCCTGCCTGCTGGCCTCTGGTTTATGAATGGTATATAAATTGATTGACCCGTATAAATTGATTGACTCATATTACTGTTGGAAAGTAGAATGAATGCCAAGATCGTGATTGTTTATTAGTCAACTTTCTGTTTTAATGTTTACCTGCAGATTCCTTGTTTCTAGGGATATGATCAGATTTTTATAATTATCTAATTTCCTATTTTGAATTTCTAAAAGCTTACTTTCTGTTTAAGCTTTTAGTCTATATATTGTAATTATTTGACATGAATAAACAGAGCTAGATATTTTTTCTTTTATTAGCCTACTGTCCATCGACCTCTGCTTTCATGGTATCCGAGCCAGGCTTTCCTGCTGGCAGATTATTTCTGTAACACCAACAGAAATCCAAAACAGCTTCCATGGCTGGTACCGTCCAGTCATCTTCCTCTGCTGTGTCATCTAGGGGTTTACCCACTCAAATTCCTTCATCCAATGCCCTTGGTTCCTTCTCATCCTCTGAAATTAATCACTCTCTTCAAATAACCCAACGTAAGTTAAATGGGTTAAATTTCCGGGAATGGTTTCAATCAGTCTTCTTGTGATCAAAGGCAAAGGGAAGATGAGCTATCTCACAGGTGGTGTCCCTGCACCTGATTCAGCAGATCCTAGTTATAAGACATGGGAGGCTGAAAATTCAATTGTCATGGCTTGGTTAATTAATTCCATGGAGCCTAGAATTGGGAGGACCTACTTATTCTACAAGACTGCCCATGAGATTTGGGTGACTGTTCAAGAGATGTATTCTGATTTACAGAACTCATCACAGTGTTTCGAAATATGCTCCACGCTCCGGAATACAAGGCAAGGCAGTAGGTCATTCACTGAGTATTATAATGTGCTAGTTGAATTATGGCAAGAAATGGATTTGTTCTATACAATAAACTGGAAATGTCCGAATGACAATAAATTGTATAACCAAATGCTTGAAAAAGAAAAGAGTTTTTGATTTTCTTTAGGGGCTGAATAAAGAGTTAGATGAAGTTAGAGGGAGGATCCTTGGAACGAAGCCACTTCCATCAATCCGTGAAGTGTTTGCTGAAGTTAGAAGGGAAGAAAGCAGAAAAAGAGTCATGTTGCATTCGAACACTACCGAGGAGACTCAACTTGGCTCAGCCTTCGCAACAACTCGAGGAGACTCCAACCATAATTTCCGAAACCACCAGTCAAAGGAAAACAAGCTGTGGTGTGAACACTGCAACAAACCATACCACACTAAAGAAACATGTTGGGATATTCACAGGAAACCTGTGGATTGGAAGCCAAGGAGTCAATGAAAGAAGAACCCTTCAGCAAAAATAGCTGAAACCACTACAGAAACCAAGAAGCTAAATGCAGCCACTTCCCCATTCACAGCAGAACAAATGGAGATGCTAAAAAACCTGCTAAATCAACCTAGAAATGAGTCGCCTGCCCTAGCAACATCTACTGTTAATGTTGCTCAAAAAGGTGACACAGTCATCTTTTTTGTCAAAAAAGGAAATACATAAAGGGTGGATCATTGATTCAGGAGCGTCTGACCACATGATTGGGTCCTCTTCTAGTTTCTCATCATATAAAAGGTGTAATGGTGAAGAAAAAATTACTATGGCAGATGGTAAATCCTCTGTAGTGGTTGGTTTGGGTGATTTGTTTCTCTCTGAGTTAACTATAAAATCCATTCTCCATGTTCCTAATCTAAGATATAACTTTATTTCCATTAGCAAATTAACTAAAGATCAAAATTGTGTAGTAACTTTTTTTCCTACTCATTGTGAATTTTAGGATTTGTTCTCGGGGATGATGATTGGCAGTGCTGAGGAACGAAATGGTCTCTACTATCTCTCTGGTTCTCCTTCAAAATCTTTATCACTTGAAAAATTTTCTTTGTCCACCTCTTCAAATTCAGATGTTATTCTTTGGCATAAACGTCTTGGTCATCCTAGTTTCAACTACCTAAAGTATGTGTACCCAAATTTATTTATCAATAAAGATGTTCATTCTTTCCAATGTGAGCATTGTATTTATGCAAAACAATCACGAAAAAATCATCCTGTTCATACTTATCAAGTTTCAAAACCATTTCATCTTATTCGTAGTGACATCTGGGGTCTTGCACGATTTCCAAATGTCACTGGAACACGGTGGTTTATTACATTCATTGATAATCATACTCGTGTGTTGGATTTATCTCATGAAAGAAAAATCTGAAGCAAGTCCCTTATTCAAACAATTTCATAAACTTGTCACAAACATTTTTCAGTCTCCTATTCAGATTCTTCGAACTGACAATGGTGGAGAGTGTTTTTCACATTATGTTAAAAATTATTTTTTTCAGCATGGTATCTTCCACCAAAGCTCTTGTACAAACTCTCCAACAGAATGGTATTGCTGAGCGAAAAAATCGTCACATTCTTGAAGTAGCTCGTTCTCTCATGTTTACAAGTCATGTTCCAAATTGTTTTTGGGGTGAGGCCGTGTTAACCGCTACATACCTTATTAACAAACTTCCCTCCAAAGCTCTTCAATTCAAAACTCCTCTCAGTTGTCTAAGAACATTATTTCCCCATGTAAGAATCCTTGATTCTCTTCCTCCTAAAAAATTTGGGTGCACCGTATTTGTTCATAATTCTAATCCCACTCGAGGAAAACTTGATCCGAAAGCCATAAAATGCATCCTCTTGGGGTATTCTCCTTCACAAAAGGTGTATATATGTTATTGCCCATCATCCAAACGGTTCTATATATCCTATGACACCACCTTCCATGAAAACCAATCCTTTTACCCCAATGCTTCTCTTCAGGTGGAGAATTCAAGTGAAGAAAATCATTGGGATCCATCTATTTCTCTCCCAATCTCATACCCTTCTCCTATTGCATCTCTAGAAGAGTCATCTATCCAACAGTTTGAACCCATACAGGTGACAGATCAAGGGAGAGAATCCGAGAAGACATTCCAAGGTGAACTTCGAGTCTACTCTAGGCGACCACGAGTTCCTCAACAAAACCAAACGTTAGATCCAATGCCAAATCTAGAGGAAGACACACTGTCTAAGGAAGGTAATTGTACAGTTGATGATCTTAATGTTCCTTGCTATTAGAAAAGGGGTTAGGTCTTGCACAAAGCATCCTATCTCAAGTTATCTTACATACTCTAAGCTGTCTCCAAAGTATAGGGCATTTACTTCAAAAATAGATCACATGGAGATTCCAAAACATGTTCATGATGCACTTCAAGATCCAAAGTGGAGAGCTGCTGTAATGGAAGAGATGACTGCCTTGAATGAAAACAGGACATGGGATGTGGTGGATCTACCTGAAGGGAAGAAAGTTGTGGGATGCAAATGGATTTTTTCTATAAAGCTTGGTGCTGATGGGAACATAGACAGATACAAAGCAAGGTTACTTGCTCAGGGCTATACTCAAACTCATGGTATAGACTACGACCAGGGTTTGAAGAAGAGAGTAAAACCGGTAAGGTGTGTAAGTTGAAGAAATCCTTATATGGACTGAAACAATCTCCTGGAGCTTGGTTCACCAGATTCAGCACAGCCATGAAACAATTCGGCTACACACAAGGGCAAGCTGATCACACTCTATTTGTGAAGCAAGGAAAAGATGGGAAGAAATCTATTCTCATAGTATACGTGGATGATATTGTTATCACAGGTGATGATTCTCATGAAATTGACAGCCTTAAAAGTCGACTACAGACTGAGTTTAAGGTAAAGGATCTTGGTCACCTTCAATACTTCCTTCGAATGGAAATAGCTAGGAGCAGGAAAATAACTGAGGAAGATCCTCCTGTAGAGAGGGAAAGATATCAACACTTAGTGGGAAAGCTGATTTACTTATCACTAACTAGGCCTGATATTGCCTATAGTGTTAGTGTAGTAAGTCAATTCATGCATTCTCCCACCACGAGACATCTAGAGGCTGTGAATCATATTCTTCGCTACTTAAAAGGAACTCCAGGGAAAGGACTACTATTTAGGAAGAATGATCGTTGAAGTGTTGAATGTTTTGCAGATGCAGATTGGGCAGGTTCGGTTGAAGATACAAAGTCCACCAATGAATATTGCACAAAAGTATGGGGGAATGTAGTCACTCGGAGGAGTAAGAAGCAGACTGTTGTTGCAAGAAGTAGCGCAGAGGCACAATACCGAGCAATTGCTCAAGGAGTGTGTGAACTAATTTGGCTAAGTAGGTTACTACAAGACTTGCATATTCCATTGGAAGAACCTATGAGTCTTTACAGTGATGGCAAATCTGCCATTGGCATAGTACATAACCCAGTCCAGCACGACAGAATGAAGCATGTTCGCATTGACAAAAATTTCATCAAGTCAGAAGTTGAGAATGGAACGTTTAGTTTACACTACGTGCCAACCAAATGACAAGAAGCAGACATTCTCACAAAAGCCTTATTGAAGTCAGAATTTGATTCAAAATGCCAACCAAATCACAAGAAGCAGACATTCTCACAAAAGCCTTATTGAAGTCAGAATTTGACTCAAATGTCAGCAAGCTGGGAATGATTGATATCTATTCACCAGCTTGAGGGGAGTATTGGAAAGTAGAATAAATGCCAAGATCAGGATTGTTTATTAGTCAACTTTCTGTTTTAATGTTTACCTGCAGATTCCTTGTTTTTAGGGATATGATCAGATTTTTATAATTATCTAGTTTCCTATTTTGAATTTCTAAAAGCTTACTTTCTGTTTAAGCTTTTAGTCTATATATTGTAATTATTTGACATGAATAAACAGAGCTAGAGATTTTTTCTTTTATTAGCCTAATGTCCATCGACCTCTGCTTTCAATTACCTCCTCCTTAATTTGAATCAGACAATAACCACTCCAACATTGACCACATAGAAGGGCAGTTGTTAAATTTCTTTAACAGTAATGTCAACGTTCATGGATCTGCCTTATGGTGATATCATTCTCTAGCCTATTTCTATCTTCTTGTCTCTTTGCAGGTTCGCGTGAGTGAATCATATGGACTGCGGTTTCCAAGGGAGTTTGCACTTCTAATGAAACAGCTTCTCTATTTTGACCGGTATACACGGTTGCTTGCCCCCAACTTGAACATGCTTCAGGACCAAAGGATAACCATTGTGTCTAATAGAAGAAGCGACTATAGGAACAACTTCGGATAGACAATGCAATTGTACATGTATTGACTTCTATTTTTTTTCCCTTGTTTTATTTTGACCTTTCCTCTCATTTATGTATATGCAAGTGAAAAAAGGAGCTACTTAATAGTTGGGTTTACTGCATGTTGTTTAGTCTATAACAGAAAAGAGATTTATGCCCCTCAATCCTGATACAGTGTTTGGAGTTACTGATGCCTTAAGTATACTATGAAATCATTGTTATCCTATTTTTAGTTTTTTTATTCATAAAAAGGCGTAAGGGTGAAAGGGGTTGCTTGGCTAACAAGTTACACCAAAAGTTTGGTTTGCGAGTTTCAAACCTGTCTTTCTTATTGCTTGGTGATAACAAAGTTACATAACATACAAATTAAACACTTCAGTGTGAACCGAAAACATTGCAGAGCTAAGAAACCAAGTAAATACAAAAGAGATAATATATCTTTCGAGCCATTTATACATGATCCAGGATCCACTATACATGAATAAACAAATCAAGTAAATGTTTAATCTATAACTGCCTTTATATTCATAGAACAAAAACCTTAGTATTACAACTCTGTTTTATGATACTACAAATCAATCAGATCAATGCTATTCCAGCCATGCTGCTATACGGGGAACAATGCAAAGAAGTTTTCTTTTTTCTTGGTGGAATCTCACTTTTGGTGTTTCTTCCATTTCATCACATCAAGATGACTTTCAAACACTTCAAAGCTTCAATCAGGCAAATAGATCACTGAGCCTTTTCGCCTACAGTAACTCTCCAGGAAAAATTAGCTTTTACTAGATGCAATTACTTTGATAAACATTACTCAGCTGCTTAATCCTGAGTTTTTGGCACAGTGGAACCAAATCCATTTATCAATTGGCTTGGTGATGAATAGCCCATGAGTTGGTGAAGCGGTGAACCTCCAGTTCTTGGTGGCAACTGTTCAATTTCTGAGGACACTTTCTCCCACCTGGACATATTCGGGGAAGGACCAGCTGAATCAAAAGATTCCATTGAATTCTTATGTTTGTTTCGAGACTGCTTCAAAACAAAGTCCTTTCTCTGTTCCATAGGTTTGGATGAACTGCAAGACATATTTTTTACATCAGCATTGCCCTGAAGATCGTGAAATTGTGCATGAGAAACAGGACCGCCATCAGTGGAACAGCTTTTACAGAAAGAGTTCCCATAATCATCAGAGTAAGACGTAGGATCTGCTTGCAAACAGCCATTGCTACAAGATGCTGATGTCCAAATTCTCATATTAATCGCATCACTGCAGTCCTCAACCTCACTTGGTGGAGGTTCTTCAGCAACCAGGTCATAAGGAACTATATGAATTCCCTTTCGAAGGGAAAACTTAAGTACCTTTGAACAAGCACCACATCTCAGCTGATGGAACCTCCTTTTGAAAAGTAGAAAATCTGCAGGTAACTGCAATGGTTTGAAGCAACGATAACAAGTTACAAAAGGTGCTCCACCTGCTGTGGGCCGCAGATGTCGCCTAACTGAATGATGTTTCTCCCTTAGATACCTCTTCAGCTCATGATCTTTATACCTCCGATCATCAGATTTTGTTTCATGGCTCCAAATAGAAAAATCAGACTCCAAATATCTTTGGGGACTAGAAGGGTAAGAGCTGTAGGAATTATAACGACCATGACCTGGATGGGCTCTGCAAAATCCTCTGTTATGTCCAAAAATGGGTGAAGGGAACTGTTCTAAGCGTTGCCAGTCTTGAGGATGGCAGCATGAGCAGGAGTTAGCAATGTTATGACTAGTGTTTATTGCACCGACTGAGTGTGGTATACGTGAGAATCTACTTTGCTCTCTCCAGCTGCTCCTCTGTCCACGTCTTCCATGATACCTAGGATATAATTCTTCCTCAGGTGGCTCCGCATCATAATATGGAGGAAAATGCTTTTGCCTCCAAGGTACATCAGCGCAAGTCCTTCCACTGGGCTTTCCACTCAGATGGCATGTTTTGCTAAATTGATCCTGCAGTTCATACACCATTCTTAACAGTTTCATATTCTCTTGTTCAGTGTACTCAGCCTTCTTAAGTGGATGGAAGGCTGAATCAAAAGGGAACTCATCATGCAATTCACGTGAAGGGCCAGCAGCTTCATACCCATGCAAGAAAGCCCTTTGAGAGAAAGGAATTTGAGAATGATATTCACCTCTCTTTAGGCTTGGCCAGTTTCTAAGTGGAACTGGATGGTGAGCTACAGGATCTAGCAGTTCATCTCGACGCCACTTGCTGTATTTTTTTGTGGCATAATGCTTCTTGTTGGACAAATCTGATGAGAAACTTCTTGCATGATCCTGCATTCCGTAACCACCATTCATCATGCCTCCGGCTGGAAACTTGTCCTTTCTGTGCCTTTCTTCAGGAACAAGATAGTTAGCAGCCTTATAATTATTTTTAAACGAATGTATCTGCTGCTCGGGGAAGTGATCATCCATTCCATCATAAGAAGAGATACTGCCATCGTAAGCATGAGAGCTTCGGATGGTAGTGGATTTAGACAAGGATTCAAGAGGACCACTGAGCTCAGAACTGGGGCTGAGAAAATCTGCAGTTTCATAAGTATCCGTAGACCTTACACTATCAAACCCATGATGTTCACTTTTTTGAGGTTGCTCCAGGTGCTCATTAAGAGAAGAGAAAAGGTTATCTGATGAAATGACTTCCCTTGCTTCTGCACTAGCCATAACAGTTAAATTAATTTCTCTTGTAGCTGGTGTGTTTTCAATGCTCGAGCCTCCACTATTGGAATCAATCTTGTTATTAGTCTCTAATTCTGAGTTTGCACCTTCTAACTGCGAGGTCTTTTCATTTGCTTCTGCTACTAACATCAACTCTTCATTCTCATGATGAAGCTCAGTGGATAAAGAAACTTCATCGGAAACTCCTGGCTGTTGAACATTGCAATGTTCTAAAGATTCCAACTGTTGCTGTCCATTTCCATTTTGCTGCTCTTCATTTGATATATTTACATCAAGCTCATCACAATCACTATCACTGGATGTGTTTTGATCCTTCTTGTCATGATCAGTATGTTGCCCTTCAACTGATAAGTTCTCACCATGAGAGTCAGTAGATATGTTCTGATTCCCTCCACTTTCTTGACTCAACTTCGGAGGGGAAGGAAGAACTTCCTGCAGAGTTGAGCTGCTAGATTCTCCATGTTCATACACATGAATCAATTTATCTGCGTCAGCAGCTTCTGGTTCTTGCAAGAGGGACGCACTTTTGACAATGGTTTTTCGATTTTTAGCTGCAAACAGGAAGAAATTGGAATAAGGAGCAAGATATGAAGTTATTTTGCAGGTCACATCAAGAAAGCAGGGGAAACGCCAATGAGGATAGATACCCAAGTTACAAGTCTATCATTAACATTTAACCATTGTGAAAGAGTGGTATATGTCTAAGCTCAAATTATTTGAGAAAACCATGGAAAAGGATCAAAATATATTGAGACATCGAGGAATTACACATTCTGAGACTACTTTGTTAGTGTTGAATATCGTTAAGCAAAATAACTCGGTATTGAGATCCACTTCCCACGTTCATCAACATAATGGTAGATCATTTTGTTTCCCAAGATCTATGAAAAGTTTCTTAATTTGAAAGATGCTTACCTACAAGAATTGTACCACACCCTCCACACTTGTATACAGCAAAATCTGCCACTTCTGGAAGAACCAATCGACATTTAGGACATCTAACTAATCGAACTTTAGGAGTTGTTCCACTGGCCATGTTGCTCCAGATATGTAGATGTAGTCAACCTGTGATCAGATGTCTACCATTGATTCTAAGACAGGCAATTATCAAAAAGGCCGCTTCAATCACAGGTACCGTGTTTGCAGTCAAACAAAAATCTCCCACAGTCTTCAAACAGATGGAAATATATTTGTTAGAAACATGAACAAAAAGTATCACAATGGCACTACACATTTAAGAATGGGATATCATACTTCATGATTCTGGAATGATGCCAACCAAATTGCAGTCGATCAATGATCTATCAAGAACAGATGCAAGACGGGCTTTGACTGTATTAGATGAGGCATGTTCGTGGTTATTCTCAAATGATTTTATGTTGCACAACAACAGAATCGAGTAATAACATAAACAACAGAGAGGATCTAAAACAACAGAAAGGTGTTTAGTCAATAAACAGCCAGGAAATTTTAATTAGAAAAGTGGGGTGCTTAAAATAAACGATGAAAAGTTTGACAACTCCACGATTAAGACTTCTGGAGGCAGAGAGGTTATGTTCAAAGCTAATATAATGTGAACAAGCCAAGCAATGACCAACTGCACAAGAAATCTTTCTAGGCTGGATGATTATTTTTAGATCTACTAATCTGTTGTTTTGGCAAAGAAATCAATTTGCTTAGGCATACAAATTCCATAGAAGAACAAATGGAAAGAAATCTACCTTAACTATTAGCAAAAGGAAATTGACCAACACCCACAACTAAACACAGTCAATGACAGTATTGAATGAATATAACAGCTAGAAATATAGGAAAGAGTTAAATGGCTTCAAAATCATTAGTAAAGAGCAGCTATATTCAGATTCAGAGCGGATGAAAAAAGAGAAAGTTTAGAATTAGAAGAAAATAAAAAGCAGATGGAATAAAACATACCCTTAGAGAAAAGGTGAGCCAAAATGTGAAGAAAATAGGGAGATTATGAAAGTAATGATGATGTATGAGTTTTTACATAACAAAACAAAAGAGAAGAAAGCAAGCAAGAAAGAGAGTTAGAAGACTAATTTTAAATCTAGAGAAAGACTATTAACGAAGGTTGGAAGAAAATAAGAGAGTTCTGTTGACGCGGGCAGAAAGTTGAGGTCTTTGGTTGAAGTTTCGAGAATTGAGAAATCAAAACGGAAGAAACGGAAGAAAAGAAGGCCGAAGGGTCTTTGGTCTTTGGCTCTATCGCAAGCCGATCTTAATTTTGGAGTTGGTTTTCGTGCTGATTAAGGCTTTTCAGTCAAATCCCTGACTTCCATAACAGACATCTAATCATCATCATCTGCTTCTGCTCTTTTGCTTTTTCTCTCTTTTTGTGCTGTCTGAAGCTGAAGAAGAGAGAGAAGAGAAATGGAGGGAGAGCGGGCGTTTAGGAGTTAAAGCCGGCGATCAAATTTAAGGTAAAGGAGAGAGAAAGGGTGTTGTCTGATGACCTGGCATCCTACGTGGCGTGTCTTAGGTGCATTTGAAAGATACTGGTACAGACTACAGAGGGAAGATGAAGACGACAGGTTCCAATTTTTGTTTGCTTGTTACAGTTTTCTGGGAGAAGAGAAGAGAAGAGAAGAGTAGAGAAGAGGCGTGTGAATTCTTGGAGTTCGAGGTGCTGTGATGCTTTGAAATTTGCTGCATTTTAACGTTTGACCAATTGACATTTTACCAAGTCAACTAACTCCTGTCCTGTCGGGCATTTCCTCCTCTCGTTGTTTGCATTGGTCCCCTGTTTCTTCATGCAGCATTTAAAATAGCTAAAACTAGATTTTTAGCAACAAAATGAAAATCTTTTGACATTTGTTAATTGTCTGCCGTGTTTGAAAAACAATATGAAATGCTAAAAAGACAAGCTAAATATTCGTAAATTTTCTCCACTCTTATTCTTCTCAAGGATTTTTTCTATCTTACATGGTAGAAGTACAATTCAAGAACTTCGATCAAACAAGCACATTAGCACACCCTTGATTCCGACTTCCAAGTTCCCAGGTTCCAAGATAAATAATAGAATAATACTTCATATTCATGGTCATGATCAAAATAAACAACATAAACAGAAGGTCAGAACTAACTCAAAATGTTCAATAGCGAGTTGGATTTCAAAAGAATTGTTCATTGATCAAGTCCAGAATGGAGGTCAACGGTATAGGTAGGATGGGAAGGGGAAAGAGTCATAAGTTTGACTTAGAGGTCGCCATAGCCAGCTGGAATTAGGCATGTGGCAGCATCTCATCCTCATCCAGGGAAACCCACAAAGTCGTAAAGCTCATAGTAACTATAGCGGTAGTCTCATCCCTTCTGGTCTGGCAGTGGGATCCACTTCTCTCCTCTCTTTAGTCCTTTTTCTTTTTTTTGTACAGTCCTCTCTTTAGTCTTTGCCTCGGCCTTTTGTGACCGGCAGAAGCAAACCAAAATTGCCTTTACCAATCAGCATTAATAACAAACAATTTAGCAAACCTTCTGATGTAGCCCAATCCACCACTTATATTCTGCCACCAGGCACAATGCAGACAACAGATTGTTTTCGCCGTATTGTCCTGACGACTTAACATGCATTCTTCATTAATGGTAACAAGTACCAACCAACCACCATGGCATTTCCTTCCAACATTCTCTCTCATTGGGTTCTAATTTGACGGAAATACCAAACCTAATGAGCAGTAATCTTATTCAAGTGAATTTGATTAGATTAAAAAAAATGATATCATAATCCCTTCAAACAAAGACTCTTTGGTTGAATCAAACTGAACCTATGGTGAGCATAAGAGATTGCTGCCTACCCCATAAACTTTGTTTAAGATTAAAGGCTCCGATCACAAATGAGATAATAATTTCCATAGTTGACCATGACAAAGAAATAATATATATGCCACTTGAAACTATATTGATTAAAGAATTTCTCCATTCTACCTGTTTCACTTTCTTTTTTGCACACATTATAATTTATTCATGGAGCTTGAGAAAAAAAGCTTGGTCAAGACTATCATTGAACTGCCGTCCTGCAACTTTAAAAAACAGACCATGACTAAGTCCAAGCTGAGACAAGGAAAAGGATCATGATTTCATCAGACCGACACTGAAATCTAAATGTTTCTTTCTGGCAAACAGCATGAAAGTGGATTGCAAGGGATTACATCAACAAGACTAAGTCCAGTTGACGGCCTTTGGTTTCAGAGATTAACTAGTTACTAGGTCAATCATGGACGAAATTTTCAATAGTTGACAAGTTTTTGAAGCACAAATAGAATTGTGTTAATCGCGGTCACATAAATTCAAATATACATGGTTAAGATTCATATAAAGTGAAAAGAAAACTGCTAAAGACAGTTCTATAGCTCTAACTTATCCATTCTTCTTTCATGCAAGACACCCATGTATGTAATTTGTACACATGTTTTCTGTCTAATTGTGGCTTTTCCATTAATATCGATACCGGACTATCTAACAGCCGTTTAACAAAGAGTTGAAATTTAAGATGTCAGCATTTCGAGCATACATAGGATAAAGTAGATTAATATTTGTTACAGACATATACTTGACCCCCTTCTTCCTTGGAACATAGGGGAAAAAGGTCATGAATTTCTGAACAAAAGTCTGGAATCTACAGACTGATGCAATCCACATTTAATACTCCTGTAAGTACAAACTGAATCTACAAGCTCGTGAAGGAAATATAAACCAAGGCTCCCGCAGTATGCACTACAGCATGAGCATAATCTTAAGGACTCTTTTTGGTTGAAATTTTGAACTTGGTTCAAATTTGTCCATTGCAATGTTCAGATGTTCACTAACATGCAAGGATATAGCATAATAGCAGCTTCAAGTTCATCTGAGCATCAATGCAAGTATGCAACATTACATCCAAAATTTCCCACAGGAAATAAATATTAAGGACTAATTTGACAAGTTGATAAAAGAAAATTAACAAAGCATACAACAAAAAAGGGAAGAGACTATCGATACTTTTAGCCCTGCTAATAGTAATACTCAAAATTTATCGAACTCATGAAGCCATAACTGCATGCCATTTGTGCTTGAAGAGACTATGGATACTTGTAGCCTTACTAATAGTAATACTCAAAATTTATCAAACTCATGAAGCCATAACTGCATGCCATTTGTGCTTGAAAAAATCCTGAAATTCTTTATAACCACTCCTATAGTGCTCCAGTGTGAAAGAAAGCTGTCGTATTACCTCTCTTTTCTCCTCAGCCACATCTAAGACCGTGATTCTCTGCCTATCCACTTCCTTCTCAAGGTCCTTTATTCTCAATTTCAATTCATCTTCTAGATTCTTTGCATATTTTGATCCAGAAATCAGCTGTAGATATTCCCTGCTTAATTGCTGTAGATGCTCCTCCAATTGCCCAATCTGCAAATCTCGGGAAGTAACCTCAGCTACAAGAGTGTTTACCTTTGCAATTACTCCATCTTTCTCTGCCATAAGCATATCATATTTCAATTTCAGTCTGTCAAGGTTCTTGTTCAGCTCTTCTACGTGCACACCTTTCTCAACAAGTTCTGCCTTCAGCTGACTGATCTGACCTTGCAACCCTATCTCTCGAGCATCATGCAAACCTTTGATTTCCATTTTTTCAGCTTCACATTGCCTTATTTTTTCCTCCAATACTCTTCCATGTAGTTCCCATTCTTTGAGTCTTGCCTCTAAGAGGTTCTCTTTTTCTAACAGACCAAATATTTCACACTGAAAACTTGCATTCTGCAAAAAGAAATTATCCTGGGCATCGCATAATGCAACCTTTAATTCCTCAACTTCACGACCACGATTAGATAGATCATTTCTGTGCCTCGCAATTTGCTCCTGCAGGTTCACAACCTGCCTTCTCTCAATGCCAAGCTGTGCTTTTAGCATGGCTTTGTCTTCTTGAGCAGATTCAAGCTGACCTAGCACATGATGAGTATCATCAGAAATCTTCTTCCCAAGCTCATGCCTCATCACTGCAATCTCTTCTTCTGATGCCTTGATCTTTTCTTTACTTACAGCAAGCTCCTCCATCAGCCTCACAACTTCAGAGTTGGAGTCAGAAACATGAGCTTCCAGTTCAACTATCTGTTTTTGCAACTCGAGTATTTTTCCTTTCTCCGACTCAAGTTCAGCTTCCCTCATTTTGGTATCTCTCTGCGATGATTCAAGTTGAACAAGCACGTGCTCAGCAAGGACAGAAACAGACTCACTCTTCTCGAGCTCTGTATTCAACCTCACAATCTCTTCTTCTGCAAGCTGTAGTTTCAGGTTGGAATCCCTTAACTCTTGTACACACTTAACGAGTCTTTCATTCAGTGCTTCATAACTTCTGTTTTCTCCCATCTTCGACTTATCATCTTCATACTCTCCATCAACCACTTGTAGCTTCACTTTCATTGTTGGGAGCTCATTTCCTAGCTCAATAACCTTGTGATGTACTACACCATTATCGGTATCCACTGCCGTGCTCAAGTAGGCGTTGACAGAGGAGCTGAAAGATTCTGAGTCAGAGTCTGATGAGATTGAAGCTGATTCAGTGCCTTCCTTCAATGAGAGATCAGAACTACCACCACCAGAACTGAAAGAGGCAGCTTGCTGACTAGACTTACTCATTCCCAGTTTCTTATCGGGTGTTATCAGTGGAGAGTTTTGATCCAAACCACTACCAGGGCCTTGGGTTTGGCATGTAAGTACATCAAACAAGCCTAACATGCTTCTACATAATATGAAACATGTTAAACAAATAAAATGCGGAAGCGATAGGATCTAACCTCCAGCCATTGCACTCTGTAACTCTGCTGTTGAAGCAATTGCCGAATCTGACAGTCTACTCTGTGTCAATCACAGACCTTCCAAATCTTCCAAGCACTCAAAACCTCACTAGATGGTGTTTGTGTTTTTGAGATTCACGTACTTGGGGACCGGAAGGAGCCCTCCTTAAATAGTAATGAGAGCGTGCTAATTATGGCAATAAAATCACGTTTTAACCATCATAAAATCGTGTTTTAATAGCCAAATATTGAGTTGAGATTCACCGTGAAATTATGGACCATATCCGGAATTGGTCAACCAAATATTTATTTCCATAAATGAGGAGATATACTAACATTCTCCCACTTGGTCCATATATTTCACTTATAGAAGAAACAAATCACATGAATCATGGCGACAGTTCCTCAAGTGGCGAGTATTATCTTCCATGTATTACTATGTAAAATGTTTCTAAATCAACCCATTTTTACTTAATGAATAAACCTTATGTTTATTCTCGGTCCAAACAACAAGGATATTTCTCAAATAAAACTTTAGTGTATACAAATCAAAATGAGAAACATCATATTATTAATAAGAGTTTCAATTACAATCAAATGTGGGACCAAGTCCCATTCTCTCTACATGATCCTTAGATTTAAACGGTGGCATGCCCTTAGTCAAAGGATCAGCTAACATCAATTCAGTGCTAACGTGTTCAATGACCACTCTTTTATCTCTAACACGTTCTCTAATGGCTAAGTACTTAATGTCGATATGCTTACTTCGACTTCCACTCTTATTGTTCTTAGCCATGAATACCGCAGCTGAATTGTCACAATATATCCTCAATGGCTTAGATATGGAGTCAACAACTCTAAGCCCACCAATGAAACTCTTAAGCCATACACCATGTGAGGTAGCCTCAAAACAGGAAACGAACTCGGCCTCCATAGTGGAAGTGGCAGTCAGTGTCTGCTTAGCACTCTTCCATGAAACAGCTCCACCGGCAAGCATGAAGATGTAACCGGATGTTGATTTCCGGGTATCAACACAGCCAGCAAAGTCTGAGTCTGAGTAGCCAATCACCTCCAACTCATCAGTCCGTCTATACATAAGCATGTAATCCTTAGTGCCTTGAAAATATCTAAGCACCTTCTTCGCAGCTCTCCAGTGGTCCATCCCCGGGTCACTTTGGTATCTACCCAACACTCCCACAGCAAAAGCAATATCAGGCCTGGTACAGACCTGTGCATACATAATGCTTCCAACAGCTGAGGCATATGGAATGTTCTTCATCTGTTCCCGCTCAAGATCATTTTTCGGGCACTGGCTCAAATTGAACCTGTCACCCTTCACAATGGGAGCTGGGCTTGGTGAACAATCTTTCATTCTGAATCTTTCCAAGACTTTATTGATATAGGCTTCTTGTGACAGACCTAATATACCTCTATGTCTGTCTCTATGGATCTTAATGCCAATGACATAAGATGCATCGCCCATATCCTTCATATCAAAGTTCTCAGAAAGAAATTGTTTCACCTCACGTAGCATCCCCTTATCATTGGTTGCAAGCAGAATATCATCCACATATAGCACAAGGAAACAAATCTTGCTCCCACTGACCTTCTGGTATATGCATTGATCCATGATGTTCTCAACGAAACCAAATGAAGAGATGACTTCATGGAATTTTAGATACCATTGGCGGGAAGCTTGTTTCAACCCATATATGGATTTCTTGAGCTTACAGACCAAATGCTCACCATTACTAGAGGAAAAACCTTCAGGTTGTTTCATGTAAACCTCTTCCTCTAGATCACCATTGAGAAATGCCGTTTTCACATCCATTTGTTGCAACTCTAAGTCAAAATGTGCAACAAGCGCCATTATGATGCGAAGAGAATCTTTCTTAGATACAGGAGAGAAGGTCTCCTTGTAATCGATTCCCTCCTTTTGAGTGAATCCTTTGGCTACGAGTCTTGCCTTATAACGTTCAATGTTGCCTAATGAGTCAGTTTTGGTCTTAAAGACCCATTTACAACCTATAGCCCTGGCCCCATTAGGCAACTCGACAAGATCCCATACTCCATTAGATGCCATCGAATCCATCTCATCCTTCATAGCATCGAACCAAAGTTTTGATTCTTTGCTGTTCATGGCTTGTGAAAACGTCTCTGGATCATTAACGGGCCCAATATTGAAATCATACTCTTGTAGATACACAATATAATCGCTAGGAATAGCTGTTTTCCTTTCCCTAGTAGACCTTCTTAATGTTGGTTCAACATTCTCCGAAGGATCATGTTGTTCAACTGGTTGCTCACTCAATTCTGGTGTATCCAGAGGAGCCTCGTCTACTGGTAAGTTATCAACTACTTGTGGATCTTCAACGATTGGTTGTTCAATGTCCAGTTGTATTGAAGGGACATTGTTCATGATAACCAATCCTTGACTCGAGGTAGAGGGTTGATCTCTCACAGAAACTAGGTCTTGAGATTGATCGCTCCCACTAACTAAGTCATTTTCAAGAAACTTGGCGTTCCTTGATTCCACAAATCTAGTGCTATGAGATGGACAATAGAATCTGTAGCCTTTGGACCGTTCGGCATATCCAATGAAATACCCACTTATGGTCCTAGGATCCAGTTTCTTTTCCTGTGGGTTGTAAACTCTTATCTCAGAAGGGCATCCCCAAACGCGCATATGACGCAAACTCGGTTTCCAACCTTTGAATAATTCAAAAGGCGTCTTTGGAACAGCCTTGGTTGGAACCCGGTTCAATATATACGCTGCCGTTTTAAGAGCTTCAATCCACAAGGACTTAGGCAACTTCGAGTTGCTAAGCATACTACGCACCATTTCCATCAAAGTTCGGTTCCTTCTTTCTGCAACACCATTCTGATCCGGTGAACCAGGCATGGTATATTGGGCAACAATCCCATTTTCTTGAAGGAACTTCGCAAATGGTCCAGGTGCTTGTCCATCTTCAGTGTATCTACCGTAATACTCCCCACCTCTATCAGTTCTTACTATCTTTATGGGTTTTCCACATTGTTTCTCTACTTCAGCCTTAAAGATTTTAAAGGCATCTAATGCTTCGCTCTTGTTATGAAGCATGTAGAGATACATAAACCTCGAGTAATCATCAATAAAGGTGATGAAGTATTTCTGACCATATGCATCAATGTCTGGACAACATATGTCAGAATGTATGATCTCTAATATGGTTGAACTCCTATTGGCACCTTTCTTAGACTTGTTGGTTTGCTTACCCTTAATGCAATCCACACAAGTGTCGAAATCAGTAAAATCGAGAGTACTAAGTATTCCGTCATTTACCAATCTCTTAATTCTATTTATGGAGATATGACCTAATCTCCGGTGCCATAACGTAGAGGAGTCCTCATTCATAACACATCTTTTAGTACCAGTTTGAACATGCAAGGCGTTATGAGCAGTGTCATTTTGCAAATCAATAGAGAAAAGACCATCACATAAGGTACCATTCCCAACAATATCACACTTAAAATATATCAATACTGATTTATTTGAAAATTGAAAGGAATATCCATAAGGTACCAGCCTAGAAACAGAGATTAAATTTCTCGAAAAACTAGGAATATAAAAGGTCTTTTCCAATTGCAAAACAAAACCACTCCTAAGAACTAAAGTGCATGTTCCAACGCCTTCAACACGCGAGCGCATCTTGTTTCCTGAATAGATGCTCTCCTCATTTCCCACTGGCTTCCTTAGGTTTGTCATACCCTGTAAGGAAGTCGAAATGTGAATTGTAGATCCAGAATCAATCCACCATGTGTTATGATTAACCTCAACCATATTTGATTCAAAACAAACATATGAGAGTGGATTACCTTTCTTAACGAGCCACTGCTGAAGCTTGGCACAGTCCTTCTTCATGTGTCCCTTCTTTTTACAGAAGAAACACTTGGACTCTTTCTTAATATCAGCTTGGGCAGGGATTTTACCTTTTCCCTTGTTCTTGGCTCGATCCTTGGTCTTTCCTTGGCTTGCAAAAAATGCACTCTCACCCGATTCCATAAGCAGTCTTCCCTCCTCTTGAACACACATGGTCATCAATTCATTGATGGTCCACTTATCCTTATGTGTGTTATAGGATATCTTGAATGGTCCGTACTGCTTTGGTAGAGTGTTCAATATGTAGTGCACAAGAAAAGACTCAGACATCTCCACCTCTAGCTTCTTGAGTTGGGCCGCTATATCTCTCATGGTCATTATGTGCTCACGCACTCCTTTGACACTGGTGAGCCTCATCGATGAGAACTTCATTATCAGGGTGCTGGCCAACGCTTTGTCTGAAGTGACAAATTGATCATCTATGGCCTTCAGTAAGGTCCTAACGTTGGTATGCTGTTCGACTGAACCACGTATCCCAGCAGATATCTTTGTCTTAATATACATGACACTAAGGCGATTGGATCGCTCCCAACGTTCATGTAAAGCTACTTGAGCAGGAGTGCTGGTCTCAGTCAATACGGGCTCGTCTTTTCTTATAGCATAGTCTATATCCATGCACCCTAATTGGAGGAGAACTCTCTCCTTCCAAACCTTGTAGTTCTCTCCATCCAGCTCGGGAACTTCTAGGTTAATACTAGCCTGAGGAAACACTGCATATAGAAAATAAACATGCTTATGTATCTAGAATTTTTGAGGCAAACTTAATTATGTCTACCAATGTAAACATATTTTATTAATGAATCTTAGACATAAAACTTGCCTGTGGGCTAAAGTTCTAATTCTAATAGATTCATATCAAAATGATAAAACTATCAAATTATATCATTTCCTAATCCCTGTGGGTAAATTAAGAAACTAATTTGACATTTTATCCTAATTAGTTATAAAATTATAATAAAAATTCCTGTGGGATAAAATTTATCATAACCTTATAACTAATTATAATTTATGTCTAATATCATTATGTGATTTTACAAAAATAATTTTACTTAATTAAGGTTGCTATGGCTAAGCCCTAATTAAATAAATTATAAATCACTGAGACATATTGGCAAATTCTAAATTTATTCATATTTTAAAATTGCAATTAACATAAGACAATTTTAATTCTAAATAATATGAACAAACTTAGCTACATGTGCTTCTAGTATAAAAATAACAAAATTATACACATTCAAAATGAGCACATATACACATTCAAATCAAATTTTCATAATTTAATCATAATTTTATGATAATTTTCACAAAATTATTCAATTTAAAATTACAGCATTTATAAAAATTTTAAATTTATGAAAAATCCTCATAAAATCCAAATAATGAGAAGTTTTCATAATTATATTAATTTTGTGAAAATAATCTAATTATTCATAAAATTATGAAAATTACAGAACTGAAAATTTGATATAAAATTATCAAAAATTTTAATTATTTGGCCTAAATTAAATAATTTTAATTACTTAAATTAAATAAATCCTTAAGGCCTAATTAAAATAAACCAAATGCCTTTTATTTATTTAATCCACAAGCCCAAATAATTAACCAAAAAAAAACAAAGGCCCAAAATAAATAAAGCCCAAATAGGGGCCCAAAAACCGGATGGCCCACAGCTTTCTTTCTTTTCCTTTTTTTTTTTTTTTTCGCCGCTGCAATACAGCAGGGCGCGGGCGCGTGCGTTACACGCGCCCGCATTACTCCTTCGGGCGCGTGATAACCATGCGCCCGCATAACAACAATAGCATCGGGCGCGTGGATCTCACGCGCCCGATGCCCTCTCTTTCTTCTTCGCCCGAACGGGCCCCTTTTTGCAGAAATTTGGATTTTTTTCGACCCGACCCGGCACAAAACCCTTCAAACAGTCCCGTTTTTCATATATTTTTCATCCCTAGAGCTTTACAACAATAGATCTAAAGTATTTGAACCAAAATCACATGAAAACAGAATGGGTTCAAGAAATCCGAGACTTAAAGTTTCAAAATATGGGTTTTTATGGCTTCGTTCTACAGATCTCTAGCAAGACAGAGGTTAAACTACGGCTCTGATGCCAAATGTAAGTACATCAAACAAGCCTAACATGCTTCTACATAATATGAAACATGTTAAACAAATAAAATGCGGAAGCGATAGGATCTAACCTCCAGCCATTGCACTCTGTAACTCTGCTGTTGAAGCAATTGCCGAATCTGACAGTCTACTCTGTGTCAATCACAGACCTTCCAAATCTTCCAAGCACTCAAAACCTCACTAGATGGTGTTTGTGTGTTTTTAGGTTAACGTACTTGGGGACCGGAAGGAGCCCTCCTTAAATAGTAATGAGAGCGTGCTAATTATGGCAATAAAATCACGTTTTAACCATCATAAAATCGTGTTTTAATAGCCAAATATTGAGTTGAGATTCACCGTGAAATTATGGACCATATCCGGAATTGGTCAACCAAATATTTATTTCCATAAATGAGGAGATATACTAACATGGCAATCAGATGGTAGACTCTTATGTAATTCCCCAGTCAAATGATCATAGCGCTCATCCAGAGATTGATAAATACGGTAGACTTCCTGAACTTGGACAATCACCTCCGCTTTATCCTGAGAATGCGTTTCATCATTTTTTGCCACATCTTCAACATTGTCTTCCACCAATTTTAGTATTTGTTTGACACTCTGGTCCATTTCTGCAGTCAAGAATCTTTTATCATTAACAAGCCATGGGATGATTTCATAATCGTTAAAATGGAGACAATGAGTTGCAAAGAGGATAATTTCTGACATGAAAAGACCGTGTTGTACTGAACCTACGACCATTCCAGTTGGAGAGATGATTGTCATATGTGATTTAAACCAACAAGAAAGAGCAGTGAACCATAAAAGGAAGGACTTCAAAACTAGGCTGCTTATCACCACTTTCAAACATAGAAAAGAAATGGATCCGCAACCCAGTGGATGTTTAAGCATTGTCTATTAATTAACCTTTCATGAAAATTGAATGAAGTAATTGAAATAGCAGAACAGAACAAATCTAAAGTAAAACAAAAGGAAAGGAGCAGGAAATGAAGAGCCGAGCGTAAGTAAAAGCTAACATCTAGTATAGACAAGATCCAATCAGTGGCAAAACATGCAAGCAAAGGAAACATGACAAGTAGTAAATTTGATCATACATATTCCACTGACCTTAATGAAAGAATGTAAGCACGAGCAGATTGGAGGGTTCTCAGTTTCAGCTTAGAAGCTTGTGTTTGAATTGTTTAGATGGTTTTGAGAGAAGAAATGGTCGGACAGAGAGAGGAAGACAGTGAGAAATGGCCAAACCCACCCCTCCTTCCTATCTCCTATCCTATCCCATATAATTCACACATTGAAGAAAACAATGTGGCTTTATTTCTGGGACATCTTTTTGCCGCCCTCTCTTTTTCTTTTTCCTTTTTTTCATATCTCGATAAAATAATAATAAATAATATTTTATTTCCTTCCATTTCAAATTTGTTCTACTTGTACTCTTTCTTTTCTCATTTTTTTATTTTTGGAATTTCAAGCTTCAAATTTGAAGTAGGAATTGGAATAAATTATCTGTCCCCAATTTTATTTCACAAAAGAAAATAATATAAATTGTTTTATTTTAGGAAGTGGTGGGGCGGTGGGCCCCACCATTCGCCGGATGGAAACAAGTTAACTAGAAGTGTGGCGGGAAATTTAAATCTGATGCGGTGATGCCTGCAGCTCCGCCGGCCCACCTTTTGATTTTTTGGACAAATAATTACAATTTACAAACTGTGTAACTACACGATAATTTTGATTTCATTTCAGTTTGATGTGGATGTGATATAAAATCATTTTCCTAATAATAATAATAATAATGCTGCCAATATTTGATACAAAGCTTCTACAGTTGGCTGCAAATACTAACACACATGAACAAGCATGCCAAAATATCATATAGTTTTAAGAAACCTAAAACAACAATTTTCCATGATAAATTCCACGTCATTTTTACAAAATTTTATGTGTAGGCTATACATACATCACAATTAGATTTTAAATCAAGCCTTAATTAAGGGCTATGATACCAATATGCCAAAAAAATGTTTAAATGAAATTGTGGGAATTAAGAATAAACATGATTAAAAGTATAAAAACATTTGATCGATGGTATTGACCAAAATAATTCGTATGTCCGATTTCAGAATCCACACCTTCAACATGCATAGAGTTTTGCTTTTGAGTAAACGAATGTAATGGGTTCAAGAGGCAAAGCAGAGACCAAGTTTTTTGACGGATGATTATGTTAGAAAATTTCAAAATATAAAGTGGAAATATTGATTAAAATGTTGATTAATCAATGTACAAGTAAAACTAGTATTTGGTATGACTCCGAGTGAAGTAAAATCATGTTAAAATGAATTTTACTTAATTTATAGGGGAGTCAACTGCCCATATAGGGCAGTCAACTGCCCTTGTGCAGTAAACTTTCTGTCTGAAAAATGCACTTGGGCAATTGGATGCCCTAGGAGGGCAGTCGGATGCCTCAAGATAGCAGTCAATTGCCTATAGAGGGCAGGCAACTACCCATACAAAGTGAAAACTCGGATTTAATGCTACTTTAATTTAAGGCAGTTGACCGCCATATGAAGGCAGTCAACTGCCCTTCTTGGAAGTTACATACTATTCCAAAAATACACTAGGGCATTCGGATGCTATTTTCGAGCATCCGACTTCCTTGCCTGGATATTCAAGCGCAGTCAAACTGCTCTTTATAGCAACCGACTGCTCTAGTGTAAATTGCATTATAACGACTAGTTTTCTTTGAATCGGTGCAACCTCATTCAAAGGGTATGCAACCTCATTCAAAGGGTAATCTTTCACTACTGAATGGTTAAAGGACATAACCATTGAATTTGAGAGGTTGTAATCAATCTGAAAGATGTGTTTGTTTAAATAAAACAACGCAATTGAATGGTTGTGACACTCAAATCAAAGGTTAAATCTCTTGAAATTATCTCTATAAAAGAGATGACAATCTTCATTCAAGATAACAGAAAATTTCTGAATTCTTCTATCCTCTCTCAATCTTAAAATAGAAAACAAGTCTCTTAGACATTGTTTGCTGTAAAAACTTTGGCTAAGACCAGGGGCGTAGCCACGCCTGACCCCACTGAATTTTTTTAATAAATATTATATATATAAATTAAGAAAAATATTAAAATTGACCTCACTGAAAATTAATTTTGGGGGTCAATATACAACTTAAAGAAATAAAATAAATAATAAATATACTATAAAAAAAAACCAAAGAAACCCTAGATTGTCCATCACTTTTCAACATTAAAAGGGGAGGGAAAAAGAAAATAAACAAAGCACACAATAGTTAAAAAAGAGATTTGAGAGAGAATAGAGTTTAAGATCAAATCACTCAACAAAATTAGTCTCAAAATTTACTTTCTTGATTATTTGCGTCCAAGACTGAAGTAGAAGAAGAATGAATAGTTGAGGTATGTATAATTTATTTCAAACCCAAATTTTAATTAGAAAAAAATTTTATTTTCATGTATTAATTTCTTGAACAACTAGTTAGAATATTAAATTCTTTTATAATAGTTTTTTTAATTTTGTTTTCTCTTAAATTTGTATTTGATAAATCATAAATGTTAAATATAATTTGAATATTGATTAGAATACCATATAAATTGAGATAAAAAATTTGTGCAAAATTAGTTTTATATTATTGATTTGATATTACACACCCTAATTGCTGCAAGTGGTGTAAGTTCAGAGGAAGGGATTGAATGTAAGCATACCGATCCAAAGCATGAAAGAAAGAGGGATGATTGAAAGTATGATGCTAATATCAAAGCATTGAAGTTGTTCCCCTCTTTTATCATACTTTTATACTTTTCGGTAAAGAATTTGTGCAAATATCTTTGCACTACTTAACTTTGAACTTCAATGTAAAATTAGTTTATTAATACCTTCAAATGTTATTCTAATCCAAATTTAGCATATATGTAAGTAGGATGTATGAAAGCACGTGACATATATCAAAATATATCTGCGCACAAATTTGTGCAAATATACTTTTATTATATATGCTAATATCTTTGCACTACTCTAAATTTCAATCAAAGCATACAAAATTATAAAATTTAATTTAAAAAAAATTATTGATTCGGTATTAATAATTATGTTTATAAAGAATTTGTTGTTTAAAAAATATATAGCAGAATATATAAGTGTGTGTATATGTATATATATAATTTTTTAGTCTCTTAATTTTGATAATATTAATTATTCAAAGTTCATAATTTTTTTTTGGTTACAATCATATTGCTTTTAGCTTTTATTGAGATTTTTTCTTTTCTATTCAGTTAATGGAGAGGTATTTCAAAAGAAAATCAACATTGGAGCAACCATATTATACTCAAGAAACTAATGAAGAAACCTCAAAACAGGCTCGTGTTGAAATCGATTTAGAAACTCTTCCTGCACATCCAGGACTTCGTAATAGAATGATGAGTTATCCTCCTAATGATCAAGATAAGGTACGTAGGGCATACTTACAAAGAGGACCTTGTCAACCACGTAATCATACTTTTCCTCAAAGAAGTATAGGAAATGTTTTATGTCGATTCAATCCTGATTGGTTTGATGAGTTCAGTAGTCGGTTAGAGTATAGCATAGCAAAGGATGCCGCTTTTTGTTTATGTTGTTATCTTTTTAGACAAGATAATGGAAAGCAAGGAAGTGGTGACTCTTTTGTTCTTGAAGGTTTTACCAATTGGAATAAGAAAGATAGGTTTAAAACCTATGTTGGCGGTCCTAATAGTGCTCATAATCAAGCTTATAGGAAATGTGAAGACTTGATGAATCAAAACCAACACATTCAATCTATTTTGATTAAACAATCAAATCAAGTACAAATTGAATATCGGACTAGGTTGACTGCTTCAGTAGATTGTCTTCGATTTCTCTTACGTCAAGGACTGGCTTTTCGTGGTCATAATGAATCGGAGGAATCAAGAAATCAAGGAAATTTTCTTGAACTATTGCATTTTCTTACCGATCATAATGAAGTTATCAATAATGTTGTTTTGAAGAATGCTCCTAATAATTTGAAATTGACTGCTCCGATATTCAATGTGATATTATAAATGTTGCAGCAAGTGAGACAAGAAAGGCCATCATTGATGATCTAGGAGATGATTTATTTTCTATCTTGGTTGATGAATCACGTGATTTGTCAAATAAGGAACAAATGGCTCTTGTTTTGCGATACATGAATAAAAAAGGCTGTATAGTTGAACGTTTTTTGGGTATTGTGCATGTTTCTGATACTACTGCTAGGGGTGTAAAACGGGCCGAAGCCCGCGGGTCGATCCACAAAACCCGCGGGCTTTTTAAGGTCGGATTTGTTTTTTTAGGCCCGTTCTAAACGGGCCGGCCCGCGGGCTGGCCCCATTTTATTTTTTTTATATATTTTGTTTTTTAATTATATTATTAATGTCTTTTTATTTCTTACAAAATAATACATACATGACATGGTTTTATTATATTCTAGCAAAAAAAAAGAAGTTGGAAAAGTTTAATGTTTAATAGAAATTTATGTTTTTTCAAGATTATAATTATTTATTTTAAAAATATTATAAGTGAATTGTAATTGTATTTAAATTGTATTTATATATGAATTTTAATGATTTTTTAAATTTTATTTTTATTTTTTTATTTAAAAATATGTGGCCCGCGGGCCGGCCCGGTCCGCATTAAAAACGGACCGGGCATATCTAACTTGGCCCGTTTCCGTACGGCCCGCCCCGTACCCGCCCCGCCCCGCCCGTTTTACACCCTTAACTACTGCCTTATCTCTCAAAGTAGCAATTGAGTCATTATTTTCCAAGTATGGATTGAGTTTGTCAAGATTACGTGGACAAGGTTATGATGGTGCCAGCAATATGCAAGGAGAATTCAATAGTTTGAAAAGTTTAATTTTGAAGGAAAATGAGTTTGCATTTTATGTTCATTGCTTTGCTCATCAACTTCAATTGACACTTGTAGCTGTTGCAAGGAATTAAGACTAGGTTGCTTCACTTTTTTATAATATTGGTATTTTGCTAAATGTTGTTGGAGCTTCATGCAAACGTTATGATATTCTTAGAGAAAGTCAAGCAATTAAAGTTGCTGAGGTAATAAAGAATGGTGAAATTGCAACTGGAAGTGGCTTAAATCAAGAAACTAGTCTGAAACGCGCTGGTGATACTCGATGGGGTTCTCATTATGGTACGTGTCTCAACATACTCATCTTGTTTGCATCTATTGTTGATGTGCTTGATAATGTTGTTGAAAATGGTTTGAATTTTGAACAAAGAGTTGAAGCCCAAGTGTTATTGCAAATGATTCAATCTTTTGATTTTATTTTCAACCTTCACTTGATGAGTAGTGTGCTAGGAATTACAGATGAATTGTCAAAAGCTTTGCAAAGAAAAGATCAAGATATTGTTAGTGCTATGAAATTGGTTAAAATATCCAAACAACGACTACAAAAGATGCGAGATGATGGATGGGATTCTTTAATAGTTGAAGTTTCTTCATTTTGTGAAAAATGTGATATTGTGGTTCCTAGTATAGATGATATTTATGTAGCTCCTGGGAGATCGCGACGTAAAGTTGCAAAGATCTCGAATTTACATCATTATCAAGTTGACTTATTTTATGTTATCATAGATAGACAACTTCAAGAGCTTAACAATCGTTTCACTGAGATTAACACTAAATTGCTTCTTTGTGTGGCATGCCTTAATCCAAGTGACTCATTTTCAGCTTTTGACAAGGAAAAATTAATTCAATTGGGTCAGTTTTATACTCTTGAGTTTTTAGCAGTTGATCTTTTGGCACTTGATAGTCAACTTGAGACTTATATTTTTGATATGCGCAGTAGTACTGAATTTTTGGATGTCAAAAATGTTGCTGATCTTACTGAAAAATTAGTGAAGACAAAGAAAGATATTGTTTATCCACTAGTTTTTTTACTAATCAAATTAGCTTTGATCTTACCGGTTGCGACTACTAGTGTTGAAAGAGCTTTTTCAGCAATGAAAATAGTCAAAAATCAATTGCGAAATCGAATGGGAGATAGCTTGATGAATGATTGCTTGATTTCATATATCGAAAAAGATGTACTTGAAAGTGTTGATAATGAAGCAATTATACAACGATTTCAGAATCTGAAAACTCGACGTGGACAATTGTAAAAATAATATTTTTACATTATTTTTTTATTATTTAGCTTCTATGACATTGTTATTATTTTAAGATCGTGTATGAAAATTTTCATTTTTAAGTATATAAGATATTATATACTTTTGATCCCACTGAAAGCAAATCCTGGCTACGCCACTGGCTAAGACATAATACTTTTGTATTTGTCTAAAGTGTTTAGTGGTTTAATATTACAATTGCAAGGTAATATTAAACAGTTGACTTCATTGTATCCTGAGACTATTTCTATAATTTCTGTTGCATACCATAACTGGTGGGGTGAAATAAGTCTTAAGGAAAGTGGCATTATAGCAGCACGCCTTAAAGCCTATCTTTACATTTAGTTCGTGACTGTTCGTGATCAAAGAAGTTCAATTCCAGAAGTTGAAGTCCAAGTAGAAGTTCAAGCTTTTCATCTTCGTCGTATCCCAAGTGGACAAGTTCTGTAATCCCATTTTGTTCAACAGATTATTAGGTAGGCTGTAACCAAAAAACAATTATTAGGTAGGTAACAGTGATATAAAATTAACTAGCTTTTATTCGTTCGATGCATGAATTAATTTTAATTTTTTAAATTTATAAATCATTTAAATAATATTATTTAATTTATATTTTTAAAAAGTATATAAAAGGGTTATTATTCAATATATCTTCAGTGAGGTTTTTAAACTTTATAAATAATATTAAAATAATGACACGTACTTTCGCTTTATTTATTTATTTAATCTTCGTATGTTTTAATAATTTTCAAGCATTAGAGCAACATTTTGATGTAAAGTTTTATTATTGACCTAAATAATCATTATTGTAAATATGCCTATAATATAAATATGAATTCTTATATATATATAAGAATGATTATAAATGATTATAACATAAAGGTATTTATAATTTATGTATATGAAAGCTTCGTGTTATGCACGAGTTAATTTTATCTATTTAAATATGTAAGTAAACATATATATATTTTTAAATTTATATGTTTTAGACATAAATTTTATTTAATTAAAAAAATAACAATTTTAAATACTTAAATAATATATATGATAATGATAGATAAGTTTTATGTTTTTTAGTTTAATTAATAAAATATTTTTTTAATAAATTAAAATTAAGATTATTTATTTCACAATAAAAAATCTATATCAATTAATATTTTATTTAGTTTTAAAATAATATTTTTAAAATATTTTTGGATTTTATAGTATTTAAAATTTTTTAAGATAATTTTATTAAAAAGATTGAGAAATTTTAAGAAAGTGGATAAAGTGGAGAGTATTTATTGTTTATTTAGACTTACACATAAACTAATAGATGCTTACATATGATTCAAAGAAGAAGTCCAAGTAAGCATCCATATAGACATTTTTTTTATGCAAGCACAGGTATCGTGATTTGTTTTACAATTTAAGATTAATTCAATTCGAGCCGGAAGTGATAAACAATAAAGCCTTCCTAATAATGGGAACTCAATGACTCAAACTCTGTCCAAATACTTGAGAAAAAAGTTCACTTTCCTGTTCTTCTAACCTCTTGTTAGTAGACATTTTATCATATTTGCTATGTACTTTGTATTATAAGATATAAATTAAATTATTAAATGATTAATATTTGGTTTAACTATTATTATTATTTTTTGGCTTAATAGCCAAATAAACCCTCAACCTTTAGCTCAAAATGGAATTCAGCCCTCAACATTTTATTGCATAAAATTCAGTCCATAAACTTTTATTTTAATGGAAATAAACCCTCAACCTTTTACGATTATGCAATTAAGTCAAAATCTGTTAAATGACACTAACTGCCGTTAGTTTTGCATACGTGGCAGCTGACGTGGATAGCTTAGTTAGCTGCCACGTGGCATGCCACGTATGCAAAACTAACGGCAGTTAGTTCATTTAACAGATTTGGTCTATTTCCACTGAAATAAAAGTTTATGGACTGAATTTCATGCAATAAAACGTTGAGGGCTGAATTCCATTTTGAGCTAAAGGTTGAGGGCTTATTTGGCTATTAAACCTTATTTTTTTAAAGAATTTAAGTTTATTTTCTCAGTCTTCTTCGTAATTAATAATTTGAAATATGTGTTAATGTAATAATTGTAATTAATAATTACGTTTTTGAATTTGATTTAATTATAACATGATTACCATTTGGTTTAACTATTGGTAATGTTTGTTAGGTTTAAAATACAAGAATTCAAATTAAAATGTTACCTTAGTATTGTAAGGTCCGTTGAATTTTTAAGCGAAAAAGATTTATAGGATGAAGTTTCATATTCAAATCTTTACTACATCAAATTATTTCAGATTAGTTCAAATCACAAAATACAAACCAAAATTAATTTCATATTAAATATTTCGCGTTTTAAATTTTAAAAAAAAAAAACATAAGAATGCCCTCGAGACCCAAATGGACCGAAAACACAGAGAATATGGAATCTTAATAAACCCAAATAAGAATATGCTGGCTTCCTTCGGCATTCGCGAGTAACATGGATGGAAATGTGAGACTCGCTAACCCAAACCGTAAACCCAGCCGGCACCCAGTCCGTCGCGTCCCTCATGCATTACAAACGTGCCTTATTAGGAGAACTAGAATTTTGACTTTTTACGCCTACCACTCAAAAAGTGCCACGTAATTACACAACGCGATCCTATGGCATTTCTTTTAAACCATGTTTTCAATAGTTTATGGTTTCCTTTCCTTCGCAAGCCGAAAGCCTTCGTCTCCGCTTTGCCTCTGCAATCCTTCAAAGGTCTCTACTTTTTTCTTTCTTTTTTATTTGTTTTAATTTATAGATTTAATATTCTTCTAAAATTCTATTGTTTCTCGGAAGATTTGTTTTTTTTTTTGTTTGGAAAATCAAATTTGAAATTTGAGTTGGATATGGAATCGTTCATCTTTATTTCCTCTTATTATTATCAATGATCTTTTGTTGTTCCCTTTGAAACGGAAGGTCTGGGCTTTAAGTTCCAAAGATCTAATTATGAGTTTTTTTTTTTTAATTTACTTTCTTGCTTAATTATATTTCACATTCATGTTTTACTTTTTGTTGTTTATTTACTTTCCATATAACGTTACTGAGCTACGCAATCTGGATCAGGCAGGGTTTTCTTCTTCTAGACTTCTATTTAAGCTAGAGCTGTGTGTTGAGCAATGATTCAAACGGGAAAATTCTGCCTTTATGTGAACGCTAATTGTTAGATAAAAATGTAGCATATGAATGAGATAAAAATTAGTATTATAAATGTTAGAAATGAAACTATATATGAAGATGCCTTCAACATATACTGAATTATCCAGGTTAATTTATAGCTGTTTGCACATGTATCATGAAGTTGAATGATGGCAATATGGTAGAGAATTTTGATTATTTCAGTTCATCAGGTTTATAATTAAGTATAAAACCCAAGGGATGCTGTTTGTGGAAGAGAGATGTGGTAATTTGTTACCTATGAGGGCATAGCATTTGGATTATTATAGTGCTTGAATGTTAGAAAAGGTAGACATTTTAGCTACTTCATGTCAATTGTTCACTCTTATTTGCAAGTTGTTATAAGACCCACAATTAAGCATTCTTTTAAAATGCATTTATCTTACTCTTATACATTTATGTTTGTTATCTATATTCATACCATGTTAAGGTGATACATGAGACTTTGATTTACTGCTGGAACTGACTTTGGGTCATCTTGGGCTACAGCTTTGCAAACCTGATCTTCATGAATTCAAGCACTGTTGCACCCACAGTTTCCTGCAAATCGGGAAACAAGAACGATTTTCTCTTCTGGATTTTGGCTTGCTTGCTTCCAAGTTTTCTGGGAACCCCTGTTGCATACGTTAACTTCCAGCTGTTTAAGGCCATTGTACGGTGCCCTTCTTCATCTAATTGCATCTTGGAATCATTCAGGGAGATCCATCTATAGCCTAAAAAGCCCTTTTCAAGTAATCTGTCTCATTTCAAATAAGCAGCATGGTTTCTTCTCAGTTATCTAGTTTGAATGGGTCTCGCTTGCACAAAACCTTTCAGAATCAGTTGCTTTTTCCCATAGAGCAACCTAATACTCTGACCTCTGATCATCTTGAGTTTGATTTCTCTGATGTGTTCGGACCTGCTCCAGTTCAAACCTCAACAGAAATCAGCACCAAGAATCCTAAAAATCTGGTTGTTGCAACTGAATCAAATGAATTGCTTTATGATGCTCCAGCAGTCATCTGTAGCCGCTCACACTCCTTGGTTGGCCCCTCGACTTATGTTAGCCAGTCATTGAAGCTTAGCAGGCTGACATTACGTGAAACAGGGGATTCCTTGGAACTCGTTGAAGGAGTCAGGGAAGAGGCTCAAAAAGAGCTTAGGAAACCTTTAATTGGTGATGTTTTTCTGGAGAACCCTGTTGGCCATGTAGAGAGCCATCCTTCGAAACACCAGTCTGTGGGACTTGAAGATTTTGAAGTTTTAAAGGTTGTTGGCCAAGGTGCTTTTGGAAAGGTGTATCAAGTAAGGAGGAGTGATACCTCAGACATATATGCAATGAAGGTCATGCGCAAGGATAAGATTACGGAGAAAAATCACGCTGAATACATGAAATCTGAGAGGGATATATTAACCAAAGTGGATCACCCCTTCATTGTGCAGCTTAGATACTCATTTCAAGTAATGATGTAGTAGTAGAATAATGTTTGATAATTCTGATTGCATTATTTTCTTATGGTATTCACATTTTTTCAATGGTGTCATGCTAGTAGAAATAGGATAGTGTACTGATGCTGAATATTTCGGTAGCCCTTTTTTTTTTTTTTTGGTTTGACTGTCATATGTAATATAGGTAAAAATTTATTCATTTATAATTTCATGCAGACCAAATATAGGCTGTACCTTGTTCTTGACTTTGTTAATGGGGGGCACCTTTTCTTCCAGCTTTATCGCCAGGGCTTGTTCAGGTTTGGTATTGTAAGCTGTAACATCATTTTGTGTTTATGATGTGACATTGCTGGAGCATGGTCCAACATCTTGCTTTCCTTCTTCAGGGAGGATTTGGCTCGCATATATACTGCAGAGATAGTATCAGCTGTTTCTCATCTTCATGCAAATGGCATAATGCACAGGGATCTTAAACCTGAAAATATTCTTCTAGATGCAGATGGACATGTAAGAGTGTGCAAATGTTGTCTCTCTGTGTGTGCGAATGCTGTCTCTCTGTGTGTGCAAATGCTGTTTTTCATCTACTACAGATTGTATCTACTGTTTGTATATCCATGCTTATAGCAGAATTCAAGGTTTTTAAAACTGAAAATATTGTATGTATGTGTTTGTGACCTATTGGTTGGTTTTTGGGGTGGTCACTGATCAATCTACTGTTTGTATATCCATGCTTATAGCAGAATTCAAGGTTTTTAAAACTGAAAATATTGTATGTATGTGTTTGTGACCTATTGGTTGGTTTTTGGGGTGGTCACCGATCAATGTGATTGCATGATTGGTGACTCTTTGCTTTGCTGACTCATGTTTAACTTTGATTGCATACACTGATTTCTAAACTATCTTCATGGTTGTTGGTGCTACTCTTATGTTTCCAGGTTATGCTGACTGATTTTGGCCTAGCAAAAGAATTTGACGAAAATACAAGATCCAACTCTATGTGTGGAACTTTAGAATATATGTCACCTGAAATTGTTCTTGGCAAAGGCCATGATAAGGCTGCTGATTGGTGGAGTGTGGGAATTCTACTGTATGAAATGCTTACTGGGAAGGTTGGTATATGATTATCCACTTCGATAACTTTATTTGTGTTTTACCTATCTGTGGTTAGCATTAGTGTAATTTGGTCCATTTCACTGATCCCATGTAATGGAAAAGGCGTTGTTGATTTCTGGACATTTGTGGTACACTGAAGCTTTTTCCAGGAGCAGAAAGTTTCTATTCATAATATATGTAATTTCTTCGGGGGAGGAAAGGGACGTTTCTTTTGGCCTTGGTACTTGATGAAATCAACTTGACCATATTATTCTTGATTAAATAATAATGCTGGCACTTGGGATCATTATGAACTGTGTAAAGAGGTTGACTCATTTAAATGCTTTCCATTGTATGGTTTGGGAAGCAAAGGTGGTTTGCTTGCCTGTTTCCGTCCTTTGATGGTACTTTTTTGCAGTGGAAGTCTCTTCTAGGAACAGATATATAATGACAATATCTACCTATAATTATATTTCTATTAAAGAGAGGATACAGAATTTTTTCTGATTCTTTTCATGTTTTGTGGAACTACAGTAAGAATAATGTATGGCAATTTAAAAAGAATCAGAATTACTTGCCATACGTCCCAATTTGCTGAGCTTTAATTTAGTCTTATGTTTTTCAGATCTTGATTTGTTCTTATGTCCTAGGGAAGTTCATATGTGATGTCTCACACTTCCCACTCATTGATTTTTATCATGCTTAGCCTTTATTTTTGTTTATTGTTTACTGGTTACTATTTACTGTTTTGCAGCCACCCTTTACTGGTGGAAACAGACAGAAGATCCAGGAGAAAATAATAAAGGACAAGATCAAGCTGCCTGCATTTTTGTCAAGTGAAGCACACTCAATCCTCAAAGGGGTAAATTCACTTTCTCATATATTTATTCCTTTACCGCAATAATTCAATGCTTTTAAAAAGTGCAACACTTGCATAGCTGTGAACTTAATTGGTCTACTCCATGTTATGCAAAAAAGAGTAAAACTTGTGGAGCTGTGAGACCAAATTTTGCTGCTTCAGGTTGTGCAATTTTTATCATTCCTCCTTACCATTGGGTTGTTTGAATTATCTTGCCTCTAGATAATAATTCATGCTTCTGGTTGATGCTGCAATTAATTAATGAGGAATTTTAGATTTAAACGACTTTATTCTTCTCTGCAGCTGCTGCAGAAAGAAGCAAGTAAGCGACTTGGGAGTGGACAAAGTGGTAGTGAGGAGATCAAACGCCATAAGTGGTTCAAGTCCATTAACTGGAAGAAATTAGAGGCTCGGGAGATTAGACCTAGTTTTCTCCCTGAAGTTGCAGGGAACCACTGTGTTGCTAATTTTGAGGAGTGCTGGACTAACATGCCAGTTCTTGATTCTCCAGTTGCTAGTCCAACATTCAGCGAGAATCCCTTTAAGGGGTTCACATATGTGAAGCCTGCAGCCTCATTTCTGCAGAGAAGTGCTTGATATTGTCTGGGGCTTCTTGTTCATCTATTCCCAAATGACTGAAGATGGCTGTGCTAGTGTGGTAGCAGGCTTCTGTCATCAAGCTTCTTGTTTAATTATCGAAATTGTCAATTGTAGACTACGTATTCATGTGTTTTTGCTTTTCTGTTTCTTTAAACCAAACACAGCTGTCTGCTCTTGTGCATGTACTTTAAGAAGGCGTGATGGACATCTATAAACAGTGTTTTCCTGTTGCAGCAGTGTTTTCTATCTCTGGCATTGATGGACATCATGGTCAAGGGTAGCTGTATTAAGTATAAAAACTTCTAATTGTTGAGGCTGTTGAACCAGCAGGCTACTATTCATATACCTTTCCTGGTAATAACAGTCATACCATAGATTGTAGTGATATATATATATAATACCGAAACAATTGCATTCTGTAAATACTGCTTTACTTGATTATTTCTAAGGCACGAGTTTGCGGTGTGTAGTGATCTCCAGGATTGTCGACCATTTTTGTTGGATTTTGGTTGATCACACAAGCAAATTTGTTTCATGCAAAATGATACAGATTTGGAAACCTTTAGTAGGAAGAGGAAAATAGTAAGGGTCAATTTCAGTTTTGTTATGATTTAACTCTAATTTATTTGTTTTCAAAATAAGTTTAATTTGAATTAACAGTATCATATTTTTTGGGACCAAAAAATTTAGCAGTATCATATTTTTTGGGACCAAAAAATTTATTTTATTATTATTATTTTTAAGATTTTTTTTAAAGAATTATTTTAGGTGAACTTTAATAAATATTTAGGTTAATGTATTTTTTAAAATAATTTAATAAAATATTTTTTACTATCAAATTAATAATTTTAAATCAAAATATTTATTTCTCAAACTACTAAATTAATCTTAAATTAAAATTAAAACTAAAGGACAATATGAAATTTACCTGAATAACAAAGATGAAATTAATTTGTAGTATGCAAAAAAGAATTGTGTTTAACATAATGATTTTGAAAGTATCATAATTTTTTTTTTTTGTTTTGGAAGTATCAAACACAAAATTTCCAATTAATCAAATTAATTTTTTAGTTGCTATTTAAATTAAGCTTTTGGTTAGATGATAACAACTCTTTGTTAATTATGTGAATTTTTAATTTTTTTATTAATTTGAGTTAAATAGGTGAATAAATTAATTTAATAAGAATGAACTCTTAAGTAAATTAATTTTATCAGAATTGATTTGGTGTGAATAAATGTAAGATAGATATTACATATTTTTATAAACATATTAGTTGTCATTATTTCATTGATGTCTAAAACTCTTACTTTTTAGATTTATCTTAATATAAATTATTCTTCTAAACTAGTAGTTAAATTCAACAAATTTTTAAATTTTGTATACATACGTATTATACTAAATAAAATATAATACTCAAAGGTACGAAAAAATATGAAGCAGTGATAGCGGCAGACGATGCAACAGTTGTCTTTTAACACTCGCCGTTCTATAAAGCCACGTCATCTTACTTTTTTTAACCCAACCCCGAAAACCTATTATTACAAGTTTTTAAAACTTCTCAGTGACTTTAGCTTTCCAGCAGCTACAAATACTTTTGAGTGGCTTAGAACTTGAACTCTGTTACACCGTGGAATCAGCCACACCTTCAGTTTCAAGGACCTGAGAACGATTGTTTTGTTTACTGAAAGAAGACCCATGGTTGCAGTTGGCTGCGCTTCCACAGGAGACCCATCAGCTGCCTTATCTGCTTATTGTGCTGCCACTGGGATTCCTTTCATCCGAAGGCCCTTGCCCTTGGTTTATCGCCGGCCAAGTCCTAGGTCTTGATCATGGAGAGCGGATTTCCAACCCTTTCATGATGCGTAGATGTTTGCTTCAATTTGGGTTTGCCTCCCTCCACCACAGGTTCAAGATTTTTATTTTTTGCTTGTTTAAAATTCCCAAAATTAGATGAGAAGAGGATGTGAGAAGCTTTTACCTGAACTAAAGTCTATGAGAAGTTATAGGAATTTGTATAGCAGGTAACCGATTTTGGGTTAAAAAGACATAATGACGTGGCATTATGAAATAACGAGCCTTAAAAGGCGACTGTTACTTCATCTGCCGCTAGCATTCCTCGTGTACACAAGCAAATCTGTTTCTCTGTTTTTTTTTTTCCTCCTGAGTCTTTGACTCTTTGCCTAGCCTCCGGAGTGCCTTGCAATACCTCTCTCCCCAGCGGCGTTATCCTCTTACTCTCCCGCTTTATTGCTTTACGCCTAAGGCCCTTTTTATCTCCAGGATTTTGCAGTTGCTGCAATGTATAAAACCTTCTCGTCTCTGAAGCTGCAAGCTTCACTGTATCCCTTTTGGCTTATAAAAATATCATATTTTCCTGCTTTTCTTGCTGGATAATCCTATAGCTCCTCTCTCTTTGTATTTCGAGTAGCCTATTTCTACCCTTTTAGCTACCTTTTGCAAGCTTATACGGAGATACAACCGGGGCTTCCTCTATTCAACACCAAGAAACCTGATCCTCAAAGCATTGCCTTTCCTGTCCGTTCAGCATTTTTCATCACTAGAGGTAAGTTCAGCCGACAAAAGTCAATTTTTTTCTTGGGAAAAAAAGAGATTTACTATTACTTCTCAGATTGTGCACTCTACTCTACTGAACTGCCCTTCTAATTTGATTGCTTTGAGCTTTTTCTTATGGTGTGCTAAGCAACCCAATTATTTTCATGATGCTCAAGCGTTTGATTTAATGGTTAATGTTCTCACTCAATTAACTGAAAAGTATGTAACTGTGAGAAGAATTGTTGGGGAATTGGAAAGTGTTGGTTGTGTGATAAAGCCACAAACTTTTATGCTTTTGTTGAGGATTTATTGGCGTGGTGGATTATATGGAATGGTTTTTGAGACTTTTGACGAAATGGGTACTTCTGGTTTTAATCCGAATACATTTGCTCGCAATGTAATCATGGATGTTTTGTTTAAGGTTGGGCATGTTGATAAAGCTATCAAGGTTCTGAAAGAAACCCAGTTTCCGAATTTCTTAACTTTTAATATTGCTTTGTGTAATTTATGCAAGTTGAGTGATTTGTCTAATATGAAAGATGTTAGCAGAAGAATATTGTGGGAGGGGCATTATCCTAATGTTAAGACAGTGGAGATGATTTTGAATTGTTTCTGTAAAATGGGTAGGCTAGCAGAGGCATATCAAGTGTTAGGATTGATGATTACTCTGGGAATTTCTGTATCAGTAAATATTTGGAGCATATTGATAGATGGGTTTTGTCGATTGCGTCAACCTGGTATGGCAAATGATTTGTTTAAAAAGATGCTCGGGACTGGTAGCTCTCCTAATTTAGTGATTTACACTACTTTGATCAAGGGATTCTTGGATTCCCAAATGGTTAGTGCTGCATCTAGCATTCTAGACAGAATGGAATCTGATGGATATGTCCCTGACTTGGTTCTCTGTAATGTTTTAATAGATTGTTTATCTAAGATTGGGAGGTATGATGATGCATTTGGTATTTTTGCAAGTTTGTCAGAGAGAAAATTGATACCTGATTCTTATACATTTTGCTCTTTGTTATCCAACATATGTTTGTCTCGGAGGTTTTCTCTTTTACCTAAGATAGCTAGTGGAATTGCAATAGAAGCGGACCTAGTAGTTTGCAACTCAATGATAAACTACTTTTGCAAAGCTGGCTATCCGGGGCATGCTGTAGAGTTATATGACTACATGCTTGATAGAGCTTTTACACCTGATAAGTATAGCTTTGTTGGATTACTCAGCGGACTGTGTGGCGCAAGAAGAATAGTTGAAGCTATTAATGTATATCAAGGAATAATATTGTATTGCCCTCATGTCGATGCTCATGTCCACACTATTATCATAGATAGGCTCATAAGAGTTGGTAAATATCACAGAGCCATCAAATTGTTTAGGAAGGCAGTTGTAGAGAAATACCCTCTAGATGTTGTATCATACAATGTTGCCATCTATGGACTACTGAAATGCGGAAGGATAGGAGAAGTTTCAACTTTGTACAGCCAGATGAAAAAAGTTGGCATTTTACCTAATGCACTCACATTTAATTTGGTTATCTCTGGCTTCTGCAAGGAAAGAGATGTCAAAATGGTCAAACAGTTGATGCGTGAAATCTCTGAGGCAGAAGTTGAGTTGGACCATTATACAATGAACAGTGTAACTAAACTATTGTTCAAATCACATCCAAATCTGTCAGCCCACAATCAATTAACTGAAATGTGGAACTCAGGTTTCATTGCTGATGAGGCAATGCATGCACAATTCTCCAAGGGGCTTGCAGATGGTCTAAGCATAAGTCACACTCATCATTTGTTCTTGAGGGATAAACTACTGGTAGATTCATCTAGCTCTGATGACCTTCCTGATGTAGCTGCTTCTGTGTGCTGAGCTGTTGTTGTGAATAAGTCATATCATATCCCAGTGGACAGAGCTGCTTTGATTCTCTGCAGCTGTGCATGCCTTCAGAATGTAGTCCTAACTATAAAGGTACAGCTGAAAGCTCTTTCTATATAATAACATAATCTTCTGTCTTACAAGTTCATTTAACCAATGCGTTGCTAAATTGATGAAGAGAACATTAAGAACCTCTCATAATAGGTTTGATGTTACAAATTTTTTATATCAATATTAAATGCATGATCACCCTAAAGAACTAACTGAAGCATGAAAGATTGCTAATGGACAGATGAATTGTAAATCAAGGACTAATCACTCAAGATGACTTTTATGGGATGACAGTTTATCATATCCTGAGTATGTTAACTGGAATAATTTTTTGGAACTTTTTAGTTCAAAATTTTGGTCAACGAAATTAAGAGAACAGAGCTTGTGATCTTTCTTTCTTTTGGTTTAGAAAATTTAGATGGCTTTGGAAGCTGTCATTACAGTTTCCTCTCTTGCGAATCAATAGTTTTTCTCATTCTCATATCTACAGAATGAATTTAATGCTTTCATAAGCTTGAATATTTGGTACCATTCTTGGAACTCCTTTTTAGGGTTTGCAGAGATAGAGCTTCTTCAAGAAACAGTTCATTGCTTCATGGTGTTAGTGATAGAAAATTATCTGCTTTGATGCTAAACTCTGATTGGAATACATGCAACTAGTAGCTGATTTCTTCAAGATATTGCCAAACTTGTTCAGCTGTTTCAGCTGTAGGCAAATTATCAGAGGTGAAGTAGTGGATTTCATGAAGATTTTTCAAGGGAAGTGCCCTATGTAATTCCCAAATAATTCCAAAGGTATGGAGCTTATGTTCAAATTTAATGTTTTTCTCATAATTGTAATTAAAGGTGCATAAAAGTTCTTCCAAATCAAACTAAAAATGTTTGCTTCCTGCTATATTTTTTATTTCTGAGCATACAAGTAATGAAGTACATAAAATGAGCATGTATTTTAGAGCCTTCAGAGGAAAATATCAATTTCCAAGTTTCCTCATATCTTGATTTGTTATGTATGTTCAGCTATCTGAGCCATAACTTGAGAGCCTGTCCATGCGTCCATGTGCACTGAAATTTTTGTGAATTCCGAAGTCTCGTAGGTCTCCCCTCTCTTATCTATCTAATTTGGAGTCTTTCATTGGCCTATATAACTTTTTTCTCCTTTTTCAGGTTGAATTCCTCCTACATGGCAGGAAAAGTGATCTGTCTTAGAAGTTAAAGCTGTTGTTTGTGGGCGTTACATCCATTGAATGATGTTTGTGTGGTAGTGTTTTATACCGTCATCCAGAAACAAAGAAAACACCAAGATGCAGAAATCTCGTCTTACTCTCTGAACCCTTTATGTTTCTTTCTATCAGATACCTGTAAAAGGCTAGAGTGGCTGCGAGTAGGCTGCCAACGTTTTGGTTTTGGGTTATTTTCCAGCATCATAAAGATGGGAGAATTCAGAGCAAGAGAGGGACACTCTAGAAAGGTCAAAATGGAAAGGGCTGTGAAATCTGTTAATACTGTTGAATAAATTGCTACACCTTGCCTGTTCTGTCAGCTTCAAGTGTCATTGAATCATGGTTGGGATTATGGCCGGCGTCTCTTTTTGTTGGTGTGGCTTCCTTTGCATTTTATTAAGTTGAGGGATACATACAGGATGGATAAATGATGTCGTTTGTGGTTTACTCTTCCTTTTGTAAGCATTAGGAATTTCTTATATATAGTTAAAAGCAAACATGTGGTTATATTTCAAATTATAAATGCAGTAAGATTAATCAGACCAAACAGATGAGAATATTTGTGTTTACACAAAAAATATATGCATATTGATGTAATTTTCCTTGTATATATATAAATATATTCAAAGAGAAGAAACGGAAAGCAAGTGGAATAAAGGTTAATTTTGAATGTGGTTTTATTTTACGAAACTCAATTGAAAAAGCAAAGCAAAGCTCTATCATAATTTTTATTTTGTTGGATAATAATCCATATAATAAAGTTCTATGATCTTAAGAGTTGAGATGAGCAGAGTAGACAGCAGAGTAGTCCATTTTTAAGGGACTGTCCTATAGCAACCAGGATATGGAAGTCTTTAGTTCCATGTCCTATGTGGCTAAACTTTTTTACATGGAGTCTGGATGAATGGATTGAGAAGAACCTAAAGTGTTGTGTGGTTCGTATAGAGCACGGGAAAGATTGGAGATGTGTGTTTATCACAGCAACTTGGAGGATATGGACTTCTAGGTGCTCTTCAATTTTCTCGCCTGGAAATCAGACACCTGCGGCTGATCAAATATCACAATATATACAGCTGGGAGCACAAGAATTGCAGGAAGCTTTTTGTAAATCTACTTGTGTTAGACACTTACAAGAGAACATAGGGTGGACTCCTCCTTTGCCGGGTTTTGTTAAATTGAACACTGATGGTGCATCTCGAGGCAACCCAGGTGTGGCAGGAGGAGGGGGTTTGGTGAGAACTAATGAAGGGGTTTGGTTAGTGGGTTTCCAATCCTTTCTTGGTGTTTGTTCGAACGTTGCAGCAGAATTGTCTGCATTGAAATTGGGACTGCAGCTGGTCTGGGATGAAGGATACCGAGCGGTTGAATGTGAAGTTGATGCAACTGTTGTTCTTTCTCTTATTTGTAATGCAGATGTACATCTTCATCCTTTAGGTTGTCTCATTATGGAGATAAGGGAGATTATGGGCAGAGATTGGGTGTTGCAGGTCAAGCATACCTTCAGAGAAGGAAACTTCTGTGCCGACAAGTTGGCCAAAGACGCTTGCGACTTAGATACAGAATTTGAGAAGCTAGTTGCCCCTCCTTCTGATCCGTCAAGCTTGTTTGCTGCTGATTCCTGTGGGTTTTCTTATCCCGGGAAGTTTAGGATGTAATTATGCAATTTTATATATCATTTCCTGTTAACCAAAAAAAAAAGAGTAGTCCATTATCGGTTATCGATACCCAAAACAAAAGGATGGGCTTGGTATGAGTGCATCGGGCTGAAGCTGCCTGTATTCACGATTCAGCCCATGACATGGGCACTCGAAATTAGGGATGTAAATGGGTCGGGTACCCGCTAGATTTGGGATACCCGAACCCGAACCCGATTAACTTTAATAATACCCTAACCCGATTAACTACCCGATTATTTTTTTTTATGCTACCCGAACCCTAACCCTATAAAATATAAATACCCGTTTAACTACCCGAACCCGTTTAACTACCCGTTTATTAAGTCAAAGTTTGATTTTTAAATTTAAAATTAAAATTAATTTTATAATAACTTAATTAAAACATTATATTAATAAATTTAATTTAACTCATAAAAATAAATTAAAGTTAAAAATCATAATTATAATATATAATGATTTAATTTAATTAAATAAAACATTAATAATAAATAATTTATATATAAAAAATATAAGTATTGTACTAATTAATTATTATTTATATATTCGGGTTCGGGTAGCGGGTACCCTAAGGTAACTACCCGAACTCTACCCTAACCCGTGACGGGTAGTAATTTCACTACCCGAACCCTACCCGAACCCGATTATACACTACCCTAATCCTACTTGTTGTCGGGTAGCACCGGGTACTCGTTTAGAGGGTACCCATTGCCATCCCTACTCGAAATGAATAAAAAAAGGGGGGGGCGAAGCTAGGGTTAGGGTTTTCCTTTTCTCCACTCTCAAATCTCATCTGGACGACAACGACGACAATATGGGGAGGAGTGAGTTCCTTCCTTCCTTCTTTCATCGCTATGCTATTATAACTTTCCTTTGAAATCTTCACTTCTATTTATAATCATTCTTAAGTTAATTATTTGTGTTTTTAGATTCTCGAATATCCTTGAATATTGCGAATTTCCTTTCATTTTTTATAACTTCATTATCATCCTTTATTTTGCCTGATTAGTACTTACATTTACAACACCCTCTAAATGTATACTAAACCTAATTTTTTTTCTTAACTAAAAGAAAGCTTCTTTTTGTTTTCAAACCTGGAAATATTTTACCAATTAAATCTGTTAAATTTTCTTTTTAAAATTAAATTTTCACTTTTTTTTGTTGCATATTATTCATACGCTTCCAGTATCACCACAACTACTATGTCCATTTCTAGATTGCCTTGTGAAAAGTGAACTGTTAACTTATCAAAACTGTTCCATGAGAACTAATATTTGGCGATCAATCTTAGAGGTTGAAGAGCAATTTAGCGTTATGATTTAGGTTCTTTGAGTTACTTACACCAAGCAAGAATCCATATTTGCTTTGTACTTCGTGATTATGTATTTGTTGTATTGAAAATTTAATTATAGTTTCACTTCTTGCATGCCCTAAAATCCTTAACAAGCTATTGTCGTATTATGTTGATTTTAACCGTCATACTTGTACTGGCTTTCTAAAATTCTTCTTATAGGACCTGCAAGGTGTTATCGCCAAATCAAGAACAAGCCATATCCAAAGTCTCGATACTGCCGTGGTGTCCCAGATCCTAAGATCAGAATTTATGATGTTGGGATGAAGAAGAAAGGTGTCGATGAGTTTCCTTTCTGTGTCCATCTTGTCAGTTGGGAGAAAGAGAATGTCTCAAGTGAGGCATTAGAGGCTGCTCGAATTGCCTGCAATAAGTACATGGCAAAATTTGCTGGGAAGGATGCTTTCCATTTGAGAGTGAGGGTTCATCCCTTCCATGTTCTGCGAATCAACAAGATGCTTTCATGTGCTGGTGCTGATAGGCTTCAGACTGGAATGAGGGGTGCTTTTGGGAAACCTCGAGGAACATGTGCAAGAGTCAACATTGGTCAGGTCCTGCTTTCTGTTCGCTGTAAGGACAGCAACAGCTATCATGCACAGGAGGCCCTCCGCCGGGCAAAGTTAAAGTTTCCTGGTCGTCAAAAGATTATTGTTAGCAGGAAGTGGTATGCAATTTTGCTTCTTAGAATTGAGTTCTGAAACTTCTGACAGTATACTAGATAATAGAAATCATTAATCTTCTACTTTTTTCTTTCTTTTTTATTTGTTTTAATTTATAGATTTAATATTCTTCAAAAATTCTATTGTTTCTCGGAAGATTTGTTTTTCTTTTTTGGTCGGAAAATCAAATTTGAAATTTGAGTTGGATATGGAAGCGTTCATCTTTATTTCCTCTTATTATTATCAATGATCTTTTGTTGTTCCCTTTGAAACGGAAGGTCTGGGCTTTAAGTTCCAAAGATCTAATTATGAGTTTTTTTTTTTTAATTTACTTTCTTGCTTAATTATATTTCACATTCATGTTTTACTTTTTGTTGTTTATTTACTTTCCAGTTCCATATAATGTTACTGAGCTACGCAATCTGGATCAGGCAGGGTTTTCTTCTTCTAGACTTCTATTTAAGCTAGAGCTTTGTGTTGAGCAATGATCCACTTTGTTGAGGTACCGAGAGGCAGTGGCGTAGCCACGTTAGAAGCTTGGGGTCAAATGACCCCACTGAAAATTGAAATATTTTTATAATACATGGATGCAAATGTAAAATAAATTATAAATTGATTTTCAAAAAGTAAAATTTTGAATAAATTGACCCCACTGAAATAAAATTTATGAATTAATATATAATATAATAAAATAATTTGGGGTTAGTATATACTTAGTCAAAAATAGAGATCACAAAAAAAAGGAGTTAAGACAAAAATAATATTGGTATTATTCATGAATTGTATATACTAAAATTAGTTTTGATTTTATCAATTAGGACAAGTATACAATTTTTTTTAATGAAAGTATAAGTACAAGATAAATTATGATTATATTTTAGTATTATATGTAAGAAATCAATGAATTATATCATATACAAACCAACATATATAAGTCGGATAAATTCACTATAAAGTTGGATCAAACTCATATATGACGAGACTTAAATATAAAATTTTCAGATTCCAAAATTTTCTCATTGTCATTAAGTCAAGATTTTATTATTAGTATACAAGTAATCTTTTCAACTACAAAAATAGTGAAATTGATTTGTTACAAAATCAATAAGAGATAATTTGATTACATATATTGAAGAAACCTATTAGTTATATTTATGATCATTCTTAAAAAATGAAAACTCTTTGAAAAAAAAAAATCTTTATGATAATTGTAAAAAGATAACTTTATATTGAAGATTTTTTTAGATTATTGTTCTCTATATAGGGAATTGAATTTTTAAATTCCACAAATTATCTACTACATGTTTATTTAATAATTATATAATTTATTATTTTTTAAATATATTTAAATGGATATATGTTAACTCTTTAATCTCATTTATAAAATTTAAAATTTTCTTGTGACATAAAATAATTATCCTTTTTCTTTTAATATTTATACTTAAATTTCGTAATGATGTTGTAATTATTAAAAGATTTTGAATGAAAAATTTTATATTCATATATAGGTGTATTTTTAAAAATATAGTTTTTCAATTATTTTTATATTTTTTTACTTTCATAGATTAAGAAATAGATAATTTTTTATGATTGAAAAATATAAAGAATATCAATTTTTTTATGAAAGAAAGATATATGATTTTAAGATATTTAAAAAAACAAGAAATAATAGAAAAAGTGTAATTACTTTTGACATTACTGAATAATTTTCCTGGCTACGCCACTGCTTACATGTCATTCAAAGAGAATATCCGAGTAAGCATCCATATAGACATTTTTTTTACGCAAGCATAGATATTATGATCCATTTTACGATCTGAGATTAATTCTATTTAAATCGGAAGTGGTAAGCAGTAAAGCCTTCCTAATAGTAAGAACTCAATGACTCAAACCCTGTCTAAATATTTGTTGGTAGACATTTTATCATATTTGCTATGTACTTTGTAGTATAATATATAAATTATTGTTAAATAATTAATATTTGGTTTAACTATTATTATTTTTTTAAAGAATTTAAGTTTATTTTCTCAATCCTCTTCGTAATTAATAATTTGAAATATGTGCTAATGTAAGAATTATATTTAATAATTACGTTTTGAATTTGATTTAATTATAACATGATCACCATTTGGTTTTTGTCAAGTTTAAAATACAAGAATTCAGATTAAAATATTAGCTTAGGGTTATAAGGTCCGTTGAGTTTTTTAGCAAAAAAATTTATAACGTGAAGTTTTATATTTAAATCTTTACGAGATCAAATTATTTCAAGATGGCTCGAATTACAAAATACGAATGAAAATTAATTGTATATATTAAAATATTTCGTGTTTTCCGCGTTCCTCATGCATTACAAACGTGCCTCATTAGGAGAATTAGAATTTTGACTTTTTACGCCTACCACTCAAAAAGCGCCACGTGATTACACATCGCGATCCTATGGCACTTTTTTTTTTTTTGGGTTAACATCCTATGGCACTTCTTTTAAACCATGTTTTCGAGATTTTATGGTTTCCTCTCCTTCCCAAGCCGAAAGCCTTCATCTTCGCTTTGCCTCTGCAATCCTTCAAAGGTCTCTACCTTTTTCTTTCTTTTATTTTCTTTTTTATTTGTTTTAATTTATAGATTTAATATTCTTCTAAAATTCTATTGTTTCTCGGAAGATTTGTTTTTCTTTTTTGGTTGGAAAATCAAATTTGAAATTTGAGTTGGATATGGAATCGTTCATCTTTATTTCCTCTTATTATTATTATTATTGTCAATGATCTTTTGTTGTTCCCTTTGAAACGGAAGCTCTGGGCTTTAAATTCCAAAGATCTAATTTTGAGTTTTTTTTTTTAATTTACTTTCTTCCTTAATTATATTTCACATTCATGTTTTACTTTTTGTTGTTTATTTACTTTCCAGTTCCATATAATGTTACTGAGCTACGCAATCTGGATCAGGGAGGGTTTTCTTCTTCTAGACTTCGATTGAAGTTAGAGCTGTGTGTTGAGCAATGATTCAAACGGGAAAATTTTGCCTTTATGTGAACGCTAATTGTTAGATAAAAATGTATCATATGAATGAGATAAAAATTAGTATTATAAATGTTAGAAATGAAACTATATATGAAGATGCCTTCAACATATACTGAATTATCCAAGTTAATTTATAGCGGTTTGCACACGTATCATGAAGTTGAATGATGGCAATATGGTAGAGAATTTTGATTATTTCAGTTCATCAGGTTTATAATTAAGTATAAAACCCAAGGGATGCTGTTTATGAAAGAGAGATGTGGTAATTCGTTACCTATGAGCACATAGCATTTGGATTATTATAGTGCTTGAACGTTAGAAAAGGTAGACATTTTAGCTACTTCGTGTCAATTGTTCACTCTTATTTGCAAGTTGATATAAGACACAATTAATTTTCATAATTTTCCTTTGAAATCTTTAGTTCTATTTATAATCATTATTAAGTTAATTATTTGTGTTTTTAGCTTCTCGAATATCGTTGAATATTGCGATTTTCCTTTCATTTTTTATAACTTCATTATCATTGTTTATTTTGCCTGATTAGTACTTACATTTACAACACCCTCTACATGTATACTAAACCTAATTTTTCTTAACTAAAAGAAAGCTTCTTTTTGTTTTCAAACCTGGAAATATTTTACCAATTAAATCTGTTAAATTTTTCTTTTTAAAATTAAATTTTCACTTTTTTTTTGTTGCGTATTATTCATATGCATCCAGTATCACCACAACCACTATGTCCATTTCTAGATTGCCTTGTGAAAAGTGAACTGGTAACTTATCAAAACTGTTCCATGAGAACTAATATTTGGAGATCAATCTTAGAGGTTGAAGAGCAATTTAGCATTATGATTTAGGTTCTTTGTACTTCGTGATTATGTATATGTTGTATTGAAAATTTAATTATAGTTTCATTTCTTGCATGCCCTAAAATCCTTAAGAAGCTATTGTTGTCATACTTGTACTGGCTTTCTAAAATTCTTCTTATAGGACCTGCAAGGTTTTATCGCCAAATCAAGAACAAGCCATATCCAAAGTCTCGATACTGCCGTGGTGTCCCAGATGCTAAGATCAGAATTTATGATGTTGGGATGAAGAAGAAAGGTGTTGATGAGTTTCCTTTCTGTGTCCATTTTTCCTCTAGGATTTTGCAGTTGCTGCAATGTATAAAAGGTTCCCGTCTCTGAAGCTGCAAGCTTCACCGTATCCCTATTGGTTTATAAAAATATCATATTTTCCTGCTTTTCTTGCTGGATAATCCCATAGCTCCTCTCTCTTTGTATTTTGAGTCGCCTACTTCTACCCTTTTAGCTACCTTTTGCAAGCTTATAAATATGCTATGGAGATACAACCGGGGCTTCCTCTTTTCAACACCAAGAAATCTGATCCTCAAAGCATTGCCTTTCCTCTCCGTTCACCATTTTTCATCACTAGAGGTAAGTTCAGCCGAAAAAAGTCAATTTTTTTCTTGGCAAAAAAAGAGATTTACTATTACTTCTCAGATTGTGCACTCTACTCTACTGAACTGCCCTTCTAATTTGATTGCTTTGAGCTTTTTCTTATGGTGTGCTAAGCAACCCAATTATTTTCATGATGTTCAAGCGTTTGATTTAATGGTTAATGTTCTCACTCAATTAACTGAAAAGTATGTAACTGTGAGAAGAATTGTTGGGGAATTGGATAGTGTTGGTTGTGTGATAAAGCCACAAACTTTTATGCTTTTGTTGAGGATTTATTGGCGTGGTGGATTGTATGGAATGGTTTTTGAGACTTTTGACGAAATGGGTACTTCTGGCTTTAATCCGAATACATTTGCCCGTAATGTAATAATGGATGTTTTGTTTAAGGTTGGGCATGTTGATAAAGCCATCAAGGTTCTGAATAAAACCCAGTTTCCGAATTTCTTAACTTTTAATATTGCTTTGTGTAATTTATGCAAGTTGAGTGATTTGTGTAATATGAAGGATGTTAGCAGAAGAATGTTGTGGGAGGGGCATTATCCTAATGTTAAGACATTGGAGATGATTTTGAATTGTTTATGTAAAATGGGTAGGTTAGCAGAGGCATATCAAGTGTTAGGATTGATGATTACTCTGGGAAATTCCGTATCAGTAAATATTTGGAGCATATTGATAGATGGGTTTTGTCGATTGCGTCAACCTGGTATGGCAAATGATTTGTTTAAAAAGATGCTCGGGACTGGTAGCTCTCCTAATTTAGTGATTTACACTATTTTGATCAAGGGATTCTTGGATTCGCAAATGGTTAGTGCTGCATCTAGCATTCTGGATAGAATGGAATCTGATGGGTATGTCCCTGACTTGGTTCTCTGTAATGTTTTAATAGATTGTTTATCTAAGATTGGGAGGTATGATGATGCATTTGGTATTTTTGCAAGTTTGTCAGAGAGAAAATTGATACCTGATTCTTATACATTTTGCTCTTTGTTATCCAACATATGTTTGTCTCAGAGGTTTTCTCTTTTACCTAAGATAGCTAGTGGAATTGCAATAGAAGTGGACCTAGTAGTTTGTAACTCAATGATAAACTACTTTTGCAAAGCTGGCTATCCGGGGCATGCTGTAGAGTTATATGACTACATGCTTGATAGAGGTTTTACACCCGATAAGTATAGCTTTGTTGGATTACTCACCGGATTGTGTGGTGCAAAAAGAATAGTTGAAGCTATTAATGTGTATCAAGGAATAATATTGTATTGCTCTCATGTCGATGCTCATGTCCACACTATTATCATAGATAGGCTCATAAGAGTTGGTAAACATCACAGAGCGATTGAATTGTTTAGGAAGGCAGTTGTAGAGAAATACCCTCTAGATGTTGTATCATACAATGTTTCCATCTATGGACTTCTGAAAAGTGGAAGAATAGGAGAAGTTTCAACTTTGTACAGCCAGATGAAGGAAGTTGGCATTTTACCTAATGCACGCACATATAATTTGGTTATCTCTGGCTTCTGCAGGGAAAGAAATGTCAAAATGGTCAAACAGTTGATGCGTGAAATTTCTGAGGCAGAAGTTGAGTTGGACCATTATACAATGAACAATGTAACTAAACTATTGTTCAAATCACATCCAAATCTGTCAGCCCACAATCAACTAATTGAAATGTGGAACTCAGGTTTCATTACTGATGAGGCAATGCATGCACAATTCTCCAAGGGGCTTGCAGATGGTCTAAGCATAAGTCACACTCATCATTTGTTCTTGAGGGATAAACTACTGGTAGATTCATCTAGCTCTGATGACCTTCCTGATGTTGCTGCTTCTGCGTGCTGAGCTGTTGTTGTGAATAATTCATATCATATCCAAGTGGACAGAGCTGCTTTGATTCTCTGCAGCTGTGCATACCTTCAGAAGAATGTAGTCCTAACTATAAAGGTACGGCTGAAAGATCTTTCTATATAATACATAATCTTTTGTCTTACAAGTTCATTTATCCAATGCGTTGCTAAATTGATGAAGAGAACATTAAGAACCTCTCATAATAGGTTTGATGTTACAAATTTTTTATATCAATATTAAATGCATCATCACCCTAAAGAACTAACTTAAGCATGAAAGATTGCTAAGGGACAGATGAATTGATTAATAAATCAAGGACTAATCACTCAAGATGATTTTTGTGATGATGGTTTACCATATCCTGCATATGTTAACTAGAATAATTTTTTGGAACCTTTTAGTTCAAAAATTTGGTCAAAGAAATTAAGAGAACAGCGCTTTTGATCTTTCTTTTGGTTTAGAAAATTTAGATGGCTTTGTAAGCTGTCATTACAATTTCCTCTCTTGTGAATCAATAGTTTTTCTCATTCTCATATCTACAGAATGAATTTAATGCTTTCATAAGCTTGAATATTTGGTACCATTCCTGGAACTCCTTTTTAGGGTTTGCAGAGATAGAGCTTCTTCAAGAAACAGTTCATTTCTTCATTGTGTTAGTGATAGAAAATTATCTGCTTTGATGCTAAACTCTGATTGGAATACATGCAACTAGTAGCTGATTTCTTCAAGATATTGCCAAACTTTTTCAGCTGTTTCAGCTGCAGGCAAATTATCAGAGGTGAAGTAGTGGATTTCATGAAGATTTTTCAAGGGAAGTGCCCTATGTAATTCCCAAATAATTCCAAAGGTATGGAGCTTATCTTCTTTATGTTTTCAAACCTGGAAATATTTTACCAATTAAATCTGTTAAATTTTCTTTTTAAAATTAAATTTTCACTCTTTTTTGTTGTGTATTATTCATACCCTTCCAGTATCACCACAACCACTATGTCCATTTCTGGATTGCCTCGTGAAGAGTGAACTGTTAACTTATCAAAACTGTTCCATGAGAACTAATATTTGGCGATCAATCTTAAGGTTGAAGAGCAATTTAGTGTTATGATTTAGGTTCTTTGAGTTTCTTACACCAAGCAAGAATCCATATTTGCTTTGTACTTCGTGATTATGTATATGCCGTATTGAAAATTTAATTATAGTTTCACTTCTTGCATGCCCTAAAATCCTTAAGAAGCTATTGTTGTATTATGTTGATTTTAACTGTCATACTTGTGCTGGCTTTCTAAAATTCTTCTTATAGGACCTGCAAGGTGTTATCGCCAAATCAAGAACAAGCCATATCCAAAGTCTCGATACTGCCGTGGTGTCCCAGATCCTAAGATCAGAATTTATGATGTTGTGATGAAGAAGAAAGGTGTCGATGAGTTTCCTTTCTGTGTCCATCTTGTCAGTTGGGAGAAAGAGAATGTCTCAAGTGAGGCATTGGAGGCCGCTCGAATTGCCTGCAATAAGTACATGGCAAAATTTGCTGGGAAGGATGCTTTCCATTTGAGAGTGAGGGTTCATCCCTTCCATGTTCTGCGAATCAACAAGATGCTTTCATGTGCTGGTGCTGATAGGCTTCAGACTGGAATGAGGGGTGCTTTTGGGAAACCTTGAGGAACATGTGCAAGAGTCAACATTGGTCAGGTCCTGCTTTCTGTTCGCTGTAAGGACAGCAACAGCCATCATGCACAGGAGGCCCTCCGCCGTGCAAAGTTCAAGTTTCCTGGTTGTCAAAAGATTATTGTTAGCAGGAAGTGGTATGCAATTTTGCTTCTTAGAATTGAGTTCTGAAACTTCTGGCAGTATACTAGATAATAGAAATCATTAATCTTCTACTTTTTTCATTCTTTTTTATTTGTTTTAATTTATAGATTTAATATTCTTCTAAAATTCTATTGTTTCTCGGAAGATTTGTTTTTCTTTTTTGGTTGGAAAATCAAATTTGAAATTTGAGTTGGATATGGAATCGTTCATCTTTATTTCCTCTTATTATTATCAATGATCTTTTGTTGTTCCCTTTGAAACAGGAGGTCTGGGCTTTAAGTTCCAAAGATCTAATTATGAGTTTTTTTTTTTTAATTTATTTTCTTGCTTAATTATATTTCACATTCATGTTTTACTTTTTGTTGTTTATTTACTTTCCAGTTCCATATAATGTTACTGAGCTACGCAATCTGGATCAGGCAGGGTTTTCTTCTTCTAGACTTCTATTTAAGCAAGAGCTTTGTGTTGAGCAGTGATTCAAACGGGAAAATTCTGCCTTTATGTGAACGCTAATTGTTAGATAAAAATATATCGTATGAATGAGATAAAAATTAGTATTATAAATGTTAGAAATGAAACTATATATGAAGATGCCTTCGACATATACTGAATTATCCAGGTTAATTTATAGCGGTTTGCACATGTATCATGAAGTTGAATGATGGCAATATGGTAGGGAATTTTGATTATTTCAGTTCATCAGGTTTATAATTAAGTATAAAACCCAAGGGATGCTGTTTGTGGAAGAGAGATGTGGTAATTCGTTACCTATGAGTGCATAGCATTGGGATTATTATAGTGCTTGAATGTTAGAAAAGGTAGACATTTTAGCTACTTCATGTCAATTGTTCACTCTTATTTGCAAGTTGTTATAAGACCCACAATTAAGCATTCTTTTAAAATGCATTTATCTTCTTATACATTTATGTTTGTTATCTATATTCATACTATGTTAAGGTGATACACGGGACTTTGATTTACTGCTGGAACTGACTTTGGGTCATCTTGGGCTACAGCTTTGCAAACCTGATCTTCATGAATTCAAGCACTGTTGCACCCACAGTTTCCTGCAAATCGGGAAACAAGAACGATTTTCTCTTCTGGATTTTGGCTTGCTTGCTTCCAAGTTTTCTGGGAACCCTGTTGCATACATTAACTTCCAGCTGTTTAAGGCCATTGTACGGTGCCCTTCTTCATCTAATTGCATCTTGGAATCATTCAGGGAGATCCATCTATAGCCTAAAAAGCCCTTTTCAAGTAATCTGTTGCATTTCAAATGAGCAGCATGGTTTCTTCTCAGTTATCTAGTTTGAATGGGTCTCGCTTGCACAAAACCTTTCAGAATCAGTTGCTTTTTCCCATAGAGCAACCTAATACTCTGACCTCTGATCATCTTGGGTTTGATTTCTCTGATGTGTTCGGACCTGCTCCAGTTCAAACCTCAACAGAAATCAGCACCGAGAATCCTAAAAATCTCGTTGTTGCAACTGAATCAAATGAATTGCTTTATGATGCTCCAGCTGTCATCTGTAGCCGCTCGCACTCCTTGGTTGGCCCCTCTACTTATGTTAGCCAGTCATTGAAGCTTAGCAGGCTGACATTACGTGAAACAGGGGATACCTTGGAACTCGTTGAAGGAGTCAGGGAAGAGGCTCAAAAAGAGCTTAGGAAACCTTAATTGGTGAAGTTATTCTGGAGAACCCTGTTGGCCATGTAGAGAGTCATCCTTCGAAACACCAGTCTGTGGGACTTGAAGATTTTGAAGTTTTAAAGGTTGTTGGCCAAGGTGCTTTTGGAAGGGTGTATCAAGTAAGGAGGAGTGATACCTCAGACATATATGCAATGAAGGTTATACGCAATGATAAGATTATGGAGAAAAATCACGCTGAATACATGAAATCTGAGAGGGATATATTAACCAAAGTGGATCACCCCTTCATCGTGCAGCTTAGATACTCATTTCAAGTAATGATGTAGTAGTAGAATAATGTTTGATAATTCTGATTGCATTATTTTCTTATGGTATTCACATTTTTCAATGGTGTCATGCTAGTAGAAATAGGGTAGTGTACTAAAAAACAAACGAATGAACGAAAACAAACATCATTTCGTTTGTTCATGTTCGGTTCGTTTACTGTCTTAGGAAGGATGCAAATTAGCATAAATCATGCTAATATTTCTTGATATCTTCCTTCTTTTCATGGAGATAAATATTTTCTCCTTTGTCTTAAACCATCTTTTGTTTCTATTGTCTGTACTAAACATGGAAATGCAATTTGCTTATGATCAAGCTTACTAACAGATCTGGCACTTCATGGCTATTGGCTTTCTAAAGTGGAACTTGTGATTTATAATGTGCAGCTTCTTGGATGTCACGGACCTTTGGGTAATCGTCAACCCGGAAGAGCTTTTCTACCTGCATCAGCTTAGACTCCCAACTATCTAGAAAATTTTGAAGTGCTCTCAAAAAGCTTCTGTTGAACTTGAACCCATTTTTAGTTTATTGTGTTGTGTTTTGTGCCTTGGTTGAACAGATGTTGTGCAGGTTAAGAATTTATGGTTTTGATAATTGTTATTCACACTATGGTACTGAGGTTGTTAATCGATTGCAGTGTATTATCGTATCCTCGAGAAGCCTACCCCTTGTAGTCTTTCATATCTTTTGTTGTTTAACTTGGTAGGAAGGATTGAAAGAAGGAAAGAAAAAGTTGATAATCTAATGATTAAGTCTATAAAATAGCAAAAAATAGATATGGCATTTAATCATTGGATTAGTGAAGTTTTCATCTTTATATTTTTTTACCATTTTAACCAAGAAAAACCTTAGTGATTCACTTAGATTAACAATTCTGAGCAAAACGTCAGGCAGAATTCGTTGTTCATGTCAGCAACTTCTACATTCACTGGTGGGACGGGGAGCTAAATTACTAGGAAATTTCATACGGAATCTGTTGTTCATATCAACAGGTCAGCTTCTGTCTGCTTAAAGCAATGAATTTTTTTTTAATGATGCAAAAAACCAACCCGAAATGCTAAATAGGCAAATTATCAGAGGTGAAGTAGTGGATTTCATGAAGATTTTTCAAGGGAAGTGCCCTATGTAATTCCCAAATAATTCCAAAGGAATGGAGCTTATGTTCAAATTTAATGTTTTTCTCATAATTGTAATTAAAGGTGCATAAAAGTTCTTCCAAATCAAACTAAAAATGTTTGCTTCCTGCTATATTTTTTATTTCTGAGCATACAAGTAATGAAGTACATAAAATGAGCATGTATTTTAGAGCCTTCAGAGGAAAATATCAATTTCCAAGTTTCCTCGTATCTTGATTTGTTATGTATGTTCAGCTATCTGAGCCATAACTTGAGAGCCTGTCCATGCGTCCATGTGCACTGAAATTTTTGTGAATTCCGAAGTCTCGTAGGTCTCCCCTCTCTTATCTATCTAATTTGGAGTCTTTCATTGGCCTATATAACTTTTTTCTCCTTTTTCAGGTTGAATTCCTCCTACATGGCAGGAAAAGTGATCTGTCTTAGAAGTTAAAGCTGTTGTTTGTGGGCGTTACATCCATTGAATGATGTTTGTGTGGTAGTGTTTTATACCGTCATCCAGAAACAAAGAAAACACCAAGATGCAGAAATCTCGTCTTACTCTCTGAACCCTTTATGTTTCTTTCTATCAGATACCTGTAAAAGGCTAGAGTGGCTGCGAGTAGGCTGCCAACGTTTTGGTTTTGGGTTATTTTCCAGCATCATAAAGATGGGAGAATTCAGAGCAAGAGAGGGACACTCTAGAAAGGTCAAAATGGAAAGAGCTGTGAAATCTGTTAATACTGTTGATTAAATTGCTACACCTTGCCTGTTCTGTCAGCTTCAAGTGTCATTGAATCATGGTTGGGATTATGACCGGCGTCTCTTTTTGTTGGTGTGGCTTCCTTTGCATTTTATTATGTTGAGGGATACATACAGGATGGATAGATGATGTCGTTTGTGGCTTACTCTTCCTTTTGTAAACATTAGGAATTTCTTATATATAGTTTAAAGCAAACATGTGGTTATATTTCAAATTATAAATACAGTAAGATTAGTCGGACCAAACAGATGAGAATACTTGTGTTTACACAAAAAATATATGCATATTGATGTAATTTTCCTTGTATATATTCAAAGAGAAGAAACGGAAAGCAAGTGGAATAAAGGTTAATTTTGAATGTGGTTTTATTTTACGAAAGTGAATTGAAAAAGCAAAGCAAAGCTCTATCATAATTTTTATTTTGTTGGATAATAATCCATATAATAAAGTTCTATGATCTTGAGAGTTGAGATAAGCTGAAAAAAAACATAATTGCTCGGTTAGAGGGAGTTCAGAGACATCTTGAACGGTATGCTGTTCCTTCGCTACTTCGCTTAGAAGATAAGTTAAAAGCCAAACTCCATAATGTGTTACAACAGGAAGAGTTGTTATGGTACCAGAAGGCAAGATCCAAGTGGGTACAATTTGGGGACAGAAATACTAAATTCTTCCACATGTCCACTGTGATAAGGAGGAATGGAAACAAAATACTAGCTTTAAAGAATGAAGAAGGAAATTGGTGTTCTGATCAAAGGACCTTAAAGGATTTGGTTTTAAATTTTTTCAGTAAACTATATACAGCTAAGGGGAATTTGAATGATGATTTTTCATTTAATTGCCCAAAAACCTCTTCGTCACTTTCAATTCACCAAGCTGAGATGTTAGGCTCCACACCTACAGAAGAAGAAATTTTCAAGGCCCTCAACTCCGTGGCCCCTTTTAAGGCACCTGGCCCAGATGGTTTCCAAGCAAGATTTTATAAGGCTAATTGGGAAGTAGTACATAAATCATTATGTCACTTTGTAAAGAACGCCTTCATAAACGGATGTTTTGATACTGAGGTGAGCAAAGTGTTAGTTGTTTTAATACCGAAGATAACACATCCTGAATTTATTCACCAATTCAGACCTATTAGTCTCTGCAATGTCTCATTGAAGATGATATCTTGGATCATTGTTAATCGATTACGCCCCTATCTCGAAGACATTATATCTCCTACCCAATGTAGCTTTATTTCAGGACGTAGTAGTGCAGATAATATTGTTGTGGTGCAGGAGTTCATACACTAGCACGAAGGAAAGGTAAACTAGGGGATTTAATCTTAAAGATATATCTTGAAAAGGCTTATGATAGAATAAGTTGGGATTTCTTGCGGTGGGTATTGATAGATGTGGGATTACCTCCAAACTTGATTGATCTGATAATGTTTTGTGTCACATCAACGAAGATGAATATATTTTGGAATGGAGAGCTGACCACCAGTTTTAGACCCACCAGGGGACTTAGACAAAGAGATCCTTTGTCCCCATATTTGTTTGTCCTTTGTTTACAGAAATTCTCTGACATTATTGATTTGGCAGTGAGTAGGGGTTCTTGGAAACCAATTCAGTTATCCAGAGGAGGACCGGCTTTATCACACTTATTCTTTGCTGATGATGTAATATTGTTTGGGAAAGCTTCAGTGCAACATTGCCAGGCGATCTTAGATTGTTTAAATTTGTTTTGTGATATATCAGGCCAAAAAATAAACTTTGGAAAGTCTAAAATTTTTACTTCTAAGAATGTTAACCCTTCTGTTGTTGCTAGCTTACTTTCTTTGACAGGTATGACCCATAGTACCTCTTTTGGAACATACTTGGGTGTTCCAATTACAAACAAGAAACCAAAACATTCTGACTTCCAACCGATTTTAGATAAGGTAAAAACCAGGTTGTCAGCTTGGAAAAGTCAACAGTTGTCTTTGGCAGGTAGAACGACTCTAGTTCAACATGTTACTAGCACTATTGCCTCCTATACCATGCAGACTTCCAAACTTCCTAACACTATAACCAAGGAGATTGATAAGATGAACAGGGACTTCATTTGGGGGTCTACAAGTGAAAAACGCAAAGCCCACTTACTGACATGGGGAGAAGTTTGTAAACCAAAGTCAATTGGTGGTTTGGGTATTCGAAAATCATCTGACATGAATGTAGCCTTACTAGCAAAATTGGGATGGAAATTGGAAGCAGGAGATAATGGCCTTTGGTCTAGAATCCTTAAAGCAAAATCCTCGAAGATTGACTCTTTCCTAAAGTCTAAAATGAAGTCTTATGCTTCTCATACATGAAGAAGTATTTGTTCTAGTAAAGCATTTGTTGAAAAAGGATGTGCTAGACTAATTGGGAATGGTAAAGATACTTCTTTTTGGTATGATCGTTGGCTTGGGAAGCAACCTCTTGCCGAAAACTATACCGAAGACATCTCCTTTGATAATTCCAATTGGACAGTAGGAGAGTTGAGAGATGACGACGATTCATGGAAATGGGACAGCTTAAATATGCTATCAAGGGAAGTATTTGATCAACTTTCTCTTATTCCTCCTTTTTCTAATGAACACGATGAGACTTTTTGGTTGGCATCATCTACAGGGGAATTCTCTGTTAAATCAGCGTACGATCTCTTGATTGGCGAACAACAGGTTAACTTTCCTTAGAATAAAGTTTGGGGTTTGAATACTATTCCAAGAGTTAAACAGTTCATATGGCTAGTGGCGCATGGAAGAATTTTAACAAAGGAGGTTTGCTTTAGGAGGAAGATGACTTAAGATACCAATTGTCCTAGGTGTGGAGCTTTGTTAGAAGATCAACTTCATGCATTGAGAGAGTGTGGAAGATCTCAACAACTTTGGGCGAAATTCCTATTTGGTAATGAACTTAATATATTCAATAGTTTATCTTTTAACAATTGGTTTCTCTCAAATTTGCAGAATCGAAGTGGTACACCACGTGGAATGGAGGACTGGACTGGCCAGAGACTTTTGCTACTGTCTGCTGGCTGATATGGCAATGGAGAAATAAAACTATTTTTGAACAAGGTTTTACCTGGCCAATCAACGATCAAGAAATAGTGCTGTAGACAGTGAAGGAATTCAACATCAGTAATTCTAGTTCTCTATTCCAGCCAGGCAAACAACCATGTCCAATCTTTTGGAGCAAACCACAAGGCAATATGATCAAAGTCAATGTTGATGCATCAGCCAAATCGAATCCTGGTTGGGCTGCAATCGGGGGTCTAGGCCGAGATTCTCAGGGACAATGGCTCTTCGGTTTTGCAAGGAAATTGGGATGGTGTTCTATAGCTAGAGCAGAAGTAGAAGCCATTTATGCAGGTTTGAGATCAGCATGGGAGGCCGGATATAAACTGGTGGTCATAGAATCTGACTCATTATTTGCAGTGACTAAATTGTTACAGCCAATGAAAAAGCGAGATCCACTTCTTCCTATCATCAGAGCATGTAAGGAACTTATGGAAAGAGACTAGACTTGCACGGTACAACATGTCTTTCGCGAAGCGAATTTCTGCGCAGACTTTCTCGCAAACTTTGCTCACAACAGTTCTTTCAATCTAGAGCAACTTCATAACCCTCCTGTGGGTATGAATAGATACTTACATGAGGATTATTATAATGTATCACACAGCAGACTTTGTTTAATTTAAATGCAGGAAACTGCTCATTTGCACAAAAAAAAAGAGTTGAGATGAGCAGAGTAGACAGCAGAGTAGTCCATTATCGGTTATCGATACCCAAAACAAAAGGATGGGCTTGGTATGAGTGCATCGGGCTGAAGCTACCTGTATTCACGATTCAGGCCATGACATGAGCACTCGAAATGAATAAAAAAAGGGGGGGCGAAGCTAGGGTTAGGGTTTTCCTTTTCTCCACTCTCAAATCTCATCTGGACGACAACGACGACAATATGGGGAGGAGTGAGTTCCTTCCTTCCTTCTTTCATCGCTATGCTATTATAACTTTCCTTTGAAATCTTCACTTCTATTTATAATCATTCTTAAGTTAATTATTTGTGTTTTTAGATTCTCGAATATCCTTGAATATTGCGAATTTCCTTTCATTTTTTATAACTTCATTATCATCCTTTATTTTGCCTGATTAGTACTTACATTTACAACACCCTCTAAATGTATACTAAACCTAATTTTTTTTCTTAACTAAAAGAAAGCTTCTTTTTGTTTTCAAACCTGGAAATATTTTACCAATTAAATCTGTTAAATTTTCTTTTTAAAATTAAATTTTCACTTTTTTTTGTTGCATATTATTCATACGCTTCCAGTATCACCACAACTACTATGTCCATTTCTAGATTGCCTTGTGAAAAGTGAACTGTTAACTTATCAAAACTGTTCCATGAGAACTAATATTTGGCGATCAATCTTAGAGGTTGAAGAGCAATTTAGCGTTATGATTTAGGTTCTTTGAGTTACTTACACCAAGCAAGAATCCATATTTGCTTTGTACTTCGTGATTATGTATTTGTTGTATTGAAAATTTAATTATAGTTTCACTTCTTGCATGCCCTAAAATCCTTAACAAGCTATTGTCGTATTATGTTGATTTTAACCGTCATACTTGTACTGGCTTTCTAAAATTCTTCTTATAGGACCTGCAAGGTGTTATCGCCAAATCAAGAACAAGCCATATCCAAAGTCTCGATACTGCCGTGGTGTCCCAGATCCTAAGATCAGAATTTATGATATTGGGATGAAGAAGAAAGGTGTCGATGTCACGCCCCGAACCCGGGACATAACAGACGCCGCACACCAAAAAAAAATAATCTCACAAATATGCAAGGCATTTATCATACTAAAATTTAATCCTTTCAAATATCTAAATTGAAATATACCGCAAATGATCAAAAGAAGTTTTACAAAACTTCAACCTATTGCTTAAAGTCAACAAAGAAATTTAAAAGATTCTTAAGTCTCAATTTGATCATAAGCTTAAAAGTTTTGAAACATATCCTAAGCTCCAAAGCGTCACTCCCCAACATTCCCGTAGACATTATCAACATCAAAACCTGTAAGATGTTAAGAAAAGGGGGGTGAGTACAACCACTCAGTAAGCAAACCGATATCCCAACAGTTGGATTAAGCATGCCATAAAAACACTAGGCCAAAATATCAATGTAAAGATTCAAAATCAATGTTGGATAATCTTATATTTAATCACATAATTTATTTAAATTCATATATTCAGATTTCAAAACTAAATAGAATTTCATAGATGCCAGAACTGAGCAAAGGCTTCACAAATCAAATTTTTTCAAGTCTCCTGTAACATGCCATGGCCACGCTTAACCCTTGTGGCACAGGTCAGAATCAGAACAAAGACCACAATTAACCCCGGTGGCTCGGGTCAGAGATATCAGAAGCAACTAATAGTTGCACAAAACAGAACAGAGGGCCACTATTCTTAACCGGTGGTTCGGTTAGAAACTAGTTTCATTTAACAAAATACACGTCGACATGGCCAACATTTAACCCCCATTGGCAGGGTCAGAGCACAGCCATACTAGGAGACAAAACAAAATATTTTCAGATTATCTCAAATATACAGAACAATACTATTATTTCTTGTAATATTTTCATACAAAGCAGATTTCGTCCATCATTCCAAAGCAGATTTCGTATTTTCAAAATAAAATATATGTAAATACATTATAACGAACTTCAAAGATCAAAGCGACTAAATCATGTATCATCCAAACATATCTTATGCAAAGCATATTTCGCATTTCTTCTCAAAATATCTTGTATGAACAATTATATTCTCAAAGATAATTATATACATATACTTGAATAAAATCATATTCGAAAAAGTCAATACAAAACTACTTTCGCAACTCATAACAAAGAAATCACATATACATACGTTTGCATGCTTAACCCATTTTTAAAAATCATAGGACAAAACTATATTTGTATATAGCATACGAAACATATCTCGTATTAAGGTTAATTTTAAGGGTATCAAAACACCGAAGAGATATCAAGTCACTTACCTGAACTCGCTAAATTGAAACCAATACAAAGCCTTAAGATTGCTCGGAGCCTATTATTCAAAAATATTTAATATTAGAAAAGTACACTATCAATTAGACATAAGCCACGCTATCTGACAAGATTTGACAACTTATACTGTGTTCGCTAAATAATTATAACTCGATAAAGTATGAACTTAGCGTGACTTACGTTATTTGACAAAAGCAAAAAAATATATGTACTCTCTTTACAATACAGATTTTTCCCAAATATTCAATCTTTTATTTTTCCTTGAAACTAAATCTCTAACTACACAAAGTAACCATAAAAATTTAAAGAGAAATTATACTCACTTTGGTTTTCTTGATCTTGCACTAACAGCAACTCCAATCTCCCTTTTCTAATATTTTTTTTTTCGGCGTGGGTCTACAACAGCCAAGCTTCATTCCTTTCTTTCTTTCTTTTCTTTTGGCGCTGCTAAACGACCTCTCCAGCCTTCTTTCTTTCCCGTTTATCGACTCATTCTATAAAGAATTTCTAAGCTTGCAAACGACGGCTACACTTCACGCCAAATTGCTTTCTTTTTTTTTTTCTATCTAAATTCTCAGGCTTCATTTGGCGGCTGCCCACTTTGCTCTCTTTCTTTCTTTATTTTTTTTTTAACCCTCTTGCCCTAAAGCCGACTCCCACTCTTAATATTATTATTGGGCTTTTAGTTTTTTTTTTTCTTTTGGGCTCGGGTATTACATTCTCCCTACCTTAAAAGAATTTGGTCCCCAAATTCGAATATCCATGGACTCAAAATTTTGAAAGTTCTTTAACAATTACCTTATGGTTTGATTCATCTAGGTAATATAAGGCTATAGTAGCTCCCCATGACACTGTTTAATAGTTAATCAATTCAACAAAATTTTTATTCAAAGCAACAAAATCACCACTTAGGATCCTTAACATACTGTTTAAGCGTACAACCATCTACGAATTTCAAAATCTCAAATATAAAATATAAATCCTCACTCATAACTTAGTAACTTCAATGTGACTCCAATTCATTCCTTTTTACTCCAAGTAAGCATAATTAGAATTGTAACAAAAATGATATATCAAAGATCCGTAAGCAAAACTCATGAGAAAACCACTAAAATAGAAATTCAAACCTTAATTCTACAGATTCTCCAAACTTAGGACCATTTTTTATAATAACATATGCTTTAGGTCACCTTTATATGAGAACTCACACCAGAATACTAATCACTTGCGATTTAGTCACTATATAATTCATCCTAAGATATATAAGGAGATTAAAACCCAAGATGAATTAACCTACTACATTCTCAAAATATAGGAATCATACCATTTTTGAGAGGGGTATTAAATCCTCTCCCACCTTAATAGGAGTTTAGTCATTTAAATTCTTACCTTTATTTTCGAAAAGATGAGGATATTTCTCTTTCATGCTTTCCTCTAGTTCCCAAGTAGCTTCCCGTTCAGTATGATTACTCCATTGAACCTTAACATACGAAATGGTACGCCTTCTAAGCACTTGCTCCTTCCTATCCACAATACGTATAGGATGTTCTTCGTAAGACAAATCTTCTTTAAGTCTCATAGGAGCTAACTCCACCACATGATTCGAATCTGCCACATACTTCCGCAACATTGAGACATGGAATACGTTATGCACTCCTGACAATGCAGGTGGAAGTGCTAATCTATAAGCCACATCTCCTATCCTTTCTAGAATTTCAAAAGGACCTATATAGCGAGGACTAAGTTTCCCCCGAATTCCAAATCTCATGACTCCTCTAGTTGGAGAAACTCGTAAAAATACATGATCTCCAACCTCAAACTCCAACTCACGTCTTCTATTATCTGCATAACTTTTCTGTCTGCTTTGAGCCACACGAAGACGTTCTCTAATTAACTGAATTTTCTCAACTGTTTGTTGAATTAGATCTGGACCCAATAATTTCCTTTCACCAACATCATTCCAATAAAGAGGAGACCTACATTTTCTGCCATATAAAGCTTCAAATGGAGCCATCTGGATGCTAGCCTGGTAACTATTGTTATAAGCAAACTCCACCAATGGTAAATGATGATCCCACGAACCTCTAAAATCCATAACACAAGCCCTCAACATATCTTCCAAGATCTGATTAGTCCTTTCTGACTGACCATCTGTTTGGGGGTGAAAAGCAGTACTAAAACTAAGTTGGGTGCCCATAGCTTTATGCAAGCTCTTCCAAAATTTTGCTACAAATCGAGAATCTCTATCAGATACTATGGACACTGGAACACCGTGAAGCCTCACAATTTGCTCAACATACAACTCTGCTAGCTTTTCTAGGGACATTCCCGTACGAATAGCCAAAAAGTGAGCAGACTTTGTCAACCTATCAACAATCACCCAAATGCCATCATTACCCTTTTGGGTTTTAGGTAAACCAGATACAAAGTCCATAGTGATGTGCTCCCACTTCCATTCTGGAATAGGAAGAGGTTTCAACAATCCTGCTGGCCTCTGATGTTCAGCCTTAACTTGCTGACATGTCAAACACTTAGCCACAAATTGTGCAATCTCTCTCTTCATATTACTCCACCAGAAAGTATCCTTTAAATCTCTATACATCTTTGTGCTGCCAGGATGGATCGTGTAGTTACTGAAATGAGCTTCTTCCATAATCTCTCTTCTCAATTCTGAGTCATCCGGAACACAAACTCTGTCACAAAACCTCAAGGAGCCATCTTCATGAATCCTAAAATTCGGTTTTAAACCACAATCCACCTCAAGTCTAATGGTTTGGAGTTGAGGATCATTAACTTGAGCATCTTTAATCCTTTGCACCAGGGTAGGCTGCACCTTCAAGTTGGCCAAATAAGCTCCTGAACCTCGTACCTGCACATTAATATCCATTTTTCGAAGGTCCTCAAAAATCTCTCTCTGAGAAGTAATTATTGAAGCCAAATTTCCTACAGATTTTCTACTTAAAGCATCAGCTACCTTATTCGCTTTTCCCGGATGGTAACTAATGGTCAAGTCATAGTCCTTCAATAATTCTAACCATCTCCTCTGCCTCATATTCAACTCCTTTTGTGTGAAAAGATATTTTAAACTCTTGTGGTCAGTAAAAATCTCACAAGACTCACCATACAAATAGTGTCTCCAAATTTTCAATGCAAAGACTACTGCAGCCAACTCCAAATCATGAGTAGGGTAATTTTCCTCATAAGGTTTCAACTGTCTAGAAGCATAGGCAATCACCTTGTCATTCTGCATAAGAACACAACCTAACCCTTTCTTTGAAGCATCACTATAAATAATAAACCCTTTACCAGTAACAGGTAAGGTAAGGATTGGGGCAGATACCAATCTTCTCTTTAATTCTTCGAAACTTTTCTCACAATCATCTGACCACTCAAATCGAACTCCTTTCCGGACCAACCGGGTCAAAGGCATAGCTATACGAGAAAAGTCCTCTAAAACGCCTATAGTATCCAGCTAGACCTAGAAAACTTCGAATCTCAGACACATTATTCGGCCTCTTCCATTCCACTACCGCTTCAACTTTCTTAGGATCAACGGAAATCCCATCCTTAGATACAACATGCCCAAGAAATGCCACACTAGTGAGCCAAAATTCACACTTGCTTAGTTTGGCAAACAAGCGTTTTTGCCTCAAAGTCTCTAAAACAATTCTCAAATGTTCTTCATGTTCTTTTACACTAGTAGAGTATATTAATATATCATCTATGAAAACGACCACAAATTTATCCAAATAAGGTCTAAAAACCCTATTCATTAGATCCATAAAAGCAGCTGGAGCATTTGTCAACCCAAACGACATCACAAGAAACTCATAATGCCCATATCGGGTTCGAAAAGCAGTTTTGGGCACATCCTCAGTTCTAATCTTTAGTTGGTGATACCCAGATCGAAGGTCTATTTTGGAAAATACCTGAGCACCATTTAACTGATCGAATAGGTCATCAATTCTGGGTAATGGATACCCATTCTTCACAGTCACCTTATTCAATTCACGATAGTCAATGCACAACCTCATACTACCATCCTTCTTCTTCACAAACAGTACTGGAGCTCCCCACGGGGATACACTAGGTCTAATGAATCCCTTGTCTAGAAGTTCTTGTAACTGCTCCTTCAATTCTTTCAATTCTGCAGGAGCCATTCTATAAGGAGCCTTAGAGATAGGATTAGTACCCGGAATCAGGTCAATAGAGAAGTCACTTTCTCGATCAGGAGGCAATCCAGGAAGATCATCAGGAAAGACATCAGGAAATTCATTCACAACAGAGATATCCTCTAACACTAACTCCTTAGCTCCAGTATCAGTTACAACTGCTAAGTACCCTTCACAACCACTTCTAATCAACCGCTTAGCTTGCAAGGCGGAAATAACTTGTAAAGGAGCATAAGCACCGCTACCATGAAAACTAAAGAGTGGTTCCCTAGGAATTTCAAAATCCACCCTTTTGTCCCGACAATCAACTTTAGCATAATGAGAAGACAACCAATCCATTCCTAAAATCACATCAAAATCATGCATTTCCAAAACATGTAGATTGGCAAACAAGTCTCTATCCTCAATTCTTAATACACACATTTTGCAAATACGATCAGACACAAGTTGACCTCTAATAGGAGTGTCTACACATAAATCATATTCCAGAGGCATACTAGACAAACCAGACTTTCGCACAAAAGCAGATGAAACAAAAGAATGAGAAGCACCGGTATCAAATAAGACATGAGCATAAATAGAGGCAACTGGCAAAATACCTGCAACCACAGTGTTTGATGCTTCTGCATCCTGTTGAGTTAAAGCATATACACGACCTTGAGTCTGAGGTTTCTTCCCTTTTTGCGATCCAGCAAAAGGTGTCGGTGTAATCTGAAGAGGCTGATTGGGTTGTGTCCTTTGAACCATAGAAGGTTCAACTGTTCGAAAGTTCTGAGGCCTCTGCACTGATTCAGATACTTGAGAGTTCATAGGGCACTCAGCAATTCTATGTCCCTGCTTTCCACATCTAAAGCAAGCACCGGTAACATGTCTACATTCAGCAACTGGATGTTTTCCCCCACAAACTGAACATTTAGGCCCACGTTGAAATGTGTTGCCCTGATATGACTGAGTTCCCCGTGGAAGGAACTTACCTCTGGGGGTAAAAGAAGCTTGAGGCCCTTCAATGGCTTGAAACTTAGATGGACCACTAAAAGTCTTCTTACCTCGAAATTCTGAGTCCCTACTCCTCTTCTTCGAAAGGTCCTTCCTTGCCTCTTGAGTCTCTCTCCAAATAGAATCAAGGGACTTTGCCCTACCAACTACTTCCGCATAGCTGGTCAAATGTAGTGGGGCAAGTCCTCTACGTATGTGAGCATTCAAGCCATTCTCGAACCTCCTAGCTCTGCTCTCATCATCAGAAACAAGAGAAGACGCAAACTTCGATAAACGATCAAACTCAGCCTCATATTCATCCACAGTCATTCTGCCTTGAACCAAGTTAAGGAACTCTCTCTCCAACTGTAACAACTTGCTCCGAGGAAAATACTTGGCGTAGAAAGCAGTACGAAAGTTACTCCAGGTGAAAAATTCAAGATCATTCTCATGAGTTCGTGCTACTCCTTTCCACCAGTTATGAGCACTTCCTTGTAGTAAATAAGTAGCAAATCTAATCTTGTCTTGCTCAGGGGAACGCATAGCATCAAAAGCCTTCTCCATCTCCTCAATCCATAACTCAGCATCATCAGGGTTTGTAGAGCCCTTGAAAGCAGGTGGTGCTATCTTCTTAAACTCACCCAGTGCTTTCCAATCCACAAAATTATTAGCCTGTTGCACTGGGGGCTGTTGTTGCCGTTGGTGCCTAACCAAACTCACCACCTCACTAATCAGCTCCATTACCCTATCAGTAGTCCCAACCTCAGCACCTTGAGTGCCCACAGTCTCATCCACATGAGGCTGGTTAATCCCAGCTCTTCCTTGAGTATTTGGTGCAACAGAAACATTCTCATCTTGGTCTTGATTTTCAGGACTTTGTCGCTGGGGTTTTCTAAGACCATTTCTCCTAAGATTGGCCGCCATCTCAGCTAAACTAAGCTCTGGATTACGACGAGGAGGCATACTGATTTAATCAAATACAATACAGTATTAGAAAATTCTTTCAAGTCTAATCAAATAATTTTATCAAAAGAAATAAGATAGAATAGCGTCCCAAACCTTAAGTGTCTACCCCACTCTCAATCTTATAACACCTCTAACTACTTAAAAATGCTCGATTATACGAATTTAATACAATAAACCTAAGCTCTGATACCACTTAATCTGTCACGCCCCGAACCCGGGACATAACAGACGCCGCACACCAAAAAAAATAATCTCACAAATATGCAAGGCATTTATCATACTAAAATTTAATCCTTTCAAATATCTAAATTGAAATATACCGCAAATGATCAAAAGAAGTTTTACAAAACTTCAACCTATTGCTTAAAGTCAACAAAGAAATTTAAAAGATTCTTAAGTCTCAATTTGATCATAAGCTTAAAAGTTTTGAAACATATCCTAAGCTCCAAAGCGTCACTCCCCAACATTCCCGTAGACATTATCAACATCAAAACCTGTAAGATGTTAAGAAAAGGGGGGTGAGTACAACCACTCAGTAAGCAACCGATATCCCAACAGTTGGATTAAGCATGCCATAAAAACACTAGGCCAAAATATCAATGTAAAGATTCAAAATCAATGTTGGATAATCTTATATTTAATCACATAATTTATTTAAATTCATATATTCAGATTTCAAAACTAAATAGAATTTCATAGATGCCAGAACTGAGCAAAGGCTTCACAAATCAAATTTTTTCAAGTCTCCTGTAACATGCCATGGCCACGCTTAACCCTTGTGGCACAGGTCAGAATCAGAACAAAGACCACAATTAACCCCGGTGGCTCGGGTCAGAGATATCAGAAGCAACTAATAGTTGCACAAAAACAGAACAGAGGGCCACTATTCTTAACCGGTGGTTCGGTTAGAAACTAGTTTCATTTAACAAAATACACGTCGACATGGCCAACATTTAACCCCCATTGGCAGGGTCAGAGCACAGCCATACTAGGAGACAAAACAAAATATTTTCAGATTATCTCAAATATACAGAACAATACTATTATTTCTTGTAATATATTTCATACAAAGCAGATTTCGTCCATCATTCCAAAGCAGATTTCGTATTTTCAAAATAAAATATATGTAAATACATTATAACGAACTTCAAAGATCAAAGCGACTAAATCATGTATCATCCAAACATATCTTATGCAAAGCATATTTCGCATTTCTTCTCAAAATATCTTGTATGAACAATTATATTCTCAAAGATAATTATATACATATACTTGAATAAAATCATATTCGAAAAAGTCAATACAAAACTACTTTCGCAACTCATAACAAAGAAATCACATATACATACGTTTGCATGCTTAACCCATTTTTAAAAATCATAGGACAAAACTATATTTGTATATAGCATACGAAACATATCTCGTATTAAGGTTAATTTTAAGGGTATCAAAACACCGAAGAGATATCAAGTCACTTACCTGAACTCGCTAAATTGAAACCAATACAAAGCCTTAAGATTGCTCGGAGCCTATTATTCAAAAATATTTAATATTAGAAAAGTACACTATCAATTAGACATAAGCCACGCTATCTGACAAGATTTGACAACTTATACTGTGTTCGCTAAATAATTATAACTCGATAAAGTATGAACTTAGCGTGACTTACGTTATTTGACAAAAGCAAAAAAATATATGTACTCTCTTTACAATACAGATTTTTCCCAAATATTCAATCTTTTATTTTTCCTTGAAACTAAATCTCTAACTACACAAAGTAACCATAAAAATTTAAAGAGAAATTATACTCACTTTGGTTTTCTTGATCTTGCACTAACAGCAACTCCAATCTCCCTTTTCTAATATTTTTTTTTTCGGCGTGGGTCTACAACAGCCAAGCTTCATTCCTTTCTTTCTTTCTTTTCTTTTGGCGCTGCTAAACGACCTCTCCAGCCTTCTTTCTTTCCCCGTTTATCGACTCATTCTATAAAGAATTTCTAAGCTTGCAAACGACGGCTACACTTCACGCCAAATTGCTTTCTTTTTTTTTTTCTATCTAAATTCTCAGGCTTCATTTGGCGGCTGCCCACTTTGCTCTCTTTCTTTCTTTATTTTTTTTTTAACCCTCTTGCCCTAAAGCCGACTCCCACTCTTAATATTATTATTGGGCTTTTAGTTTTTTTTTTTCTTTTGGGCTCGGGTATTACATTCTCCCTACCTTAAAAGAATTTGGTCCCCAAATTCGAATATCCATGGACTCAAAATTTTGAAAGTTCTTTAACAATTACCTTATGGTTTGATTCATCTAGGTAATATAAGGCTATAGTAGCTCCCCATGACACTGTTTAATAGTTAATCAATTCAACAAAATTTTTATTCAAAGCAACAAAATCACCACTTAGGATCCTTAACATACTGTTTAAGCGTACAACCATCTACGAATTTCAAAATCTCAAATATAAAATATAAATCCTCACTCATAACTTAGTAACTTCAATGTGACTCCAATTCATTCCTTTTTACTCCAAGTAAGCATAATTAGAATTGTAACAAAAATGATATATCAAAGATCCGTAAGCAAAACTCATGAGAAAACCACTAAAATAGAAATTCAAACCTTAATTCTACAGATTCTCCAAACTTAGGACCATTTTTTATAATAACATATGCTTTAGGTCACCTTTATATGAGAACTCACACCAGAATACTAATCACTTGCGATTTAGTCACTATATAATTCATCCTAAGATATATAAGGAGATTAAAACCCAAGATGAATTAACCTACTACATTCTCAAAATATAGGAATCATACCATTTTTGAGAGGGGTATTAAATCCTCTCCCACCTTAATAGGAGTTTAGTCATTTAAATTCTTACCTTTATTTTCGAAAAGATGAGGATATTTCTCTTTCATGCTTTCCTCTAGTTCCCAAGTAGCTTCCCGTTCAGTATGATTACTCCATTGAACCTTAACATACGAAATGGTACGCCTTCTAAGCACTTGCTCCTTCCTATCCACAATACGTATAGGATGTTCTTCGTAAGACAAATCTTCTTTAAGTCTCATAGGAGCTAACTCCACCACATGATTCGAATCTGCCACATACTTCCGCAACATTGAGACATGGAATACGTTATGCACTCCTGACAATGCAGGTGGAAGTGCTAATCTATAAGCCACATCTCCTATCCTTTCTAGAATTTCAAAAGGACCTATATAGCGAGGACTAAGTTTCCCCCGAATTCCAAATCTCATGACTCCTCTAGTTGGAGAAACTCGTAAAAATACATGATCTCCAACCTCAAACTCCAACTCACGTCTTCTATTATCTGCATAACTTTTCTGTCTGCTTTGAGCCACACGAAGACGTTCTCTAATTAACTGAATTTTCTCAACTGTTTGTTGAATTAGATCTGGACCCAATAATTTCCTTTCACCAACATCATTCCAATAAAGAGGAGACCTACATTTTCTGCCATATAAAGCTTCAAATGGAGCCATCTGGATGCTAGCCTGGTAACTATTGTTATAAGCAAACTCCACCAATGGTAAATGATGATCCCACGAACCTCTAAAATCCATAACACAAGCCCTCAACATATCTTCCAAGATCTGATTAGTCCTTTCTGACTGACCATCTGTTTGGGGGTGAAAAGCAGTACTAAAACTAAGTTGGGTGCCCATAGCTTTATGCAAGCTCTTCCAAAATTTTGCTACAAATCGAGAATCTCTATCAGATACTATGGACACTGGAACACCGTGAAGCCTCACAATTTGCTCAACATACAACTCTGCTAGCTTTTCTAGGGACATTCCCGTACGAATAGCCAAAAAGTGAGCAGACTTTGTCAACCTATCAACAATCACCCAAATGCCATCATTACCCTTTTGGGTTTTAGGTAAACCAGATACAAAGTCCATAGTGATGTGCTCCCACTTCCATTCTGGAATAGGAAGAGGTTTCAACAATCCTGCTGGCCTCTGATGTTCAGCCTTAACTTGCTGACATGTCAAACACTTAGCCACAAATTGTGCAATCTCTCTCTTCATATTACTCCACCAGAAAGTATCCTTTAAATCTCTATACATCTTTGTGCTGCCAGGATGGATCGTGTAGTTACTGAAATGAGCTTCTTCCATAATCTCTCTTCTCAATTCTGAGTCATCCGGAACACAAACTCTGTCACAAAACCTCAAGGAGCCATCTTCATGAATCCTAAAATTCGGTTTTAAACCACAATCCACCTCAAGTCTAATGGTTTGGAGTTGAGGATCATTAACTTGAGCATCTTTAATCCTTTGCACCAGGGTAGGCTGCACCTTCAAGTTGGCCAAATAAGCTCCTGAACCTCGTACCTGCACATTAATATCCATTTTTCGAAGGTCCTCAAAAATCTCTCTCTGAGAAGTAATTATTGAAGCCAAATTTCCTACAGATTTTCTACTTAAAGCATCAGCTACCTTATTCGCTTTTCCCGGATGGTAACTAATGGTCAAGTCATAGTCCTTCAATAATTCTAACCATCTCCTCTGCCTCATATTCAACTCCTTTTGTGTGAAAAGATATTTTAAACTCTTGTGGTCAGTAAAAATCTCACAAGACTCACCATACAAATAGTGTCTCCAAATTTTCAATGCAAAGACTACTGCAGCCAACTCCAAATCATGAGTAGGGTAATTTTCCTCATAAGGTTTCAACTGTCTAGAAGCATAGGCAATCACCTTGTCATTCTGCATAAGAACACAACCTAACCCTTTCTTTGAAGCATCACTATAAATAATAAACCCTTTACCAGTAACAGGTAAGGTAAGGATTGGGGCAGATACCAATCTTCTCTTTAATTCTTCGAAACTTTTCTCACAATCATCTGACCACTCAAATCGAACTCCTTTCCGGACCAACCGGGTCAAAGGCATAGCTATACGAGAAAAGTCCTCTACAAAACGCCTATAGTATCCAGCTAGACCTAGAAAACTTCGAATCTCAGACACATTATTCGGCCTCTTCCATTCCACTACCGCTTCAACTTTCTTAGGATCAACGGAAATCCCATCCTTAGATACAACATGCCCAAGAAATGCCACACTAGTGAGCCAAAATTCACACTTGCTTAGTTTGGCAAACAAGCGTTTTTGCCTCAAAGTCTCTAAAACAATTCTCAAATGTTCTTCATGTTCTTTTACACTAGTAGAGTATATTAATATATCATCTATGAAAACGACCACAAATTTATCCAAATAAGGTCTAAAAACCCTATTCATTAGATCCATAAAAGCAGCTGGAGCATTTGTCAACCCAAACGACATCACAAGAAACTCATAATGCCCATATCGGGTTCGAAAAGCAGTTTTGGGCACATCCTCAGTTCTAATCTTTAGTTGGTGATACCCAGATCGAAGGTCTATTTTGGAAAATACCTGAGCACCATTTAACTGATCGAATAGGTCATCAATTCTGGGTAATGGATACCCATTCTTCACAGTCACCTTATTCAATTCACGATAGTCAATGCACAACCTCATACTACCATCCTTCTTCTTCACAAACAGTACTGGAGCTCCCCACGGGGATACACTAGGTCTAATGAATCCCTTGTCTAGAAGTTCTTGTAACTGCTCCTTCAATTCTTTCAATTCTGCAGGAGCCATTCTATAAGGAGCCTTAGAGATAGGATTAGTACCCGGAATCAGGTCAATAGAGAAGTCACTTTCTCGATCAGGAGGCAATCCAGGAAGATCATCAGGAAAGACATCAGGAAATTCATTCACAACAGAGATATCCTCTAACACTAACTCCTTAGCTCCAGTATCAGTTACAACTGCTAAGTACCCTTCACAACCACTTCTAATCAACCGCTTAGCTTGCAAGGCGGAAATAACTTGTAAAGGAGCATAAGCACCGCTACCATGAAAACTAAAGAGTGGTTCCCTAGGAATTTCAAAATCCACCCTTTTGTCCCGACAATCAACTTTAGCATAATGAGAAGACAACCAATCCATTCCTAAAATCACATCAAAATCATGCATTTCCAAAACATGTAGATTGGCAAACAAGTCTCTATCCTCAATTCTTAATACACACATTTTGCAAATACGATCAGACACAAGTTGACCTCTAATAGGAGTGTCTACACATAAATCATATTCCAGAGGCATACTAGACAAACCAGACTTTCGCACAAAAGCAGATGAAACAAAAGAATGAGAAGCACCGGTATCAAATAAGACATGAGCATAAATAGAGGCAACTGGCAAAATACCTGCAACCACAGTGTTTGATGCTTCTGCATCCTGTTGAGTTAAAGCATATACACGACCTTGAGTCTGAGGTTTCTTCCCTTTTTGCGATCCAGCAAAAGGTGTCGGTGTAATCTGAAGAGGCTGATTGGGTTGTGTCCTTTGAACCATAGAAGGTTCAACTGTTCGAAAGTTCTGAGGCCTCTGCACTGATTCAGATACTTGAGAGTTCATAGGGCACTCAGCAATTCTATGTCCCTGCTTTCCACATCTAAAGCAAGCACCGGTAACATGTCTACATTCAGCAACTGGATGTTTTCCCCCACAAACTGAACATTTAGGCCCACGTTGAAATGTGTTGCCCTGATATGACTGAGTTCCCCGTGGAAGGAACTTACCTCTGGGGGTAAAAGAAGCTTGAGGCCCTTCAATGGCTTGAAACTTAGATGGACCACTAAAAGTCTTCTTACCTCGAAATTCTGAGTCCCTACTCCTCTTCTTCGAAAGGTCCTTCCTTGCCTCTTGAGTCTCTCTCCAAATAGAATCAAGGGACTTTGCCCTACCAACTACTTCCGCATAGCTGGTCAAATGTAGTGGGGCAAGTCCTCTACGTATGTGAGCATTCAAGCCATTCTCGAACCTCCTAGCTCTGCTCTCATCATCAGAAACAAGAGAAGACGCAAACTTCGATAAACGATCAAACTCAGCCTCATATTCATCCACAGTCATTCTGCCTTGAACCAAGTTAAGGAACTCTCTCTCCAACTGTAACAACTTGCTCCGAGGAAAATACTTGGCGTAGAAAGCAGTACGAAAGTTACTCCAGGTGAAAAATTCAAGATCATTCTCATGAGTTCGTGCTACTCCTTTCCACCAGTTATGAGCACTTCCTTGTAGTAAATAAGTAGCAAATCTAATCTTGTCTTGCTCAGGGGAACGCATAGCATCAAAAGCCTTCTCCATCTCCTCAATCCATAACTCAGCATCATCAGGGTTTGTAGAGCCCTTGAAAGCAGGTGGTGCTATCTTCTTAAACTCACCCAGTGCTTTCCAATCCACAAAATTATTAGCCTGTTGCACTGGGGGCTGTTGTTGCCGTTGGTGCCTAACCAAACTCACCACCTCACTAATCAGCTCCATTACCCTATCAGTAGTCCCAACCTCAGCACCTTGAGTGCCCACAGTCTCATCCACATGAGGCTGGTTAATCCCAGCTCTTCCTTGAGTATTTGGTGCAACAGAAACATTCTCATCTTGGTCTTGATTTTCAGGACTTTGTCGCTGGGGTTTTCTAAGACCATTTCTCCTAAGATTGGCCGCCATCTCAGCTAAACTAAGCTCTGGATTACGACGAGGAGGCATACTGATTTAATCAAATACAATACAGTATTAGAAAATTCTTTCAAGTCTAATCAAATAATTTTATCAAAAGAAATAAGATAGAATAGCGTCCCAAACCTTAAGTGTCTACCCCACTCTCAATCTTATAACACCTCTAACTACTTAAAAATGCTCGATTATACGAATTTAATACAATAAACCTAAGCTCTGATACCACTTAATCTGTCACGCCCCGAACCCGGGACATAACAGACGCCGCACACCAAAAAAAAATAATCTCACAAATATGCAAGGCATTTATCATACTAAAATTTAATCCTTTCAAATATCTAAATTGAAATATACCGCAAATGATCAAAAGAAGTTTTACAAAACTTCAACCTATTGCTTAAAGTCAACAAAGAAATTTAAAAGATTCTTAAGTCTCAATTTGATCATAAGCTTAAAAGTTTTGAAACATATCCTAAGCTCCAAAGCGTCACTCCCCAACATTCCCGTAGACATTATCAACATCAAAACCTGTAAGATGTTAAGAAAAGGGGGGTGAGTACAACCACTCAGTAAGCAACCGATATCCCAACAGTTGGATTAAGCATGCCATAAAAACACTAGGCCAAAATATCAATGTAAAGATTCAAAATCAATGTTGGATAATCTTATATTTAATCACATAATTTATTTAAATTCATATATTCAGATTTCAAAACTAAATAGAATTTCATAGATGCCAGAACTGAGCAAAGGCTTCACAAATCAAATTTTTTCAAGTCTCCTGTAACATGCCATGGCCACGCTTAACCCTTGTGGCACAGGTCAGAATCAGAACAAAGACCACAATTAACCCCGGTGGCTCGGGTCAGAGATATCAGAAGCAACTAATAGTTGCACAAAAACAGAACAGAGGGCCACTATTCTTAACCGGTGGTTCGGTTAGAAACTAGTTTCATTTAACAAAATACACGTCGACATGGCCAACATTTAACCCCCATTGGCAGGGTCAGAGCACAGCCATACTAGGAGACAAAACAAAATATTTTCAGATTATCTCAAATATACAGAACAATACTATTATTTCTTGTAATATATTTCATACAAAGCAGATTTCGTCCATCATTCCAAAGCAGATTTCGTATTTTCAAAATAAAATATATGTAAATACATTATAACGAACTTCAAAGATCAAAGCGACTAAATCATGTATCATCCAAACATATCTTATGCAAAGCATATTTCGCATTTCTTCTCAAAATATCTTGTATGAACAATTATATTCTCAAAGATAATTATATACATATACTTGAATAAAATCATATTCGAAAAAGTCAATACAAAACTACTTTCGCAACTCATAACAAAGAAATCACATATACATACGTTTGCATGCTTAACCCATTTTTAAAAATCATAGGACAAAACTATATTTGTATATAGGTTAATCGAAACATATCTCGTATTAAGGTTAATTTTAAGGGTATCAAAACACCGAAGAGATATCAAGTCACTTACCTGAACTCGCTAAATTGAAACCAATACAAAGCCTTAAGATTGCTCGGAGCCTATTATTCAAAAATATTTAATATTAGAAAAGTACACTATCAATTAGACATAAGCCACGCTATCTGACAAGATTTGACAACTTATACTGTGTTCGCTAAATAATTATAACTCGATAAAGTATGAACTTAGCGTGACTTACGTTATTTGACAAAAGCAAAAAAATATATGTACTCTCTTTACAATACAGATTTTTCCCAAATATTCAATCTTTTATTTTTCCTTGAAACTAAATCTCTAACTACACAAAGTAACCATAAAAATTTAAAGAGAAATTATACTCACTTTGGTTTTCTTGATCTTGCACTAACAGCAACTCCAATCTCCCTTTTCTAATATTTTTTTTTCGGCGTGGGTCTACAACAGCCAAGCTTCATTCCTTTCTTTCTTTCTTTTCTTTTGGCGCTGCTAAATGACCTCTCCAGCCTTCTTTCTTTCCCCGTTGATCGACTCATTCTATAAAGAATTTCTAAGCTTGCAAACGACGGCTACACTTCACGCCAAATTGCTTTCTTTTTTTTTTTTCTATCTAAATTCTCAGGCTTCATTTGGCGGCTGCCCACTTTGCTCTCTTTCTTTCTTTATATTTTTTTTTAACCCTCTTGCCCTAAAGCCGACTCCCACTCTTAATATTATTATTGGGCTTTTAGTTTTTTTTTTCTTTTGGGCTCGGGTATTACAGTCGATGAGTTTCCTTTCTGTGGGTATGAATAGATACTTACTGCGCAGACTTTCTCGCAAACTTTGCTCACAATAGTTCTTTCAATCTAGAGCAACTTCATAACCCTCCTGTGGGTATGAATAGATACTTACATGAGGATTATTATAATGTATCACACAGCAGATTTTGTTTAATTTAAATGCAGGAAACTGCTCATTTGCACAAAAAAAAAAGAGTTGAGATGAGCAGAGTAGACAGCAGAGTAGTCCATTATCGGTTATCGATACCCAAAACAAAAGGATGGGCTTGGTATGAGTGCATCGGGCTGAAGCTGCCTGTATTCACGATTCAGGCCATGACATGAGCACTCGAAATGAATAAAAAAAGGGGGGGGGGGGGCGAAGCTAGGGTTAGGGTTTTCCTTTTCTCCACTCTCAAATCTCATCTGGACGACAACGACGACAATATGGGGAGGAGTGAGTTCCTTCCTTCCTTCTTTCATCGCTATGCTATTATAACTTTCCTTTGAAATCTTCACTTCTATTTATAATCATTCTTAAGTTAATTATTTGTGTTTTTAGATTCTCGAATATCCTTGAATATTGCGAATTTCCTTTCATTTTTTATAACTTCATTATCATCCTTTATTTTGCCTGATTAGTACTTACATTTACAACACCCTCTAAATGTATACTAAACCTAATTTTTTTTCTTAACTAAAAGAAAGCTTCTTTTTGTTTTCAAACCTGGAAATATTTTACCAATTAAATCTGTTAAATTTTCTTTTTAAAATTAAATTTTCACTTTTTTTTGTTGCATATTATTCATACGCTTCCAGTATCACCACAACTACTATGTCCATTTCTAGATTGCCTTGTGAAAAGTGAACTGTTAACTTATCAAAACTGTTCCATGAGAACTAATATTTGGCGATCAATCTTAGAGGTTGAAGAGCAATTTAGCGTTATGATTTAGGTTCTTTGAGTTACTTACACCAAGCAAGAATCCATATTTGCTTTGTACTTCGTGATTATGTATTTGTTGTATTGAAAATTTAATTATAGTTTCACTTCTTGCATGCCCTAAAATCCTTAACAAGCTATTGTCGTATTATGTTGATTTTAACCGTCATACTTGTACTGGCTTTCTAAAATTCTTCTTATAGGACCTGCAAGGTGTTATCGCCAAATCAAGAACAAGCCATATCCAAAGTCTCGATACTGCCGTGGTGTCCCAGATCCTAAGATCAGAATTTATGATGTTGGGATGAAGAAGAAAGGTGTCGATGAGTTTCCTTTCTGTGTCCATCTTGTCAGTTGGGAGAAAGAGAATGTCTCAAGTGAGGCATTAGAGGCTGCTCGAATTGCCTGCAATAAGTACATGGCAAAATTTGCTGGGAAGGATGCTTTCCATTTGAGAGTGAGGGTTCATCCCTTCCATGTTCTGCGAATCAACAAGATGCTTTCATGTGCTGGTGCTGATAGGCTTCAGACTGGAATGAGGGGTGCTTTTGGGAAACCTCAAGGAACATGTGCAAGAGTCAACATTGGTCAGGTCCTGCTTTCTGTTCGCTGTAAGGACAGCAACAGCCATCATGCACAGGAGGCCCTCCGCCGTGCAAAGTTCAAGTTTCCTGGTCGTCAAAAGATTATTGTTAGCAGGAAGTGGTATGCAATTTTGCTTCTTAGAATTGAGTTCTGAAACTTCTGACTGTATACTAGATAATAGAAATCATTAATGTTCTTTCTTACAAATCCTTTGACAACCATGTAAGAGCATAAATTTCTATTAGGAAACGCAAAATCTGATGTTTGCGCAACATCAGGTTACCTGTGTTCTTGAAATATGGTTGATTTACAATATTGTTATAATTGTCACTGTCAGGGGATTTACCAAGTACGGCCGAGCTGATTATCTGAAGTGGAAGTCGGAGAACAGGATTGTGCCAGATGGTGTCAATGCGAAGGTAAGAAAGATATCTGTGTATTTAATACATTAAAGCTATCTGTTCTCTTAGGAAGGATACAAATTAGCATAAATCATGCTAATATTTTTTGATATCTTCCTTCTTTTCACGGAGATAAATATTTTCTCCTTTGTCTAAAACCATCTTTTTGTTTCTATTGTCTGTACTAAACATGGAAATGCAATTTGCTTATGATCAAGCTTACTAATAGATCTGGCACTTCATGGTTATTGGCTTTCTAAAGTGGAACTTGTGATTTATAATGTGCAGCTTCTTGGATGTCACGGTCCTTTGGCTAATCGTCAACCTGGAAGAGCTTTTCTATCTGCATCAGCTTAGACTCCCAACTATCTAGAAAATTTTGAAGTGCTCTCAAAAAGCTTCTGTTGAACTTGAACCCATTTTTAGTTTATTGTGTTGTGTGCCTTGGTTGACCAGATGTTGTTCAGGTTAAGAATATATGGTTTTGATAATTGTTGTTATTCACACTGGTACAGAGTTTGTTATTCGATTGCAGTTTATTATCATATCCTCGAGAAGCCTACCCCTTGTAGTCTTTCATATCTGAATTGTGATATATTGTAAGTTTTGAATTCGAACTTAAGCACCTCATATTTAATTATTTAATATTTCCTTTGTAACAAAAAAAAAGATTGAAAAGAGGAAGAAAAGAAAAAGTTGATAATCTAATGATTAAGTTTATAAAATAGAAAAAAAATAGTTATGGCATTTAATCGTTGTTATATTTTTTTACCTTTTTAGCCAAGAAAAACCTTAATGATTCGATTAGATTAACAATTCTGAGTTAAACGTCGTGCAGAATTCGTTGTTCATGTCAACAACTACATTTACCGGTGGAACGGGGAGTTAAATTACTAGGAAATTTATACGGAATCTGTTGTTCATATCAACAGCGCAACTTCTGTCTGCTTAAAGCAATGAATTTTTTTTAAAGATGCAAAAAAACCAACCCGAAATGCTAAATAGGCAGCTGAATCCGAGCCGGTTACACCTGCAGACGGGGAAAGAAAACCGAACGAAAATCAAATGAAGTAAACAAAAGAAAAAACAGAGTGAGTTGATTCTTCTTCCACCGTTTGCTTTGTCACCTCTTTCTTCTATTAAATTTTGATAGGTCGGGTTGGGTGTCTCCGATTGGGAGTTTGTGCTTCCTGTGAATCTAAAAGCCCAAAACTGAAAATGTGGAAGTCTTCTTCGTTGTCGTCTAGACTTGGCGCTGCTTTCCTCAAACTTCGTTTCAATCGTCATCAAGTCAACCCCTTTGGAATCCCTTCCTCTTCCTCTTCCAATGTTGTTCACCAACTCCCTTCTAATCCCACTTCCTCAAATGCTGGTCTTTCCCAATTTTTATTTAGCTCAACCACTACCAGAATCTGCCTATCCCTTTCAGAAACCTTTACATTGCTAAACCCAACCCCGTTTTCCCATTTGGGCTGAGGTTCTTTTCCTTCAAAACCTCTAATTCTGTAAAAAATTCAATGTGAATTTCACCAAAAAAGTTTTCCAGAGCCCGGCTAATGCCTTTACTTCCACTTTGTTGGGGTACCGAGAGGCTATTGGTTTAGGTTTATGATAATAATATATTTGTTATATTATTTTATTATTTATTATCACATTTTTTGTTATATTTTTGTGAAAAATTAATTGTTAAATGTTTTTTGTGAATTAATTTAGAGAAAGTGATTTTGGAATTAATTTTAGAAATTATGATATGAAATCAAACAATAAATTATTTGATTGGAATAAAATTTTGAAATATACATTGTTTGACTTTTCAAAGTTGTAATTAAATTTTAATTTGTTTTAAAGACTTTTGGACTATAAGATTAAATTAGAATAGAGGATTGAGATTTATTTTTGATAAAAAAGAAACCCTAAAAATCTTAAAGGAAAAATTATAAAAGGGAGAGGGGCGGCGGTAGCTAGAAAAACAGAGAGCAATTTGGGGAGAAAAGAAAGGAGAGAATCGAAGGAGTTAGAAGAGCGAAACTGTTTTTGGGTTGTTTTGTGGGTCTCAGTTCTGTGTTGTTGCTTGCTATTTTGCAGAGATAAAAGAGAAGAGCACTCTGCCCGTAAGTTGTGCTTCGTCGGGCTGTCTTCATCCCTTCCTCTGCTGCGCGCATCATTGCTGCCCTGCATCCATCATCATCCCCAGACTGCTCCTGATGCCATAACCGCACCATAACTGCATCATCCAAGCACCACTGCTCATCACCAAAACTGTTATCCATCATAATCACCTTGCTGTTTGATGCAGAACATATTTGTAGCTGTGCAACACAGTGTAAATTGGCGTGAATTGCTAAAAGAGAATTGGTTCAATGCTGTTCACGTGATTATGCCCATATATCAAGAATGTCAAAGCCCTTTTGCTAATTTGTCCATGTGCACATTAAAGTTTGCTTCCAGGGGCATTAATTTATTATTTTAACTTTGTTTTATTTATATTCTTATACTTATATATTGAATTGGTTATTGTTTAATTTAAAGCATGTTTCAATTTTATTTGATAATGTGTTTTGTTAGATTGAACATGAACTAATTTATTTACTAGGAATTTGATTAAGCTTACTTGCATATTTTATGTCTTTATGATTAATTGATCAATTCTTAATTCTAGTACCATTCATTGTGATTAATTCAATCTCTTGATTTGTGTTATTGATTGGCCACCTTTAATATAAATTACTTGATTGTTTGAGACATGGTAAAGGTACACATCATATGCCCATGTATAGCTCTCTTGAATGATTGAATAAATATTTGATGTATACATCAAGCTAGAATATTTATTTGGTTCTTGTTATATGTTCTTCTATTCTTAATGAGTTTTTAGTCATTGATTATGCTACACATCATAGGTAATTTAATGATTAAAAATACTTGATTATAGCTGCCATCAAACAGAGTAATCATATATTAGGAAGAATGAATTCTGGAATTGAATTGAGATTGTTAGGATTGAAGACATAAAATTGCAATGCATTGGTGAAATCAAATTCCTAGGCTTTTCTCTATTGGTTAATTTCTTGATTTTATTAGGTTAATTAATTTAATTAGTTAATTTAGTAATTAATTAGATACTTAGGTAATTTCTTTGATTTTCATAATTTTTTTAGGCATAAGTAGTTAGATTTTAATTGAATAAATTTAGCAAATCTCTGTGGGATCGACTCTTGTATTTGCACGCTATACTACCTTGATTCGTGCACTTGCGAGAATATAACTTTTTGTTCATCAAGTTTTTGGCACCGTTGCCGGGGATTTGCCTTAAGTTTATTCAATTTTATTTAACTACGTGTGTTTTTCTTTTATTATTTTTGTTTTAGCTTACTAAATTTATTTTTCTTTAGGTTGTGGATGCAAGGTCGACGATCACTTGGTCAAAAGATAGTGTCCATCAACGATCAAATTGACAGAATCGGTAGGAAAGCAAAGGCACAAGAAGGGGAACTAATTGAAACCAACATGGAGTTACAAGTTGGGAATCAAGCTGAAAATCAAGTTCAAAATCGTGTTGCAAATCGTCCTATGAAGGAATTTGCACGTCCTACTGTGGGAACATCACCATCATGCATTGTTCTCAATGATGCAGCCAGAAACTATGAGCTTAAAAATATTCATTTTAATATGCTTCCTTCTTTTCATGGTGCTGCTATTGAAGATCCTTTGACATTCATTCGTGATTTTTACGCAACTGTTCAAACTTTTCCTTTACAGGGGTTAACTAAGGACCAACTGCGAATGAAATGTTTTCCCCACACCTTGAAGGATGCGGCAAAGACGTGGTTCATGTCTATAGCACCAGCCTCACTTACCACTTGGGATGCAGTGTACAATAAGTTCATAGGTAAGTTTTACTCACATGCCAAAACCACTGAATTGAGGGATAAGATTGCAACATTCACACAAGCAGATGGTGAAGCATTCTATGAAGCTTGGGAACATTTTAAATTGCTTCTAATTCAATGTTCACATCATCGGTATCCTTTAGAATTGCAAAATCAATTTTTTTATGATGGACTAACTCAAGCTTGTCAAGCTATGGTTGATAATGCTGCTGGAGGTGCCATGGGAGAAAAGACTGCACAGGAGACCTACGAGCTCTACGAGATGCTTGGAGCTAATTCACAACAAAAGAGTGTTAGAGGTAAATCTAAAGGTCTTTATGAGATTAACACTAACACTGAGTTGGCTATGCAGGTTTTAGAATTAACCAAGCAAATGAAGTCTATGTGTGCTATGATGATGGGTCAAAGAATGCCGATGTCTAATGAGGTATGTGGAATTTGTGGGATTCATGGTCATGTTACTAATGCTTGTCCTTCTAGTGAAAAATTCCCAGATTTTGTTGAGCAAGCTAATATGATGAACTCTCACAACCCATGGGTGAGGAATGATCCTTTTTCAAATACTTACAACTTGGGTTGGAGAAGTCATCCTAATTTTTCATGGAGTAACAACCAAAACCAAAATCAAGCAAGCTCTTCTTTCCAACCGTGGAGGCCAGCTTTAGAGGATACTTTGCAAAACTTCATAGAAGTTTGTCAGAGTAATCAACAGAGAAATGAACAGCGTTTCCAACAGCAAGAGGCTTCTTTGAGAAAATTGGACGTCCAAGTGGGGCAAATTGCAGAGGCATTGCAAGGCCATGTTCCTGGAAAATTTCCAAGCCAGCCCAAGCAAGCCAAAGCGATTGCTATTCTAAGAAACGATAAGGTATTTGATAATAAAATGAATGATGAATCTGATGAAAGTTTAACCTTACCTGCAGGTGATGAGGTTGCAAAAGAGAAGCAAAAAGAGAAAAGTCCAAGTGGTGGCAAAAAGAAGGATATTGAGGACCCGAGTCAAAGTGAGGAATCCAATCCATCTTGTGAAACTCCTAAGTTACACAAGGCTTAACACCCCTATGTTCCTCCTATTCCGTTTCCAAGCAGACTCAAGAAAAGCAAATTGGATAAGTCATTTTCTGAAATATATGATATTTTGTCTAAGGTTAATGTGAACTTACCTTTGCTTGATATGATTAGGAACATGCCATCTTATGCAAAGTTCTTAAAGGCATTGAACACTCACAAGCGTAAGTATGAGTCTCATGAAAAGGTAATTGTTTCGAAAACGGTAAGTGCTGTGCTTCAAAGCAATTTGCCACCTACCCTTAAATATGCTTTCCTTGGGGAAAATCAAACTCTTCCAGTCATTATTACTACCAATCTTACCACAATGGAAGAGAATAAATTGCTGAGTGTTTTGAGAGAGCATAAAACAGCCATAGGATGGACCCTAGCTGATATTAGAGGGATTAGCCCAATCATGTGCATGCATAGGATTCTGTTGGAGGATGATGCAAAACCTACAAGGCAGACCCAAAGAAAATTGAATCCTAACATGAAAGAAGTAGTAAGGGCTGAGGTGCTTAAGTTGCTTGATGCAGGTATTATTTACCCGATATTTGACAGTAAATGGGTGAGCCCTGTCCATTTAGTACCAAAGAAATTAGGCATTACAGTTGTCAAGAATGATGATGATGAGTTGGTGCCAACAAGGACAACAATAGGATGGAGAATGTGTATTGATTACCGCAAGCTCAATGCTGCAACTAAAAAGGACCATTTTCTTCTTCCTTTTATTGATCAAATGCTTGAACGGTTGGCTGGCCATGCTTACTATTGTTTTCTTAATGGTTTTTCAGGTTACAACCAAATCCCTATTGCACCAGAGGATCAAGAAAAGACAACATTCACTTGCCCATTTGGTACTTTTGCTTATAGTAGAATACCATTCGGGCTTTGTAATGCCCCAACAACTTTCCAACGATGCATGATGTCAATTTTTTTTTGACATGATTGAAAGGTTTATTGAGGTATTTATGGATGATTTTTCTGTTTTTGGTGATTTATTTGATAATTGCCTTGATAATTTAACCTTAGTGCTTAAAAGATGTGTGGACACAAATTTGACATTGAGTTTGGAAAAATGTCATTTCTTAGTCAAACAAGGAATTGTTTTAGGACATGTTATTTCTAGTAGAGGTATTGAAGTAGATAAGGCAAAATTTGATATCATTGCAAAGTTACCGCCCCCTACTTCTGTCAAGGGTGTACGGAGTTTTCTTGGTCATGCAGGTTTCTATAGGCGTTTTATTAAGGATTTTTCTGAGATTTGTAGGCCTTTATGTAACTTGTTGGCTAAAGATAATGTGTTTAATTTTGACAAATCTTGCCTTGATGCTTTTAATACTTTGAAAGAAAAACTAACATCTGCACCTATTCTTGTAGCACCTGATTGGTCTATTCCTTTTGAATTGATGTGTGATGCTTCAGATTATGCTATTGGTGCTGTTTTAGGACAAAGAATAAATAACTTGCCTCATGTTATTCATTATGCGAGTAGAACTTTAAATGATGCTTAAATGAATTATTCTACTACTGAAAAGGAGTTCTTAGCAATTGTTTTTGCTTTAGAAAACTTTTGCTCGTATTTGATTGGCTCTAAGGTGATTGTTTATTCTGACCATGCTACTCTTAAATATTTGCTTACAAAGAAGGATGCTAAACCTAGATTGATTAGGTGGATGTTACTTTTGCAAGAGTTTGACTTGACAATTAGGGATAAAAAGGGAAGTGAAAATGTAGTGGCTGATCACTTATCTCGACTTGCTGAAGTGACTGAGCTTGAAAACTGTCATGGGGATGATGCTATTCTTATTAATGAAACTTTTCCTAATAAACAGTTATTCTCAGTGCATGGAAAAGAGCCTTGGTATGCTGATACTGTGAACTATTTGGCTTGTGGTATTTTTAATTCTGATTTAACTTCACAGGAAAAGAAAAGATTTTTGTCCACAGTGAAGCATTATTTTTGGGATGATCCATATCTATTCAAGCATTGCCTGATCAGATTATTAGGCGTTGTGTCCCTGAAGGTGAGCAACACAATATTTTAGACCACTGTCATACATTGAATTGTGGAGGACATTATAGTGGTAAGAAAACAACACTTAAGGTGTTGCAATCTGGATTCTTTTGGCAAACTTTGTTCAAGGATGCAAATTCATTTTGTGCTAAGTGTGATAGATGTCAACGAACAGGTAATATAAGCAAAAGGAATGAGATGCCACTCATAGGTAACTTAGTAATTGAACTTTTTGATGTGTGGGGTATTGATTTCATGGGACCTTTTATTACATCTTTTGGATATAACTATATTCTTGTTGCTGTTGATTATGTTTTTAAGTGGATTGAGGCAATAGCTACTAGGACTAATGATGGTAAGATTGTACATAATTTTTTAAAAGACATGGTTTTTACAAGATTTGGTACTCCTAGAGCTATTATTAGTGATAGGGGAACTCACTTTTGTAATAAAACTTTTGCAGCAGTACTAAAGAAGTACAACATCACCCATCGGGTAGCTATGTCTTATCACTCGTAGACTTCAGGACAAGTTGAAGTGAGCAATAGGCACATAAAGTCAATCTTGGAAAGGATGGTGAACACAAAAAGGAATGATTGGGCAGTAAAGTTAAATGATGCTCTATGGGCTTACAGAACAGCTTACAAAACTCCAATTGGAATGAGCCCTTACCGGCTTGTTTTTGGAAAAGCATGTCATTTGCTTGTAGAATTGGAGCATCGAGCATATTGGGCGATCAAACAGTTGAATTTCGATATGGACAAAGCTGGTGAAGCTAGGAAGCTCCAATTGAATGAGTTGCATGAGATTCGAAATGAAGCTTATGAGAATGCAAAGATTTACAAGGAGAGAACAAAGCTTTACCATGACAAATCCATTCTCCGGAAAGAGTTCAAACAAGGTATGAAAGTTTTACTCTATGATTCACATTTGCGTCTCTTTCCAGGAAAGTTGCAATCAAGGTGGTGTGGACCATTTTTGGTGCGGAGAGTGTTTCCTTATGGTGCAGTTGAGATTGAGAACATGAGAACAAGAGCTAGTTTCAAGGTGAATGGGCATAGATTGAAGCCATATTTGGAAGGCACTCCAAAGGGCCAGATAGTGGATTTCATTGATTTGGAGAAGCCTTAGACCAAGCATTCCGTCTTGCCTAGACATTAAATAAAGCGCTTGTTGGGAGGCAACCCAACTAGGTACAATTCTTCATTTTTTTATTTTATTTTTTTTAGTGTGCACATTCCTACTCTTTTATTAATCTTTGTTTTTCAACTTTGAGGACAAAGTTTGATTTAGGTTTGGGGGTGTGGTTTAGTTGTGTCTGTTTAGTTTATTTTTAAAAAAAAATAATAAAAAAATAATAAAAAAATTTTAAAAAAATTTTAAAAATTAAAAAAAAATTTACTTGGATTTATGTTTTTCTTTTTCACTACGATTTTTCACTAGCCTATGATGAATATAAGAGAATTTTACGATGGTCAAGTAATTGTGAGAAATGCATACTTAGGTAATTAAATAATTTAGTGTTAATTTTATTCACTTTATGATTGATGAACAATTGAGCACATAAAGCCATACTCTTATGAATTGTTGATACTTAGTGAATGATTATGTGAACTTGTGAAATTAGTGATCATGCATGACACTCTAGAACTTGTTTTATTACACTTAAGGCGAAATCATAGGCAATTTATTGACTTAGAGATGATTTAGGTATTCCTTGGAACGTTTGAGCCTTTCAAGCCTACCATGTTACAAATTATTCACTAGTATACCCCATTGAGCCTTATTGAAAGAATGGCATATGCAAAAGCATATGAATAGTCACCATTCGAATTTTCTTGTAACCTCATTGACCTTACCCAAATTAGCTTGAAAAACAGTGAATGTACCCTTAAAGAGAGCTTTAATGCACATATCTATCATTGAGGGGATGTGATTCAAGAAATAATTTCAAGCTAGAAATAAATGAAGAGGTTCCAAAAAAATTTTGTGTGGATCATGCCTTGACTCCATTGTGATGTAAAAAAAAAAAGAAAAAAAAAATGGGGGTTGTGGAACTAAACATGTGGAGTTAAAAAAAAAATAAGAGAAAGAGTAATTTAATATGTGCTTATCATTTTTAGCTCTCTTGTTTTGATTTTTACTTTCCCTTTCTTTGTTAACCAATACCTTGGCCAAACATTATAAGCTAATAAAGACCTATTGATCTAAGTTAATTTTATTGTCTACATTAGTAGAGAGATGTAAGAAGAGCAAGCCTATGGAGTGTTAGTAGAATAAAAAAAAAATTTGAGATCACATCGATTATTCATGAGTAGCATAATTTTAATTGAGTATTGACAAGGAATTTGAGTTTGGCTAATCACACACACACACACATGATATCATGATTTGAATTAATTAACATTTAAATTATGAGATTATTGAGTCGTATGTTGAACAATTACTTTAATCGTAGATGTGAGGTCTACTTGAGGCAATATGTGAAAATCAAGTGGAATTGAATTTACTTAAATTTGAGTGGAAAATTTTGAGTGTCCTTGAGTTCTCACTTTTGTTTTTAAAGGTCACAAACAAGTGCATTTTCTTTTAATTTTGCTCGAGGACTAGCAAAAATGTAGGTTTGGGGGTATTTGATAATAATATATTTGTTATATTATTTTATTATTTATTACCACATTTATTGCTATATTCTTGTGTAAAATTAATTGTTAAATGTCTTTTGTGAATTAATTTAGAGAAAGTGATTTTAGAATTAATTTTAGAAATTATGGTATGAAATCAAACAATAAATTATTTGATTGGAATAAATTTTTGAAATATACATTGTTTGACTTTCTAAAGTTGTAATTAAATTCTAATTTGTTTTAAAGACTTTTGGACCATAGGATTAAATTACAATAGAGGGCTGAGATTTATTCTTGATGAAAAAGAAACCCTAAAAATCTTAAAGGAAAAATTATAAAAGGGAGAGGGGCGACAGTAGCTAAAAAAACAGAGAGCAATTCGGGGAGAAAAGAAAGAAGAGAATCGAAGGAGTTAGAAGAGAGGAACTGTTTTTGGGTTGTTTCGTGGGTCTCTGTTATGTGTTTTGCTTTCTATTTTGCAGAGATAAAAGAGAAGAGCACTCTGCCCGTAAGTTGTGCTCCGCCGGGCCGTCTTCATCGCTTCCTCTGCTGCGCGCATCATTGTTGCCCTGCATCCATCATCATCCCCAGACCACTCCTGATGCCATAACCGCACCATCACTGCATCATCGAAGCACCACTGCTCGTCACCGAAACTGCTATCCATCATAATCACCTTGCTGTTTGATGCAAAACAGATTTGAAGCTGTGCGACACAGTGTAAATTGGCGTGAATTGCTAAAAGAGAATTGGTTCAATGCTGTTCACGTGATTATGCCCATATATCAAGAATGTCAAAGCCCTTTTGCTAATTTGTCCATGTGCACATTAAAGTTTGCTTCCAGGGCTATTAATTTATTATTTTAACTTTGTTTTATTTATATTCTTATATTTATATATTGAATTGGTTATTGTTTAATTTAAAGCATGTTTCAATTTTATTTGATAATGTGTTTTGCTAGATTGAACATGAACTAATTTATTTACTAGGAATTTGATTAAGCCTACTTGCATATTTTATGTCTTTATGATTAATTGATCAATTCTTAATTCTAGTATCATTCATTGTGATTAATTCAATCTCTTGATTTGTGTTATTGATTGGCCACCTTTAATATAAATTACTTGATTGTTTGAGACATGGTAAAGGTACACATTATATGCTAAGCCATGTATAGCTCTCTTGAATGATTAAATAAATATTTGATGCATACATCAAGCTAGAATATTTATTTGGCTCTTGTTGTATGTTCTTCTATTCTTAATGGGTTTTTAGTCATTGATTATGCTACACATCATAGGTAATTTAATGATTAAAAATACTTGATTATAGCTGCCATCAAACAGAGTAATCATATATTAGGAAGAATGAACCCTAGAATTGAATTGAGATTTTTAGGATTGAAGACATAAAATTGCAATGTATTGGTGAAATCAAATTCTTAGGCTTTTCTCTATTGGTTAATTTCTTGATTTTATTAGGTTAATTAATTTAATTAGTTAATTTAGTAATTAATTAGATACTTAGGTAATTTCTTTGACTTTCATAATTTTTTTTGGGCATAAGTAGTTAGATTTTAATTGAATAAATTTAGCAAATCTCTGTGGGATCGACTCTTGTATTTGTACGCTATACTACCTTGATTCGTGCACTTGCGAGAATATAACTTATTGTTCATCAGTTTACATTTCGATGTCTTTTTCAGGAGGAATTAGATGTTTCTGTTTGGTGTTGGCGAAGTTTTGCTCTGTTCTTTACTCTGGATGATTATGTTCTCTATTGCTAACACTTTTGTTGGCCTCTCCGAAGGAATGGCAACGTACGGCTTTCTTGCCCTGTCCACCGCAATTGTTTCTTTCGCCATAAGTTGATACATTCCGCATTGGCTTCTAAATGCCCTACCCATGCCACAACTGATACCATGAGCTTTTGTTTTTGGATTGATCGAGCTTGAATCATTGAGACTTGGATTGAATGTTCTCCATAGACTTAACAAATGCTGCTAATTGAGTTGTTCATACACTCATCGGTGAATGAGTATTTTTACCAAAATGATTTACTTTGATTTATTGAAAGAAGAGTTTTACTTCTGATGAGACACTCTGGATTTGGAGTTGTTATTGAATTGTTTAGCAAATTAGCAATAATGGCATGAATCAGCAGTTGCTGGTTTCTAGAGTCAGTGAATGCTCATGGATAACAAAATATCATGAAAATTTAGCCGTTAAGCTGACCATCATTAATTGGCTGTAATCTTACTGAATACTTTTGCTCCTTCGAAAAAAAAAAAGAAGAGACAAAAAATGCCCATGCTTAAGGCTAGAATTCATGAATATGCTAATTTTGCTTTTTGCTTGGATTGATGATTCTGGCTTTTTATTAGAGTACGATGCCATCTTACCTCTTTCTGCTTCGTGCTTATTTCCTTATCTTCAGGGCTTGTATATTCGCTCAAGATTAACAATAAATCCTGACAAGGTTTATAGAATGGCCATGAGGAGGCTTAATACAGCTGGTGGGATTCTTGAGGTTATGGGTGCACCTCTTACTGGAACAGATTTAAGAGCTTATGTGATGTCTGGAGGTGGACTTATGCTGAAAAACTTCAAGCCAAAACTTAGGAGCAAGCGGTGTTTTCTTATTTTCCCTGTCCAAGGCTTTGACTTTGAGAGGGTTTAGTGAGTGTTGAAGTCAAGAAGAACAAGGTCGAGGTTGGCTTCTATTCTGGTTAATTTTTCTAATTTTTTGGGCAAACTACACATTAACCCTTGCGGTGTGGGAAGAAACCACTTTCTCTTTCCCTATGGTCCGAGAGATGATGTGTGAAACTCAGCAGTTTGCAGCTGTATTAGATACACACACACACACACTCTCACATATTGTGTGTGAAAATGACAGCACCATCCTTATGTTTCCTGCCAAGAAGTACGAAAATATTAATCAAGTTATGGTTAAGATTTTATGTAACTCATACAGTTATGGGTGTTATTTGATCATTTCATTAAAATTAAATGTTGAAACCATTCTCTCTATCAAAGCAGACCACAGTATTACAAGGGAAGGTTAGGTATCCAAAGCTGTTTGATATTAACTGGATAGTGTATTTATCTTTTTTTTTAACCCATCATATGACAGAGAAAGCATCTTCTTCGGTTATCCACTTCCAATGAGATAGCAAAAATTTAGATTTTTGAGCTAGTACCAAATTTTGAGCATGAGATCTTTCTTGTGAGTTTACCTTGAATGTCATTGACATATTGCCTAAAAATGAATTCTTCTTTTCATTATCTATCGGTTATGTTTGGGCTGTTACTCTTATGATTCTTATTCTTCTAGTGAATTTTGCAGTTTTGAGAGCTCAAATTCAATTTACACTATATCCAGTATATTTTGCTGTTAACATTACTTAGAAGTTAAAACTGAAAGCACCGAGCCATTTTGCACATCCTCGTTCTCAAATATTTCATTGATAAGCTATCTGTATGAAATATCTGGGGCCTTATTCTTTGGATGAGAGAAGAGGGAGAGGAGAGCCCCCAGGAAATAGAATTCAAAGTCCTAAATCTAATAGAGAGCATCTCTCTGTATGTCGTCCAAATATTCAAGTCCAAATGTTTGTGTAGATAATTATGGGAATCCCTTCTCGTTTCTTCCGATGAAAGATAGAGGAGTAGGGTAGGTGGGTAGCTGATGAAGTGAGCTCTCTCCGTCATTCTCCCTCTCACCCTCTTCTGCCATATATATACCATTGTAGAATTATTGATGGTGTATTCCTGCATATCTGATCATTTCTTACTTTTATTTGCAGTATGTTATGAAACTATTAGCAGTAGATATTCCCATGGCATCAGGACCCGATCAGCAGCTATTCCTGATTGGTGATGAAGAAGAGTACAAGGTTGGTGGTGGATTAATCTCTGAGCTGAGAAATCCTGTAGTGAAAGCAATCGCTGCAACCAAGGAATTTGATTATCTTGACCAAATTGAGGAAGAGGAGGATGCTGAGCGAGAACTTGAAGAGGCTGAAAGAAAGCACCGTGAAGAAATTGAGAAGCTTGAAAAGAAAGTGGCAATCAATGGTTGCTAACTAGATTTTGTTCTTGCCCCTTCTTTCTTTCTTTTGTTTACTGAAGTGTCTGAAAGTTTGCCCGAAGTTTGACAATGCCAGATAAACTGAGTTGATGAGAAGTGACCTGCATTATTCTGCTTGTGGCCATTGTTGTCTCCAAATATTTTAATTTGTCGTAGTCAAATGGCCCTATTGTAACAAATAAATCTTACAATTGAAGTACCATGCTTAACATGTCATACACTTTTTGCCATTTCTATTCTTCAACTTAGTAACTTACCATGTTGAGAACGGATTTCTGCAAAATATTACTCCAAACCTCAGAAAAAGAGCAAGTAAAAGAGATGCGATCTCTGATTTCATCAACATATTGTCAAAGAAAACAGGTTATTTTTTGCAAGGGCAAACCCAATTTTGCAATCTACTTCATGTAAACAAAGGCAAGAGGCTCATATATATATATATATATATATATATATATATATATATATATATATATATATATATATATATATATATATATATATAGAGAGAGAGAGAGAGAGAGAGAGAGAGAGAGAGAGAGAGAGAATAGTTATCCAATATATTGTAAGTGGAGTTTTTTGACTCGACAATCTAGGTTAGGATGATTACACATGTTCTATTTTATTTATTTTTTATTTTTTTAATATTTTTGAAAGATATGTATAATCATTCTAACCCTGCTTGTAGAATAAAAAAACTCCAATATATTGGATATTAATCTATACATATATTTAAAGAATCAGAGGTTTAGATTTATTTATATATATTTATTTATATATATAAAAGGTCGAGGCCAAATTAGATTTTATATATAAAAAGTCAAGGCTCAGATAAATTTGTATAAATATAAAGGGTTGGCCCCATATTTGCATTCATATATATAAAGAATCGATGCTCAGATTTACTTGTATAAATATAATAGGCTAATGGCTCATATTTGCTTTAATATATATAAAGATCATAGACTAGATTTGCTTGTATGAATTAATATTCAATACACAGTTAGTGGAGTTTTTAACTCTACAAGCAGTGTTAAGATGATGACACATATCCTTTAAAAATATTAAAAAAAATAAAAATAAATAAAATAAGACATGTGTCATCATTCTAATCCCGCTTATGGGGTCAAAAACTCTACTGATGATGTATTAGATAATTATCCTTACTTATATACATAAAAGATCAAAGGCCTAGATTTGTTTGTGTATGTGTATATATGTATGTATGTATGTATGTGTATATATATATATGAATTATTATCCTATCAACTATTGGAGTTTTTTACAAGTAGGGTTAGGATAATAACATATGTCCTTTAAAAATATCAAAATAAATAAATAAATAAACAAATAAATAAAATGGGATACATGTCTTAATTTTAACCGCGCTTATGGAGTTAAAAAACTCCATCGACGATAGATAGGGTAATAATCCTATATATATAGAATAATTATTTCATATACTGGTGGAGTTCTTTTACTTCACAAACGATGTTAGGATCAAGACACTTGTCCTATAAAAATATTTAAAAAATAAAATAAAACATATGTCATGATTCTAACTTTGCTTGTGGTGAAAAAAAAAACTCCACTAGCATTGTATGGAATAATTATCCACACACACATTTATAAAGAACTCAATGCTTAGATTTGAATTTTGATTTTTTGTGTTTGTCTGTGTATATGACATATGTCCTATAAAAATATTTTAAAAAAAAAAAACATGTGTCATGATTCTAACATTGCTTGTGGAATAAGAAAACTCTACTAGCGTTATATAGAATAATTATCCACACACACATTTATAAAGAACTCAATGCTTAGATTTGAATTTAGATTTTGTGTGTGTGTGTGTGTGTATAAGCCAAAAAGCTTAGATTTGTTTGCATACATATAAATGGCTGGAGACCCAAATTTGATTGTGTGTGTGTATATATAGAGAGAAAGGAATAAAGGCTCAGATTTGCTTAAATTTATATATATATATATATATATATATTATATATATATATATATAAAATCAGAAATTCTGATTTGTTTATATATACACAAAAGAACAAAGACCCAAATTTATTTTTACACATCAACCAAATCCATTTGTTAAAGTTAGATCTCAAGTTGAACCAAAACTTTTTTGCAGCTAAGATGTTGACAGTGCCATTGGACATTTGAGCAGACTGAAATGACAAAGAAAGAAAGAACACCCTTTACTTTTAAAGTCATGCAGATAATACTAGTCAAATGTTGGATTTGTTTCCATGCATGAGCAATAGGGGAATCCGTCCCATTCTACTCAAGAAGACACAAGAAGCGGGCAATGGTCCCACAAACTATAAGAAAATTTCATCCCATGCCTGCAGATATATTCACATCGAATGTAGATAGAAATCGTAACAACAAACTAGAAACTTATATCCTCCACTCCGAGAAAAATGGTTCTAACACCTTATACTTTTTGTTTATGCTTTCCTAGTTTCAAGGGATTAATGCTTCAAAATATAAATAATCATTTACTACCACTAGGACCATGGACTAGGTTATAGTTACTTTTTTGTTGAGCTCAAATACATTACATCTATGGCTATATGAATGTATACATGTATTTGTTCTCCACTTTAGTTCCTTCAAGAAGAACACTTACAGCTAAAGAATGTCAAAGTACTTAACATCTTAAACTTGCAATATTATGTCAGATGGAAGCTGCCTAAGGTGTATAGAGAAATGCCACAAAGTTGAAAAAAAAAGGGTGCAATTTCATCTGCTTATGCAGAAACTAAACACACCTCAAAGCTAACTCATTTCCCGTCCGAAGTCTAAAGCAAACGAAAGCGAACCAAGTAACAAAGTCTATTCCTGAGCACAACTACTACAACTAATCTACAAGTACTGCTAATTTTAAAGATTAAAAGCAATTGACTTTATAGGATACGAAATAAATGAACGCGAAGCCGAAATCATCAATGAAATCCACGAAAGTAATAGAGTCAGTTATCAAAGGGAGATTAGATAGATCCATAAAATATATAAATGAGATGAATTAAAACAAATTAAGAGGAAAAGGAGCGTGGCGTACGTATAGGTTCCAACGAGAAGGGTGAAAAGGAGAGTAGCACTGATCCAATTCCCGGAGACCTTGTGGGAAATCTTACCAGTCAGATCCTTCCATAGCCCACTCATTATCTTCTGCTGGAACGGAGACAGCGCGTACACCACCGCTCTCATCCTCACCGGCTGCAGCCCCATTTTTCTTTTTTAAGCTTTCAATCTTTCTTGCATTCTCTCTCAGGATGATTCTGCTCTGTTGGCCGGCCGAACTATCTCAATTCCCAAGTCTGCCCGCTGAAGGAAATGGACTTGGTGTACTAACCGAACAAACGCTGGGCTGTGGCCCATAGTTTTTGGGTTCGAAAACCCAACCTCATCGATGAAAAGCATAAACACGCTTCTCTTCTCTATCTACGCTTCTGTTGCGTTGGGCTCCAATTGTCCTGTCTTGTCTTGTCTAGTTGAATCTGTGCCCGCAACTAAGGAAAAGCTGCCACGTTTACTACGTGACGACGTGGCAGATTGATCATGTAGCCAAATATTATCTACTACTATTTAAAAAAAACTAAAATGGAATCAGTGGAGTTGACCGCTAACATTGCAGTTCCTAGTTAGATTTTCTCCGTAGTTTCCTTCCTTCCTCACGACTCCAAGCTGAAATATTTGAATTTTGAACAGTGAAAATGAAAATCTGTGAGGTTCCATGCTTAGAAGACAACTACTCCTATCTGTGAGTCTTTTCTTTTTCTTGTTTGTTGTTTGATGAATTCTTGAATTCAAAATTTGATAAATTAAATAAAAAAACAATAGGATCATAGATGAAAGCACAAAAGAGGCGGCAGTGGTGGATCCGGTGGAGGCGGAGAAGGTGGTTGAAGCTGCCAATCAGCACGGAGCTGTCCTCAAGTTGGTTCTTACCACTCATCACCACTGGTAAGCCCTAATGCTATTCATATTGAAGTTTCTAGCCCTTGGTTTTACCTTCTATTAATTTAAGATTATGCTTGATATTACTTTATGTTTAGTAATTCAATTATCTATTTTAAGCCTAGAAGAATTTAGAATTTCTTTGTTTTCCCTGCAATTTGCAGGGATCACGCTGGTGGTAATGATAAGATTAAGCAGCTGCTGCCTGAGATTAAGGTTTACGGCGGTTCCCTTGATAATGTTAGGGGCTGCACTCATCAACTCCAAAATGGTGATACCTTATCTGTCGGCTCTCATCTTAACATTTTGGCTCTTCACACCCCTTGGTATTTACTGTTTACTATTTGGCTTTGCCCTTCTCTTCTATTCAAAACCCTCGGCCTGTGTTTCCTTATTTCTGCTGCTCTTGTTTCTCTTTCTATGCCTCACTTTTTAAAAGCCCTCTCTTCCTTTCATCAGCCACACCAAGGGTCACATAAGTTATTACGTCACGGGCACAGACGAAGAGGACCCAGCTGTTTTTACTGGAGATACACTCGTAAGCTCAAACCTGGATTTTTTTTGTTCTTTTACTGTTTGACATACATACATACATACGTGTGTGTGTGTGTTTGTGGTTACTTGTTTACATACGTACGTATGTACGTACGTACGTACATACATACATGTGTGTGTGTGTGTGTGTGGGGGGGGGGGGGGGGGGGGGGGGGTGGTTACTTGTTTTTAAAAGAGAAGCCGTTGGTAATCTATATTTGGTCCGTTGAAGCTCATTCAAATCTGAAACTAGTTTGTTGTAGCTTAAGTTTTTAAGTTGCAGCGCTCTTCAATAATTGATACTGTGGTCCTTTATTCAAATTGATAAAGCCTTAGCTCTCCATTTAATGTACTAATTCCAGTTTGCTTTGGCCATAAAAGCTGGAGCATTTGACCTTAAACCCCATTGTTGGGATCTCACCTGTTAGCTTAAACTTTTAGGCATAAAGCTCTACCCCTTGTCAAAAAAAATTTTGGATGGCTAAGAGATGGATCTATGTCTGTCTCTCGGTTACTTCTGCCATTTTGATGGGTCCAGAAATAATTGTCATTTTTTTCATCATATAGTTCATTGCTGGTTGCGGGAAGTTTTTTGAAGGCACAGCAGAGCAGATGTATCAATCACTCTGTGTAACCTTGGGTTCACTGCCAAAGCCAACTCGTGTTTACTGTGGCCATGAGGTACAAAGACTTATCCGTTCCCTTTCTTTTCTGTCTCTATGCTTAGCAAGCTCAATGTGTATTTCAGTTTTGATTGTGCAATTGAACTATCACAGACTTTACTTTTATCATCATCATAATAACATTTTTGTTATATTGGTATCTCTCTATAAATCTGAGTTTATGCTCTTATTTTCCCTTTCTTTCTAGTCCATTTACATGTTAAACCCTTTGAAATTGTTTATACGTCACAAGGATTTTTTTTTGTGTGGAGAATCTTTTTCATCAACTTCTACAAATATGGATGTCTAGTTGTTAGCATCCAATGTCCACAACGGTCCAACTTAGGAAAATTTTCTGGTGTAATTTAGTGTAATACTTAGGCAGGGGAATCTAAGAAATTGATGCAGTAATCTTGTATTAGTTATATACTCAGCATGCCTAGTCATTTTTGAAAGGAATAACTTGAGATTTGAGAAAAACGTGCAAGTTTGACAGTAGGAGCCACATCTATGATTTGCTGTCATAGAGACTCCAGGATTCCTAAGGCTTTTATTTTCTCCCCATTGACTTTGTAACCAAAGGTACATTGTTTTCGTTGTCTGATCATGTAGCCAGCTGGCTGATGATGGACTTTGTACTACGTGTTTTTTTCCTTTGGCTTCTTATGTCCTTTTTGTTTTACTATCAATTTATTTATTCATTAGATAAGAGGGCCATATTTCCTCTTTGGCATAAGAATTACAATTTAGCATATATTATCAACAGTAATTGTAGCAGCACCTGACATTGAAATTTGGGTTAACCAAGCATTCAAGGAAAAGAATAATCTTGAACTATAAATAGCAATGACTACTTTAGTGAAAGGTGCAAATATATTTGCAGTCTGTGCAGTGTCTACTCTATGACAGATTAACCTACTGTGATGAAACTGTCTGGATTATGAAATGGAAACTTTGATGTGAGAGGGATACTGTCAGATATCTTTTGAAATTGTGACATCTTAAAACTAGAACTTTTTGGTTGCAAATTGATTTGTTTTTGCTACATGTCTCCTCATTTCGGAAGATTAATGACATGTAAATTAATGAAATGTTTGGACCTGTTTCTCTAGTACACAGTAAAGAACCTGCAATTTGCATTGACAGTTGAGCCAAAAAATGCAAGGATACAACAAAAGTTAGAATGGGCTAATAGTCAGCGAAAAGCAAGTTTGCCCACGATTCCCTCGACCATTAAAGAAGAGATGGAGACAAATCCATTTATGCGAGTTGAGCTACCAGAACTTCAGGTTTACTCCTTACCAAAAAATTCACCCTTAATGTGACAAATCTAAAGTTGATTGTCATGACATACTAATGCAGATTATGGCTCAAGCTTTGAAATAGTGTCAAGAATGTTTGCCCTTCTTCATCTGTCTTTTTCTTTAACCATTTATCTAGTAATTCTTGCAATGGTGTGTCATTTTGTCTCAGCATTCTACAGGTTTTCTTATATGGAAATTTATGTGATTTGCAGGGAAGCATTGGTTGCCAGTCTCCTGTTGAAGCGCTCAGGGAGATAAGGCGAATGAAGGACAATTGGCGAGGCTAATGTGGAGTTGCATAAGCACTGTATTAACTACAAAGGAATAAAACGAAAAGGACTCCCTTTTCCTTTTTTTTTTGTAAGAAAAAAAAATGTTTGTTTGGTGTTAGAAGAGGGTTGGCAGTTCTAATTATGTACATTGGAAGGGGCCAGTAAACATGTGAAAATTTCATAATCAGTCACCTTGGAACCGAAGTTTGTCGTGTCATGAACTTATGCTTGTACAATAAAAATTTCACAGATTGGTAATTTGTCTTTTCTAGTTGCCTGTAATGCCACTATTTTCATATGGACTGCCTGCAGGCTGCAGGGTAGACTTTGTTTTGCAATGGTTTGATGAGAAACTTGTATTTTGCGAAAAGGAAATACTAAACAGGGGGAGTTTGGAGTGGAAGAGCCAAAGCACTGTTATTTTAATGGTTGTAGTGCGTTATGTTAGACCTGACAAAGCCTTCCATCGCATCCCATCACTTTTTTCATAATTCATATAATATATATATATATATATATATTGTTTAACTAGTTTTGTTTCTTTTATAAATATAATTATGAAATTGAAAATAATAAAATTTGTGGAATTCAAGTAGGGATAAGAGACATGTAAAGACTTGTTAAATGGTGGAGTGTAGGAGTTCTGTTAGTACTTAGTAGGCCATCATCGATTATCATTTTCATTTGCAAGCAACGTATGTCAGATTCATGCAATTAGAAAAGGGTTTGAATGTTCCAACATTACCTTCAGCTAATTTCATCTCTTCCAAAAATTCTTCTTTACTTTTCATCAATCTCACTTTACAAACGTTGTCTTTTCGGACAACCAATGCGCTGTCTCCTTCTGTCTCTTTGCCTCTTCACCCTCTCCTCTGCACCCTTCTTACTTCTCAAGTAGTATTATTGTTTTTCTCTTAATTTGAAATCATAACGCTTGCTGTGGGACTAGAACTCACATTCACTCCAACGAAATGAACGAATGGACTCCCTCGACTGCTAGAAGACTAAGACTTTCCCATCCCCTCATTCTTCTTTCATTCATTTCAGGAAAAAAAAAGACCTTGTTTCTGGGTTTCTTTTTATTTTTCTGTTGACCTGTGAAATGTGAATGGAAGATCAAACTAGGAATTTGATTTTTACGGAGTTGTAAATAGTACAAGAGGCTTGTTTATAATTTTTGGAGTGTAGGATCCTCTTAGCACCAGTAGTGGTGATGGCACTGATTCTTGAAGAAGCTATGCCATTCAGCTTTCATCTCTAAACTTGTTCCAATCTCCCTAATCCCTCCTACTGGAATACTCTTGCATCTTTTCCAATCCCACCACTAATCACCCTCCTGGGTATTTAGTCAACACTGATTTACTACCTCCTCCTAATGCTACTTCTGGCACTGGGGAGGTTTCTATTCAAACCTTCTTCATTTGTCAGCATTTACAAGGTACTCTTTCAATTACCTCTTCTTCTTCTTCTTCTTCAATTACCTCCATTTTTTATCACTAACTGGAGTAGGCTGTTTTTCATTTGATCATTTTGGACTTCAAGGAAATTGTTATTACAACAGTCTTGTGCTGCTTTTTGTTTCCCTCATTATCTTCCCGTCTAATGAATATAACCTAAAGAATTTGATGCCATTAAGGCAATGAACATATGTGCTTAAATGACAAGTTCTAATTACGTTAATTTGAGTTGGTTTTCCACCTTAATCACGGCTGTTTCAAGGATCCAATTGCAGGATTTTGCACAGGTTGATGCCTTTGAAAAGTTCCTTTTAGCATCGATGAGGTGATGAGTGATAATGATGGCAAATAAGACTTGCTAGATGGGTCTCCACAAAGGCACAGATGCAGAGCAGGGTTACAGCATACAGGGAAAATGGATATTTTGACAATTACGTACACACACAGGAAGGGGTAATCTCTAGTATTTTGTTTGAGCAAGAAAAAAGATCCATATAATACAGCTTTCTAACGAAAAGGAGAACTGCGAGGCTTGTTGCAGTCTGTGAATTATAAAAAGGACAAAAAAGTTTGTTGCATATAATGATTAGTTAGATTATACACACACACACACTCTCTGGAGGATTAATTTTCTCTAATATTTTAGCGACATATTCTTCTTTAATTCAACAGTTAAGTTGAGTTACATAACACAGGAAGCGCATGGTGTTGAACATGAGAAGGAAATATTGCATGTCCGGTGCCATCTTTGCTGCATCAAATGGTTAGCAGTATTTTTTTAAGGATTTATATATGATGTACTGACAGTGTATAGACAGTGTATAGTTTTTATACACTGTCAATGCATCAGAGGTTGACACCTCATCAATAGACCCTTATATGCAAATATAAATAAATTTTATAAATTTGCCCATAAGGGTCTATTGATGAGGTGTCAACTTCTGATGCATTGACAGTGTATAGAAATTATACAGTGTCAGTGCATCATATACAAACTCTGTTTTTAATAGGATAGGACTTTTTTTTTTTTGGTTACAAATAATAGGATAGGACTTAGGACTTAGGGGTAGTGTAAAGGGAAATGAAATGCAAGGAATTAATCAAAGGCAGTGGAGGAAGTCTGAATTTATTTTGGTAATTATCTTCAGCTAAGTTGCGTTGTAACAGAAGAGAGAGTAGAGAAGAAAAGTAGAACTGGTGGTGAAAGAGAGGAGTAGGGTGGCTAACAGCTAGCTGTCGAAAGCAAGCTAATGAGAAAATATGGTAATGTGTAGACAAAATTTATAGAATGAAAAGAGAGAAAAGTAGAGCGGAGAGGAAGATGGACTGTCGGGTTTTGAGGGAAAAAGCATTAACTACACAGCAGACTAGAGTGAAAGTTTAACCCAACAAACAAAGAAAAGAAAGCATTATGAGCCATCAAGGCTTAGGTCAACAGTTGTTATCTCTTCTTATAAAAAAATTAAGTTCAAAGTTTTATTCTTTTCATTTTATCTTGTACCTCTTATGAATAAGAAAATAGAAAGCGCTATGTATACCCTACTACTATCCACCGGCGCCCATCACTCACGTACGTATTCCTTCATTCTTTCATTCGTTGAGCGAAAGTGAAAGAGTGAGTAAAATGTATGGATGATGAAAGAGATAGTCTACACTCTCTCTAATACTGTGCTTTACTTTTGCGTCCTTTTATTTCTTTTCTATTCATTATCTGCTGCAGACAAACCCCTTTGGCCCTGAACGCAGAAAAAATATATTATATGCTAATCCAGTAAAGTTTATACTTAATTAACATAAAGAAGAAAAAGAAAAGAAAAGCTCTCGTTCTAGCCCCCCTCGTTAGATATGTTATGATCAGAGTCGCTTTCCTGTCTCTGACTCTCATGACGACAATGACCCATCATTTCCCTTTGTCTGAGAAATATAACACATTCCTCTCTTCTTTATTTTCTTCTTTATTACTGCTCCTTTCTATTCTATTTTCTTCTATTATACTCGACAATTTTTCTGCGCTCCTCTCTTACTTCCTTTCCTTGTTTTGTTCCCTGTACTCCACTGCCATCCCATTAATTAATTCCATTTGTAAATTTTTATTTATTTCCCAAATTTAGGGTTTTAAAGCAGTATCGCATCTCTTACCAAATTTAGGGTTTCTCTTCACTGAACGCAACATAAGTAGTCTCTAAGTCTCTATTATTGTTGACGGTAGAGTAGTGTTGCATCTCTTACCAAATTTAGGGTTTCACTTCATTAAACACAGCATAAGTAGTCTCTAACTCTCTAGGAATGTTATGGTAGAGTAGTATGTAGTATTTTTCTAGCGGTTAAGATAAACCAGAATCACATTTAGTTTTTCCTTTTCTTGCTGTCATTTCTTTTTTTCTATTATGTTAATATGCTCTCCATGATTGGATCATATAATTGAGACTACTTTTTTTTTAGTGGAAATTGAGACTAATACTACTTATTCACTTTATCTTGTTGCAAGGGGAAAATGGTTTTCTACCTGTGATGGCTGTCTGTCAAAGTTTCCAGGGTGAATTCGTAAGGTCTGTCAGGTTGTTTTTGCTTTCCCTCTCCCGAATACTTCCTTTGATAGTCCATAACTCGTCAGTCTACATTTATGCACATTGCCTTGCTGCTTACAACAGTAAGTTTTATCTGATCTGTTATCTTCTATTTTAACCTTGAAGCTCTAATTGACTAAGACGGTAGGTGGAATATGTGTTTCTTTTTTTCCCCTTTTTAAAGAAATCTTTCTCTCATTACCGGGACACTACACTCTACAGTGTACTCATTAATTTCTGGCTAATTAGAAGACCATAATTTTTTTATTTTGCTTTAGAGTTAGTTTTTCCTTAGATTTTTCTTTCTGTACACGCTAACTATAAATATAGCTGGTGTTGGTTAGTATCTTTTGGATGTTTGAGGTTGTATGTTTTGAAGAAAACACTAAAATTCATGTCAAGTGTTTTGCATTTATTGTTGATATAATGATTTTGAATGTGATGATCAAAGGGTAATCGAGGATCGATCTTGTTTATTCCCAGAATTCAATCTAATTTATACTTGAGCCTGCTGTTTCTAAGGCCAGGTGGAAGGAGAAACTCCGACTTCACTCTCTTCTCTATCTTGAGTTCGTTTCTATTTTTTCTATCACTCATTCATTTCTGTCGGTTGAGTTGTTGCTTAGATTCTCTTTCATCCAAATGGTCATCAATTGGCTCCTCAATCTCTAGAATGAGGCTTGCATTCCATATTTGTGTTTGGCATTCCCCCCACCCCTTCCTTGATACGATTTCTAATGTTTGACATTTCCTGTTGAGCTCAGGTAAGCTCAAACTAGGCCTTGTTGACTAAGAAACTTAAGTAAACAGATCAAGGCAACACTGATTAATTATGAACTAGTTCTTGCGTTCGACATAAAGCGACTTGTACTGAAGTTTGGGCATTAGCAGCTGGTTGAAAAACAGTCCTACTAGCTTAGATTGGCTTATGGGAATGTAGTTGATTAGTGTTATACCTTGCATCAGTCTGAAGGTTATTTTGAATTTTGTTACTTTGACTAAGCGGCAATTGTTATATATGACATATGCAGCAATTAGTCGGTCAGCAAGAAAGGTACGAGTATTAGAGAAATGGAATGAGAGAGCTTCTTTCGGCCCACTCATGGATGGGAACAAGAGGGTTGAACTAGCTGCCGACTCATTCATTCAAGCACTCAGTAGAAAATGGATTGGCGTTTTTGCTACTGTGATTGTGTGAATGATGCGGGAGATAATTTTGCATCCCTCTTTCTCCGTGCTTGGACTGAAGGGAGCTCCTTCTTTCTGATGCACTTGCACTCATTTATATCTACCAAAATATGCTTTTTATTGATTACCAAAAGAAAATATGCTAATTCAAATCATCATGGACCTGCTTGTTCTTCTTTGTAAGTAATACAATTGGGTTGGGACTTGGGTCATTGATGACATGACTGCTCAAAGAGTTTCGTACTTCTCTGACATGGTGTAAATACAAGTTCTTACTTGGTACTTTTTTACTTTACAGGAAGACCAAATTATGGGGCATAGCTAGCGCAGGTTATCTCACGTATCAAATGGAAACGAGTAGTTGGCTTGCGGGTCCCATTATTGACCGGCTCTCCAGCCCTCTTCCTTTCTTTTTTTTGTCAGACAAATTAAGAAAAGTGAACCTTGCATGTATTCTATTGGCCTTCCCTTTGTATACACACCTTTGGCTCGTGCTCTACTATTGCTAAATTTAATTAGTTCCATCTAATCAAAGCATATATTAATGCTCTACAATAGATGTTAAATTTAACTGTTGGTCTGATAATTAGTAAGAGAACAATGAAATGTAAATATTGATGTCTCTTGACTACTACCACTGCGCCTCATCACTTGTCTTTTTTTTTTTATACATTTACATTTGCATTTTCGTTCAGACAATATAAAGTTTGGTGCACGTGTTGGCATGTGTTTGCTTGTAAATGTATTTGCTTCAAAAGTCTAAAATGGATGATTGAGGTAGTGTAGGGTATGCTCACTGCTCACTGCACATACCTCGAAATTTGGCAATACCCAGCGGATGCTGTAAAGCAAGAGTCATCGGAAAAACTGTTTGATTTCGAAAGTTGCAAAAACATACTGCATTTTTTACTAGTTATATGTGTTTTAAGTGCAGATTGGGATTAAAAAATATATGCTATGCTTGAAAGCTCAGTTGTATTGGTTTTGATTTCCGAGAAGGGAAGTACGTTTAGAACCCTTATTCTTTTCTCTTCACTGCATCTGAAATTGTGCATAGAACTAGAATGGCTTTATTTGATGCAGTTGAAACATGACCACGCCCATCTAATTAACTAGTGAGTTTTTTTTTTCAAGAATTAACTAGTGAGTTTGGTTCTTTGCTTTGTTTGAATTTGCATTGCATGCGTATTAACATGCATTAATCTGTGTTGATGCTGGTACTTGGTATATATTTATGTTTATTTTGTCCAACATATATATTACATACATACAGAGAGAGAGAGAGAGAGAGAGAGAGAGAGAGAGAGAGAGACTGGGAATGGGAATGGGAATGGGAATGGGAATGGGAGGCGAAGGAAGAACATGCATGGGGGCATGTGATCATGTGTTACAAATTACGGGTGAGCGCATCTCCTTGGCAAGTTTCCTGTTTTGGAACTGGCATCTAGCCATAGCATTAATTAGCTACTCTTTGAAACCTTTCTCACTACACCGCAGGCATATCAAATATGGATGAATAAACAAACTTGCAATCCTTCCCGTAGTTTCCCACCTCCAACCATAGCTTTTGAGTAGGTTTGGTATTTTATGTATTAATTATATTCGTGTCATATAAAATATAAAAAATTTATATCAAAATTTATGTTGACATGCTAAACACAATATTTTTAAAATTTTATAATATTTATTTATAATTTTTAACAAAGTGTCACATTCATATATTTTATTATTGACATTTTGGTAAAGTATCATCGTATAGTTTTTATAATTGTCAGATCTATAAGCCCTAGCATTTGCTATAGATATCTTGGACTTGGAGTAATCTCTATGTATATATATCATATAATGGGGAAGAGAAGAGAGGACTGGTCCCAAGATAGTTGGTCTTTTACGGCCAGCCACCATTTTCTCTTGTTATGTGTAATATAAAGGAGTAGTTTACTAGATTTTGTTGATACTTTTAAACATGTCTCATAATTTTTTTTTGGTGGTGACTGAATGAGGAGCATGGTCCCCACCTCCTTCCAAACGCGGCATCGCCCTCAATGCTCCGATGGTCTACAAATTCTTATTTCTATAAATCACTTCTCCCAAACTTTGCAAGTTGCAGAATATCTCTATTCGTGGGCTTTTATATTTCTCATCTTTATTCATCTATTCATCTACGAAATTACGAATGTGCACTGCCAGTTGCACCCTGGACTCTGTCCATTCCATAGCATTGCATGACATATATATTTATATGTGTGTGTAGAACTTTTTTTTTCCCTCCATCTTCTGAAAATAAATCATTATTATAATATTGCGGCCTAACCATGTACGTACACTTTTTTTTGGTTTGTTTATAAGAAGGTAGAAAAAAAATTAAATTTTAAATCTAATCACTTTAAAAAACAAATAACAACAGTTTGTCCAAACACTGATCGTTTGTTGTACGAGTTTAAATCAGGGTTGGATAATATGTTTCTCCATTTTACGAAATGGAGTGTCCTTTCTGGACAATCCGGATTTGATAATTGGGTTAATGTATCAATTAGCCATTGAATTATACCACTTTTATCACTTTAGTACTTAATGAATTTTTGTTATCACTTTGGTACTTCAACTTTTCTTTCGTCAGACACTTAACCCCAAAAGTTAACGCCGTTAAAAAAATAATGACATGGCAAACATAACCAATCATATTCTGCCACTTGGACCATATAAGCACGTCAGCTCTCATTAAAAGTTCCATGTAATATATTCCTAAATATATATTTTCATAAAAACCAAATTATCAAAAAAAGAATATAAAAAAATTGTTTTTTTAGGATCAACTGAAAATAGGAATATGTAATTTGGGAAGAATCCTAATCAACAACAAACAGATTAATTTGGGTTTTAGGGTTCGTTGAACTAGAGATTGTGGGAAATTTGTGGTAGAGAAACCAATTCCCCATCTTAGATTCATATAAACCAAGAAACCAGAACCAATTACCCATTTCAAATTCCCAATCAAACCAAGAAACCGAAAACAAGTAAAAATTAAAAATTGAAGCTCAGTCAAATTATAGTCATACATAAAAGAAAGCTTAGAGCCAAAACCAATAACCAAAGTCGGCATCCACCAAAGAGAGGTGGCGACATGGCAAATGATGTCTTCGACATCAGTGGCACGGAACAATTTTAACCCAGTAGCATCAAAGAGCTCATTAGTGGCTTAAAGGAGGTGATCCAACTGACAAAACAAAAACGGGGGAAATTGAGTAAACTAAAGAAGGAAACTGGAAGGGAAAAGAAAAAAAGACCAGAGAAATAATGGGTTTTCATAAAGAAAAAGTGCAGATTTTTGTGATAAACCTTAAACGGAATTGTGAGAAATTGCTTTAAGACATTACAAAGCTTTAAGATAATTACAAAGACGCTGTTGAAGGTAAGGTTTGTGGGTTTTTTTTTTGGATTTTAGTTAATTATTTGTTTTAGTTTATATTTTTATAAGTTATAGGTAATGGTAAGAAGAAAAAAAAAGCAATGAATGGGTTTGATGATGATTGTCGAGAAATATTAAGGGATGAGATTTTATATCTCAGGGAAAGAGAAATAATTTAAATTGATTTTAGTTATTTCTAAAAATATTTTTAATATTTTTATAAATTTTTAAATTCTTCAAAATAATTTTTAAATATTTCTTAAATATTTTTACATATTTTTAGATTTTTTAAAAATATTTTTAGATATTTTTTATAAATATTTTTGAAATTTTTAAAATTTTTTTAAGTATTTTTAATTATTTTTAAATATTTTTGAATTTTTTAAAAGAAAAGAAATAACGCTGATGTGGCACTCAAATGACATGGCGTTTATTATCACGTGTCAAACTCTGATTGGCCAATTCATGCCACGTTAGTTTTTTTAAACGGCGTTACTGCTAGGTACTAAAATGTGTAACGAAGGAAAAGTTGAAGTACCAAAGTGATAACAAAAATTTATTAAGTATCAAAGTGATAAAAGTGATATAATTTAAGAGCTAATTGATACATTAACCCATAGTAATTTATAATTTTAATTTTGCAACAATAACAAATGGGCTTTTTTCCTTTTGTAAAGAGGGAAAAGCTTAAAATGGGCTTGGAGTTGGGCATTGGGTTGTCAGTAGTTAGTTATAACAGCTTGGCCCAATTGGAGATATTTGCTAATAAGGATTAGAATTTTCCAAACAAAAGAATCAAGCTACATTTACGTAAGAATAATGTAAACGCGTTGGGTACCCGTTAATTTTGAGATATCTAAATTTGAATTCAATTAGAATATAAAAAATTTGAACCCGAACAAGTGACGTTTGCATATGAATGTAAACAGGTCGGGTATCCGCTAATTTTGGGATACTCGAACTCGAACTCGATTAGAATATATAAAACCTGAACCCGATTAACTACTCGATTATTTTGATTTGTGTTACCTGAACCCTAACCTTATAAAATAAAAAAAAGAGTTTGTATATGATGCACTGACAATGTATAGTTTCTATACACTATCAATGCATAAGAGGTTGACACCTCATCAATAAGCCCTTATAGATAAATTAAAAAAATTTATTTATATTTACATATAAGAGCCTATTGATGAGGTATCAACATCTGGTGTATTGATAGTGTATAGAAACTATACACTATCAGTGCATCATATATAAATCCATAAAACAATACCTGTTTAACTATCTGAACTAATTAAATACCTGTTTATTAAGTCAAAATTTGACTTTCAAATTTAAATTTAAAATTAATTTTGAAATAATTTATTTAAAAAATTAAGTTAATAAATTTAATTTAACTAATAATATAAATTAAAATTAAAAAATCATAATTATGATATTTGATGAGTTAATTTAATTAAATGAAATATTAATAATAAATAATTTATATATAAAAAATATAAATATTATAATAATTAATTATTATTTCTAATCGAGTTTTGATAATGGATATCTTACGATAACTACCCGAATCTATGACGAATAGTGATTTTACTACTTGAATCCGATTACATATTACCTTAATAAAATCGGATGGTGCCGGATATTCGTTTATAGTTACCTATTGTCATCCTTACATTTACAAGTTTGTTTACCAACAGTATGCAACACTACAACCTCCTGGTAAGATTAATAAAAAAAAAAAAGGGCAGACGGTCAGATACAGAAGAGGAGGAGGAGTTGAGGAGGACGGCGAATACGTATATGCCTTCCTGGGGTTTCCAATTCAGCACAGGCTTAGATCAGATCTATGAACTAAACACAGATTTTGTCTTTCTTGCAGATTATCTTCCTTTTTTTCGTTGATCGGTCAGTTTCAGAATTCTTTTTATAATGCTCGAGTTGTTGTTGCTCAATATTGTTGCTTTAAGTATATTAGTCCGTCATGATTTATTGATGATCCTTTGTTCAATTACTTAACAAATAACAACAGACAAACAAACAAACAAGCTGTAAATATCTGATTATCTCCATTTTTCGTGATTATTTTATTTTATTTTATTTTACAGCTTCCACTTCCACTTCCACCTGCTTAATTCTGCACCATCAACATACACTTAGACATAGGTATTGGCAGCATTGCCATAGCTCTGCTGTAAATATCCCATAATTGCGTAGCCTTTTCAATATGACTTCAACTACCCTCTCCACATCTCCACCTCTCCTTCCAACGCCTTCCATCGAACCTCCTCAACCCCCCTTTTCTGGTGATCCATCTTCCTTTACCCACGCCTATGATTTCCCTGATACAGACGGAACAGATTTACTCTCTGTATCTTGGAACCAGGATTATGGCTGCTTTGCTGCTGGCACGTCCCATGGTTTTCGCATTTATAATTGCCAACCCTTTAAGGAAACCTTCAGACGCGACCTTAAAACTGGGGGTTTCAAGATTGTTGAAATGCTCTTCCGCTGCAACATTTTGGCACTTGTTGGTGGGGGCTCCAATGCCCACTATCCTCCAAACAAAGTTATAATCTGGGATGATCATCAGAGCCGCTGCATTGGTGAATTTGCATTTAGGTCTGATGTTCGTGCTGTCAAATTGAGACGAGATCGCATTGTTGTGGTTCTGGAGCACAAGATATATGTCTACAGTTTTATGGATCTCAAGCTTCTTCATCAAATTGTGACTTTGGCCAATCCTAGGGGACTCTGTTGCCTTTCTCATCATTCTAATACATCTGTATTGGCTTGTCCTGGTCTTCATCGAGGGCAGGTTCGAGTTGAACACTTTGGTCTTAATATGATGAAACTAATTAATGCTCATGATTCTCATATTGCTTGCATCACCTTGACATTCGATGGTCTACTTCTTGCAACTGCTAGTACCAGAGGCACTTTGATAAGAATATTCAACACAATGGATGGAACTCGCTTACAAGAGGTAAACTGCTGGACCATCGTTTTGTTTTCTCCTAAACTTGTTTTGGTTGAGGATATATTCATCCATAGAATATGCTTATATTTCCATGATGCTGAACAATCTGAAAGATTTAAGGGGAAACATTGTTAAGTCAAGCTTTGTTATTTCCCTTTTCTTTCCTTTTGCCAGTCAAATAACATTTAGATTGTAGCATAAAAGTGATGGCAATAATATATTGAAGAAGCTGAACCTATTAAGAGGTAAAGTCAATTTGCTCAATTACATTCTTAGATCTGCGTCAACTTTCTAAATATTTGAGTATGCTACTTAAGCATATATGCTTGCATAAGATATACATTTTTCTAGAATTGAACACCCAAATATAATGCTTGATTAAGTTTACAAGATTTCACTAGTTTGCATGGTTTTCAACCCTTTCATTAATATCCTAAAGAAACAAAATGTAACCTTTGATAGTTTTATTTTTTCCAACTTGAGTTAGTAGATGGGTAACTCATCTTGTTAAACTGGCCTGCCCTTTGTAACAGTGGTGTTAAGTCTTAACAAGAGGCATATTGCCACTGATGTCAGTGGTTAGCATGCTGGACACAACAGAATTATACTCATCTCCATTCATTTTCTCTGCAATTTAGGCCCTCATAGTTACTGTCCATGTAGGTACGAAGAGGAGTGGACAGAGCAGATATCTATAGCATTGCCCTCTCATCAAATGTCCAATGGTTGGCTGTGTCGAGTGATAAGGGCACTGTTCATATATTTAATCTTCGAGTTAGAGTTTTTGGGGAGGATTCCTCTTCTCAACAATCTTCTGTCCAAGGTCCAGCAATATTTCATCAGAATTCTTCAACTTCCCTTGATGCACTTATTTCTCCAAGCACTGGCGCCAATCCTGGTTCATCATTGTCTTTTATGAGAGGTAATATATACAATTTCGATTATAGTTTCTATGCAGGCATGCTGTAACTTTGTTAAGAAGAATTCATGTATCAGTTCATGAAAATTCCAATAGAAGTCAATTTTATATATTATAAACAATTTCAGTCTACAGATCGCAAGTTCTGGAAACTTTATAGAAAATCTGATGTACAACAACGAGGATGAGGGGAGAATTCAGTTGGTTGCTTATATGAAACTTGAAAGCCTTGTGTTTGCGTCTCTAAACATCTCAACTTTCTGACATTTTTTTCCAGGGGTTCTACCGAAATATTTTAGCTCGGAATGGTCATTTGCTCAGTTTCACTTACCTGAAGATACCCAATTCATTGCAGCATTTGGATCTCAAAACACTGTTATTGTTGTTGGCATGGATGGGAGGTATTTTGATCTTCCTTATTCTCTTGAAAACCATTCAAACAGTCCTTGATCATGATAGAGGAGTTGTGCTTGGTATCCTATTGAAATTAAGGAACTAATGTGATGAAATAGCAGGTTTAAGTAGATAGTTTATTCAATTGTTCCTGGACATTATTATTTTCTTATGTTTATTATGGAAAAACCTTGGACGACTCCTTTATACCACCTTTTGCTATCCCCTTTCCTATTTCATTCATAACATTGCCATTAAGTTTGCATAATTATTTTCCTACTGGGATTTTTAAACTTAGTATACCTGCTCTCTCATCCACAAATTCTGCTACTTCTTTGAAATCTGATAATCAGAAAATCTGCGACAATTCCTGGGGCTTATTTTCCCTGTTTCTTGTCTGCTTCAAATATGTGCTGTTTTATTGAAGCATTTTTAACATCTTTTCTGAGTTATGACATCTAATTTCGTGTAAAATTTGGAGTAAGGTAGCAGAGATGCTATATAGTTCATGTTAAGCTTGGATACTGAACTTCAGTAAGAAGGGCATATAACATGCACCTTATATACACACACAGAGGTTTTGAGGTTTTTAGAAACGATCTGAACTTCACAGCAGAAGATATTTCTCCTTCTACTCCCCTTTGCCTTCTTTCTTTAGTCAATTTTGGAATTTCCAACTCAATCTTATACCCTTTCTTATTGTCAGTTTCTACAGGTGCAGTTTTGATCCTGTGCATGGAGGAGAGATGTTGCAGCAGGAATATGTCCGATTTCTGAAAACCGAAAGCCAGCCCAGATAAAACTGAACTCAACAAGATGCTTTTAATCTTGTAAACATGGACCCCTAGTATCCATCACTTGTACATATCTTAAAATCTTTCATAAATGATGCTTCTTTCTGTATAATGTGCAAGAAGCTGCTGTGCCAGGTACTTGTAAATGGTAATAAATTGCTCGTAAGGACAAATATTGCACTGGATTAAAGTTGGTTCAAAATCAGAGCCCAATTTCCTCGTACATTACTTGCATTGAATCTTTCCTCCTCACAGTTCCAATGCGTCCTTGGCTCCATGCTGCACAGTGCTATAGGGATTGTTACCTTGCTCAATAGCTTAAATTTCGGTGAGATAACTAAAAGCTGGGGAGGGTCCTGGTTTTGGAATTCGATATGGAGTTTGACGATTCAGTCATGGGCAAGGAATGAATTTTCTTTGATGGCAAAATCAAGCTTCCACAACTGCGGACTTTTAGAGCAAAGTTAATAATCACACCAAATTAGCTATAAATTCATTAAGCTTTGGAGCATAGTTTGGCCGATTGAGAGTTCATATGGATAATTGATTTACATACCAAGAAAAAAAAAGAAACTAATAGAATGAGATACCTCCTGACATGCTAAATGATCAGAAACCTTGAATACTGATAAATGATATATCCTACTAAACAAAAAATGCTGCCTTTATAGGCAAAAGGATCTTGATTTCTTCAACCGAGGCATACGGTACCTGTTGGACTTCAGAGTCCAGTCTATAACAAAAGTGATAACAAAAGTAAAAAGTAAACAGAGAAATGTCATCCATTGTTTGGAGCATCTGCTCATTGAAATGTTATGATACAATAGATGCAGTCAGTCTTGAAAACTTAAGATAGCCAAGCTTGGACGTATGGTACCTAGTACCTAATCTATTATTTTCTATTTCTGTAACAACTTATTTGCAAAATCACTTTCATCCTTGTGTACTCTAGACAATTCTAGATTTCATTGACACTTGAGCAAGCGATAACATTCTCCTGCCCCAGCTAAACCCTAATAGCTTAAAGCTTAGATCTTACGCTTCCCAGATCATCAAATGCAATCATAACTTTCCCAATTGCTTTTCTGTCTTTAATTGCAGAGAATGCAAGGCTGGCCTGTCAAAGACAAGTAATCAGTAAGCCCAGATTTTGCAATCCAAAAGTAGAAAGTAAAAACTACACCTACGACAGTGAAAATTTCATATTATCTTCTAAAAAGGAAGAAAACTATAAAATCAGCTGAAGAAATAAAAAAATCTCCTGTAAGCACCCATCATATGATTTTTGTTATGGCAGTCCTGGAATGGGTATAATATCTAGGCCAACTACGCATCTTTCCATTTTCCTCAAACAGACAATAACATCATGAGTAAACGAAATGGATAGCTAATAAATATTAACTTCATATTTCATCCTTTGGTGACTCCTAAAAAAACAAGTGTTGACCAAAAGTAATTATCGGTCTCAAGTTCTCATCCAATATCAATATGCCTATTTTCTGCATGAAGTTGTTAGGTTAATGATAGTCCTGGGAAATTAGGACACTGGAGCAACGTTCATCCATCTGACCAAAACGAGCAAAATCCAGATAAATGCTACTTCTCTTGGGTCAAGATGCAAATCTAATGCGATGATCGATTGTACTTGGTTGGGCCTAAGGCTATATTCACTCTGCTGCAATTCTAAGCACGGGCTAAAGTGGCTTTCAGCCAGGACACTAAAGCTTATGTTAGAGCTTTGAGACATAAGACATAAATTTCAAACACTTTCTCAATATCTTTCACCTACAGTTTTCCTTAACAGATTAGAGCTAAATAGAATGAAAGAACATATCATAAAGAGCTCCTGACCTCTGATAGGCTGTAAGTATGAGAAATGTGAACGGTAATCAAGCCCTTTTCCATCCAGGAGAGTAACTCCCGGATGGAATCCTCGAGCACAGCTGGCCGATGTGTTCTGTAGCTACCCCAGTAAAGCCCATGCACCGTCCAGTTCTGCAAAAGATAGATGTGTGAGAAGACTACCCAAGAAAAGCAACTACGAGTAAGTAGACTGTACTAACTAGTTTAACATTGAAATTGACTACTAAGCTTCATCAGATAAGGTTAACCACCCACCTCTGCCAAAGCTATATTTAACTTTTTCAATTAAAATTTATAATTGGTCCATCATATATATTTTCAGAAAGTTTTCATTCATTTATGCCAGAGGCTAGGCACTTATTTTGCATGTTAGCTGAAACTCACTCCATTCAAACTCTTGATAAACCAATCAAATCTTTGAATGACAGTCCCAGAATCCATATTTTCATACATAAAAAAAAAGTTGAAATTATAATTCCACATATATCAATTCATTTGCATTTTTTATTTTCACACAGTGTCTGTATGTGGTCTTCTATAACATTAACTGAATATGTTGAAACAAAAGAACAACGCTAATGAAGTTATATAGATATATTTATATCAAAGAAGACCATATTGCATCAGAAGAATGAAAACCACATATCATACTTTAAAAAAGTAGCATCAGGATCGGTGACATGAGGTGCATAAATATTAGCAGGCCAATCTTACTTGGTACTTTTCCAATACTCACAAATGAATAAGAAAGATGGTCTATTCAGTGCAGTCTTCTTCGTAATAAGAGCCCAACAGGGAAAGGAGCGCTAACTAGAGCAGCACAAGGCAATTAGAGGAAAAATAAAGGTAGCACAGTGTGGTATGTGATGCATCAATTTGAGAAGAAAGAGAAAAGTCAAGTACCTTAACTAGAGTGATATTAGCTGGGATGACAGGGATTTCACCACTGGCAAATCCAATGACAAGAATTTGAGCACCCCAATTCAAGAGCTTCATAGTTTCCTTAGTAAGCTTGCCACCCACAGGATCATAGAGAACATCAACCCCTTTGAGGTTCCTTGACTTGAGAAACTCCTTGATACTTGCAGTTACATTTTGATTAGTCAAGTCTACCACGTGATCAACACTCAAGGACTTTAAAAACTGCACCTTTTCAGTTCCCCTGAAATTGATTGCAATACTTGAATTTAGACAGGGAAAAAAGCGCAATGCTAACAATGTAATCGGACACAAGGTCTGGGGAAAGCAGCAGGTTAGAGTTGGGGAAAAGTAGAAAGAAAAAAAGAGCACCTCGCAACAGCAATAACAATTGCGCCGCAAACCTTGCCAATTTGAACAGCAGCAACGCCGACGCCTCCAGCGGCACCAAGAACCAGCAATACCTGTAATGAAATTACTATCTCCTTTACAATCCAATTACTAGTAATAGTAAAATTTATTGAAGAGTTGGAAACCTAGCATAGAATTCAACGAAAGAAATATTACTAGTATTAATTAATAATAAACAAACAAACAAAAAGGACCTGCCTGAGAAGAGGTCAAGTTAGCCCTGTGAACAAGGGCTACATGTGAGGTCCCGAAGGCAACAGGGAGTGCAGCAGCTGGCACCAGATCACACCCTTTCGGCACTCCAAACCTAATCAACCAGGAACATTGATTAAGCATTCTTTTTCTTTTTCACATGAAATAGTTTAGTATTGTTATTAATAAAACTAAAAATTAAGCCCGGCAGGGACTGACAGGAGGGATTGGTCTTGAACGATGAAGGTGGCGTAGGAGCCTAAGGCAGCAACGGAGCAGACATGGTCCCCCAACTTGAACTTGGTGACGGCGGGGCCTACGGCATCGACAGTGCCAGCATAATCGGAGCCTGGAATGAAAGGAAGGGGAGGCTTCTCCTGGTACTTGCCCAATATCTGAAGGTAGTTGGCGTAGTTCAAGCTAGTGGCTTTAACTTTGACTCTCACTGCAGTTGGGGAGTTCAATTCTGGGATGGGATGGTTTCTGCTGACCTCGATGGGCGACGAAGACGATGATAATGATGATGCTGGATCACCCAATCTCTTGCACAACAAAGCTTCCATGTTTGTTTTCTCTGCTTTCTTTTCCTTTCCGATGCCCGAAAAGATCGAACCTTTTGCCTTGGTGGTGGTTCTTATTTATTTTTTTGAGTAAATAGCACTCATATCCCATAATTTGGGCATAATAACAAATTGGTCTTTATAGTTTAAAACGTAACGATTTAATCTTTGAATTTTAAAAATCGTAATAAATATACCCTTCCATCACTTAAACCGTTAAATCAACTGTTAAATGCCAGTTGGGCCACACGTGACGTACATGTATGCTCAATTATCAGCACCATTTTGTTGACATGGAAAAAATTTAAGTAAAAAATAATTAAAAAATCATTATAATTTAAAAACCCATAAATTTTTCTAAAAAAAAATTTAAAAACATTCCCTTTTCAAAAAATATTGAAAAAAAAAAGAGAAAAATTCTAACCTTACAGCCCCGCGACAGCAACATCCTAATCATCATCCTTACAACCCTCATCATCCTCAATACAATTTCAATCCCAATTTCAATTCTAACCTTAATCCTAGCAATGTTTCCCATCAACTCCACGATCTCCCTCAACTGCGCGTGCCCAAATACGATACCCAGCCTGATTACTAGCCTGATAATCGGGTTTCCAGGCCCCATCTCGTTTCCAATTTGGATCGAGAGGTTAATTATCATCAGTTTGATAGGAGACCCGCCTCTCCGGGGATTGATAGGCTTAGGCATGATTTAGAGGGAAGTTCTAGGTATAGAGATCTCGATCTGAATTAGAGAGAAAGAAAGGAACTTGTTAGGGTTCACAGTGATCGTTGGATTTCTGATCGACCTACTAGGGATTTTGGGATTGTGTTGATGGGATTTAAATCGAGTTCGAATACTTTTGAGTTTTTCTAATCATGAGGTTACTGAGAATGTGAGATGGGTTTCGCGAGTACATGATAAGTTGATTGATAAAGGGAATAATGAGATGAATGAAAGAGATGACATAAGAGCTTTTTTCCAGAAAAATTGACTATCATTATGATTCAGAAACAGAGAAGTTTGGTGAAAGGGGAAGTAGTAGAGAGGGTAGTCATGAACCGAATCGGACTCTTAGGCGGCAAATACAGAAAAAGAGTGCTTTACTTAGGATTCAAAAGGCAACTCAGAATCATAGGAGCAGGGAAGATGAGAGATCACATTATATGAGTTATTATAATGAAAGGGAAACTGGTACTTTCAGGGGAAAAAAGTTGATCTCACATTCGGATCATGCGATGGAAGAAAAAGGGAGAGAAGGTAGCCCTGTAAAGCTTGATGTGTCTTTCAAATCAAATTCATTGGTTTTGCAGGCAAACGAGGATTCAGCTGCAAGACAAAAGAATTTTTTTTTCAAATTTTTCGAAAAAGCAATGTTTTTAATTTTTTTTCTTCAGAATAAATTTATGGGTTTTTAAATTATAATGATTTTTTAATTATTTTTTACTTAAATTTTTTTCATGTCAACAAAATGGTGTTGATAATTGAGCACACGTGTACGTCACGTGTGGTCCAGTTGGTATTTAACAGCTGATTTAACGGTTTAAGTGACGGAAGGGTATATTTGTTACGATTTTTAAAATTCAGGGACCAAATCATTACATTTTAAACTATAGGGATCAATTTGTTATTATGCCCAAACTATGGGGACCATGGGTGTTATTTACTCTTATTTTTTTTATACTTTCAAGGAAAAGAGCTTGAGAATAGATATCCAAATCCAAAATCGAGTGAGATTACTTTTTTTATTGTTAACTATTTGTTGTTAACCTAAGCAATCACTACTAAACCTATTCAAAGACTGAGCCATCCGTCTAAACTCAAAAATTTACTTGATATTTAATCAAGTTTGAATAAAAATATCAAATGTATTTATCGAATTTGGACAAAACTTTTAGATTCGATCAAAAAAAATGGGCTAGGTCCGAACTTGACCTTCCAAACCCTAAGCTCGACTTGACCCGACTTGAATATAATTATTAATTAAGTTTTTTTAAAAATATATCTACTAAGTATAATATAATTATATGTATATAAAATATTATTGATCAGTAAACATGATTATATATTTAATATGAAAATTAATATGTAAAATTTGACAAATTAAATTAAATTTTAAAAAGAATAAAAAATAAACAATAAATAAATAAATAAAATCAAGTGGGTCGAGCAGGGTTTGGGTTTATATTAATAAAATAAAAAAGGGCTTGAACTTAAAGACAAACCCGAAGTTACGGGCCGAATCGAACTTGGACTTACACATAATGTATTGTTATGTGATTTGAGCTCGACCCGAATCCAACTCGATCCGACCATGAGCAGGTTCTCACTAGTCAGTGGTCAGTCAAATTTAACAGCCACAATAAAATAGAGAGAGAAGAAAATAAAAGACGTACCATCTCGTGTTGGTGTTATCTATTATCACTGTACACAGACATACATGGATAATCTTTTTTCGGATTTGGCTGGAGCAAAGACTAAACACAACACTGGTGACTTGAATCTTGATATTAATTGGTTTTGAATTGAATTTTTCTATATGATTGTTGATTCCAGTCCGACACTTAGGTTTAGGGAGAGTTATGAGTGGAGGAAGGCTAGCATTACAGTATCGCTACCGATTTCAGCATACAAGAAATGGGGTTGCCATTGCCTACAACTGTTAGAAATTTCCAATTAGTGGACTGCTATTAATTGGTAGTTTTGAGTTTTAATAAAACAGGCTGATATAATTTAGTCCTGGTATGAAAACATGCAAAGTAAGCCCAAATAGTTAATTGTGATCAACAAGTATGAGCTTTTACACATCTTATTGGGTCAGTGTGGTGTGGTGGTTGTGTAGGCCTAGAACTTAATATTCTTTGATGGCAGACTATTAGGTTCAATTATAAATATAAGGCTAGGTCCCTACTTCACTTCTCAACACATTAGTATCTGCCCATTGAGAGCCACCCTAAGGAGAGAAGTAGAAGAGGAAGATCTACTTAATCATAGTTCTAGTGATTATGCTTCCGCTTTCGTTGATATCTGCCTCAAATAGGTACACCTAAATAAATGTTTATATCTCTCATGTTCTAATTATTGCATAAAGAAATTGTTTGATTGATCTTACATGTGGTATTAAGAGCTAGGCTTATGTAGAATTAGAATCAAGAGAGAATTTTTTAATTGTTCATCACAAAAAAAAAAACGTTTGGGCGTTTTTTTGGTAGAATAAATTCTAATATTACAAAAGGATTTTATAAATCAAACATTAGGGCTTTTGTTACACATTAAACAAGGTTTAAAAACATGGAATCATATTTGGGCAATTCGTTTTGTAAAACAAGTAATTGAGATTCAAAGTTTATGAACAAAGTTTTTAATCTAAATTCAAAATTAAATTAAAACCTTGCTATTTTATGTGTTTTGGATTGATTTAAATATCAATAATTGTTCATTATATTTTATAAACATAAAATAAAGGTTTTAATTTAGCAAAATTTCGATTTTTATGACAAATTTAAAGAAAACCCAAAATGGGTTGAATTTAAGTTTTGAACCAAGGTTGTTTGATCAAATTGATCATGATTTTTGTTGTTTTGATGCGTTTTATCAAATGGGTTTTGTGAAATAATGGTTTAATTGATTTTTTTGACACATCAATTTGATAAAAACAACAAGAAAAGGGCATGCAAATTGATTTTTTGGCTAAAAAATACCCAAATAGGCCGGGTTCTATAGTGTTGGGTCGAGTTAACCCATCAAGAGGTTGAAGGAGATGAATAATGCAGGGCAAAACAAAGCCTACTTTTAGCATGCAAAGAGTGTGGCAAGTGTGGGCCCATTCGGTGGCTGTTTTGACTCTTTTTTTTTACATGCTCAAAATTTTATTTCTGATTTTTTTATTATTTTTATTTAATTTTTTGATGACTTTAAATATTTATTATCTAATTATTATTATATTTTGGTCATTATCATATATTATGCACATGTATTTTGGAATTTTATTGCATGATAATATATTTTGCACTTCTCTAAGTCTATTGGCAGTATGTACTCTCCTTAGTATGAAGAAAATATTTACGTACTCTCAGCCTATGATTTTGTGCATAATTAGTTAAATTTGTTAGAAATTTGTTTTATTAAGTTTAAGACTCAAAATTTTAATGCAACATACATAATTTTAAATATAAGTAAAATTTAAATTCCATGAGGATTTGGCATAGCTAGCAAGTATTAAACTAGTAATTTTTTTAATAATTTGATATTTTTGACTAAATAATTATTTGAATTATTTGGAGTTTAAGTTTTTTGTTTGAATTGATTTATTCCCATTACTAATATATATGTTATGTGTCATTGTTCATTTTTTGAAATTTATATTTTTGATAGATGATACATAAGTATGAATTGTGTTAAATGTTGATTTATTAATAATTTCAAGACTTTTAGTTTTGAATGCAATAATAATTTGTTGATCAAAAGAGACATGTTTGGTTTTGAGTATCTCACAAGGATCCATAGAGATACATGATGATTTATATCTTGCAATGAATGATCAACTCTTTAAAAACCTAATGAGATATATCTAGGTTTTGTATCTCTGCTGGAATGGTCTATTGCATACATCGAGTTAAGTATGCATGTTAATAATTTGAGCAAATTTTAGTTTTCTCGGATTGAGATAAATTTTTAATTGATTGATGTAAATGCTTGGCTGCCAAAGTGGCTCATTTATTGAAATTAATGATTATTTTCTCAATCACAAGGATTCGAGATGATTCCAGGTTACCTTATACAATCGCTTGCCTAAAGGGGGTTATTGTGTTTGGTAATTTGGAATGGAACATGAAGCGCTATGGTTAAGAATATACTAGTCTAGAAGGTCTGTCTGCCTAAAGGGGATAGACTTTTCGAAAATTAGGATATTCTCATATTAGCTTCATGTGGAGAGTACTTATTAGCAAGTTACATTCTTTGCCCAAATGAGAGTTTGTGATGATGCACTTGGGTTCTTCAGTTCAATAACAAATAGCACACAATGGATCGATGCTATTTGGATTGTTGCTCAAAGTTAAATGTTGCATTCTATTGTCTTGAAAATTGTTGTTAAATTTTATGATAATTAAAGTATAAAAGATCAAGTAGCTCTAATTGAATAGATAAGACGATTTAGTTGTAGTTGATTTAGAGCTTAATTGAGCATGGGTGTTTTCTTGAACATAATCATTAAGTTTTAAATGTTGTGATTGATTATTGTTCTAGTATTGAAATGTTGCATTTTGTGATGATAAAATTTTCGTTTGAGAAAATTTTGTGAGTTCTTAAATATTGTTATGTTTTATAGATCCATGAGAAATAATTATCACATGCATGATCACTAAAATTGTTCCATTGATATGTTGTCATAGTCTAATAAATCAATTCTAATGATTCATTATGCGTTTACGAATTATGATTGTGGAATTAATATTTGCTAAGTTTGAAAGTATGTTTTATGCGAGTTAAATATGTTTAACATGTCTATAATGCAATTAATTTTTTACACATCGCATATTTTGATTTGAAATTTTAGGCATTAAGTTTAAAGCCTAAAGAGGTGCATGATGTGATATATGATTTTTTTGCTTAAATTTCACATTTGTTATGGACATGAAACAATATTGGTTATTGAGATTTAAAGAAAGCATCTACGTTATGCTTATTGATTAAAATTGATGGGAGAGTCTTTGGTTAATGATTATTGTCGTAGTGCAATTACATTATATTAATTACTTTTATTAAATAATTGCATAGTAAATTGGCCACATAGATTGTTAAAGACTAATGATAAAATCTTGTATTTTTCAAAATACTTACTAAATTAAATGTGCTCTCATAAGATATTATAATTATGAAATTAAAATTGATTAAAGAGCTGTGGGTATAGTTATTCATGAGTAAGTATTTAACATATGACTTTGGTGTTATGAGATATGAAATATATTACAATAGAATCTTGGGCAACAGATAACAAATTAGTTGTGTTAATAAAATATATGAATAAAGGTTTCAGTCTATGGGTGTAAGCAAAAGGTTAGATTTGCAAATTTAAATTATTAAAATTAAAGCTTTGACTAAAATGTATTGTTGTTGAAGCTTGCAAGATTAATTTGCCTTAAAGGTTTATGTCACAACTCATGTTTGGTGATATTAAAAATATTGTATTTGCTATAATATTATTTTGTACATGAGATTGCATTATACCACAATATATTATTTTGTGCATATGATTTTGTGTTTTATTGACTTTTGTCATATGCCATCATACTGAGATTTATGGTATGAAGTTGATGAAATTTGTAAAATCTCATGTTAGTATAATGTATATAGATTGATAGATGTTTATGTGGGCTATCAATGTTAATTTTGATATTTCTTAAAGTCATGATTAAAATGATTTTGATGCCATTGTGAAAATGTTATTAATTGTTAAGACAATTTACTTGGTCATATGACATGCTTAGAGATTTTGTTGATTGATAAAATGATTATGGAACATAATTTGAAATTAGTTCTCTAATGTGTTTAAATTTTATATTAAGCAATTTAAGTAGTTAAATGATTCATAGAGATACATTGAGATTAGCATCTCGCTTGGAGTGATTACAAACATAAGTAATAGACATAAGAAAATTAATAAAACCGAATTGATCATGAAATTTCTTATGTTGTTATGGGATTGTCTCTAAGTTACTACATGTGACAACTTGCCTAAAATGGATGATCATGTGTTTTTAATTTGGAGATAATCTTGAATTATAATTGTAAAATTAAAGATACATGGACCTAAAAAATTTATCTACCCAAAGGGGATAAATTTTTGAAAGTCTTTGTATTCATAATTGTTTAAATTAAGAACACATAAGGAATAACGTTTTTTTTTCTAAATATTGAGTTTGCCCAATATAAATTTGTCCTTGAAGCACCTTAGTTATTATTGATAAGACTGACAAATAAATTAAGTTGATTAATGTGATGATCTATTTCGACAATTGATTGGTCTTTGTACTCAGTTTGAGTTTATTGAATAATTGTCATCATAGTTTAGTGTCTGCCATAAATGATAAATTCTTGGATGTTAGTCACTTTAATTATCACATCTTAGTATTTGCATTGTGTATGTTACGCCTTAAAATAGCTTCCACATAAATATATATTTTTTTAGACCTGATGTAATATCTCTTATTGGTAATGTTTCGTGTAAAATTGAGAGTTGTTGAAATATAATTCATTTTGATAAATATTTATATTGGTTGTTCAACTCTCAATTAAGATATTGATTTTAGTATTTTAGCTAAGATTATCAAACTTAGCACAAATTTTGTTTTAAGGGTATATTGTTGTCATTTGTTGACAACATGTTTTCAAAAACATTAATGAATTCTTTTTAAGAAACTCACACGTGGGGGGAAGAACATTGTTTTATATTTATCACACGTGCGAGAGTTTTGAAGAAATAAATTTTAGGGTTAATGTATCATTTGCCCCCTGAACTATACTACTTATTTCACTTTGGTACCTAAAGAAAAAAATATATCACATTGGTACCTAAACTTCACTTCCTTCACGCACTTTAGTCCTTGAGTCTAACGCCGTTAAGAAAAAGCTGATGTGGCATTGATTGACAAATAAAATTTTAAAACGTAGTGACAAATGCCACGTCATCTACGCGCCACGTCAACTTTATTCCATTTTCTTTAAAAAAATAATTTAAAAATATTTAAAAATATTTAGAAATATTTAAAAATAGAGTGCGTCTATTCACACCCTAAACATTGCTACATACACCCTATTTTTAATAATTTTTTTATTACATAAAAGTCCTTATACAAAATTATTATATACACTTTAAGAGAGGAGTGAAAGAAGAGAGGGAGTTGCCAACTGCTGTTAGCAATGTATGTTTTGTCTGATGATTTATTTTTTGTCTTATTCATAGATCAAAATTCTGGTTAATGGTTTTTTTCCTCTACCATTTTCTTATCATTAATGATTTGGATATTGAACAAATAATCAAACCTTGGCAATTTTCATATTTCCTGGTCTAGTTATTGTCGATTAGAATTTTGGAAACCCCTCAAGTGGTTAAGTTCTACCTCTGTTGTGGGAAAACAAACTCCAAAAACTTTTTTTTCTTGAATAAGAGACAATTAAGTAATTTTTGGTTTTGGAAAATGAGTTCTTTTCAAATAACAGAGTTGAAATTAGTTAAAAAAAAAGTTTAGAATGTTCAGAGGATGGGAGGGTATTTTGGGTAGTAAAATATTAAATTTAGGGTGTGAGGAGTGAAAATTAAAAAAAAAGATTTGGGGATTAGGGTTTTTAAGTAAATAAGGTGTGCTTAACAATGAGTAGGGTGTGAATAGAACCACTCTTAAAAATATTCAAAAATATACATATTTTAAAAAATATTAAATATATAATCCACCAAAACAAATCAATCTTATCCTATCTTAAGAAATCAGTTTATCTATTTTATCATCCATTCCTCTCTCTCTCTTTTTATTTTCTCTACATTCTTCAACTAGCTCCGAAAACCCTTCGTTTCTAGAATCTGGTGAGCTTTCATCGTGTCTCTCGCCACGCTGATCACTTGAAAATTAAAAGCTTAACTCTTTGAGAATTCTCCAAGTCCTGAATCCAAACCTTATTTTCACCGAAAGTCCTTTGTTTGTAGATGTATCCTCAAAATGTTTAAACTTTCACTGCTTAAAACAAACCCAGAACCTCTTCTCTTAAATTTTTATAAGTTCTTGACATTCTATGTGTATTGTGGATTGTTGATTTGGTTTGAGATTTAGTTGAATGTAAGTTTTGGGTTGTTTCTAAATTGTGTCTTGGTATGGTTTTTGCGTCTGTTTGCTTTTACGGGTTTGAGATTTTCTTGGGTTTTTTTTTTTTGGATTTTTCATTTGTGTGGATATGAAGTTATTGATAAACTTCTAGCTTCTGGGTTCTGGGATTGTGTGATTTCTGATGATTGGTGTCCATTTTTTGCTTTGGTTCTAAATTGCTCAATATTCTTTTGTTTCTAGACTGATTATTTATATTGTATAGATCCATAGTTAAATCCTTGTCCAATTAGATTTCCCATTTTTTTTGTTGTCCAAATCTCTAATAATCTTCATGTAGGTTGCCTGATGATGAGATCAATTTTGAGGGCTAAGTTTCAATCCCAATAGAACTCTGATTTCCTTTTTTCTATATTTTTTGGTTTTTCTCTTTTTTTTTAATATTTTTATTCCAACTATTATCATATCAGTTTAAGCTTAATAAATAAAATTAAATTATCTTAACCTAATATAATAAAATTAAACTATTCTAAACTATCTTAATCTAAACAAATTTATCTCAATTAGTAAATTAATCTAAAAATAACTTTAAATTAATAATAATCTCTAAAATTATCTTAATCTAAAAAAATAAATAATAATCCTTAATTTTTTTATATATTTTAAAATATTTTAAAATATTTTTTCATATTTTTAACATTTTTGCATTTTTTTTATATATTTTGTTAATATTTTTAAATAGTTTTTAATATTTTGAATATTTTTTAAATATTTTTATGTATTTTTAAATAATTATAAAATTTTTATATATTTTTATGTAATTTTAAATTTTTTAAAATATTTTTTAAACAAAAATTAATGAAGCTAATATGGCGCACCATGTGTCAAAATCTTATTGGACAGTCGAACCATGTCAGCTTTTTTTAACGATATTAACTTTTGGGGTAAAGTGACTGACGGAATTGAAGTTCATGTATGACAGTGATAAAAAATTTTCTTTATGTACCAAAGTGAAAAAAGTGGTATAGTTCAGGAGCTAAACCTAAATTTTATGCAAATAAGTAAATTATTTGTTTTGTGTTTATTTTTGTAATTTCTTGTTAATCTTCCTCATTTTGTTTAGGTTTATATTATTTATATCTATAAATTACCTAAACTGATTTTTAAAAGAAAATAAGAATTTTAATAATATTCCTCTTCCATTTGGAATTAATTTTTAAAGTTATAAGGAAGAATAGTATAAAGGTTTTGACTATATTATATTTTATCGAGTCTAAAAACTATTCTTTTAAAAGAAGTGAAAATCAGTGGGAGTTCGCCTATTTTGAAAACTAGTGAGACTCATAAATGCCCTAAAATCATTGTTGAAGGTATCATATGTATTAATGTCAGTGGGAGTTCGCCTATTTTGAAAACTAGTGAGACTCATAAATGCCCTAAAATCATTGTTGAAGGTATCATATGTATTAATGTCAGTGGGAGCACTTAGGTTGTTGTTTGGCACATTCTTAAAATGACATATTGTGTAAACACATGAATATGAAAATTTTGTAATATATTGGTAATTTTGTAAGTGATTTATTAAAGTGACATTATGAAGTCCAAGAACAGTAGTAGTTATCACATTTGCCATTAGGATAGACAATACATGACTTTGTTGTGAATCCATTTATTATTATGCTTCTTGTTGATCGTTTAAAAACTATTGGAGCATGTTTGTGATTCACTAGATTAGTGAGAGTCATTGTGATTTAATGATGACATTTTTTTTTCTGTGTGAGAATTTTTTATATTTTCATTTTGATGATAGATGCATTGTGATTTGCTATTTGTTGTTTGAAACCACTATTGTTTTGGGTTTCTTTACTTGGTTAAATACATCGTTAGTGATTGTAAAATTACCTATATGGTATAGTTTGACCTGAAAATATCCATAAGATATTGCATGTTAAAAGGACACTAGTGTTTTGAGGTTTTTAATGTATTGGTTTAGTGGGAGTGTGTTACTTGTTATTGAAATCTCATGTTATACATCATGCTATGTTGAGACCACTTCATGTTTGGAATACTTATGTGATATTTCACTTGAAATGTTAGTCGATGATCATCATTGGTTTATATCTTGTGCTATCATGTTGATTGTTTTGTACATCCAAGAAAATTGTGAAATTGACTTTGTGTCAATGATAGTATGTCTAAGTAAATGATACCATTTTATAATCTCAAGGACAAGAAAGAGACATACTGGCACATCTGGTTGCCAATACATGACTTTGTTATGACTCCATTTATTATTATGCTTCTTGTTGATCGTTTAAAAACTATTGGAGCATGTTTGTGATTCACTAGATTAGTGAGAGTCATTGTGATTTAATGATGACATTTTTTTCTCTGTGTGAGAATTTTTTATATTTTCATTTTGATGATGATGCATTGTGATTTGTTATTTGTTGTTTGAAACCACTATTGTTTTGGGTTTCTTTACTTATTTAAATACATCGCTAGTGATTGTAAAATTACCTATATGGTATAGTTTGACCTGAAAATATCCATAAGATATTGCATGTTAAAAGGACACTAGTGTTTTGAGGTTTTTAATGTATTGGTTTAGTGGGAGTGTGTTACTTGTTATTGAACTCTCATGTTATACATCATGCTATGTTGAGACCGCTTCATGTTTGGAATACTTATGTGATATTTCACTTGAAATGTTAGTCGATGATCATCATTGGTTTATATCCTGTGCTATCATGTTGATTGTTTTGTACATCCAAGAAAATTGTGAAATTGACTTTGTGTCAATGATAGTATGTCTCAGTAAATGATACCATTTTATAATCTCAAGGACAAGAAAGAGACATACCGGCACATCTGGTTGCCAAATAGATTTCTCGGTGAGTTAAGGAGAAATCGGATTTCTCAGCGAGTTAAGGAGAAATCAGAGGATTGACAATGAAAGTAACACATTTGATCATCTCTAGGTGTTATTTTCTTGCTACACAGCCACACTGAGTTTCATTGTTATGTGGTCATTAGTATTTGTAATCGTGGATTGGTCTTGTGTCAATAAAAGGCACAATCACCACCATGATTTGGCATGGGTTAGTTACGTTGAATATGATCATTAAGATGTTGTTTCTAAGGACTAAATTATTTTCAAATCGTAGTCATGTCAAAAATAATGTTAATCAGCCTAGAGTCTTGTTTTATAAAAATAAATTTTCTTAAAGTTAAAAACCCAATTAATATTGTCCAAGTGAAAGAATGTTAGAATTTTCCAATTGGTGGATTGCTATTAATTGGTAATTTTGAGTTTTAATAAAATAGGCTGATATAATTTAATCATGGTATGAAAACATGTAAGTAAGCCAAAATAGTTAATTGTGATAAACAAATATGAGCTTTTGCGCATCTTATTGGATCAGTGTAGTGTGATAATTGTGTAGGCTTGGAACTTAATATTTTTTGATGGGATGACTATTAGGTTCAACTATAAATATAAAGCTAGGTTCTCTCTACACTTCTTAATGTATTGGTATGAGGAAGATCTGCCTAATCATAGTCTTAGTGATTATGCTTTTGCTTTCGTTGATAACCGCCGCAAATAGGTATGGCTAATTAAATGTTCATATCTCTTATGTTTTAATTATTGACCAAACTTGTCAAACATATGCTTCCTCCCATTCCATTTCCAAAAGCCAAAATTGTCAAACTTATCTGGACCAGTGGAGTTTCTCGGATTCTAAATGCTAACTGGTAAATTAACGTCATGGACAGTTCTCTATGTGATGAAACATTTCGAGAAGGAATAAACTTTGTTAAAGCAACTTGTAATAGAATTGGGATCACAGTCATTTTCTAACAATATGCAGCATCATGTACCTCACAATTAGACATCAGTAAGTTTTGGTCGTAGTATATCAGCTTTGGCAACCTTGGCAGTAACTGAACTTCCCACAACGATATTTGAATGCTTTTGACATCATGGAATATTTTGATGACTACAATTACAACACATTACAGCTGCAAGCCACTGCTTTATCAGAAAGGAGGGTCTGTGGATATAGTTAAACTCGCGTCTTGTAAGCCTGCAGGAATATCAAACCCTGACATGAAGTCATCCCCAAAGATCACAGCACCAGCAGCCAGTGCTCCTGCTCCGACTCCCATTGCAAAACCAGGTCTTGGCCCTCGTCCAGGCGCAGCCGCAGATGATGGCATATTCAAGTAAGTCTCTGTTAGATGATCTGTTCTTGGGAGGAAAGTGGGAATGTAACCAATGTTAGAGGGTGGCGGTGGAGGTGGAGTCGTCCTAGGTGGACGATGGTTGGGTCCAGAAGCTGATGGATAACTAGGTTCACCTAAAGATGGGTTGTAATAGTTTGTAGGATGTGGCACTGAATATGGAATGTTTACTTGAGATTGAGTATGTGGCCGTGGAAGGGGGGCTCCTTGGTAGCTGTTTCCTGGCCCTCCTTCAGCAGACAATGCATTATCAGTCCTATGGTCCATGAGAACAAGTACTCCCTCATTACCTGCAAAACCAGATTTTTTAATATAATAATCACATGACAAAAATCATCACATCAAGAAAACTTTGATCCAAACTCTAAAAGGGTTCAAGTTGTTACGAAAAGACAAAGATTCTATCAAGGAAATTTGGAGGCTGTAGGCCAAACTCTCTCTGAATTAGCAAGAACTAAGCTCAATACGATACGCGTCAAAAACAACTCAATTTAGGTGACATGAAACATTACCTGGGTATGAACCTGGCTCTTCCCTCTCCTCTGAGATACGAATTGAGATGTCAACAAATCCTTGAGGTTTGTTGGAATTTCTTTTGCGCAACTGGTAGCTTCCTACGTCTTCAGTTCCTACCCTCGAGGAGGCCGAATTGTTGCTATGTTTGGCCAGAAATTCTTTCAAGACAACTGTCGCAGTTCCCTGAAGCCTTTCTCCAAGGAAAATGGGCTCTCTACTGTATACTTCAACGTGCAACATCATATCTTGGAAATTTGAGTCATCAACCAAAGCAGCAAACTTGGTTTTCCATACCGGATTTGAATTCCCGGAAGCATCAATCTTGGTGCAATATTTGTTGTTGGGATCAATCCACCCAACCGCAAACCACTGTAGCTTCCAAAATGAGGAAGAACGCCGGAGCCCCCGAGCAGAAATTAGACAGACCTCAACCCAGATTTTCCCCATGCCAGAAAAGTGAAGACAGAAAGGGGGACAGAATAACTCTTTAACGAGGTTCGTCTGATGAAGCAGTACGCGCAAGATAAATATTATAAAAAAAAGTTAAGCTGTATTGCATTGTTTAGAAAACTACTTTACTTTCGCGAAAAGAAAATTCTTGTGCCAAGGCACCATTTAGAGGGTAATCTAAAGTCAATCTTTTGTCCAAGAAAGTGCACTACAGATGGCCCAGGAACAGGAATCTAGATAAGATTGAAGGTTTCTGTTGGGCTGTCAAATTGGCTAAAGGTTGAGAAAATTAAGTGACAAATAAAAGTTAGCAAACTGCTGGCAAATGTCGTAGCCAGTTAGCCAACAAAGGGAAAGAAAACAGGAAGTCAATAATTTCGGCTTCTTCAGATTTGTATAGCACAATAAGAACGTTTCTGTTTCTGAGTTCAATATTGAAACAATACTTTGATTATTTTAAGGCTTGAAAGGAGATGAGAATTAGAGACATGCTATTCAAAAGGAATCAATATTCACTCCGCCTATCTTCGGCCAAGGAAGGCAATGCACCATGTTGCTCAACTTTGTGGTTTAGTTGTCTTCGAAAATGGAAATGGCTCTCTGAGTGGTGGAGCTAACAAGAGTTTTCGACCAGCTCGCTTAACCGTCTGATCACCTTCAAAACAAGAGGAAACTGTCCTAGTATACATCATCGTAGTAGAGCCCAAGATGTCATCTCTGAATCCACACGCTTTGAAGAAGAACCTGAAATAAACTACAAAGATCATGATTTGGAATCCTACCAAATATAGAAGAATATAAATCATTTATCATTCACCTATGGAAACATCTGCAGCCCCGATGGCCTCATATTTCAATCTCAACCTTTAACTTGATAAATATTCTCTCAGGTTTCAACGTAATTTATTTGCAGAACACTATACAATGTTGTTGGTCAAACAAGATAAACTACACAGTTCATGAAAGCATGAACCACCTTTCATGAACCACCTATCTAATAAAAATTTCAGCCCTATTAGAATTTTCTTTCGCTTCAGTCACAGCTGGAGGTAGCTGAAGGGAGCCACTGAACCAGATACCATAAAAATGCAACCAGTAAAATGCAGCAAATTCAGGATAAGAAGTTACTCCCCATAAGTTGTATCCTAATTGTAATATACTTGAATGGCCTTCATTAGACGAACTTTGCAACCTGTATCAAGGATAATTCAGCTCTCTCCAGCTTATATGGGTTTACTAGAATAAAATCCAGGGCTTAAAGCAAGAAAGAAAGGCTGCATGCCGTTAAAATTAATTAAACCAGGGTACAAAACCCCCAACTATGAAACAGAGAAGACTGAGGAGAGCACCAAGGTTTTCAAATTTCAGCGTAATGATAAGAATTACCTCTCCTTCCTGCAGCAAAGAGCAGCTATGTCATAAATGTCTCTACTAGTCAGCATTCTGGAAGCAAAAGGAGGAAAATGTTAAATCATACATATTCCTTCAGTAACTATCAGTACACATTTCATAAACTGCAAGGTTCAGAACAAGAATATAACAAGCAATGATTTTCAATTGTGCAGTTCCTGGCATTTATTCTTAATTTTGACAGCAAAACTTGAAGAAATACTAGAATAAACAGAATTTACCAGCTATTCAGCTGTAACAATTTTGGTTTTAAAGCAGATGACATTTTAGTCATTTCTAGAAGAAGCTGATTATGCATCACTGTCTCTTAAGAAAGATTAAAGTTGCCTGCTTACATAGAGCAGGCAGCACGTCACGTGGACAAACTGGATTATTTTACAACTCCAGTAAAAATTTTCAAATTTAGTTCAGAAAATAAAAATGACGCTGATAAGAAGAAGAAAACTAAGAATTGACAAACCTTACAATCCTTTGAACCATTATCGTGCCAATTGCCATTCCCTGTAAAGAAGGAATAACCTGGAAGGCACTGAACCACAATTATATGAATAAAAATGGTAGTCAAGTATCTAAGTAATAGAAATGAGGGGTTTCAATCCAGAAGCCATAATACAGTCAATAACATAGCCCTTTACCGTAAAAAGTATACAACTTTAGATAAGATAATCCCAAAGTTTAAGTAGGGTTGTGCGGCTGAATCACATCATAGAACAAATTTTCAAGCAATGCTCCAAAAGTTTTCTTGTTCTTCAGAAAAAGGATTTCTTTAGTGTGAGGAGAGACAGAGCGAGGATATCAGGAATACTAAAGAGAAGGCATCTCATATGATTTACCAGCTAAATTCTCCATTTATAATTTTGTTCATTTGTATAACCATCTATCTGTTGTAGGGAAAAAAATTCCAAGAGGTTATGGAAGGATGTTAGGATGCTTTAGTTGGTAGTAAATTCAACTTCACAATTTATAAAGGATACTAGTATAATGCCCGCACGTTGCGGCGGAAGCTCAATAAAAATAAATATGCATATATAATTGTTTTGAAAAAAAATAATTCTATGAGTTTATCAGAGATTCAAAAAATACAGAGAAAGAAAGAAAATATAGATGATTTTTTAAGTTATTGTCAACTACAGCAAAATCTGTTTTTTATGGTTTCCCAAATATCATATCAAATTTTAACATAATCCCAACTTTTTAGCATCAACATTGTCCTTGATTTTGAAGGGTAAGAAAAATACAACAACACAATATAAAACTTGAACAACATAGGAACACTTGTGATATAGAACTAACAATACCAAAATCTATTGAGTTAAAGTTTTTCATATGGATAGATCAGAAGTGAATTACATAAATAGAGTAACGAAACTAAAATGGTGTCAAAATATTACTAAAAAGAGCAGATTTTTTTTTTAAAGGCTAGGATTGATTTCACTGAAATGAGAAGAAGCAATACAGTTACATCTTAGAAAGCGGCGTTGATACCAGTGATACAACCTTGCCAAAACAAAACAAAGAAAACTGCAGATTAACACTAAGGCCACGCAGCCATTAAGTACATGACACAAACACCTAATAGGCAATGCATTTCAAGACTTTATTTTGAATCTCAATGAACTATACAACACTCGTTCAGTAATCAAACAACCAAATTTAGCCTATTTGACCATAATCTGCATTAACCTAAAATAAACTAACTCAACAGAGCAAAATTTGAGGTGACATAGACTCTAACAAAGCAAAAAGATCCTAGATTAGTTGAAAAAACTTGAATTTTTTTTTTGAAATGAGTCATAATCCTTTTTGATTTAGTAGAAAATCTCATCATGAAATGTCCCACTCATCATGCTAAAGATATTAGTAAAACGAAAATTGAAAATCAAAACTTTTTCATTTACATTTTGACCAATCAAAACCAACACGCGATAAAAACAAAGAGGAATTCTGGAATCTTTTTTCATTTGGAAGAAATAGACATCATAAATCTTAGTATACTCTCTATCAATCAAACATTAAATAAGAATCAAAATAAAACATCAAAATGTATACTAATGCAAGAGAAGCGATTGATTTGTAACTATGATCACAGAGAGTTACAAAAATATTTATTTCTTCAAGCTCCATTTTAATTAAAGTATATTTATTTTTCAGTTATTTGAACAAAAAAAAGTATAATTAGTTTTCTATCATTAAGAGTAGGGGATGAGATTGTTTGTGTTTTCTAATCCGAACTTTACAATATATCATATCTATTTTTTAATCACTCGATCAAAAGAATATAAGCATAATTAGTTAAATTCAAGCTGATCCTGCGTATCCCATAATTATATATATGTATATATATTTTATATATATTTATTTATTATATATATATATATATTTGTATATAAAATAGTGCAATGTCTTTAGTAAGATAGTTGTGGCTTTTAAATCTCATACATTGCATTGATTATCATATCTAGCTATGTTCTTCAATTTCCTCGCGACATGATCACTATAGGTTTGAGGAAATGATTATTATATATTGTACACTGGAATTGAGAAAAAAATAAAATAAACATAAACTTTGAACATTATTTTAACAAATGGACATTCATTGTTCACATATAAATCAAAGCCCAATGAGAAAATTAGGTGAATTGAAATCAGACAGAAGTCCTAATTTAGAGTAACAGCCAACTGAAGAATAAATTATGATAAATGGATCAAGTCCATCTATTTCACCCCAAGTAGCTATTTCTTAATTCTTTATAAACTAAACAGAAAGTTGAATAAAAACATAAGGGTAGCTCTACAACTGTTACTCCATGAATTTATTTATATTCACTTCTTCCCTTTTTTTGTCATGAAGGGTAGCTCTACAATTGTTGCTCCATGAATTTATTTATATTCACTTCTTCCTTTTTTTTGTTATGAAATATTGACCTTTTTAGATTATGCTATTCTACATGCATGTTTTCCTGATGTTAGCATCGAAGTATCTTTCGTTTCGATGAATAGGAAATGGATACTCAGCATCCTATTACCTTTCATATTGATGAACTGAAAAATGTATAGTTTGATGTCTAATTGACCACCATAGAGATATTTTTTCTTGTGCCATCATAGGACATCTTTTTCCCATGCGAAATATCAGTTCATCCAAACTTTTTGTGGCAATTTGATCATTCTCACAACAGCAATAAAATTTTTTTTCTCTTAACTTATTTGCTCTGCAAGATTATGTTGTGGTACACAACGGTATACTTCTGATCATGGTGCTCAATTCCTTTCCTTGGTGGAACTCTTAATGTAGGAAAGAATTTTTTTTTATTTTGTGGTTTTGAAAATATTCCATTTTGTTCCTCATATGTCTGTAAGAGTAAGAAATATCTATGAGAAAGAAAATGCAAAAGTAAGCCAAGAGAAGGAATCCTGATGCTATTGTATGGAGGTATGCAAGGATGATTTCAATTAACCATATTACTTTGGCTAAAAAAATGTTTCTAAGGTGCTGTTTGTTAAACCATTAAAAATTTTCAATTCATTGAAAATAAAAATTTTCAATATGTTTGATAATATATCTCAAAATCAACTTAAAAGAAAATTTCCAATGAAAAAACATTGAAAAAAATAAGTAGATAAACACCTACTTATCACTTAATTTAGAAAATTTTCATCCACTTTATCCATAAAAATAAAATAAATTTGACTATTTTATTTTAAAAAATTTACATAATTATTTATTTATTGATCAGGTTACGTACAAACTCTAACCTGACTCAACGTTATATTATTATTTCATCAGGTTTTTGTACATACGTTTCTCTATCACTATTCTTTTACTATTAGAGAATAACTTGGTTTGATTCAACTTTAGAGCTGAAGACTTTGAAAATTTGAAGGTTGATATACTAAAAGCCCTAGACACCCTATAATGACGCATATTACCCTTTTTTTTCAACTTTTTTTTTATTTTGATGTTTCAATTATCATTGATATCCAAAGTTCTTTGTTTTGTTTTATTTTGGCAAATCATTGCTTGAAGAAGTAATGATCCCAAGAATAATTTTGGGACTTTTATTTGTAATGCTTTTTTAATCTAAATGTGATTCAGGTTTTTGATTTTTAAAAAATTATTTTATTATATTTAAATATTAATTTTTTAAAAATTTATGATGTTTTTTGAATTTTATAGTTATATTTTTTTTCTCATATTTCATACTTGTATTATAAAATAGAAGACATCAATAAAAAATTGATTTTATTTGAAATAATATGAAAATAAGGGTAAAAATGTAAAATAACAAAATTTCAAAATTCAACCTTTATTGTTATCAAACAATATATTTATATTCGGCTCTTAATTTTTAGTTAAATGCCAAACCGTTTTCATAATTTAAATTCAATACTTATTAAATTCAGTACTTAATTTTTCAGTACTTAATTTTTCAGTTTATCAAATAGCACCTAAGTCTTTACTATTTTCAAGTGATGCCAACCACCTCAATTGGGTTGATGAACTAATAGTCCTCAACCCAAAATCTATTAGACATGATGACAATTCCTTTGTGTGTGAGTGTGTGTGTGTGTGTGTGTATATATATGTATATATATTATGTCTAAATCTTATTCTCAGTGCTTATAATTATCATTCTAATTGCATATATTTCTCCTTTGCTTTTACTCTAACAACATGCATTTTTTTCTTATTGTGTAGTCTATCGCATTAGAAGAAATCAAAGAAACAACAACAAACATGTAGCTAGAGGGAAAAAAGGAAAACTAATGAAAAACAAAGAAATCAGCTGAAATGACTTGAGTAATACAGAAGAAGTCTTGGCTGCAATTGGAGCATAATTGCAAATTAGTACCTAATGTTTCAGGATTTCAAATTCTAGTTAGCATCCATAAAATGATCTCACATAATGCTATAGAATATCCAAGAGCAACAAAAGAAAATAGACCAAAACGAATCAAGGGATTGCATGAACACCTTGGAGACTCAACTTCCATTACGGGAATAACCATTATTTAAACACCAGTTTATATTGGCCATTATGTTCACTTGAAAGAGCATAAAGACAACCACATTTAAAATGTAATCCCAAAATTAAAACCCCATTAAAAAAAGAGAACTCAAAGGTTTTAGACGTTGAATGGATAATACCTTCATTTCCCCATATGTGAAGCATGCTAGAATCAGTGACATAAATTAGGCACAATCACCCTACATTAAAAAAAAAAAAGGAGAAAAGCTCTTTTGAGAAAATAGTTCCATTTATGTATAAAAAAAATTATCAAAGATTAGCTTCACTCAAACAACTTCACTCCTTGGGTACATCTTGAGCTACAAAATTTTTAACTTTGCAAGGCTTCTCTTTTTTTTCTTAGAATTTTTTGTTTTGAAGATGACACTGTTCGAGTGAAAGGGTTCTTCTTTAACCCACCATTGACTCACAATAACTCTTCTCTTTTCTTCTCAAGTTTCCTCCTGACAAAAAGACTTGACAAAAACAAAAAAAACTCAGCTGAGGAAATCAAATTAAAATTAAGCAAAAAAGAGATAGAATGAAGTGGGGGCAAAAAGCAAAAAAATAACGTCCAGATTTGTCAATTAAGAGCAGGAATTGATAAGAGCATAAATTAGAACCCCTGAAAGAACATTTTTGTGAATTTCTTGAAGTAATCATGGATGCCTTTTGCGGGTCATCTTCCTGCTTCCAAAATCAAAAGGCAAAGGCTAGCTTGCAAGGAAGATTTTTTTTTTCATGAAATTCACACTTTGTCCAAATCCAGGCAAAACGATTTTCAAGTTTGGAAAAACAAAAAGAGGAATTAGTGAAGTTGGCGCTACAGGAAGATAATGGTTAAGTAAAATATGTGCATAAGCATCAGGAAATGGATTAAGTGAAGAAAGAGGGAGAGAACTTTGTTGGAAAGCTACAGGTTGAAAGATCCAACAAAATCTGACAAACCCATAGCAAATTGTAGATAATAAATAGAGATGAGAGTTGGCCTGAGGCATTCATGGCACAGGCCATAGTGCACAATACCCTTTGGTTAGAGAAACACGATAACACTGAGAGAAAAAAGGAACGTGAAAAAGGAACACGCCCTAAAGCCAGAGTCAAACCCTAGTGGGATGCAAAAGTGACTCAGTTGAATTACTTGTTGATCCAAAAGGAGACAAAGCAACCCAAGCAATCCAAGGGCACACAATGGAATAAAGTGACAAAAAACGTGACCAAACGTGGAAGCAGAATTCTCTACAACTTTTAATATATGATGATTAGTGTAATACCACAGGAGCTTTATGTGAAAGGCTGAAAGCATCTTGCCTTTCTTCATCACAAACAGTGGCATAGCCATGTACAAAATGTGGGGTCAATTGACCCCACTGAATTTTAGTCAAGTTATATTTATACATGTAGAAAATATTAAAATTTTTATTTTTTATATTGAAGCCAATAAATTTCATAAAAATATAAAGTAAATGATCAAAAATAAAATTTTTATAATGATAATATTAATATTTAGGTTGCAAAGAAAATTTTAAAAAATCTTTATATTTTGGTAAAATTATAAAGGTTAGTTTTTGATACATTGACAATGAAAATTTTTAATTTCACAATCATAGTTAAAAAACTGTCATGCATCCTACATTATTTTCTAATTAGTTTTTTTTATTTTTTTACTATTCCTTAAGGGATATGTATCATCTTATTAACTACGTTTACGAAGTTTAAAACTCTATTAATAGTATATTTGGTAATTTCTCTAAATATAATCATATGTTAATAAGTATTAAAAAATAAAATGTGATGTATATAATTTCTCACAAAGATATATTTATGTATAAATGTTCTATGTAAAAGTAAAATCATACATTTTATTATATATAAATATAATGTTAATTTTTATTTTTTTTATTAAAAAAAATTCTATATGTCTAAGGATATCTTTTGCAAATTAAAATATAAATAATAAAATCACTAATCAAGCAATTTTCAACTTAATTTATATATTTAAAAATGATTACTTCATAAAATAATTAGATAATTATTATATACATTGTCAATAAAGTTTTTTTGACTCCACAAGCGAAGTTAGGATGATGACATGTGTATTATTTTATTTTTAATATTTTTAAAAGACATGTGTCTCGTCCTAACCCCATATGCGGAGTCAAAAAACTATTTTTAATATAATATAAAAATATTTTTATAATATGGATTATCACACATATGTGATCCCACTGAATTTTGTTTCTGGTTACACCCCTGATCGCAAATGATTAGGATAGTTGATGTAATTTAATTGTGGTCAGGTAAGTTTTCGCAGTTTATATGCAAGTTCGAAAAAAATGGGAAGAATGACTTTTATGTATGTATATTGTGAACTTGATATTGTCTAAGCTTTTTTGCTTGCACGTTTTTGCATGCTACCATGCATGGCAGCTAAGTTGTAGTCTTTCGGCTTGGCTGTGCAAACAGAGTATTACACATTCTATATGCACTGTAAAGTAAGAATTGGGTGCTCAGTTTCTTTACTTTTCTCAAAGTTACATGACAGAGAGTATTACACATTTTATATGCACTTTAAAGTAAGAACTGGATGCTCAGTTTCTTTCCTTTTCTCAAAGCAACATGACAGATAGGCTGCATATCTTTACGACAATTTATTAAACCCTAATCCAAGCCAAGAATTCACCCAACCCCAAATACAGATCAGAATAAAGGTCTAAACCAATAAGCAATTACATACTTTTAAAATTAAAATGAGAGAGGTGAATTAAGGTAACAAAAAATCATGCGACTTCTTTAGAATAGTTTAGCTTTGAACTTATTTTTTCCATCAGATTATGCTAATACTACAAAGATGCATGAGTCTGAGAACAAATAATTATCTGGTTTGAATAGAAATGAATTCTTGTGTTTAGACACACAAGTGATAACTGATATTTTTGGTTTTCTGTTTCTTTTTTGTTTGTTGGATTCATACCTTGACAAATAGACCAAGGGTGATTTGGATTGAGTTCTCAAAAGTAAATTCATTCAGCTACTGTCATGATTGTTATATAAAGTTTGTCCATATACCACCATCCAATTCTTACCTCTCTTTGTCGTTGGGAAATGAAATTGGCATTTTTCATTAATAATATTCCCATTTCCAAATGGTTGTAGCTTGGTTCATGGAAAATTCAAGGAAATAGAAAATGAAATTCTTGAGTTTCATTTTCCTGTGTTCGGTGAATAAAGAAAATTCTTATAAGGAAAATATTGGAAAAGTGCAGCACAAGTTTAGGCTTAAACAAATCCTACAAGTGTTCTATTTGTACTACAGTTATAATGAGAGAAATTATTTTATATATCGTGAATTGAGTTTTAAACTTTATCAATTTGTAACAAATGCCTTTTAAAAAAAATTTAAAAAAACTAATTAAAAAAAGAAAGATGTGGAAATTTTTTAACCTTAGTTGTGAAATTAAAAATTGTTGTATACATATCAAAAACTAATCCAGATAATAATTATTATAATAAATTAAAAATAGAAGAAGAAGAAGAAGAAGAAAAGCAAATAAGATTTGAGTCTAAATTGATCCAAAAACTCACATAGTAATTTAACATCCTTGGGCTTAGTTGGTAGTAGTTGTTATAAATAATCGTTAATGGGCTTGCTTCTAACTCATTTTTGGGAAGAACATGTAAGCCGCAAGCTAGAAAAAAAATCCAAAAGCCCAAAAATTATTCTTTTAATTAATCAAAGAGAGAAAGAAGACCCTTGTTGGCCCCTTATCAGATTTCAGAATCTTCTTGTTCAATCTCAATATTTAAACGTTGACCACTGCTCATTATCCTTTCCTTCCCTGCAACAGTCTCATTCTTTTATTCACACTCTGTTATTTCCTGCTCTTTCTGTTTTCCGTGTCGCATTTGGATTGTAGAAGCAAAGAGAGATGGACCAAATTGATCATTTTTTGCATGAACATCCCTTGACGCTGACTGAGGAGGAGCAAGTCAATGATGTTGTTGTCTATTCGGGATGTCGCAGAGGTTTACCGGGACCAATCTATAGATGCAGTGAATATTGCATGTTTTACCTTCATAAATCCTGCGCCGAGCTTCCAGTGCCAGGTGAGATCCAAAATTTCTTTCACCCATGCTCTCTTGCCCTCAACATCGGAACCTATGGATGCAATGCTTGTTTCGAACATGTCTCTGGTTTCTGCTATAGCTGTAAAAAGTGTGATTTCGATATGCATATTAACGAAATATTGACTTTCCTAGCCAAAAAGAAAAAGATGGAAAGAAGGATTGATGAACCAACGACAACCAAAGCTGGACCCTGGAAGACAGGAAGCATAAGAGGGTGAAGGGAACGCTCGAATGAGAGGAGTGATACAGAGGCAAAACGAAAGTGCAGGGGCCGGGTCAGGGGCGGAAACAAACGGGAAGGAGTCGCACGCGCGCAATCCAAGTGAGGAAAAAAACTCAGATGAAATTACCATGCTACCTACAAATCGACAAAGATCAACAACTAACATAGGATAATAGTGGAAAAATCGTGCAAAACGACGTGGCTGAAGCGTGGGTTGCGTAGGTTTACAATTTTTATAATATAGATTAGTAGTACACAAATGAATCTACTGACACCGTATGGTAGAAAGGATATTAAGACGAGTACCATGACATCATAGATGGATGCAGTCAATCCCAAATCAGAAACAGCACGCCCAAAGCCCACAAGCTGGCCGTTGGAAGGGGTGACGGGCATCACACTCTCCATCAAATCTCCAACAAAACCCTTGTTCGTTTCCTTCTGCTGTTCTTGGTTTTGCATTTGCTTGGTGGTGATAGTGACATTGGCATGCTGAGGTTTGCAGAAGACTGAGACGACCGCACAACTGTGGGAGAGAGCAATTCGGAGCTTGTCCAAGTCCATGGCTTCTTCCACTATGCCGGTCTTGGGATCCACCTCAGGGAATCGGTGGCAGGAGTGATTGCACCTACCATACAGTTCACTGAGCTCTTTAAGATTAATGTGGGATGGGACTGTTGACATGTAAATTGGCATCATTAATGGCAGTGGTTTTGATTTTAAGCTACGAAACTCCCTTGAATTTGGGTCTGGATTCAAATTCTTTCTTCTACTTGTGCTGCTTATCCATCGCAATTCCATGATTTTGGATGGACAAACACCAACACCAGCACGCTGTATCATCATTATTTGTAGACAAGTGGTGCTAGAAATAGCGGCAGCAGCGGCAACTACCACCATCTCTTATATTTCTCTCCACTTATTTTGGATGACCTTATTCTTGTACATAAATGGAACTGAAGAAGAAGATAGAATACAGGAAGAAGTTAGGGTGTGGATGTCCTATTCTTCGGTGATTCTGGCCTCTGTTCCCACCACCAATATATTAACATTATCTCCACGCAAACAATGACCACTTTTATTCTCACTGTTTTATACTACGCACACAAATACGAAAAACAAAGGAACATATATATAAAAAAAAGGATAGAGAGAGAGCCGAGAGCTCTTCAAAATAGTAACTCTTCTAGTTTCCCTAGGATTTAAGACCACAAACATAAAACATCTGTTTTCACCCAAAGAAAAGTCTCTTTTATTATGCCCTGCATGTGTAGGCTGTTTTATGCAAGAATTATAGCCACGCTCACTGCGGCAGCTCCGTACCCAGCATAGGTTGCTTCTGGCGCCTGTCAGCAGCAGCTCTACTGCTGGACTCCCCTATGCTTTGAGGTTGACACCTCTCGTACGCATTTGATGATGCTCTGAAGACATGCTCCTGTGGAATACTGACAAGCCAGTCCTCAAGTAGAGGAGCTTCGCATAGTGAATCCAGTTTGCTTTTTTGCTGCAGTAGGGATGCCATTTCAGGTGATATAATTTGCTCCAGAAAACAATTTTCAGTCAAGGGTTGCGTTCCCGTCTCCAGTGGCTTGAACAAATCTGTAACTACCCCACCCTGCTCTACATTGGTTCTGTATCTGGAGCCTTCGCCATAATTTACGGCTGCCTTTTGATACACTCCATTACTAGGACAAGAACCAATTCCACCCATGTAGCCAATGGCCCCACTGCTATTCAACCCTGTCATGACTTGAGAAGTTGGATGCCATGAAGAGGAGGAAGCACTACCGTTTAGTATGGGTGTAGACTCTTGCATCCATGACCACAAAGAAGCCTGCCCTGTTAGTACAGTATTATCCACATTCATTGCATCCACCATCATACTTGTCCGGCCTAATTCCTTTTGGTTGCTCTCTGTATACCACAAAGCTGTGAAATCAAGTTTTCCTTTCCCTGAATCATAATTGGGAAAAGAAGAATCCAAGTGAACCCCGTTGCTTTGACTAGCAGCATAATCCTTGAAACTAGCTTCGCCATCTAAACCCTCTCTCATGGGTTGCAGCACTTTTTCTGGGAAGTCCATTCTATTTCCAGGTTTTCCTTTACCTCCAGTTAAAGCATCATTCATGTCTATATTATTCACCGCAGAAAACTTTCCATTCCAAAAGGAGGATGGACTATCCATTGTCCCACCTGCAAATGTTTGGTAGCCATTAGAACTCCCAAGGAGATGCAAAGATAATGTCCCTCTACCTGCAGACTGAATCGTTCTCCCTTGGAAGTCACCAAGACTTTCCACTCTGCTGCCAGGTTGACTAATTCCTCGGTTTAAAGCATTATTTATGTTCACAGTGTCATTCATTGATGCCTGTCCCCCCTTTGAGAATCCACTGTGAACATCCACTTTATCACCTGAAATGTTTTGGCATCCAGGTGCACTCGAAGGGACCTTAAAGGATGGAGGAACCTTGATATTTGGTGCAAACGCTGCGTTAGGAATTTGCATATCTAGTAACCAGAGCTGTCGATTAGTAGTTACATTCCAAACTTTCATAGCTTCTGAAATGTAACTCTCAACCTTCTTCATGGCGGCCATCTGAGCTGTTGGACCCAAATCTTTAGCAAACTGCTTTAAGCTCTCTAGATATCCAACACCTACCTTCTCATTCTGCATGGTCAGGACAAGTAATCAGAAAATATTAGAATATGAGAAGGGGAATGCTATTCTCATATGGCTTTTGACTGAAAACACTTCCTCAATTTTTTTTTTGTTAGAACCACATTTAATGAGGTGCATGTCCCCAGCGAAAGCGATGTAAATATAGCAGACTTCCTACAGATAAGCCCCAAGACAATGTGATAGCAGGTGTGGGGCACTCAGAATCATTTCATCATCATACACTAACCACTGTTTCAAAAAAAAATTCAACAAGGCCCGGAATTCCTGATACAACCTGGAGTTCCTAATACATTACTTTCTTTTTTCCTTTCCTTTTGCTCTCACAATTTATCAAATGATATATTATAAGAACAACTTCTCACAAAAATGTGTGAAATATCAAATTATATTGTGATGTACTGTAGAAATGAGGTTGTTTCCACCATGTGAATTCCTCTCTCATGCCAGGGATAAAAATGACAATTAAGTGCAAAAAGGTTTTAGTTCTGGCTGGAATCACATTACAATTTATGAAAAGGCATTTAACCATCAGGCTCAAACTTTTTTCTTAGATCTCTTTTAATTGACCCTTGTTCTTGGTTCATGAATTTCGTTTGTTTGACTTGTTAAATGAGAGTTATCACATTAAGATTTTTTTATTTATCTTAAAAATACTATATCAATTAAAATGAATTTGAGAAAATTAAACTTAAAAAATTTATCAATCTTGTAATATTTCATATTTACTTGGACTTATAGTCTAATTAGTATAAATCTATTTGATAGCATTTATAGCATTGAATCACAAATGGTTATGTCTTCTACCATATGCCACATCTATCTATCATCTTCTATAACTCATGGTTTTAAGAGTACATAAATCAATGAATTAGTTTATTTGTTGGCCAAAAAATATGAATTAGTGTATTGAAATTTTATTCAACATTTTCAAACTTTAACTATGAATTTCTGTTGTTTTATCTCTTAAATCATTATCAATAATAGATATATTGGTGTATCCATATTCTGGAAGTCTCGGTATTTCCTTTAATAACGATATTTAAGACCTTATACCAACCATAACACAAATGCCATTCCCACACCAGTGGAAACACAAATGTCATTCCCATTAGCAACTGCACTTGCATCTTTAAAGTATGCCTTCGAAGTCCATTCATAGAGACCTCATATAAGAGATCTTGCTTTGGGTGTAAAGAAGACAGTTTGACATATTTTAGAAGTAAAAATGGTTTTGAAATATATTTACACCATGTCCATAGATTGCTTATTTGGCAAGATGCAGATATACATTCAATGGAAGAAACTCACCAGCTTAAGTTGCTTTGGACTGTTACAAACTGCAGAGACCAGTGATCCTTTCTCACTTAGAAAAGAATTCCAAGGTCTATAGGCTCGACGCTTTTCCACTTCAAAATTATCATATCGTTTTTGAGCTCCGTAGCCTGTTCAAACACATTTTTGCAAACCATCAAATCGATTTATATAAGATTGGGATAAGCAAAAGAGGCACCTCGGATCATATGCTTTAAATTTATCCATTGCATATGTTTGGGAGTTATATGACAACCTTTATCACTCAATATATTACATACTGATGCATCCTATTTGCAGGTATTATAAATCTCAATATGTATTTATTTTAGTGCTTAATATTTGAAACTTATACCAGAAAAACAACATATATTTTGATCAATATAAATTCGGAGTAAGAGGAGATAGACATGCTTAAACTATATGTTGATAGAAAGAAAGAGAAAAAAAAACTAGATACCCCACAAATGAGCAGCATGACCTACCCCTTGCTGCAATGCCGATATTATTCTTGTTGTTAGAGTTACAGTTCAGAATTTCAACTTCAGCCTTTGTCCTCCTACCAGCCCCTGTTCTTCGTATGGAAGCTTCAGTTTCAAAGTTTTCAGGATCAGTTTTAAGAGCATGGAATAGCCTTGTAGCTAGTTCTTTCAATGCACGTGCCTGGAAAACAAAAATTGACTTAGTTCAGGATACAAAGAAAATTCTGAGAACATCAATGATTTGAGGCCAAGATGTAGAGGATATGGTTACATATTTTATATATTCAGTAAAATTTGGTTCACTTACCTGTCTGTAATAGACGGTATTCGAAGCATTGAAAAGCATGGCGTTGTTGGATACCAAAAACACATCATGCTGAGTAAAAGTATGAAAAGAACCAATTAATTGATGATCCAAAGAGATTTTATGACAAAGAAGCTCCATAGAAGATCTTGAATCCATGGTTATCATGGTTCTAAAATATGCAATGGGACTATAATTTCATAAATAGGACCCTTTCCGAACAACTAAACAACCTAAATTTCATTTGCTGAAAATTCGGATGGTTATAACATACATGTGACTTCAAAGGAGAAAATTGTAAAATAAGAAATTACAAAAATCCCTCATTGCTCAGTATGACCTTTGTGACAGTAGTAGTAAATTATTTGGCCTACCACAAATTAACATGCCTAGAATAGCAAGTCATATGAGTAGAAAAAGAATGGAATGAAAAACCGAACCATGACTACTTTTAACTGACAACAAAAAGTCAGAATTTAATAACTGCAAATACGTTCAAAGAAATATAGTGCCCCCCTAAAAAAATATAGTATCTTTGTCAAGAAAGAGTAAAAGCGATGTTGTACCCACAAGCTCCTGCAATAACATAATTATCACTGATCAGAAGAAACATGATAATAAAATCTGATTCCAAAGTTCTGGAACAGTATGAAAGTCTTCCCCACACCAAAAATAAGCAATCAAACAAATAGATAAGCAACCATTGGAGCAAACCTCGAATTCTTCCAGTGTTTGATAATTTCCTTCATTCAGTTTCTTTGCAATCGTGCCAAAATCCATTGGTTCTTTGATGACGTCATAATAGTATTCCACCTTCCAGTTGAAGAACTACAGTTAATTAGCCAACTCGTGAAATATGCTCCTTTCCATGATCACAGTCCCTCTTCAAAATTTTTCAGAACTTTTATATTTAATCAACAACATCGAAATCATTTAAACTTTTTGTAGAAACTGATATTGTAGAGAATGTAGAAATTGATACAAACATGTTTTTCTGATTTCTACTCTAAAACTATAGCTTACAGAGAATATAAATAGTTGTAGGCTAAACTAGGAAATCTACGTAAATCCCTATATATCCTATATACCATTTTCAGAAAAGAAAAAGGAATCCTAAATAAAGGAAAGTTTTAAATAAAACCAATCAAGGAAATATTTGGTCAAGATATCAAATTCCTTTATCTTAGGAAATAAATAAAAAATCAATCATATCCAATCCCATAGAATATGGACTGGATTTCCACACTCCCCCTCAAGTTGGGTAGTAGATGTCAATCATACCCAACTTGGACTTCAAGCTTTCAAAATTGTTTCTAGGAAGGGCCTTGGTGAGAATATCTGCGGTTTGAAGACTAGTTGGCGTGTAGACAAGTCTGACTTGGTCTTCTTCGATTTTCTCTTTGATAAAATGGCGATCAATCTCGATATGCTTGGTCCGATCATTGTGAACTGGGTTCTTGGCAATACTTATGGTTGCTTGGTTGTCACAAAACACCTGCATAGAACTTCCTTTTGAAATCCTCAATTCCTTCAACACCCTTTCAAGCCAAATTCCTTCACAAATCCCATGAGACATAGCTCTGAATTCTGCTTCAGCACTACTCCGAGCTACTACTGTCTGCTTCTTGCTTCGCCACGTTACCAAGTTACCCCATATGAATGTGCAATATCCGGTGGTTGACCTCTGATCCGTTACAAATCCTGCCCAATCTGCATCTGAGAAAACTTCAACATCTCTATTTGAGGTTTTCTTGAAATGTAGTCCTCTGCCTGGGCTTTTCTTTATGTATTGAAGAATCTGGTAAACTGCTCCCATGTGTGCTTCGGTAGGGTTATTCATAAATCTGCTTACTAGGCTAACAGCAAAACAAATCTTTGGTCTAGTATGTGTCAAATAAATCAATTTCCCCACAAGCCTTTGGTATCTACCTTTGTCAACTAGAGGACTTTCTTCTTCAGCTCCTAACTTGCCATTTGAATCCATAGGAGTATCTGCAGGTTTGCATCCAAGCATCTCTGTTTCCTTAAGAAGATCCAGAATATATTTTCGTTGTGAAATAGAAATCCCATTTCTTAATCGAGCTACTTCCATGCCAAGGAAATACTTGAGCTTTCCTAAGTCTTTTATCTCAAATTCTCTTGCTAGAAGGGTCTTTACCCCAATAATCTCCTCCACATAGTCCCCTGTAAGAATGATGTCATCCACATAAACAATAGGGATAGCAATATTGTGATCAGATGAGTGCTTAACAAACATAGTGTGATTGGTTTGGCACTGTGAAAACCCATACTTCTTAACAACCTTTGTTAAGCGATCAAACCAAGCTCGTAGTGATTGTTTGAGGCCATATAGCGACTTACGAAGCTTGCACACTTTACCATTGTTCTCCTGAGAGTTAAATCCTGGTGGAATCTCCATGAAAACTTCTTCCTCTAAGTCACCGTTCAAAAATGCATTTTTAACGTCTAGTTGATGAAGAGGCCAATCTAGGTTAGCTGCCAAAGATAGTAGCACACAGACTGAGTTTAGCTTGGCCACGGGAGCAAATGTCTTCTCATAGTCAACACCATAAGATTGAGTGAAGCCCTTGGCAACAAGACGAGCTTTGAATCGGGTCACGCTTCCGTCCGCATTGTGTTTAACTGAAAAAATCCACTTGCAACAGCCTTCCATTTTGGTTGTAATAGAGCTTCTTGAATATTGCTTGGAACTTGAACATCTGTTAAAGTGGACACAAACACACGAAAAGCTAGAGATAGGCTCTCATAGGATACAAAGTTGCTGATAGGATGCTGAGTGCATGTCCTTACTCTTTTTCTTATTGCAATAGGTTGGTCAAGATCACTAGGAAAATCACTAGAGATAGATTCAGTAATTATGTTACCTGCATGCATCTCAGAAACTTCTGGATTTGGTTTTGAATCTCGGTTTTGCTTTGGAGATGTGCGATTCTCTACCTCCTTTTGAGATTTCGGTCTCCTTGAGTAAACAATCATGTCTTTTGTTGCTGTTTCTTTCACAGACTCAGGGTTTTGAGGGCTAAGTTGAGTGTTAGTTATCTCATGATCAAGAGGTTGGTGGTGGATTTCTGTGAGGATTATAGGTGGACTAGATATTTGGGCTGGTGGACAAGAGATTTGGGCTGGTAGTAAAGGTACTGGTTTAGCAGCAGGTACAGTTTCCCAAAGTTGATATTCTCTCGCACTCTCCCCCTGAATGTCAGCTTTGGTGTAATATGGCTGATTCTCAAAAAAGGTTACATCCATAGAATTATAAAATCTTTTGGTTACTGGTGAATAACATTTGTACCCCTTTTGATTTGGAGAGTAGCCAAGAAATATGCACTTGACTAATTTGGGATCTAATTTACTTCGATGCTACTGATGTATATGGACAAATGCGGTACACCCCAACACTTTGGTAGGGATGAATGAGATAATTCGAAGATGAGGTAGGTTGTAAGGAGCTTTTGACATGGTGTTTGGAATTGAAGGACACGAGAAGACATTCTATTTATGAGATAAGCGGCTGTTAAAACCGCTTCTCCCCAAAAATGTTTTGGAACATGAGTGGCAAGCATGAGTGATCGGGCAACCTCCATTAGGTGTCAGTTTTTCCTCTCTGCTATTCCGTTTTGTTGGAGAGTATCCACACATGAGCTTTGATGGACAATTCTCTGATCAAGTAGATAAGTTCCGTGGATAGAGTGGTAATATTCCCTTCCATTGTCGGTTCTAAGCACCTGAATTTTGGTTTGGAATTGAGTCTGGACCATTTTGTTGAAATTCTGAAATATTTGCCCAACCTCAGATTTGTCTTTCATGAGGAATAACCAAGTCACTCGAGTGTGGTCATCTATGAAGCTAACGAACCATCTAGAACCAGTAATATTTGCTATCCTAGATGGTCCCCAAACATCACTATGTATAATGGAGAATGGATGGGTTGGTTTATATGAATGATGTGGGTAAGTATTACAAGGATGCTTGGACAATTGACAAATTTCACATTGGTAATATGAGGGATTTTTTTGGAATAATGTGGGAAATAACCTTTTGAGGTACAAGAAGTTCGGATGACCTAATCGGTAGTGCCACAACATGACTGCACTATCTTTATGACTGCTAGAGGCTGAGACTGTGCAAGCATTATTATGAATTTTCCACTTAGATTCTTCATCTATAAGAAGATAAAGCCCCGCACATATCCTAGCGTTGCCAATCTTCTTCCCCGAATCCAAGTCCTGAAATTCACACATATGTGGGAGAAATTTAGTAACACAATTAAGATCTCTCGTAATCTTACTAACAGATAAGAGATTACAATCCAAATTAGGAACATAGAGAACAGAATTAAGCATTATGTCCTTGGAGATAGCAACTGAACCGATACCAACCACTTTAGATAGTGAGCCATCTGCAATACGAACTGTAAAATTTCCAGAACATGGGCTGTATTCATGAAATAACAATGCATCACCAGTCATATGGTCTGATGCACCTGAGTCAACGATCCATGCCTTTGAGCTATCACGTTTGACACTTAGAGCGCTTAGAAAATTACCTTTTTTTGCCAAAGTGGCAGTACTCACAATTTCAGGTCTGTTTTGCTGAAGGGACTGATGTGGCATCTCATCAGTAGGTGTCTTCCCATAACTCTCCCTAGTGTGTACAGCCTTCCAAGCGATGTTGCTGATCATACTCCCTGAGTTTGAAGTCACCTATGATGTTGTGCTACTGCTCAGCATGGTGGGAGAAGAATCAAACTAAGAATTTTAATGGGTCGTATGCTCTTGATACCATGTAGAAACTGATATTGTAGAGAATGTAGAAATTGATACGAACATGTTTTTTTGATTTCTACTCTAAAAACTATAGCTTACAGAGAATATAAATAGTTGTAGGCTACACTAGGAAATCTACGTAAATCCCTATATATCCTATATACCATTTTTAGAAAAGAAAAAGGAATCCTAAATAAAGGAAAGTTTTAAATGAAACCAATCAGGGAAATATTTTGAAAACAAAGAGAAATATCTGAAGGAATAATTTTTATGTATTGACTGACAGTATAAAATACTTTACAGGTTTCCTTCTTATAGAAAATACACAGCACACTTCTAGGAACTGCATAATAACTCCAGCTAAACTTCAAGGAAACTTTCCTAATTTACAAAAGTTGACTAAATCTTTTTACAGAAAAATCAGCAAGCAAATCTCTAAGATTCTGGCAATATCTCAGCAGAATCTTCCATCTTCCAACACTCCCCCTCAAGCTGGCTTGAAGATATCTTCCATTGCCAGCTTGCTAATCAAACTGTCAAATTGCTTCTTATGTAGCCCCTTTGTAAGTATATCAGCAATCTGATCAGTAGTTGGAATGTAAGGCATGCAAATCAGTCCATTATTGAGCTTTTCTTTAATAAAATGCTTATCCACTTCCACATGCTTTGTTCTGTCATGAAGGACTGGATTATGAGCAATAGAGATTGCTGCTTTATTATTACAATATACTTTCATGGGTGAAGGGTTAGAGATCCTCAAATCTTCTAACAACCTTTGGTATTGGTCCCTGTTCACCACATCTTTAGTTTTGGCAGGTTGTAGCTTTAAGTTGGGTTCAATCGGTGTTTCAGCTGCTTTGCAACCAAGCAAACCCGTCTCACCAAGCAAATCGAGTATGTACTTGCGTTGATTGACAAATATACCTTCCTTAGACCTAGCAAACTCCATCCCGAGGAAATATTTCAACGTACCCAAGTCTTTGATTTCAAAGTCATTAGCAAGTCTCTTCTTCAATCTTTCTAGTTCAACATTATCATCACCTGTCAATATTATATCATCCACATAAACGATCAAGATAGCAATTTTCCCGTCTCTTGAACGTTTATAAAACATAGTATGATCTGCTTGTCTTTGACAGTAACCATGACTTTTTACTACCTTCCCAAAGCGTTCAAACCAAGCTCTAGGGGATTGTTTGAGGCCATACAATGACTTCTTTAATCTACAGACTTTATCTTTACCAAACCTTTCCTCGAAGCCAGGTGGTAGGTTCATAAACACTTCCTCTTCCAAATCTCCATTTAGGAAGGCATTTTTTACATCTAACTGATGTAGGGACCAATCGAGATTCACGGCCAAAGATAATAAAACCCGAATTGAGTTTATTTTGGCTACTGGAGCGAACGTTTCTTGGTAATCAATCCCATAGGTCTGTGTAAATCCTTTTGCCACAAGCCTAGCCTTGTACCTTTCTACACTACCATTAGCCTTGCACTTTACAGTAAATACCCATTTGCACCCTACTGTCTTCTTGTCCCTTGGCAAGTCCACTACCTCCCAAGTACCACTTTTCTTAAGAGCATTCATCTCTTCTATAACCGCTAACTTTCAATTTGGATTATCTAGAGCTTCCTGAATGTTTCTCGGAACAAACAAGCGAGAAATTTTTGAGGTAAATGCTCCATGGTGATTAGAAAGTCTATGGTAAGATAAATATTTGGCAATAGGGTGATTGGTACATGTTCGAACTCCTTTCCTAATAGCTATGGGAACATTAAGATCTGAGGACTCATTGTTAGAAGGCATAATAGAAGAAGGAATTGGAGCTGAAGATGAAATAGGAATAGAATTACCTTGAATATTTGAAGGACCATCTCTCGGAGATTTTGGTTGATTCTATGCTAGAGTGATAGGTGGATCTTTACCATTTTTATGAGTTCTTCTAGTATAAACCAGAAGCTCAGAATTTGGATTGTTTTGATCCGTTTGTAGTATTTCTCCCCCTGTTTGTGATACATCCATGCTTTGCAATGGTTGATTAGAATTTCCTTTGTTCTCAATATCTTGAACAGATTTTTCCTGAATTTTTGTTTCAAAAAAAATAGAAGTGGTATCACAAATGATTGTATTAGGTAGAGAAATGTTCCAAAAATTGTCTTCTTCTCTTTCTTTCTCCCCCTGAAGATAATTTTTGCTAAAGTAAGGTTGATTTTCCAAAAAAGAGACATCCGTACTGACATGGATTTTTCTGGTTTGAGAATTATAACACTTGTACCCTTTTTTATTTGGAGCATAACCTATGAAAACACATTTTTCAGCTCTAGGATCAAGTTTAGATCTAAATTTGCTGGGTATATGAACAAATACTGTGCAACCAAAAACTTTTAAAGGCAAATCAGATTGTATTCTAGATTCTGGAAAAGTTTTTTTGAGGCAGTCTAAAGGTGTGATGTAGTTTAAAACTCGGGTATGCATCCTATTAATCAAATAGGATGCTGTTAAAACAGCTTCTCCCCATAAATATTTTGGAATATGCATAGAAAACATGATGGCACGAACCACTTCAAGTAAATGTTTATTTTTTCTCTCAGCAATTCCATTTTGCTTAGGAGTATCACGACACGTAGATTGATGTTGGATACCTTTTTCTTTAAAAAAATTTCCCAAACATTCATTAAAATATTCCGTTCCATTATCGGAGCGTAATATACTAATTTTTTTTGAAATTGATTTTCAACCATATTATAAAAATCTTTGAACAACTTTTCCACCACAGATTTGTCACTTATCAAATATACCCAACACAATCGTGTGTGATCATCTATGAATGTCACAAACCATTTTTTTCTAGATAAAGTGGTAATCTTTGAAGGACCCCAAACATCAGTATGAATCAAATAAAATGGTTTGGAAGCATGATATGGTTTTGAGATATAAGTAGCACGGTGGCTCTTTGATAAATGACAACTTTCACATTGAAAAGATGAACAATCCAAATTTTTAAATAAAGCAGGAAATAAATGTTTAAGATAAGGAAAACTAGGATGTCCTAGTCTAAGATGCCAAAGCATTATTTGTTCACGAACAGAAATTGAACTAATACTACCAAAACCTTGAGCTTTTTTATTACTGAAGAGGTTTTCATCAAAACAGTAAAGGCCGTCTATCGTTCTAGCACTGCCAATCATCCTCCCCGAGTTCAAGTCCTGGAATTCACAACGAGAATCAAAGAAGCTAACACGACAGTTAGAATCTTTGGATAATTTACTCACAGACAAAAGATTACAGGCAAGTTTAGGGACATAAAGAACAGATTTAAGATCTATATTCTCTGAGATTTTTATTGATTCTTTTCCTGCAATAGGTGAGAAACTACCATCGGCAATTCTAATTGTTTCATTACCAGAACAAGGTACATAAGAATTAAATAGATGAGACAAACTAGTCATGTGGTCAGATGCACCTAAATCAATGATCCAAGGAGCAGAATTTGAACAACAAGATAAAGCATTAGGGTTACTGTCACAAATTGAAAGGAAAAATTGAGAGGAAAAAACTTATTTCATTCATTGATTCAATAGAATATATACAAGGATAAAAACAGTGGAAAGTGTTGATTTTCCACATCCTACTCCCCCAATTTTAGGTTTACCAAAAGAATAAACAAATCTCCTAGATTTCAGTGATTACACATAAAAACAGAAACTATATAAATTGTAGTGATCTGTTTTCCATATATGGAAGATACTGAGATCAGTTTCCATATATAGAAGATACTGAATATTGTTAGCCTTATTTTTGTCACTCCCTCTCAAGCTGGTGAATAGACATTGTCCATTCCCAGCTTGGAAACTAATGTTTGGAACAAAGGATTGCTAAGCCCTTTTGTAAGTACATCAGCTAGTTGAGAATTGGATGGAACAAAGGGTGTGCAAATAAGACCACTATCAAGCTTCTCTTTAATAAAATGTCTATCCACTTCGATGTGTTTAGTCCGATCATGCTGCACAGGGTTGTGAGCAATACTAATCGCGGACTTGTTGTCACAATAGAGCCTCATAGGTCCTTCCCACTTAACTTTTAAGTCTTCTAGGATGATTTTTAGCCATAGCAACTCGCATACTCCCTGTGCCATTGCTCGGAACTCAGATTCTGCACTTGATCTAGCTACCACGTTCTGCTTCTTGCTCCTCCAAGTGACAAGGTTTCCTCCAACAAATGTACAATATCCAGTGGTAGATCTTCTGTCAACTATGGAGCTAGCATAGTCTGCATCAGTGTAGGCTTCAAGTTTAAGTCTGTCACTCTTTCTAAACAAATTCCCTTTCCTAGAGACCCCTTTAGATAGTGCAAGATCCTGTAGGCAGCCTGAAGGTGCACTTCTTTAGGGTTATGCATAAACTGACTCACCACACTCACTGCGTAGGCTATATCAGGCCTTGTGTGTGATAGGTAGATGAGTTTGCCAACCAATCTTTGATACATTTCCTTGTCAATAGCCATGTGTTCTTCAGCCTCGCCAAGTTTGTGATTAGGGTCTATTGGTGTACTAGATGGTTTGCACGCCAACTTCCCTGTGTCCTTCAAGAGATCAGTGATGTACTTCTGTTGTGACATGAAAATCCCTTGCCTTGAACGTGCTACCTCAATTCCCAAGAAGTATTTCAAGTTCCCTAGTTCTTTTATCTCAAACTCTTTTGCTAAAAGCTGCCTTAGTTTTGTCTTTCTTCCTGATCATTTCCTGTCACTATAATGTCATCAACATACACAATGAGTGCAGTAACTCCCTTTGAGCTCGAGTGTTTGATGAATAGTGTATGATCCCCTTGACTCTGTTTGTATCCCATGCCTACCATTGCTCTTGTAAACCTTCCAAACCAAGCTCTAGGCGACTGTTTTAAACCATACAGTGCCTTTTTTAATTTGCACACCTTGTTAGGGGCCATATTCTTCTCATAACCAGGCGGAACCTCCATATATATTTCTTCTTCTAAGTCACCATGTAGGAAAGCATTTTTTACATCAAATTGATGTAAAGGCCAATCATAATTGACAGCAAGAGATAGCAAAATTCTCACAGTATTCATCTTTGCAACAGGAGCAAATGTCTCCTGATAATCTATCCCATATGTCTGTGTATATCCTTTGGCTACCAATCTTGCTTTATACCTTTCTAGAGTGCCATCTGCTTTGTACTTCACAGTGAATACCCATTTGCATCCAACTGGTCTTTTCCCTCTTGGCAAATCCACTATCTCCCAAGTGTTGTTCTTCTCCAAGGCCTGCATTTCCACATTCATAGCATTTTTCCAATTGTCACAGGTTAAAGCCTCAGATTCTGTTTTGGGGATAGACACTGTGTTGAGGTTAGTGAGGAAGGCTTTGTGACTTGGGGAACATTTTTGAAAAGACACAAAATGTGATATAGGATACCGTGGGTGTTTTGTACATTCTCTTGTTCCCTTTCTAAGTGCAATGGGTAAATCAATATTGGATGAAAAATCAGTGGAAGAAATAGAAGGATTAGGCCATGTTACCTCATTTCCAGAATTAGGGTTTGATGTATGGACTTGCCTTGGTTCCAGAGCAAATTCTTTCCTTCTTGAGTACACTTGAGAGAACCGCTTGTCAGTAGTAGTCTCATTGCCTCCGTCTGTTTGTTTTTCAAGCTGTGGGAAAGGTTCAATGTCTAATAATGGGTGAGGCTCAGTTTCTGATGGTGGAGAAGACTCGGCAGGTTGTTTTTCAAACTCAGCAGCAGGTTTTTTATTTTCAGACTCAGCGGCAGATTGGTTCTCAAGGTTAGTAGTAATGGAAGTGTTTGGGAGAGACTTGGTTATGGGCAGATCAAGAAGGAAAAAATCCTTATCTTCCACGATTGTTGTCTCCCTCTGAAGATAAGGTTGAATGAAATAAGATTCTGTTTCAGTAAAGGTGACATCTGCAGAAACAAAGAATTTTTTGGTGGGAGGGTGATAACATTTGTAGCCTTTTTTAGTTGAGGAGTACCCCACAAAGACGGTTTTAAGAGCTCTTGGATCCAACTTCCCTCTGTTTTGACTATGAATATGAACAAATGAGACACACCCAAATATCCTAGGGACAAGATGAATTGTTGTACTAAGATTTGGATAAAAATGAGATAAGACTTCCATAGGGCTCTTGGAGTTTAACACCTGAGTGGGTAATCGGTTTATAATATATGTGGCTGTAAGAACTGCTTCCCCCCAATAGTTTTTTGGAACATTCTTTTGAAACAACAAGGCTCGGGTTGTGGAGAGAAGATGACCATTTTTTCTTTCTGCCACCCCATTTTGTTGTGGAGTGTTAACACAGGACGACTCATGGATAATTCCCTCTTTTTGGAAAAATGGAGACAATGTTTGGTTGAAATAATCTCTGGCATTGTCTGATCGAAACCTTTTAATGCTAACCCCAAATTGATTTTTTACCATAGAATGAAAGATTGGTAGAATCTCACTGACTTCGGTTTTTGATTTGACTAAGAAAACCCATGTAACCCTAGTACAATCATCAATAAAAGATACAAACCATCGTGCCCCAGAAATATTTGAAATTGGAGATGGTCCCCAAATGTCACTATGAATTAAATCAAAGGGAATTGAGCTTCTTTTATTGCTAATAGGAAAAACAACACGTTTGTGTTTTGCAAGTTCACAAGTCTCACAATTGAACATTTTAATATCTAATCCTTTGAACAAAGAGGGAAACATACGCTCTAGGGTTTTAAAGGAAGGATGACCGAGTCTAAGATGATGAAGCCAAATCATGCCTTTATTGGTTGAATGGTTCTCGGATAGGCAGGTTATAGGTTGATTCCACTTGCTGACATTCCACTTCTCAAGCTCCTCTAGATAGTAAAGACCGCCTTTCTCCTTAGCACATCCAATCATCATTCCCGAATCCTGGTCCTGAAATAGACAATGAGTGGGAAAAAAAGTTACTTTACAATTCAAATCCCGAGAAAGTTTGGTGATGGAAATGAGATTTGTGGACAGTCTTGGAACATGAAGAACATCTTTAAGAATGAGTTTAGGGCTGATTTTAATATTTCCTATACCAGCTACTGTAGTTGGTGACCCATTTGCTGTTGAATTTTTTCGACTACTAGGGCAAGGAGAATAAGAACTGAAATTGTGAGCTGCATTTGTCATATGATCTGTAGCTCCAGAATCAATGATCCAGGAGTTCTTAAAGGACTGATCTGAGACATTTAAACAGTGAGAAATTGGAAACCTACCTGATTGTGCCAATGAACAGGTACCTGACGGTTTATCAAGAGTAGCCAAGAGGTTTTTCAACTTCTCTATTTCCTCTTTGTTGAAATCCCTTGCATCTGAAGCCTTTTCTTCCTCCTGTTGTGATGAAGTTTGATGAGCTTGTCCTTGAGTTTTATGTTTTCCACCCTTGTTCGGAAGCCTCCCATTCAATCTCCAACATTGCTCTCGGGTATGTCTTGGTTTCTTGCAATAAGTGCACCATAGTTTGTCGCGGGTTTCTGCACTTTTGGAATCATTTTTTCCATTTTCACCATTTTGGTTTTCACCTTTTGGTCCCCGGTTTCCTCCATTGGTCAACATTGCTGATGCTTCAATCAATTTTGGTTCCAACATTACACCTCGTCTACTTTCTTCAGCTAAGATAATTGAAATAACTTCGTTAAGTGAAGGTAAATTATCTTTGCCTAAAATTTGGACTCTAACCTGATCAAACTCAGCATTAAGACCTGCCAAAAAATCATACGTCCGGTCCTTCTCAATGAAGGCTTTCAGGGTTGCTGCATCATCACTGTTCTTCATCTCTATAACTCGATAATGATCCATCTCCTGCCATAATCCCTTTAGAAGGTTGGTGTACTCTGTAACTGTCTTACTCCCTTGTTTGGTTGAGGTTGTCTTGATCTTCAATTCATAAATCTGGGCTGCATCTTTAACTTTTGAGTAAGTTTGTCGAACTGAATCCCAGACATCCTTCGCTGTGGGTAAGAACATGCAGGTATCACTAATTTCAGGAGCCATTGAGTTCCAAAGCCATGCCATAATCATAGAGTCCTGCTCATCCCATGTAGCATAATTCTGGTCCCCCTCCTTTGGCCCCGTTCCCAGGAGATGGCTGAGTTTTCCTTTTCCCTTAAGGATTGTGCGGACTAGTTGTGACCACTTCAGATAATTCCTTCCGTTGAGACGATAGGCAGCATTGATCTGTTGCAGCTCTCCAGGTGTTGGGATCACCGGCGCTTCGTCAATACTGCTGGAAGTGGCTTCAGTATGAGTGGTAGTGCTTGACATATTGTGGTGATTGAATGGTGGGTAATGTGCAGCGATGAAGATGGTTAAAGAAACACCTAAAGCTCTGATGCCATGTCACAAATTGAAAGGAAAAATTGAGAGGAAAAAACTTATTTCATTCATTGATTCAATAGAATATATACAAGGATAAAAACAGTGGAAAGTGTTGATTTTCCACATCCTACTCCCCCAATTTTAGGTTTACCAAAAGAATAAACAAATCTCCTAGATTTCAGTGATTACACATAAAAACAGAAACTATATAAATTGTAGTGATCTGTTTTCCATATATGGAAGATACTGAGATCAGTTTCCATATATAGAAGATACTGAATATTGTTAGCCTTATTTTTGTCAGTTACTACCTGTTTGAGCAAAGGAAACACTAGGAATACCAGATGATGAATTGGATTTTAGCAGTTTAAGAAGATGATCCATCTGCTCTTTACTGAAGGGACTTGTCTCAACTTCATTTGCTGAAGGATACGCACGAGTGGGTCTATCACCTTGTTTGCTGCTTTTCCAAACTCGAGGTCTTTCATCTGTCTTTCGTTGATTCATCTGTCTTGCATTAGAGGCAGCCAATGCTGAGTTTTCGATAGATACACCAGCACCCTTTTTTCCAAGCATAACATTCCTACGACTCTCTTCTCTTCGCAGAAAATTATCACCATTCAAACGGATAGTGGTGATTTGGACAGAGTGTGAACTAGAATTGGAGGCTTGGATTTGGGTTTCTGTGGTTTTCCTTGAGTTAGTAGGAGGACTGGATTGAATTGAAATATCAGACATGGTAAAAGCTATAGGTTGGCTAAGGCTTCTGCAGAATAAGTCCTAGGGTTTTTTAGAAAGAGTCAATGATCAAAATCCAGCTCTTGATACCATGAAAACAAAGAGAGATATCTGAAGGAATAATTTTTATGTATTGACTGACAATATAAAATACTTTACAGGCTTCCTTCTTATAGAAAATACACAGCACACTTCTAGGAACTGCATAATAACTCCAGCTAAACTACAAGGAAACTTTCCTAATTTACATAAGTTGACTAAATCTTTTTACAGAAAAATCAGCTAGCAAATCTCTAAGATTCTGGCAATATCTCAGCAGAATCTTCCATCTTCCAACATATTTGGTCAAGATACCAAATCCCTTTATCTTAGGAAATAAATAAAAAATCAATCATATCCAATCCCATAGAATATGGACTGGATTTCCACACTTTTAATTTAGATTAAAACAATAAATTGTTTAAAATTTAACAGATTTTTGAAAAATTAGAAAGGGAACTAGTATTATGGGCAGAGCAAAAGAAACGTTTGAAAAGAAGCAGATAAAACAGTTACTAAGTACCAACCTCTTCTGGATTTACTGGCTCTGCAAATATTTTGTGCGTGTCTCTCCTACAATTTAGATGAAAATGATGATAGCAAATGCAAATCTCTTAAAAATCATAAAATAAAAGTCAAATTTTTTATAGTGAAAGGAAATAAGATATTTAATCCATTATATTTCTGATTTAAAGCTATCAGAGTCTGACTCATCCATGAGATAACTTACAAACCTCTGCAATATGCCAAGTAGTAGTTCAAGCTTGCTTTTTTCTGGTATTGCAGCTCCATATGGCACAATAGCTGCTTAGTGTACCATAAGCATCAAATGAATAAGTATTGAATATGCCACCATTATTACATATGAAAAATGATAAAACTGCGCTTTCCATTTTAAATTAAAGCATGAGCTAACCAGAATTGACAAGATGATCTTCACCAATTCCATTGTCAGTCTGCAGGTGAATCAAATAAGCTTTAACTTAATATAAAAATTAAAAGAAAAGGATTAAACCATCTTAAACAAAAACAGGAATAAACTGTATAAACTGTATCACTAAACAAGTGTTATCGACTTATTCATGTATTTGGACAAGAAAACCAACTGTGGCACGCTCCTGCTTTTCATTAACTTTTAGCATGTTTTGTATTTAAAAGATACCACATCGAACACATTCATTTAAAAAAAAAAAAAAAACCTCCGTTCAAGCTAGAGGAAATATTTTACGCTACTAGAGGCATTTTCCTATGTAACCCTTGCTAAGGTTAAAAAGTAACTAGATAATCATCAATTAAACATATGCACTAAGAGAAGAATTCCAATTCTGACTGTCCAATTGAAGACAAAAAAAAACCAAGAGAAATACTCTAGTGAATGAGATATTGCTATTCTAGTAGTATTATTCAAAATTGCAAATAGTTTCATTAAAACTCAGTATTTGTTGCAAATATAGTAGTATTTGTTTAAATAACAAGCAACCTGACTGATTTTTTCAAGACCTTTGCTATCAAGGTCTCAACTTAAGTTTCACATTATATTCCATCTATTGTCTACAATAGCAGCAATTAGCATCAAATGACATAAGAGATCATTGGCATCATAAATATGGAATAATAAGGCTATTGGTAGTATGACTTCTTGGAGCTTATGGTAATATCTTAAATTACTACAATAGTAGCAATTAGCATCAATCGACACTCCAATCAATGTAAGAGATCACTGGCATCATAAATATGGAATGATAAGGCTATTGATAGTATCACTTCTTGGAGCTTATGGTAATATCCTAAATTACTATAATAGTTGCAATTAGCATCAATTGACACAGCAATCAATATGGAACAGCAGTGGCATAAATAATACAAAATAATAAGAATATGATCTAATCACTTCTTGGACCTTGCAGGAAATCTTAAATTAGTTCTAACGACAGGCATTCAAAGAGACTGGCTAGGTAGCTTATTCAATTTGTCATATCCATTAAGGAGAGCCTATTTGCTCCTAAAACTCTCCTAATGATATTTGAATTCTATCATGTGGCATAAAGAACAAATGGACTACTTATGTTGGTTAATACTTTCTTCATATAATCAGTAAGACACTAGTAATACTTTTACTAACTTCTTTGTTAGCAGAGATACATATGTAGAATAAACCTCCCGACTCCACAAATTCCCCACTTCACATAACAAAGCAAGGACTTTCACACCAACCTCGCTTCCTCTCATTCTCCATTACTTTGTATTTCTATACTAAACGCCTTAACTTTTAAGAAACTTTGTTGCTACACTCTTTAACCTTACTCTGCATCATGTGCTAAGCATTTGTTGCACAATTTTAACGATCACATTCTCCATCACGCCATATGATTGGAAAGCATTCAGCACTCTTTGCTCCTTGTTAGTCCTCTCTAGCTCCATACTGTTAATTCTATCGCTGCTTCATCCAACTTAGACAAAATCAAAATCAAAAAGAATCTTTATTTCTCAAATTTTCAAAGCAAAAGTGGGCATGAAATATTTAACCGGTCTACTTCTATCTTTGAGAGAACAAAAGAATGAGTATAACTGCAAGGTAAAACATTTGAAATGGATAAGCAACAAAAGGTACCTTCTGAACTTTATATTCAACTGAATTAACTACAAGATCTTGCACAGTTCTGACCTTAACCTTTTTCCTTCCGCACTTTTGCTTCAGAATGTCTTGTCCCTTATCCAGCTCTGCTCCATCCATCACTTCACATATCACATTACCCTTATTTTGGCTCCTTGCTTGTGCTTTCCGTGCATCCAGTTCAACTATTCGTGGACTCCTTCTATGTTCCCCACTAAACATAATGTATTTTATTGAAAGTTCTCACGGTAAGTACCATACGATGCAATTTTGTACATTTATATTTGTACAAAAACGCAACAGAGTTTTCTTTTCCCTTTGTTTCTGTCTGCCCGTTTCAAAAGTGAAATCACAGATGGCAGAGTAGGAAATAAAGACAGTACTGCAGAGTGTAAGAAGTCATGTCAAGTTTCAAATTAAAATAAAAGAAAATAGCATAATTAGTTTCAATTGTAGTATAAGACAGGTCATATTTTAATAGCATTTTATTTGGGAAAATATTAGATGAAGACTAGGTTGTGATGTCTACACAAGAGTTAATGTCTAGATCAGAAATGTTACATACTTGTCATCAAAATACTTTTGTTATATGATACTTGAGTAATACTGATTTTTTTCACCAAAAAATGAACATGTAAGAGTAAATAATGAGAAGCTAACGGCAATACAGCAACAACAGTGACACACATTTACGAACATAAATACGTCAATACAAACTGAAATTCCAGCTAAAAACATATAAGAGTATTAGGGGAAAAAGAACAATAAGAGAATGCTAGACAAAATACCTAAAAATAATTTTTTCATTTTTTCAGAGTATATCATGAATCAGAACCATTCTTTTATCACTTAAAAATAATTTCTTTCACTTTGACGAACAAACCTGACTTAGTCTTTTTTCTCAGGAATAAACTTCAATTTTTTTCCCATCTGACATAAGTACCATTGATCTAATAAAGAAGATATATCAACCATATCTTAATATCATAATCTGATTTAATCATGTAAACAGTGCAATAGATAAATAAATATATAAACAAAAATAAGATTTCAGAAATTAACATAGTTTAGATTTAAAATGGTAAACCAGTTAGTGCATTTAAGAAATGCTGGAGAGAATGCACTCCAATCTATTGGACTAGCAAGTAAAGTTTAGATATAAATTACCAGAAGAACAGAACACTACCAACTCGCCTCTTTTGCGCAAACCAGTGATGAAAGAATTTGCAAGATTTGTCTATCAAATTTTGATAACACCTATATTTTTTGCTCAGTCCTGAAAAGCCACGATGAGATGAACAAGGCCGTTTTATAAGGCATTTTTATTAATTACCCATTTAAGGTAATCTAGGTGGATTCCCCAAGATATGAACGCATAATGACCAGAAAAAGGTTCTCGCTGCATGGAGAGTTAGAATTGACATATGTACGCTGAGCAAATAAATACTCTATTACAATGACGTTCTGGTTACGTTAATAAGGACAAAAAAAATTCCCTTAAATTCAATTCAACCTGAAAAGTGGTAAGGCAGGAGGCACAAAAAGGAAAAAAAAAAAGAAAGTAACAAGAATATCTCCATTTCAAGCACATTTGGATGTTCACACAATTCATGATTTGTCAAGATTTTCAAAGCAATAATTTAGCCAGAAGAGTTTGAATTTAAATCATGAAAATGCCAAAAACATATTATTGTTCCTCAAGTAATTAAAGCAACTATACTTTTTCCCATAGATAAATGAAATTTATTGCAAGCACCATGAGAAATTTGGCAAAGGCCCCTGTTTGCAGGAATATATAAAACTACCTCAAAAGTGCAGCTGGTAAGGTACCACTCATAAAAGACATAAAAATTATGTGTGTCTAAGGCATCATACATTTTACACATCAAATATCTATTGGTCAATGGAGCAATTGATATTTGCACAACCACCTTGTTAGATTTCTTGCAAAGTACTGTAGTTACAAAATCAGTCTGCCAGCACATGTAACTTTTAAAAACTTTTTCAAATTACTCCAGATTCCAGTATGCTTGGGATGCTCATCCAGTGGCCCTTATCATTAGTGAAACCGTATCTTTAAGTTCAGCCTTTTTAAACAGAATAGATATTAGAGGTTTTGGCATACTAAAGGCACTGCAACTGCTATGTTCGACTAAGAACAAATTGAGCAACAAGTATGACAGGGAATTTCTTCTCATTACCACTCTAAGGCACCAAGAGTGTACTTTTCTTTAATCAGGGAAAAGGTGAAAGGAAGTAATAGTGATCACTCAAACCTGCTATATATGCAACAACAGTGCAGCTCTGAGTCTGACAAGTAGTTCTGGTTCCGTTGCCAATTGCAACGCACTTGAAAGTAGTGGCTTGTTGGGAAGACAATCCCTGCATGCCAACCCCACAAACCACTCCTTAACTCCACCATTTCTTTAGCTTTAAAACGCTGTGAAGTGTAAGAGGATCAAGTAAAGCATTTTAGTATTAGGAAAATGTAAGTGAGAATTAAGAGTGAAACCATAAATGGGTATTCAGAGAAGATTTCAAAAGTTCACATTGCCTGAAATTGGATTGCAATTTGATAGCTTGGTGCTGCAACAATAAGTAAAGAAAGAGACTGATTGTGATACAAACATGAAACAGGGATGGGTTCTTACCGGATAAAGTCTTGAAATCCGGTCACTCATTCTGAAAAAAATTCAGAAGAGTATTTATTGAATTGTTGAAGCCATTGACAACTCCATTTCCATCTGCTTGTCTTGCATAACACACGTCCTTAAAATAAGAAAGGGATGAAAAGGAAAGTGTAAAAAAGAATAGAAAACACTGCATCCCCAAGTATCTACATTATTTGGAAATTTCATTTTCAATGAATTTGCATAGAGAGAAGACAGCAAATGATTATGTTTCGATTGAGAGAAGTGAGACAGAAAGAGAAACAAATCTTTTCTATTTTATCTAAGAACAAGAAAGAAATTAAACACTTACCAAATACCATGTAATCTGATCTACAAAGGAAACCTTAAACTTATATGCTACTAGGGCTTGTACTTGGAAAAGTTACAAACCTAAAAAGCTTATAATTGAAGATATTTCAAGATGACCCTTCAAATTTCATGTTGAGTACAAATTTAATTAGAGATGAATGGTTCTCAAAATCTCCTTAATTTCTTTTTTCTATAGTTATTTGTACGTGCGCACGCATATGCTTCTGGTTGCAGAGAAGTTAGTGACTAATATGAAACTTGTTCCATCCTATTAAACTACCCACCAGGCAACTGTTCATTTAAATTTGTTTCAAAGTAGGAAATCTTAAAAGCCCAACTGTATATGGATTAGTAATTAAGATTTCAAGTCTTTAACCAAAAAAAAAAAGTAATTAAGATTTCAAGTCAAAACGTTCCATGCAATACATGTATGTAACCTGGTGGAACGGATGAATAATTCATGTAGCAGGTTTTAACTTCTTAAATCAGATGAGTGATTGAGTATTCGCGACCTATAAGAGATGTTTACAACAACTAGAAAATGAGCCTGTATTACTGCATCCTGGTAGTGAATATGCTAAATTCTATGCTGACATACGTCATTGTGAAAGATAGGGCATTTATAACCCATATTTTAGAAGTCTCAAAAGCATGTCAGAACCACAAGCAGCCGATCATTATTTCCTAAACTCCTACCAAGGAAAAAATAGGAATATCTTTATGTCAGTTGTGCGTGTTTGTGAATATAATGACTAATCTTTTCCTTTCTCCTTTAATGTTTGTAATATCTAGAGAAGGGAATGCACTATCTCTCCATTTCCCTTACTCTTCCTTCCTTGCCCTTATCTCATTCAATTTTGACATAGGGTAAAGTCTGAACCATTAGAAGATCCTTTATCCATGACAAAAGAAATTTCTAAAACAAGCGGAAGAAATGAGCAATCAGGACCATTTTAAGCATCATATAATCATGCAACTTGCCTAATTATAATGCTCACAGATGAATATACTAAATGCTAGTAGAACATGAATAATTATAAAGATAACATATAATACCCTAAAGTGAACGTTAGAATGCTTCCTCCACTCAGCTTCAGAGGCTTTGCATCTTTCTTGTCACTAATCTCAGCCTCCTCCTGCAGCAATCATTGAGTTGAAAATTACATTTTATAGACAACGAAACAACACTCAGCAGAGGTACTTCTTATTATTTGCAACTCACCACTATACCATGTAGAATAATTTATGAATGACTAAACCGAATTTATCAGTGCACTTCATATGGATCATGATTACCGGGAAGGGTGTCAAAAATAAAGCAAAAAATTTCTTCTCATTGTTTGTTCTTTAATTATTATTTGATTAAAGGTTTCATGAACTATAATGTCGCCCTCGTAACCTAACAACTCTGGAATAGCACCAAAAAGACCAAATGAATGTAAAAAAACAGTCAAAACAAATATTTTGAGACACACTCTTAATCTGCAGGAAATTCCTCAAGAAATACCTCAAGTAATTGAAACATGGATTTCGTGTCAACAAGACTCAGTATGGTCTCACGATAAACACTTCCAAGGAAATTGAGTGGGCGAGAGAGCTCAAAAAGTAGTACATTCACCATAACCCGTATTTTCAAGTTTGAAAATTGTGCACATCACATCGTTCAACAACTTAACTAATTTTAATTTGTTTAGAAAAAGTCAAAAGAAAAAATAAACTTCTGTGATAAGTATAAGCAACATGTCAGAAAAGTTTTACCAGATCACCAATTGTCATTTGACCATTCATAATTCCATGTGAACACAACACCATCACTGTAGATAGAGCTGTGCTAAATAAAACATTTTGGCCAAATTTAGCACCGATCCGTTGCGTTTCCAGGGCAGCATCTTCATTCCCTAAAAAGAACAAGAAAGAAGGAGGAGTAACAGAAGCAATATCAGACAAAGTGAAGAATGAAAAGCATACTAAATACAACTTTGCTTTCTTTTTGTCTAACCATATTTAGAAAGGTCACTAAAAGATCTTCTAGTAGCATGAATGACCAAAGAGTCCCGCACAGCCTGAAGAGCTACGACATCAGAAAATCTCATTTTACACAATATCTTAGATAACACCACAAGCAGCTAGCCTTTAAGGATTACAATTTCTATGTACTAACTGTAAGAAGCAAGAAAATGGCAGGAAGCAGAGGTAAAGCTCGTGGAAGCTCTTTTCCTTAGAAGGTCTCACGTTTGGAACTTGGAAGCATGTCAAAAGAAGCAAGAAGGAACACATCTACTGACGCACATATGTGCCCTCTACACAACAAATTATTAAGCAAGTGAAAGTGTTGAATTTCCAATGATTCCACATCATCTCTAGTTAACAAAGTTAATTTCTGAGTACTACAATTCAGCTCTGCACAAACTTTAGGTCTCGTAATGCAGAAGCTTCACATAATGTTTAAGCAATAACATTCATTCATTTTAAATGATGTCTTACTAAATGCAAATTTTTAACCTTGCCATAACACTTTAAGATTAACAGGAGGCTTGCATTTAGAGATAACTGCCTATCATTAATTCAAACAGGATTGAGTTGCTCCAAAATTCAGTTCTTGACAGCAGCTTTGACAATGAAGTGGGTCATGGATGAGTTATTCTACTATAGCCTTCCAGTTTACTTGCACTTTAAAATTCTACAGTCTGCCTAAAATACTTACTCTTTAAGAACTCATCATACTTTTAGCTTCATTGTTGAAATATTTAACAGTCTGAAATACAAGACCCAAGAAAAAACAATAAATAAGACATTAAGATGAGGCCATATAAAGGGAAAAAAGAATCATTATAAATTACAAAAAGATAAAATTGATTATAAATTAATAATAAAATGAAAAACCTTCATAAATAGCTCACCTCGTAATCGATAAGTGAATTAATGGCCCTTGTACGTGCATCATTATCGGCTTTATTCATGGCCTTCCTAAACTTGGTTCTCTAATGGAAATAACAAGAAAAGCTTGGGCAAATAACGAGTTTCAGTCCTCACAAACTACACTAAGGATCCTGATAAAGTATCGGGAAGAAATATGGTACCTGTGTCAGAGTCAGAGTAAAAGCAATATATGCAGCAAGTGATAGCGAAGTTATCCATGCAAAAGGCGCTCCAAATTTGTATGCTAGCATACCTGATACCATAGATATCTGGAAGGATAGATATTAACTCTTTTGAATTGGTCAAGAAACTGAGGAGCAAGAAGTAATGTACTGACATTTAATCCTAACGTTCAATGACAAAGCTATTGAATACTGGTGTCCCAAATGTGTGAATGGCAGGAAGAATTCCGGTGTCCATTGTGGGTGGTAGCATGTAGAACTAGAAACTAACATCTTTAAAAGGTAGATAGCTCATCAGAAGTTGAACCAAAATCAAACCTCTAAAATGGTGAGCACAACATTGAACACCATAGATGAAAGTATAAAATTAATTGCACGGCTACCACGATCAATTACTCTATTTAAAGGACCTGTTTCTCGACTGAAAATAAGTAGAGCAAAAAAGAATCAGAAGCAGGAGCACAAAATTAACTGCTTGTAGAAGAGACTGCTACAGCGAATTTGAGCAAAATAAGTATAGATAAAGAAACTGTTTTTTACTTTTGGGTAATAAAGGAGTAAAACTGAGATGAAAGGCAATACTTAAGATGGTAGCGAGGATCAAGATTTGGGGAGAGAAATCATCTCGTCTGTTAAAAAGAAAGGAGAGGGAAGAGTAAGGAAAGTTAAAAAAAAATATCCCATATTGGAAAAATACAAGAAGACGAAGTCATATATAGAAAGCAAAGCAGCCTGCCAGCCTTTGCGGGGCATCATTAAATTAAGTAAGATCAATAGCCTTTCTCTATCCAGCCTATCGGCTATCAGATTAACTTTTTCTCTAATAGATATGGTCCGGTCCAGTGTCATTTACTAACAGACCGGATAAAATCGCGGCCCGATCTGGACTCGCATACAACACAAACCGCTGCACCTAAGACTGGTCGGGCCGGAAAAAGTCAGTTGAACCGTTGCATCTATGACCGGCCCAACCGGAAAAATTAAACCGGGACAGCTACCACCGGTCCTACCGTAGACAGTTTATCTGAACCGGCCTACGAACTACCGGTCCTATCGGACACAGTTAAACCGGAAAGAGGGATTGGCGTGTGTTCCACGTGCTAAAAGTAAAAGTTTTCACAGGCGCGTTTCGCTTATTTCTTTTATTTATTTCTCTTAACTGCCTTTTAAATTAAAACATGTTAATAATCGGCATTTTTTTTTATCTGAGTTAATAATCGACTCTTGACTTTCCTATTGAAATTCCCCCCTCAAAGCTATGTAGTTTTCCGAGATAGTGTAAATAAAACAAAAGAATCCTAAAATTTTACTTTGTTTTTTTGTCTTTTAACAGGTCGTTTCTCTCTCTCTTTTTTTATAAACAACTTTGTATCTTTACACTATTTTAGTATAGGACTAATTCGAATTCGAGTTAGACAGGACCTAAATGATGATAAAGCTCTCCCTCAAGAGTTTTAACACAGCTACATACCCAGGGTTCGAACTCGAGACCTCTGATTAAACTAGATCAATCCCTACCAACTGATTTACGTGCTCTTAATTGTTTTTCTTTTCTTTTTCACCACTTCTTATTTACTTCTTTCTATAGAAAATACAAATCTTTTTTTTTCCCTTTATTATATCCTCCACGGGAACAATTTCTTTCTCTCTTCATTATCTTTTCTCTTTTTTCTACTTTATAAAAATGAACAAATTTCAGATTTGATTTGTTGGTAGAGTTTTCTATTTCCCTTTTTCTTTTTCATATATGTTAGGTTTGTGGATGTTGAAAATTTTGAATGTTTTGAAAAAATTATTTGCGATGATATAAAAAAATCCATATATGTGATCTATATTCTTGGTGTTTTGATGTATATTATTTTTTATCCTTTCTTATAAAATTTCGAGAAAAAAAATTTTTTAAAGGTCAGATTTATGTTCTATTATTGTTGGTGCTACTAATTTTGTAGGCATTTTTTATTTTCTCTTTTAATATACAACTGTCTCTGAATTTTAAAAAATTCAAAAATAGAGATTTATTTTAAATAATCCAGATCTATGTTCTTTATTGTTGAGGTTTTTTTTAATCTATCCTTTTTTTATTTTTAATATTTAGATAAATTATTTACTATTTTTAATTCGGAAAAAACCAAAAAGTCTTTTTTTAAATAAAAAGTCTGGTTTTAAAAAAGGGTCCAAATTATTGATTTTTTTGGTGTTTTTTATTTTTATTTTCTTGCTTTAAAATATAGGTATTTTTGAGATTTTAAGAAAAGTTCAAATTAAATAAGAGATTGAACTACCCATAGGTTGTGACGTAGTTGGCAACACAAGATGAGTTTGTAAGAAGAGTTTTCGGATTCGATCCCTACTAAAACACTTTTGGGGAGGAGTAAATAACTTTACTGTGACTAAACTCCAAGTAAGATTAGTCTCAAATCGTTAAAACGGATAAGAATACTTGTGATTTACACCAAAAAATAAATAAGAGATTGAACTTTTTTTTTTAAATATTCAAATCTTTATTCTTTTTATTTTTAGTTTAGTTCTGTTATTATTTTTTTCTTGTTAAAAATATATATTTCTTTGATCGAAATTTCAGTAAAATTTGAGTTGTTTTGATAGTTATTGCAATAGTAATTTAGATGTTAAAATTTTGTTTGATTTTTAAGTCAAAATAATATAGTTTTTTTTTAAGTTTTGGCTTTGAAATTTTGCCAAAGATTTTTAGGTCTCATTTTGTTTTTCCTTTTCTGGAAGGAATTTTAATTATATTTTAGTGTTTAAAGCAATATAAGAGAAGGAAAAATGAAGGGGCAACCTGATTGTTGCAGTTCTTGGCAAAAAAGAAAAAAATTGCAATATCGACAGGCGTCAGCGTGAATTTTAATTGAGGCAGATAAATTACTTTAAATATACAATGATGACACCTTAACTTTTTTTTTTCTTAAAAAATATATATTATGAATAGTATTAAAAATAATAATAAATCAAAATAATTATTTTAAATAGATCAAAATAAAAAAACTTATAAAATATTTAAATTTTTATTTAATTTGACTCTAATATGTTTGTCTCAAGATAAATTCAAATTAGACAAGTCATCACTACCACTTTTTCTTTTTATTTATCGTAGTCTTTAAATGTTTAATTTATTACTTTATTTCCTTTTTTATAACTTTCGATTTTTATATTTAAAGAATTTTCTTTAAAAGATTTTGATTTGTAGATTTAATTTTTATAATTTTTTTTGTGTCTATTAGCGTTTAAGTTTTTATAAAAAAAATTATTTTTGGAATTTTTTGCTTTATACTATAATTTTGTCATTTTTTTGAATTTTTATATTATTTTGTAAAATTTTCAGTATTTTTTCTAATTTGGAGTCAAATTTTTTGAGTATTTGATCTAAATTTTTTAAAAATTTTAATAAGTGTTTTTGAATATTTGTTTTTTTACATGAATATTTGGTTTAATTACTTACTTAAAACAATTCCTTGAATTTTAATTTTTGTCTTCTCTCCGCTTTCATAACTTTTGTTTCTTTTTTTATTTTAACTTTAGAAAAATAATAAGTATTTATAAAAAAAATTATGATATTTGATTTAATTCCTTTCAAATTTTATTATTTGAATTTTTTAATTGTCTCTCTCTTTTCTATATAGTAAATTCTTTTTTTCTTGTATATTTTATATGTTAACATTAAAAAAAAATAAAAATAGATATTTTATTTTATTTTAATGGAAAAGCATCACATATAAAACTAAAAGCTATCACATAGTTAGATTTATTTTTAATATTTTAATTTTAAGAAAAAAATTAAAATTAATTATAAATTTAAGAAACAAAAAAAATTGCCTTTAAAAGGATAATGAAGTGTCATGTGACAACCACTCACACATTAAGGAATAACTTTTATACTTATCAGTATTTTGACTCATGCTGTGTCATAGTTTTTATAAAACAAAAATAATATATAAATTGTAAAAAAATATAAAAATAATATGAAAATAGAAAAAAAGGGACACATGTCAACTTCTAGTTAATGAGATTCTTTTTATTATAGTCATAGGTTCATTTTAAATTATACTAGTTTTAAACCTATACAATGCACAAAAATACATTAATCAAATAATAAATTCATTAATAATTTATATTTTTTGAAATTTTATAATACAAATTATTATGTTTATGAAAAAGACAACATATGTATATTTAATATTTTTATTTGTAATTTGTCTATTAAGATACAGTAATATAAAAAATTATATATTGGTTATAATTATGCAAATTTTATAAAAGTTAAATAAAATTCATATAGTAATTTATCGAATGAAAATAATATATAAAATTCAACATGTATTTGGTTTGAAGAAACTGAAATTTTTCCCATCTTAAAATCGATATTTTGTTGAAATTTTTTTAAATGAAAATTCTTCGATGAATATTTGTTAAGCTAAAAGGGTAGTAAATGATTCTTGATGAGTATCCATTGCTATCTTTGAATAATGTTTCACTTTAATTGATGATTCAATAGATCTAGATGAAATAGAAGACATGGATAAAATACTAATATATAATTAAATTAAATTAAGTTTTAGTTATAACATATGTTATACGAAAATGTAACAAAGATAGTTATATTATATAAACGTATACATACCTATTCCAATAACTTTTTACATTCAAGTTTATGATCAAAGTGATACACTTTAGACATGATAAGCTTAGTACTTATTGTCTCAACATTATAATTTATCGCTCTTGTTTTAAACACAAAAATTGCACACTTGAAATCTTCAAATATCTCTCGAATTTTATAATATTCATTTTCCTAAATCATGGTCATGGACATCATTAAATTAAATTGAAGATTAGATAATATTAAAATAATTGTTAACTAATTAATATCTTAAGAAAAATTTTATAAAGATTATCAACGTCTCTATTAATTAATTTCTTAGCTTCAGTGTTGAAAAGTACAAACATCGTTTTTCCAAAATTATCAAATGCCTCAACATTTAACTTGTACTTATAATGTGTAATTATTAACTAACCAATATCTTAAAAGAAATTTTATAGAGATTGTCAACATCTTTATTAATTCATTTTTTTGATTTAGTGTTAAAAAGTACAAAACATTGCTTTTCTAAAACCATCAAATATCTAAACATTCAACTTGTACCTATAAGGCATATAAAATACTACAATCAAGTTATATATATATATATATATATATATATATATATATATATATATATATATATATATTAAAATTATAAAATACTTATATTATCACCATAAAATAATTTTTGTTTATTTTTTTGAATTTTTTGTTTAATGTCTTAAATATAGTGAATATAATTATTATTTATCTTGTAATTGGATTAGGGGCATCAATATTACATTAGGAACTGTAGACACCTAATTTTGTCCGGATTAAAATTTTGATTGTACAAATAAAAGCAAGTTTCTTATTGAACTTAAAGCCTTGATTCTATTGGATCTCTTGAATGAATTTAAATTGAATTATCTCATTTTGATTTGAGTTTAAATCTATTTCAAATGCAAAGGTCAAAATCAATTACAATACAAATAAGATGTGTTTCAATAGAAAATGAATTTAAATCCGATATAAGGTTAATCGACCTATCAAGGCTCGAAAGTTCAATCTGTGTTCATTCTTTATTAATTGGTTTTCCTTCCTCCTTTACTTTTTTCAATTTTTATTTTTCATTTTATTTTTATCTTATTTTCATTTTTATTTATTTATAATTTATTTAGTTTAATATAAAATTAGAAAATCACCAAAAAATCAAAAAATACAAAAATAGAATAAAAAAATATTTTTGAGTTTTTATTTTTGGGGTTTCAAAAATTATATCATCATTAAACCCTTGCAATGAAAATGGTTAGTAAAAGTAAATAATAAATAAATAAATATTGAAATAATAAGATAATAAAAAATTGGCAAGTTGCCTACTCCCATCATCACCACCGCCCTAGCAACTTGCTAATCCATCAATGCCATCGCCATCCACCGCCCAAATTCATCATTGCACACCGCCCAACCTCCACCTATAAATACCTGTCACATGCCAACAAAAAAGGGGACCAGTGACCAACAAGGGAGCCAACCATTACTAGAAAAACTACTAAAAACCACTGAATTCCCCTGTGCCAATGGAGGAAACCAACACCCAAAATTAGGAAACCAGGAACCCAGAATTAGCCAAAGGCCACCAATCAAGGAGGAACTAGTCTAGGGGTGTAATCGAGCCGAGCTGATACAGTGGGATGCTCGAGCTCAAGCTCGACTTGCAAACTCGATGCTCGATACTCGACTCGAGCTCGACTGAGCCTCCATTTTTTAGCTCGAGCTCGACTCGAGATTGAAATCGAACTACTCAAGCTCGCTCGATTAGGCTCGATTATCCTAGCTCGATTTTCATGCTCAAATTCGAGCTCGATTCTCATACTCGAACTCAAGGTCGAATTAATTTTTATATATTTAAAAATAATGTATCAATTAAATATAATGTATTTGAAAACACGTGTATCAATAAAATATAATACAAAAATTAAACCTCACATAAAATTCAAAATAACAAAAGTTCCTTCAAATCACATATAACACTAAACACCCTTGTCTAAAGATTACAAAGTCTAAAATAATTTGGGAATATAAACAACAAAAATGGTAACATCACCACCAAAACACAAACAGAAGATGTTACAAACAGAAGTGAAACATGTCGCAGCAACATCAACACCTGCAACATCAAAATTGCAAACTAAATAAGTAACTTGAAACTAGGATAAGTGTAGAATTATAGTTTATATGCTGCCATCTTGCATAACCAAGGATATATCACCACATCCTGACAGGTTGGTTCAATGACCATATATTGATATTTATTAACATATAATGTGACACAAATTCATATTAATTCACGATTACACTATTAATTTGTATCAACAATTCAATCATCCATAACAAACAAAGTCTTGATTATCACTTAACAAATGTTATATTGCAAAACTCATTATGAACTCAATATTATGTTATTAGTATATGCATGCTCAAACAACAAGAAATAACTCCCCTTTAGTTGAGTGGCAATGATTGAATTGTTGGATAATTAGCATCAAGAATAAGCAAAAATAAAAGATATTTTAAGTAAATCTGCAATTGCTGCTATATCCACTAAATTTTATGCTAAATCAATTTGTTATTGATAATTATTTTGATAATTTATCTTTTTTAATAGCAAGTCATGTACCATTATTGCAATTGCAATTTAATCAATATATTCAAGAAGGCTCAAAATCCTAATTTCCAACATATAGAAATGCATTATTGGCTAGATTAAAGACCAACCTCTCAACTAATCACATAAAAAATTCGAAAAAATGAGGTTTAGCAAATTGAAACTGCTAGCATTAACCAAAACAATTCTAAAGGAATTTGACAATCATTACCTGAATGGTTAACTTGTATAGTTAACCTGTATAGTTTGTTTCCTCCCAACGCCAGGTAGAATAAAGAAGAGTGCTTAAGCCTGAAATTATAGCATAATCCACTGACTGAATTGATTTCTAACTTGCATCAGAAAATTTATTGCAGCAATGTCTGAGATACTAAGCAATGATCATTAACAAGCTGTTAATAGAATAGAACTACACCGAGTGTGTCGTATTTAGAGCATGGACTAGGTGCGCCGACCGAATCTGGTGCAGGGAAGGCTAGATACGCCGGCTATGGGGCGAGAGGGGCTAGGCTGGCCAGATCTGGTGTGGGGGAGAGCTAGGTGCGCAAGATGTGGGGCGAAAGGGGCTAGGGTGGTCGGATCTGGTACAGGGAGGGTTAGCTTCGCCGGATCTGGTGTGAGGAGATTTAGCTTCGTCAGATCTAGTGCGGGGAAGGTTAGCTTCGTTGGATTTGGTGCGAGGAGATTTAGCTTCATCGGATCTGGTGCGGGGAAGGTTAGCTTCGCTGGATCTGGTTCATGGAGATTTAGCTTCGTCGGATCTAGTGCGGGGAGGGTTAGCTTCGTTGGATCTAGTGCACACTACGACTGAAACATGAGGAAGAGAGAGGGTCTGTGGTGTGGGAGCGCCGGAGCAACAGTGGCACGCCGGTATTATACAAAAATTGCCGGACAGTGGCGCCTAAGAGGCGACTGGTAGGTGCGGCTGGGACATTGGTGGTGAAATGAAAGAGTAAAAAGGAAAGATAATTTAGGGTTTCTGAAATTTGAAGACTGAGGACAAATAATATTAATATAAAGTGTAAATTGGTAATTATATTTTAAAACAATAAAATAATGAAAACAAAAGGTGCGGCTCAAGGAGTGTATGAAAAGGGAAAGAGTTTTTTAGGCTTGGGGATAAACATGTAATTTTATAAATATTAGGACAAATATGTAATTTTATAATTATATAATAAAATATATATTAAAATATTGAAAGCTCGATTAAGCTCGCGAGCTACTCGAGCTAAGTATCTTAATACTCGAACTCGACTCGCTCGATAGCAAGAGTAGCTCGAGCTCGGCTTAGCAAAAATCGAGCCGAGTTCAAGTTTTTTTCTAGTCGAGCCCGAGTAGCTTGTGAGCACCAGTGTATCGTTTACACTCCTAAGAACTACCACACAGTTCCAATATACAGACACAAATCACAAGACAATTGAGCCTACTGTCACCACTCATCAATAACCCCAAATTTCAACACCAAACCCAAGCACACAAACACTACACCAAGCCTAAACCGGGAGCCACCATTTCCGTAGCTGCTATTGCCTACCCATCACCATTTTTCAGCCCTTTCACCAGACCAAATCCAAGGACACCATCAATAGCCCTTGGAATACACAAACTCCTCTGCCTATACCAACCTAACAGCATCCCAGAAACCTCAAGCATTCAACATCGCTTCATAGCCACAACCTAAAACACAAACTACTACTGCCAAGGACTCCCACCAGACCCATCACCATCTCGAACTCTTTGTTACTATCCATAATCCATCGAAGGCCCCAAGTCTCAAGTCTAAAACCCCAAAACCAAATATCATTATTTCAGATCTATCAACAAAAAAAGAAAAGATCCTAAAACCCGAGAACCCCCAAAACCTAGATCTGAAATCATAATCCAACAACAAGACATCAGCAACAAACAAAAAGAAAAAGAAAAGGGAAAAGGTGTCACAACCCGAAGTCCGCGACATACACTTAACAATTACACTTATACTATTTTTCCAAATTTATGAACTAAATTTTTTTCTTTTCACTTTTAGGTTTGTATTCGGTGTCAGTGTCATCGCTAAACAGTTTTCACCTTTCTCAATTTCAATTTAACTTAACGTTGTCATTTAAAAGGGTTAACTCCTAAGGCAAATCAACTTACTTCCTCAATATTTTAATTCAAGATTTAACCTGGCTAAAAGAAAAAGATCGAAACCTCCCCTTATATATAATCAATTTTTCCCAGTTAATTAACCTGCAAAATGTATACATATTTCCAACATCATATCTCAACTTCACAATCCACGGTTTATATCATCATACACAACACACATTCCCAGAATCATTACAATTAGCATATCCATATTCCACAAGTTTCATATTTGATATACAACATAAATATCTCGGATCGCACTCGTTTATCGTACTGGTCATGTAATAATCTAGAACAATTATAAGTTACATCCCAAACAATTTCCAATGCAATGTACTGTGCATTACATAATGTCTATATATGACAACCAACATGATGTGCAAAATTTTATATACCTCAAAAATAATAAAAGCAGCACTCAGAGGACTTAAGCAAGTACCGCTACTAGGTACAGTCCCTGAGGGCCGACATGAAACTCCAAGCGTGGACTTTAACTTGTATGATCGGCGATGATGTTAAAAAGAGGTAAGCAAACCACGACTCCGTAAGTAGTTTAAGTAAATGCATGTTAGACTCAAGTCAATCTACATACAAGTGTAGGAAAAAAAAATGCTGAAGTGACATGTACGCATGGTATTCAATCACGGTCTTAAAATCAAAACACTTTCGCCATGCATTTCAATTCAAAACGCTTTCATTATGCATTTTATTTAAATCAAATTTTCTATGCATTTCAATTACATCGATTCACTATGAATTTTGATAAATTAGTCACTATGCATTTCGATTAAATCAAAATACTATGCAATTCGATAAACCAATCACTATGCATTTCAATAAATCAATCAGTATACTTTTCGATAAATCAATCAGTAAGCACTTTGATAAATCAATTAGTAAGCACTTCGATAAATCAATCAGTATACATTTAAATAAATCAACCAGTATGAACTTCAATAAATCAATAAGGTCATAAAACGAAAATCAATAACCGTTAGGCATATAACCTCGATTCACTAAAATCAATACTGATAGTAAAACGATAGTATGTAGAGTTTAGGCAATAATCCTCAATCAGTGATACGGTAACGATAACGATGTCCATCTTAGCTAACGATGGAATAGTGTAGCAAGCAACACGAAATCTATGACCATATAATAGTACTCCAGTCTTGCTGATCAGTCAAGAGCTGAAACTTGTCTGCTGGTTTTCCAGACAAGCCTAACAAATTACCTAGAGCACTAGCTCGATAGGTACAATACAGTAGTCTGGAGCACAAAGCTCGATAGACGGGTGATAAGGCTTAGAGCTAAGCTTAATAGGCTAGAAATGACTCGAAGGTCGTAGGATATGCCCGCACTCAAAAACAATTCGAGAACAATGTTCTCATGTAGCACTTGGTTTGCACGGATTTCAAAGCACTTATTAAATCAATTTTGAGTTTAAAATATAAGGAAGTTTCAATTTATTTCAAAAGTCAGTTCAACCAAGACTTTGCGATTTAAAATATAATGCAAGTCTTCAAAACATAGATATTAAGTAATTAAACTCAAAACATGCTGTATGTGAATGCACATATGTATCAATTTACTTCACTTAACATGCACACTTGGTTGGCCACAACACACAAAATAAAAAAAAGTGTCAATCCAGCCCAAGCAGAACAAATTTATAAAATTTAAACCAGTCCTACGAGATGGTGCTAACAATTGCTTAACCCACTTGCATTATACACTTAGCAATCCTTCTTCCTTGAGCAACCAATCGAAGGCAAGTCCCCACACCGCTTCGATTCACTACAATTAAATTCATTTCCATCTTAATAATTTGACTTCACCATGCTTAGTCACACGCTAAGGCATATATTTTAAAATCATGATGTCAATAGTCAGCTATCCAATCCATCAATGGTTTAACATATTAACACTCAATCACAATTTCAACTCGATATCCAATTTCACTCACTATTGTAAAATCAATCACAGTTTCAAATCAATTTTTATATGGCCTATACAATATGATACTATAATAGAATTATATATAAAGGTATTATCCAATCAATTCAAGATTAGCAATTTACCCACTTAAAAGATTTGGCCAATTTCCACAATCAAACAATGTTTCGAAACATTCTATATCAAAATATCGAAATTATGCAATTGTCGATCTTATCATTCAAGACCTATTCCAGAGATATAACCAAGACCATATAATCACATTTTGACACTCATTTATTTGAATACATCAATGATTAGACTATATCGAGATTCAGCTTCAATTTCAATAAGATCAAGCATGCACAAGTCATATATTTGTTGCAATTCAATATCACAACTATTTATCATATTTCACAATATTGATACTAAGACCCCGCACCACAAGTGCGGGTCCTCTTAGCATCTTACTTATATTCAACAATATAATATGATAAAACCATCTAAATATTAACCTCTTGCAATATCAATGTTATCACATTTAAAACTACTCCATAATTAAGAAACCGAAATTATTTAATTCTAAAATCATCACTCTATTGATAATTCCACAATTCGATTGTTCAACCATGTAAATTACTAACTCGATATTCTATTCCATGCTATATCATATAATCATCATTAATTTTATCAATGATTTGACTAAATTGATATTTAACATCAATTTTAACTCAGTAGCCACTTTTATTCATGATATTAAAATTAATCAATTTATCGATTCTATAGAGCCTGCACAATAAAATTCTACTGCAGATTTATATAAAAGTCTTACCAACTCCTATACTCAAGGCTTGTGTATGAAGCCTAACTCAACTCAAGTTGCCTTAGCACCTTATTATACCTTAAACATGATAGTACCATATTAGTGTCAATTTACAAGAGTTATTTCCTAGTTTAATTTCATAATAAGTGGTGTTTTGAAGTTGTATTACCGATTTAAGGCTTAATGTGTGTGAATTTCGAGTTTCGCACACGTGCACTGAATTTCGCGCATACACCGAGCTTCACGCATGTACACCTATAAACCTGAGTAAAGGATCATATATATTTTTCTTTGCTTTCTTTCATTTCCTTCCCTTTCTTTCTTTCTTCTTCCTCTTTCTTTTCTTCCTATCTTCCCTTGCACCTCTCATATACAGTGGCTCTTAGCATCTCTTAAAGACCCTTATCAGTAGCCTTTTAACAACCCTTATGACCTGCTGAATTTAACCCTTTCAAACCTCAATTTCCTACTATTTTTCAAGCTCTAATCAGCTAGCAAGAATAGCACATGAGTCAGCTGAGAATGACCTTGTTCTATCCCTGAAACAGCAGCCCAAAACTACCTTTCTTTCCCTTCATTTCAACTCCCAAACTCAACACCGTTCCTACCCGTTTCACCCCTATTCAATCCTCTTTTTTTTTTTTGCTTTTTCTCTATCCTAAACAGCACATAAGAATCACACCATTTAGCCTTCTCAAATGTCACACTCAGCCTTACCTTTCATCCTCCTCCTTCAACCCTAATCCCAACCCAAACTTAACCTTATCCTAACCTTCAAGAGCCATTGTTTCAACGCCACATCATCCTTCCAAAATTAGCACAAATACAACCCTACACAATGCCCAACAATTTAGCCTTTCCTTCCTTACCATAGCCCCTGAAATAACTTAACTCAGCTTCCAAAACCACCATCAAACAGCAGCTACATTGACCTTTAAACACCAACTGAAAGTCAACTTTTAAACATCATCATTTGCTGCTCCGGTAGGACAATTCTAGCCCCTAGAATCAACCTTCATATCAGCCAAATTCGACTCCTAAAATTAGCCTTAAACAGCCGATCTTCCACTTCTTAAGACACCAACAACCATTTGCTCCTTCTCTGTCTCTTTCAGCACCATAGAAAACCCCCAAAACAGCACCATTTCCTACTGTAACAACTTTAATTGGACAGCTTTCTTCAACCACAATGCTCATGGCAGCAACTTCTTCTTGCAGCCCCATTTTGAGCTTTGGAAACCCGCACCAGTTGGCCCATGTTTCAGGCTAAAGGCCAGTCTAAGCAGACCCCAACGGCAGCTCCTTTCCTTGCCATTCCAGCTTTTCTTCAGCCCCCCTGATTCGCCTAACCCTTGCCATTGTTCCCGCCTTTGTTTCAACCAAGCCCTTAGTCGCAACTCTCGATTTCCCTCCTCTAACCTCTTTTTTTTATGAGAGGTTGAGAGTTGTCGAGAGATTGGGCGATGGAAAAAAAGGTAGGAAACGTGACAGAGAAGGGAGTAGGGATTGTGTATGGGTTTTGCAGGGATGTGAGGTTCTCTGCCCTTTTGGCAGAGCACTTCAATTTTTTTATATATACTAGGTAATGCCCGCTCATTGACGCGGATCATCAATGTAGAAGTTAACATGGGTGAAGATCAAGATAGGCAAAACAAATTTTATTTGTTTAAATAGATGTGAGAGGAAAAGGGGAAAAATCAAAGGGTTGATGAACATGTTGATCTATCTTGCATTAACTAAAAGATACCAAACTATATAGGCCAAAAGAAGGCATTCATATGTTCAGATTGGGCAAAAAAAAGACAGTGCATAGTGACATAGTGTTGATGTCGCCATTCATGTGATTTAACTTACACAGAGTACAGCAAGCAATATAAACAAAAAGCTTGTAGTAGCATGGTCGAACAGTAAAACTGGAGCTAAAATAGGATATCGAGCAAAATCATGCAAAATGGAAAACACCATATAGATTTTTGGTTGGACCACAGCAAACTGAAATCTATCTCCTGTCATGATATGGTTGTCGAAGGAAAACCTTCTCCGGCCCATGGAAAACAATTTGTTTTGTTTAGTCCAAATATATCGAACTTGTCAGGTTTGGGCATTGCCTGGAATGGTCAGAGTGATATCAACTGCATTTTTAAGAGTGCATTTTTGCTCAAATTGTCTTGGCACATGCTACAATTGTCACATCCCGTGACCACATTTTTTCTCTTAAAATACACAACTTATTCGGTTGGGCTGTCTGTGATACTTCACTTTTCATATTCATTTAACTATTAAATATAAAAATTAGTATTATCAATTACATCCCCTATTTAGATTCTCAAGAAAGTAGTACTGAAAGTAAGTATAAATACAGAAAATAAATGATCATACCTCATATTATAAATCAAGCTGTCTCAGTGTCTCCAATTGTGCAGCTCGAAATCCTCAGATGTCAGATCTCTTGATCCTTAAAAATCTGAAATGTTAATATTAAGGGGTGAGCAAACCACGGCTCAGTAAGAGAGTTATATGCAACACTTGATATTCAGCAATCTATATGCTGAAAATAATTTTCACTTTCTTTTTAAATCTTCCTAACTGGCTCTAGGCTCACATGTAGCGAGGATACTACAGTCGGCTAGGGATCCAAATGGAGTAAGGCAGGTATTTTGAAATACCTGTCTTGTCCCGGAACCTAGAAGCAACTGTAGAGAGTACTATATTCCTTGTTTTCAAAACGATATAGTTTTCGTTTTCCCAGAGTAAACCACGTATTTTCATTTCACTTCAGTATAATTTAAAACACGTGATAGTTCAGTAATAAAGCAGTGGTTTCCTTCACTACAATTAAAAACACGTGATAGTACAATGGTCTGTAAATATCCAAGTCATTGGATAACCACTTCTGCAATTATTTCTATCTTAAAAATAATCTCATGTTATTCTTTTTGAATAAACATTAATTTCTCTTTAGTTCAATAACCGTATCTTACAGTTTAGTAAAACAGTAATATTCAATACAGTACCATTCGGCAAAACAGTATTTTGCAAATCAGTAAAACAATACCTTGATACGGTTTAGTCAGTAAACAGTAAACACTAGCTACCAATTCAGTAAACAATATACAGTAGCTTTCAATTCAGTATCATGGAGACCAGGCAACACCCTACATATATCATGCTATAATAATATCATCCCAAATAGGGGAAACACATGAGATCTATGGCCATAGTCTATAGGGTCCTCAGTGTGCACTGATCAGGTGTCCACTGGGACGCTGATAATAGGATCAGTATCTATCAGCACTAACACGTGACACGTGAGCATGATATGGGGCCTAACAGTCTCAAAACAGTAAACATGTGATATAGACCCCATTTATGAAATCACTTTCACTAAATATAAGTTTAATCAATCCACAAATATTCATAAGGAAAATATTTTCATCTTATGAATAACATTTATAAAATATTCATACTGGGGTCATCATTCCCGAAAATATTCTAAACATTATAGAACATCATAAATCATATTTTCCATACGGTGAAAACAGTTTATAAAATAATCACTGTAAAACACAAAAGACCATAACTGTCCTTTTTCACCGTAACACATATACGCACGCTTTTTCGTGCTTTCTATGAAAAACATGATTTTCAAAGTTATCGGGATTCAAATCAATTATTTTTATGATTTATGAAAAATCAAGATATTTATTTTCCAAATCACCACTCCCGTCCCATGTTTTCTTTGTAAACACATGCGGAGACCTTTTAGTCTCAAAACACTGTTTTTCACCTTTAATTACCTTTATGGAATTTTCTATAAACACTTATTCTCACCATTGAACCCATAAAGGTTATTTATAAAATCAAGTGAATATTTGAAGAAAGATTAGTAAAATATTCACTTTGGTCCTTTTCATTTTTTACCTCGTTTCACGTGAAATATCACCTATCGGAATAAATTTAGGTGATTTCCTTTTTCACCATTTTCAAAACATGAATATTTTAAAATTAATTATCAATATATTCATATTTTATGAAAACTAATCGATTTCTCGATTTTCGTGTTGAAAATCGTTTCTCGTGATGAAAAATCATTTATTATGATTTTCGGTAATTTTTCCAATAATTTTCGACAGTACAACGGCTGCCGATTGGCTAGCCTCCTGCACAAAAATACAGTTTAAATCTCAACCGGTAAATCACCACAATTCCAAACTGATAAATCACCACAATTTTCAACCAATCACTATCAATTGCATTTATAAAATTTAAATGCATAATTTAAAACATGTGTGCCGATATCCTTACAGGCTGTACATGTCTCCCTTACCTGTCTCGGGTCAGCGACTGCCTCTCGAAGGTCGCGCCCGTGTTCACCTCGCCCGATTTCATCGGCTCGGTCATCGAGGAAATTTTCTGAAATTAAAATTCTAAATTTAGAATTTTTCCATAATTTATTCAAATTAATTACTCGGAAATGATTCCCGAATTTCTTATCAAGTTTCTCGAATTTCTGAGTTTCCCAGGATTTTCCGAAATTTTCGAATTCTCGGGAATTTTTCAAATTCCCGGAATTCTTTTTCTTTTCCTCTTTCTTCTTTTTCTTTCTTCTTTCTTTTTCTCTTTTCTTTTCTTTTCTTTTTCTTTTTCCTTTTTCTTTTCTTTTTCTTTTTCCTTTTTCTTTCTTCCCAGTCGGACCGGTCACCTCCCCTCACCGTCGGTTCTTCACCGGTGACCGGTTCTCCGGCGGTTCAACGGCTCAACAGCTAGTCTGTGTGACGGCGAAGCCGGATCTGGCCTCCGTTCATCCCGAATTGACGGCACGGCGGCAGATCTACTCGATTTTGGTTCAGTCCCTTCTCCTCCTCCGTCGGCCTTCCTCCGCCGTTCCCCGCCTCAATGGTGGCCTCCCATGTCTTCCTCTTCCTCCGACGGTGATGTGGCTGCAATGGCGGCGACTGGTTTGGCCGGCACCGCGAGATCCCCTTTCTCTTTTCTTCCCGATCTTTCCGTCGGTTTCTGTTTCGATTTCTCTTTTTCCGTTCTGTTTTGGGCCATCGTCGGTGACCCTCGTCCTTCCTCGTCGACCGGCGACGTCCCCTCTCCTCTTTTCCTTCGCCGGCGGTGGCAGCTCCGCCACCGTCGACTCCTCTGGCTGGGAAGGTCGGGTTTTCCCGATCCTTCCTTCTGTTTTTCTTTCCCTTTTTGGTTTATATTTTATTTCCCTTTTTAGTATATAATATACTATAGTTTATACATATAATATACACTATATATTATATGTATTGTTTCATATATAATATAGTACAATATATAGTATATATAAAATATATATTGTATATTACAAAATATATATCTAGAAGTATATATATATATATATATATATGTATATTTATATATTTTTAATTTAAATAACGTTTACATATATATATTTATATATATGTTATACTACAATATATATTGTATTTACAATATATATTTTTAAACTTTAATGTAAATTAGTATTTACATTTCTCATTTATGTATATATCTACATATACATAAGATACTTTACTTGAATACATATGTATTATTTTATTTTGTACAATAGTATATATATCTATATATACCTCGGTATATTAATATATACTACATAGTATTTCAATACATATGTATTTACATAAAAATACATTTATATAATTTATAATTATATAAATATATTTCTCTTTTATTTCTTATTTTCTTATTTAATTTGGATTTCCATTTATCCAAATTAAATTTCCTCCTTTCCTTATTTTCCATAATTCCAATTATATTTTCCTTCACTCGTATTTCTCGATTTACCACTTCTTCAATTCTCGGGATTTTCACTAATATCCCGTTCTCAAAATTTTATTTATTTATTCATTTTCAATATTTATTTTCTCCAATATTTATTTCCAATAAATGAAAAATTTACGGTTATCACAACAACAAAGGGAAAAGACGTGTTAATTAGGTTGCAAGTGATAAAGGTTCATTTAGGACAGTAAATTTACCAGGACACAAGCAATTTCAACATTTGTTTCTATCATTGTAGATTTCAAAGTATGACAGGTTCAATCTTAATGAGTAAACTGCTTCTTTTTTGAAGACCAAGAAAGAATGTTCCTCTCCATCGCTGTCGCTGTCCATTGGGAAATGGGATAGGCAAAGATGATCCAAATGAAACATCTACTTTTCACAAAAAAAAAAATTTCAATTTGCAGTAAGTAAAATAAGAATATTAAACAGTCTCTAATGTACATAGAGTATAATCTCTAATTTCATAAAGAAGTAGTTCTATGATCTTCTAAAATCAAATGGTCTAAACTTTTCCCAAAACAAAATAGCACAATTGGATTCAAAGGTTAAATTTGCAAATTCAATCAAAATTCTAAGACTAATGTAACCTCAGATAGCCACATGTTGATTCATTAATGTGACAAAGTTCAACATAAAATCAACCATTTAGAATATAGTTATTGTCATATAAGTGGTATCAATATCTTATTTAAGTCTCAAAAAGATGAATTTTCAGCTATCCAGATGCACAAAACTTTGTGCACCATCAACGTAGAGCTTCAATTTGACAGGGATGGCAGTAGGCACCACAGATTTTTTATCTTCATTCTTCCTATAGTGAAAGTTTTCAAGGATGAGACATCACTTTGGTATTAAGGCAGAACTTCCAATAATGACTTCTTGAAAAAGATATTGACTTCCAAACTAATAACTATCTAGCCTTCTTTTGTAATTGAAAAAGGATAATCATAACTCAGTCAAGACAAGATAGGTAGAAGAAGACACGTAAACGGAAAAACTGACCCCTTAAGTTTTGTAAATCTTTGTTAATATTCACAAAGTGACACATTTGGTTTATTTCAACAATAACCCCTTCCAACAAAGTCGCCTAGCCAAAATAAACACATAAGCCAAGGGACATGAATTCGCTTAGACATGGATAAATGAAATATTTATATACGTGCATATAGGTATCCATGCATGAAATACCGAATAAAAAAAGCATGGAATTTCAATCTTTTATCCATGTAATGCACAGAGGCATGCAGAATCCAGCTAGGACTTTATTGATTTATAGTTCATTTTATGCCTAGGACAAGAATGAATAGGATAACTTCTTAATCAATGCCATGTTTATTGTAAAGTAGAAAAATAGAACAATTATTCTGATTAACTATCTTACAAGAAGAGGATTAAACAATCCTATGAAGAGCTAAAAGGATACTATAATCACAAACGAACAACATTACACAAATTAAGATTAGAGCATCAGAGTTACGAAATAAAAAAATTTCATGGATCAATTCTATTTTATTATGTCCTAGTCCCTATTCAAAGTCCTCTGAACCAAATGAAACCTAAATGCATAGATGAGCAAAAGCTAACTTAGAGAATTCTTTTGAACTGAAATAAAATTTTCAAGTGTCAAAAAACATACCTCCTCACAACACCCTCATAAATGCACATGTTCTTTCTTGTAATGAATTGATCAAGGAGCCTTGTTTTCCAATTAAATTGCTTGTGTAGATGTTAACACCACCCAGAGAAACTAACTGCCCATCTCCAAGGTTGCTTGAATAGTATCAGCTTAACTGACTGGAGTTTTAATTCTGAAACAGTTCAACATGCACCAAAAATTTATGCCTCAGTTCAAGAATATGCAAAATAATAACCAGTATACAATCTCCTGAGGTCTCTACTAATATTTGATTAATTTACAGTCAAATTTTGGATTATAAAAAGCAATCATACCTAAATGCCAAAGAAATGTTAATCAACTATACATAGAACCAAAGTTAGAACGCTTAAAATCATCACTTAGGTTTATAATCATCTTTTTAATTGAAAATTTCTTTCTAATCAAATCAAGAAGATATTTGCCTTCTGCAAAGTAGCTCAGCTTGTTAACCTTAACTAAAAGCATATCTCCACTCAAGTTGGGCAAGACAAAATATGATAACTAATTATTAATAATTATAATGGAGTTAAGAAAAACCATATCTTTCTTTGGGAATTGGTTATCATCAAAGTATGGCCAATAAAATTGAAGTAAACATTATTAGATTCAAGAAACAGAATTTGGAGGTTAAGTTATTTGATTCATCAATCCAATAAAGCCTAACTTTGGGGGAATAAACGACTGAAAGAAATGTATATAAATACGGTAAATGAACAAAAAGACAACCTCTTTAATCTCTACTTAAAAGTTAAAGGAGATAGTGCTTAAACCCCTCCCCCCATAGGAACAGTGAAACAAAACCACAACAACGTTGTCATCAATCAATAGGTTAAGACTTAGAGCAACAGAAACTCCCAGAACATAGTCTATCTCCATCCTAATAGAGTGATAATACCACAGTTTGGAACTTTTATATGGTTGATTTTAGACTAAGCCTGTAGCATTTTAGACATTTTCAGAAAATTTAAGGATACCTAAAGAAAATGAGTTTGAATATGCACGTAAAGATAAGCAAAAAAAAAATCAAATAAAGGTAACATAAAAAAAATAAAAAAAAATTTTGACAAGTGCTTGAATTATAAGAGATGAAGTTCCTTTCTATATGAGACAAAAATGTTAAGCAAAAGAAATTGATAACATATATGTTAAACAAAAAGAAAATCTTAGCAAAAAATAAAACAACAAAAATATAAAATAAAGAGGAAATCTATCACAACTTGGCAACCCTTCCAAGATCTTTTATATTAATTGAATCAAGGCCTTTAAGATTGATTGAATGGATGCTGCATTCTTTATGCAAAACTTAAAAGCATAATATGGGTAGAATGAAGAAATCATGTATGGCTTTGGGCTGCAATGAATCAATATTAAGATTCTCATATCTAAGTGCAATCATGGCCACTTGTAGTATTACGATCTCTATATTTGGGACCAACCCTTTCTCAATTTTCTTTAGTTGACTTTTATTTTTTTTTTCAATTTGCAATTGCAATAACTTTAAAGATAGACTGACAGCTTGAGAAAGCTATAAAAAATCTCTTGAAAGCAAAGAGTAAACATGTACAAAGGCAAAAAAATTTGTCTTAAGATCATACAATTTTTTCATGCATTTCACCTTGTGTAAGTAACATGGGATAAAAAAAATTTTGGTCCAAAAATATTAGATTTAAGTCCTCCACTTTCCCTTTTAAAGTGCACACTCCTACGAAAAAAATGCTACCAACCAACCAACACTTTTTTGTCTTTATTAATGTACCATATGATATACTATATGCATAAACTTACATTTGAAAACTTTGGAGGTTTCTATCACAATTTCTTCATTTAAAACTGCACATCACAATATTCATTGTTCTACATCATAGATAACATCAAACTCAAGAAAAGAGGAAAGCTATAGTTCGAAATTATAAAACATATTTGAGCAAAGGCACCAAAGTATAAGTCCAAAACACAAAATGAACAAAACACCATATATTCTTTCAATTCTCTTGCAGTGTTGAATATCTTCCTCAAGTGTTCTTTTATACGTGTGTAAAGGAGAAATGGTTAAATCCCTATTAACAACTCCAAGGCTTTGATAAGCCAAAGTTAATACCATTCTCCATAATTCCACATACAACATTATAAAGAACCAACAACAGTCCAATTAAAATCTTGAAATCAACATCATTCTTTTAAATCATGAAATGGTTAAATACTTGAATGTTTTTTTTAATATTTCAATATTTGCTTTAACACTTAAAATTTTATCAAAAACATAGAAAACGTTCATTGCAAAAATAAGGAATTAAGCCAAAATTTTTAAATGAAGGCATCGTACTTATCTTACTTGTTGGTGAACACCAGTTGCCAAATCCATGATGACAGAGATTCAAGGAATCCTCATTTGCTAGAAGAGGTTCTCCGAGTATATAGACACAAAGACAACAAACAAAAAAGTTAAAAGCTTTATTGAAATAATAATAACAATAATAATAAGACTAAAGTTTCTTCTTTTCTCTTTCAGTTTTTGATTTATTTTGCTTGCTTTTCTTTTCGAAAGCTTGACCAGGTTGTGCTTTTCCATTTCCACTATGTGTAGAACATGGTAAAAAAAAATTGTAAATGGACATATCATGTTAAACTGCCAAAGCCCGTAGACTAACTGCAGTAAAATAATCCATAAAAAAATATGATAGGCAGAAAACATAAGCATGCAGCATGCCACACTTCTAGTATAAACCGAGGATGTCAACGTCATACAAATGCTCAAATGCAAGGTATTGCATTTTCATCTCATAATTGTACCAAACATTGTTTTAAAATGAGACACCAAATATTTGAAATTTTACTAAAAGAGGAGTTTCAGCTTCGTGTACCTTTGCTTTGAGTAGTTTCACTTTCAATTGCAGACTTCATTACATTAATATTTTTCTAGGTGTAATTCCCTTGTTATAGACTTCATTAATATTTTTATGTGCCTAAATTTCGATTACGTTACACATTAAGAATAACAATTAGAACTCTAAAAAAATAAATAGATAAAGATTTACCATGGGAGGGGAAATCTTAGTTTCAAAAAAAAAATTGACAACTATGGTCATGAAAATTTCAAGGAGCAAAAGAAATGAAACATCACTTGACAATCAAAGGAAAATCTTTTTTGCAGTAGTTACCAACCTTCTCTTGACGCCATTTAATTTCCCAATGAGAATCTAAAAGTTTATCAGCAATTTCTCTTTGAGAATTAAGAAGAATAGTCTTTTCATACAGTTTTGTTGGATATTTAAAGTTGTCTACACTTCAAGAACACGCATTAAAGGAAAGGTCCAGGTTATGCAAACACATCTGCAGTAGTCTAATTATTGCCATTACAATTTATTTCTATCAAATATAAAAATTATATAATATGACAGAAGTGGATACTCACCCTATTCTGAGCCCATGAAGGAGGATTAAGTTTCATGATTTCTGCCTCCAATGCCTTCTTAGCCTTGTAAAGGAATATTCTTTGCTACAATAGGATCATCCCTTGCACAAATAGGATCCAGGGAAATGAACGGCTGTGAATGTTAAATTAGATCACATCATTAGCTTTCCAAATAAAAAGAGTCATATGTACTTCATAAGTGTGAATCATACTAAATCAAATAGAATAACTTGGTGGAGAGATGAAATGACTTCCACCTGGTATGATCTCTCAAATATTATCATTTAAGCAATTAACCAACAACACAGGTTATAAGTTAAAATTAATGCATAAAATAGCACAAGTTTATTCTATTTCTAAAAACCAACAACACAGCTTATAAGTTAAAATTAATGCATAAAATAGCACACGTTTATTCTATTTTTAAATAACCACAATGTCTAAGGTCATAAGTCATTGAATAATTCAATGCTCAACCTAGTAGTATAATAATATTACTAATATTATGATGGTTCCAATCGTAGAGATTTCATATAATTATGACAAAAACAATTTCCTAAATAGTCAATTCTTTGCCACTAAATCATGTGGAAAGGAAAAAATAAAATCATATCATAAAAAATTCATACCAATACATAGAAAATTACTCATACGGCATCATTAGCTAGTTGTCATGTGCAGTGAACTTGAGCAAGGGAAAAATAGTGGACTTTGTCACAGGAAAAAAAAAGAGTATTCAATTTAAACAATGTATCTAAATGACTTGAATCATTCTATTAAAGAGCAAAATGCCTAGTCCATGGAGAGCTCAAGTAGCCAAAAATGACAATGGAAGGTAAATGCTTCAAGCTACCTGGCCTGCTAATGTAAGTTTTTCCTCAATCTACTAAGAATGACATCATCAATTACGCTCCTTATTTTAGTCATAAAGGAAAAGAGCATCTACCTAGCCAACATTACTCGTATCCTATCAAGTAGATCAATTCTATGCTTCAGTGTAATAATTACATAATGTGGAAAGTGCAAAATGCCAAAAGAATAGTTTTAGCGATTTACTTAAAACTTGATATATAGAAAGGAAAAATCAAATAAATAAATCAAAGCAAAAACAAAATAAAAATAATCACAATCCACTGCTCATTAAGGCCACTGACTTGAAACCAATCTTAGCAAGCCATCGTAAGCACAAAGAAAAATGAGCAAAGTTAGCAATGAATTCCTTCCTACCTATATGACTCTTGTTAGAATTGCACATTTATCTATCCATCAAGGTGAAAGAAAATAATTACATAATATATTAAGTAAATAGGTAAGAAATCTTGCTTGTAGTATAAGATATAGTGTTATTTTACCTCGAAGCAATTATTTGGCCCTAAAGGTTCTCTTAGGAAATTGTATATTGCCATGACAGCATCTTCAACAGATGCATCATCTTGTTGTTTCAACCAAAATAATATGAATTAGAAAAATGCATTAACATATCATGTCATAATCACAGTTTGATTATCCTGATATCAAAAAGTCATAAACAAATAACAATAAAACTATATTAATGTAGACATCAATAGATATAATTGTTCAGTTGGAATTTAATAATGAACATAATATGGATATATGAGAAAGAATGAAAAAACATTCAAACGGCAGTTTAAACAACAAAAACTAATCTTACAAATTATGAACTTTGCACAACATCTGTTAATTTACGTACAAACTTTTGATCATGTGAAAAAGTTATAGACCCAACATTTACTATAAAAGAAAAGACATCAACAATACATACATAGAATAATGGAATAAAAAGAGCACTTTACAAAGAAAAAGAAACAACCAATTGATACTTTCCATTTATGTCGAGCTTAATCAAATATAAGAAACTCTACAGCCTGTATCCGAGGATCATCAATTTGTAACTTTAAATACGAATAGGAGCCAGACCACAGAAAAAGCAATATATTGACAAAATATATAACTACTTGTATGTTAAGATCAGTTCAAAGTTAATTTTTGCGTATTTTTTGGCATTAACTTTCACGAATAGAGTTTTTTGGGTCTATTGTTGTAGTTTTTGCACCCTTCCGGTTGAAGTGAAGGAAGCACCCACTTTCTGTCAAAAGAAGGAGAAAAAAAAGCTTTCTTAAGCTGTGATAGTGAAAAAGAATCATAATATTTATGAAATCATTAATTAGATTAAGCTCAAGTTAGCTCTAATAGAGTCCTAAATGATGAAAAAAATAGAAGAATCTCAATTCTTACGATAAACGTCCAAACATATCGGCGATGTGTTCGTCTATTTGCACAAATCTTCGCTGACAGTAGCCAACTTCAAAACCACTTTTCCTCCAAGACCTCCAGTCTTTCCTCAAATGGGTCTCACACAATTCCTAGCTAAATTGCAGACAACAGCAGAGATTTTTATCAAAAAAAAAACTTACCTTTTTTGTATTTACCAAAAGCCAAGAAATTCCAAAATAATTTTACCAAATTAATTTAAAGAATTCAAAACTGAAGAAAGAAGCCATGTCCAACGAATAAATGTTAGATCTAACTTGCCTGTGGACAGAAACAACCTCATCTAAGTCAGATTCAAACATAAAAAAGTAAAGAAAAATTGTTAGGAAAACTCAGATTTCGGGCTAGTGATGGTAGGTTCCAAGCTTTATTTTGCACAAAGCTGGTCTGAAACAGAGCAGATTCAAGCTTCGTCGCCATTCTCTCATCCTACTGGCTAAAGAGAAAAAGAATAAAAAAACAAGAAAATTGTGTGCTCAAGAGAATTTTTTTTTCTATTCCTCTCTTGAACATTCTAGATTTGAGATAAGGGAGATGGAATATTGCAACGGGCAGAGAGAAGATAAGTCTGATATGAGTTTTGGCCTTTTAGAAACCCAAGAAAGAGTTAATGTAGAAATAGAGAAGAAAGAAATAAGAGAACGTTCAAGAGAGAGGGAAAGAAGGCCACCAAAAAATGGGAACGTGTTTAATGGGGAAGGGAGCATCGTGGCCTCATGAGAGAGCTCAAAATGCATGCATTTTAATATTATTGATTTGAAATATTCATTAATCAATTATTGTAGACCATCTCAAATTCATAAATAGTAATTGAAGATGCAAAATAGTTTAAATAAACAAATAATAATGAATTAGTTAATTTAAATAGCTCAAAGTCAATCTCAAACCTAAGTAAATAGTGAGAAAATTTCAAAATCTTACCCAAGAAAACAAATTTCATGAAACTTAATCGATGAGACTTGCTTTCTTACAATCAAAAAATATAAAAGAATAGCAGTTAATTTAAAGTGTTATCTATTGAATCAAAACAGGATTTCATTACTATGTTAAGATTCAATAGCAAACTAAGCCTGTCCACAACAATTGCCTATGTTCTATCAATACCATTAACAATGTGCTTCAAACCATCATCATTACAGGTTGTTTCATTAATTCCTGACCAATTCTTGGACCAAAATAGAAGCAATGTTGAAATATAGGAAACTCTTACGCTTAAAATACTACTATAAAAATCAGATGTAAATGCATTAATTGAAATTAGCCAATCCTAAACTGTGGTTTCACCGTAACCAGATTCTTGAACTCTCGATACAACACAAACCTAAAATCTTTATCCTCTGTTCATATACATTTTTAAATTTTTTTTATTCATTCTATTTTTATTCGTTTGTTTATATACATTTTATTTTAGAGTTTTGCATTTTTTTCTTAAAAAAAAAGGGGAATAAGTCATTGAAAATCAGAACCATTTCTCTCTTGCCAAAGATGTAAAGAAACATCAAGATTTTAAGTCCATATAAACATTGCATCAAAGTGACTTCTGATATTATAGGCAAAGAAAAGCTAAAAAGTTTGAATTTATTAACATCCTTGAGCAAATTGTGTACACCAAGTCTAAAACATAAGTTTTCAAAATATGTGGCTTACCTAGTTTGTCTCGACTTGTAAGAACCTTAAACAGCAAAAGGCATTAAATAATATTTCCCTAGAGATTGAGATCAAGATCTGTTAGATAAACCAAATGCAAACCGTCTAATTCATAGGTTATTATAATAAGTGTTTACACTATATTCTATGGATGACTATTCACCGTAACGTTCTCAATGATCTGCACAACCGAAAGACAAAAGAAATTAAAGAAACAACATTCATATATCAAGCCAATATTGAACACGAAGCAGGTGAATAGTGAAAAGCAACTGTTTTAATTCCAAATAGACATTTAAGAAAGTCTCACTGATATCTTCTAGCAGCTTTCTCATGACCCTATTTTCATCAAATAGTGTCTGAATATTTATTTCCATACTTTTTCTCTAGATTCATTGCAATCAAGTCAAGGTAGTAGTTTCTAGCTTGTTTCAAAACTACTGCAAGAATTTGAGTAAAAGAAAAAACCCATTACAACTGAAAATTAATCAAAGTATATTAATGTTCCTCAATCTATTAATACTTGTTTCACTAACTCTATCTATCATTATAAGTACATAATGTAATCGATCTAACTAAACTCAATCTGATTTATCTTCTATTTCTATTTATATTTGTGTTAGACTTGTCAGGCTTTTTTAATAACTACTTATAATAAAGGAAAACATAATAAGAAATGTAAGTAAACATGGAAACATATAACAAATATATTTGCAAGATCATTAGAGAAAATCAACAAATGTAAATTACTTAAACTAAAAATTAATTCAAACCATTCAATCCTAATTAAATACTGTTAAACTAAATGTAAATTACCTAAAAACTAAAACATAATTGATAAGGTAAAGAAAATTAACTTGACAGGTTGTAACTAAAAAAAAAAACATAACATGCAATTTAATTCAAATCAAAATTTAACTACTAAACATATTAACTATATTTAACAAAATAAATAAATAAAACCATTAATATTAAAACTTAAAAAAAAAAGCTAAAGAGTGAAATAAATTAGGTCTGTTTTGGACACCTCCCATTCCTTCCTTGCCGGCACACCGATGCCAAGTCATATCCATACCTCATTGCATCGATTTACCAAAAAAAAAATGTAGACCTAAAAATTGAAATTTGCAAATCACAAAAATTTAAAGCCAAAAACTTCATCATTAGTTTAATGCAATAACAAAATGTATTCTTTTCTTCAATCTTTTTCTTGGAATGTCAAAAATCAAGTTCAACCTAGGTGCGTTAGTTTTATTTCTAACAGTCTTAATCTCTAACAACCAAATTTATCCAAAACAAAATTTTACCATTTTGCATGAGGATTCAAGAATCAATAGCAATTCAATTATAACCAACATAAAACATATGCCTTTAATTTACCTTGAACATCCCAAATAACCAAATGGGCTTATACAAAGTGCCAATGATAAAAGCAAGCTAAAAGAGGTATTTCATATCTTAATAAAGTTTGCTGGTAGCATTTTTACCAAGCAAAAATGTTTCTTTCTGGAAAATGTATCTTCTAAAAAGTAATTAAAGAAATCAATTGGTTTAACATATGCAACTAACAATGCAAAAGCTAAAATAATAGATCAAACAACTTACCTCTGACTTTTCGAAAATCACATCTATTATGACTTGTCCAACCATATGTGCAACTAATCTTGACAAACGTGTTACATAAAATACCTCCCATCATTTATACCAATCCATATTAACCCAACAATTAAAAAAAGAGAAGTCCTACAAATTACAGTTTGCTATCAAATATAGTATTAAAAATATACAAATAGAAACCATTTATTCAAATAAAAGTCCTTAGACCAAAGTATTTTAGCCACATGTAAGGGTTTTAACTTTCTTGATTTAGTATCCAAAAAAAAATTATTATGAAATTATAAAATAGAATGTTTTAAAGAAAATTGAAAAAATACCAAATGCATTTCCCAACTCAAGAAAATGTTCATTAAGACAATCGTGTCTTAATTTCTCACAATCAACCTTTTGAAGTTTGCTCACTGCAATACAATCCTTAATTTTCCCTTCAACCCTTTGCCTGCAACAAACATGAAATCAAAAGTATTAAAGTCAAATAAATAAATAGCAATCCAAAGAATTCAATATAATCCTTGGTTTCCCTTTCAACTCTTTGCCTTTAACAAACATGAAACCAAAAGCATTAAAATCACTTAAATAAATAAAAATTCAAAGATTTCAATGGACAATGAAGAAACTCAACCTTAATGAGATTTCAATGACAACTAATAACACCATTACAGATTTAATACCTTTAATTTAAGAAATCATGCACAATAAAGATGTTCGAAATAAATTATTTGAGACATTAGATGTTACATCTCAACTATAAAACCATGCAAATAAAAAGAAATGCATAATGACAAACCAAGACATCTTAAACATGGACGAACAAATTTTGGAGAAAAGAAAAAGATATTTGTTTTAAGTTTTAAAAAAGTTTGGTAAGTGACGATATACCTCTGTATGCATTTAAAAGCCTTTGTTATCTAAGTAAAAAATTTTAAATTGAAAAGGAATATCACATTGCCAATCAGCTCATTGTCAAAATAAATCATCAAAAAGCTAAACATCTCAGTATTAGCAAGCATTAATCTAATAACAAACAAAAAAATTATGATGCATATCAAATTGGAAAACACAATAGAAAAGAAGAGTTATGGTTACCCCATTACTTCGTAGCAAAGAGTCCAACCCTAGTTTTGTACTTTTCTAGCTCAGCATTGGATAATTTTCTTATGATTCCAATGAATTTATAGAAGCCAATCAAAGACCGAAAGTAGAAACAGAAACATAATTTTAATGAATTACGTAGGTATTAATTCAAACATTCCCCATTTATCTAAGAGATTGCACTTCAAAAGGCTTACTCTCTCTGCAGAAACATACGGATTACCCTTGTGGGAGGCATAAGGTACCCTCTTTTCCCATTTGATGGTAACTGCTACATTAAGCACTTAGAATTTGTAAAGAACCCCAACTCCCAAGTACCAACTCTAGCATGTTGTAAGTTAGTATTTAATTCCAAAAAAGAAAAACAATGGTATGCGTTTAGTTCATGTGTAAACCAACAATTTTATTTCATTTGTAATTCAAATAATCCAATAGAATCCCAAAAACTTCACATTTTTTATCATCTCATATATTTGTCTACCTAGATTTAGAGGGGCGATAGTTGTATAATTGACATTACAATTTAATAGTCCAACATAAGAGCAGATCATCACTTTTTAACTTTCTCAAAACTCAAATCTAAATGGTAAAATACCAATAATATCCAAGTAAGCGGAATAACAACAAAATAATTTATTAGTATCCGAAAGAAAATTTTACTAAAGGCAACATAAGATTGTAAAATCTTGACAATAGATATCTTTTGAGCTAAAAATTACATAACCTCACATCCTTAAAAGAGAAAAAATGATCATACACCTAAAAAAAAAACAATGCTTAGTCCAAATATAAAATAATTGATAATTAACTATACATAGAAAAATTATAAATCTGACACTTTGAACCTTACCCATTATATAGCAAAGGTATAGGAAACCAGCTCTAAAAATCTCAAATAAGAAAAATATAGAATGAGACAGGTTTGAATATTTTCTATTATTTTTATTTTTTCTATTTGCAAAAAAAAATATACATTTCAAGAGATAAAAAAGTAGCATATCAAGTGACATCTTCATACCTGTGTATCGTTGTGTTCACTCAGATCGTCATAACACTTGATATTCTTCACATCCGAGGAATGAAAACCAAAAATAAATAAATAAATATTAAAAGTAAAATAGAAAAAATTCAATAAAAATTTTTTAACTTATGATAAATGAAATTTTTAATTCAAATTTGTTTAATTGATATAACCAACATTATAGAAAAAAAATACATATCAATAAAAAAGTAAAAAAAATCAAAACTCTTTTTTCATTATGTCTTTTCCCTTCGGCCAGTGTAAGAACCCATATCCACTAAGCATCTAAAACCATACTATCTAAAAGTAAAATAAAATGAAAAAAAAAAAGATGCAAAGAAAGTCATGAAAGGATGCGAAACAGATAGCACCCTCAAATTTTTTTTTTGCATTTTTTAGAATTAAGTAAAATGGAAAAAAATGCAAAGCAAGAAAATAGAAAAAAAAAAGAGAAACATTTTATTTTTTTCCTATTCTTTTGAAAGAGAAAACTATATAATAAAAGGAAAAATGGGAAAAGAAAGAATTGTTAATTTAAAGAGAATTGTGAAAGAGGAATTTGTGGATAAAATAAATAAATAATTGCTTTCTTTTTGTAGGGACGGGTATAAGTCTGTCCATATAAATCAAATAAAAATTACAACCAAAAAAGCAAAAAAATGAAAATCCAGCAGCAACAAAGATGGATAAAATAAATATAAAGTACCCGAACTGACCAGAACCAAGTAGTTGAGCCACAAACTGCCGACCGAGCACACCCAACGAAAAGTAGAGAACAAAAGGGTTCTCTCCACCGCGCCTAGAAGAACGAAAATCCGCCGCGTAAGATCCTCAAACCTTTCACAACCACCATCCCCAGCCTATTGTTGTTCTCTCCTGCCAGGAAAGGTGGATCAAATATGAGAGAGAGATGCGTTTGTAGAGGAAAGAATATTAGGATTTCGAGAGGGAAGAAAATCTAAGCTATAGCCTATAGAGTTCAGCGTCCACTCCTCTGCTCTAGTAGTAAATGCATGGGAGAGCAAAAAAACAAAAGAGCAAGAGCCTGCTGTCTCTCAAGTAATTTGTATAATTGTTGTGGTGTGAGTTAAAGTCTGAACTGAAACGAAACCAAAGAGAAAAAACTGAGCAGAAGAAAAGAAAAGAAATGAAGTAAAATAATTACACCTTGAAGCGTCCTTCGAAGAGAGGCTGACGCGCAAATCTTTCCAAATTCATTTTCCAAAACGCAAAATGATGACAGTAGACGATAAATAAAAAATTATTTGCAAAACAGTGAAGGGGTAAAAGAAAACAAAAAAGACAAAATTGGTATTGGTATTTTATAAATAGCTGGCAGCACACGTTGCAGTGTCCTTCGACATCAATATCGAAGACTGAAAAAAAGCTGCTTTTTCTCTTAGCTAGTACAGAGAGAGTAATTGTGCTTGTCTTATTTCTTTTATTATTATCTGCTGCCACCAATTTTTTCCTCTGTTATCTCATCATACAGACAAATCTCAATTGACCAAAACGATAAAGAAAAGCTCACAAATACTCTATTGAATACCCAAAAAAAACGTGGTATCAATAGAGGATAGGAACGTGTTTATTGGAGAGCTGACGATCGTGGCTTCACCAAAGAACCGGAAATCCATGCGCTTTAATATTATTGATTTGATATTTTAATGTACTTATAAATATATATATATATTCATTATATTTGTCTATATAGACATATATATTTTTCTTTCATTCCCTTTATATATATAAATTTATTTAAAGCATATGTATATTTTTACTTCCTTAAATTTAAATCCTTCTTATTTAAATCACTTAATTACTCCAACATATCCTTTAAGAACCATAGTTTATTGTCTCATTAATATAATTCCATTAATTCACTTTCGATTAATTCAAAACAACATTAATTCTTAAACTCCTATTAATCACCTTGCTCAGATAATTTCCATAGCTCAAGTCTTCATAATCATCCCATTTAAATTTCTCAAACGATAAATTCCCATATTTATTCATCAATTTCATAATTCTCAGATTCTCCACATTAAGTCATAGGGTTTTAGAATAAATCGATTTACTCACTAAGGGTCGAATTTTGCATTGTCACAAAAGGATCGTTGAGGCTAGATCTAAATGGATAAGGAAGTTTTTGTGCAAATCGGAAGTGAGATATGTGTAGAGGAGGAGTAGGGTGTCCTTAAGGTCTCGAGAAGACCACTGGCGACCGGAGCCCAACGGTTCGCAACAGCTGGTGCAAATGATCAACGATGGGAGAAGCTTCAAAGGATTTTTGAAAAACAAATAAGTTTTTTTTTAAAAGGGCTGAAGAAATGAGGTTAAAAAAATATTGCCTTTCATAAAAAAACCTAAACGGTGCGTTTTGGACAACCCAAAGGCTGACTCGCGTGGCAACTCTCGTCGGATCCAACCCAAGCGCAACCCAACTCAGTTACCAATCCTTTGACTTTTGCTTGCAGGTCAAACAAGGTGAAATGACTATTTTGCCTTTATTGTATTTTGATTATTTTATTTAAATAGTTTATTAAATTAAATGTTAGTAAAATTAATAGTAATTTAAATTTTAAATTTCATAAAGTTAAAAATAATGTTAAAAAATAAATATAATAAAAAATGGATGAATAAAATCTTATTTATCCTAAATGGGGGATAAATATACAAAGTAAATATATATATATATATAAAAACAAATTATTTTTTTTATTTTTGTCCAAAATGGTGGACAATAAACTTTTATACAAATTAAATAAATAAGTTTATAAACATCTTAAAATTTGTCAAAATGTTGGACAATAAAAATTTTATAAATAAAATCAATAAATATTCTAAGTTTTGTCCAAAACGATGGACAATTAAATTAATAAATATTTTTTAAGAGTTTGTCCAAAATGATGGACAATAAAAATTTCTATAAATTAATAAATACTTTTAAAATTCTGTCCAGAATGGAGGGACAATAGAATTTAAAAAAAAAAGCCTAGATATTTTATAAAAAAAAATTTTAAATTAAACAAATAAATCTTAGGTTTTCTGTCCATAATGGTGGACAATAAAGAATTAATAAATTAAAAAAATCTGTCTATAAATAATTGTCTGAAATGGTGGACAATAGATGAATTATTCTCTTTAAGATTAGCCTAAAAGGGTAGGCTATAAATAACCTAACCAATTAACATTTACATTGAACTATAAAAAACAATTAAATATAAATTACATTGAACTATAATATTATAATATTGTTTAATTTAAATTTTTATAGTAATTTATTGAATATATTATATATTTTAAATAATATCATTTATTATAATTTTAAAATGTTAATAATTAATATTATTATCTAATATAATTAATTTTTATTTTACTAAACAATATTATTATTTAATATTATATTCTATCTTAAATTTAAAATATATCACTACAACTATTAAATAATTTAATATTATTAAATAAGTGAATACTTAACATTAAATAATATTATTTATATTAAATATAATATATTTTAATAACTATATAATTTATTGTAAATTAATTAGTTAAATATTTTATTTAATAAGGTAATATTATTACAATTAAATAAAAAATTATTATTAAAAATAATTTATAATTATTACAATTAAATTAAATAATATTATTTTATTTAATATTATATTTAATTATAATATTATTTAAATTATATTAAATTTTTATATGTTTAAATGAAAATATTTAATATTAGTATTAAATAATATAAAATATAATTATTTAATATTATCTACATATTATTATTTAATAAATATATTATTTTTATTTAATTTTTAATTTTTTTGTGAATTAAATTATTATATCTGAATCAGTTTAAATATTTGTTTTCAAAACATAATACTATTAAACAAACATGTTTTCTGTTTTCAAAATTTGAAAACAAAACAAAAACAAAATTTTCAAAAATAGGAAATATAAAACAGAAAATAGGAAACGATGCCAAATTGACTCCTAAAAAATTGAGATTTATTTGTTGGAAAGACACATAAAACTATAGTGATAGAAGCAATATTAGAAGCTTTCACACAATTAAGTTTAAGAGATCCAGCCAATGAGGCCTTGGCTTAGTGGCAAGGAGGATGCCCTGAGACTTTGAAGTCTTAAGTTCGAGTCTCACCAAGTGTGAGCTTGAGTTAGTCTAATTATTTACTAGTTTACCTAGTTTGAGTAATGAGATTTTCATAGTTACCTATTCATGGAATGTAATATGCTGCTTTAAGAAGTGTACCAAACAGGACAAGGAAAAAACAAGAGAATTTCTATATATACCCACATTTTTACTCTTTCTACCTCATTTCTCTTCATTGGGTCATTGTTCATTGCTCAAAAAACAAATAACAGAGAAACTAAATCCATGTCTTGTAACTTAGGAGGAGGAGTTAAAATTCGCCAACCTTGTTAGATCTTTTGAATTAGAATACGTACACCATTTCCAGGCTCTACAATCATTCTATAAGCAGGAGAGTGCCGATAGTTTGGCGATGGAGAGAAAGTAAATTTGGAGATTATAAGGTGGAGGACTATTTTTAACTGAACCATTGCCAAGTTTCTGCCCAAGCACAATCGAGGACCCAATCCAAATGGAATATAGGCTTGAGGAAACTTGCATGCTTTAGAAACGCCATCACTAAACCTTTCTGGCTTGAATTCATTTGCATCTGAACCCCAAATCTCAGGATCCCGGTGCAGAGTTGGTATCAGAATCCACAGGCATACTCCCTTGGGAATGATAACATTTCCAAGCTGTATCTCCTCCAGCGCCTCCCTTGAAACAAATGCCGCCGGTGGATATAAACGCAAAGTTTCTTGAATCACCATGGTTACCTGCAAGAGACACCATTTGGCAGAATTAATTATACAGGAGATGTACGATTAGTGACTGACTACAATAATAGCTAGTTTCAAAGCTAAGGCTCGCGCATTGGTATTTACAGTTTTCAGACGTGAGATAGAGTCTGCATCTGGCAAGCTATCTCCGCAAACTTGAGCCACTTCTGTCCTAACACGAGATTGCCACTCAGGATGCAAAGCAAGTAGCATCAGGCACCACGAGGCGGCAACAGCGGTAGACTCATGCCCAGCAAAGTATATATTCTTGCAATTATCGACTATGAAGCGCTTGGATGAATCCTTACCAAGACTTTGATCATTCAAGGCCCCTTCCAATATCAGGTGCAACAGATCCTTTTCTAACGAAGATGCCTCAGTGCATATTCTTTCCCGCTCTTTCACTGTTTCCCAGATTAATGAGTCTATCTCTCCCTCCAAACTAATTATCTCATTTTGCTTCTTCGCTGGCATAAGTCTGGACTTACACGAGTAAGAGAAACAATGTAATACTTCTACCATAACTGTAAAGAATGGCATATAAGATTTCTAAATTGTAATCATAGTTAAAAGACAAAGGGTATTATGGCTATAAAATGTTGAGCTTTTCATCAATTGTTCTCCTAAGAATATATGTAGCCGAAGAACTAACACGAAAGAGGAATCAAAGTTAAATTTTCTATTTCAAACACGTCAGCCTCTGCGACCTTGGGAAATAAGGTATGCAAATAGAGATTAATATAAAGTAGCAAAACGTTCTAAAGTTTACTGAACGCCAGGTAACCATTATTCAGTAGTCTAATTTCCAGACCATTAAGGTTTTCTTTTCAGAGTGAAGGTAATGGCAACTTGGAAGAAATCGAATAGAGAGACGACTCTAAAATATGTGATTGACAGATGATTTATCTGAATCTCATCACTAATAAGACAACTGAAAAAGCACGTACCCATATCCAGGAACTCCGAAAAGGAAGCTTTGCCTGGAAATTGCTGTTTGAAGTTTCCTAAGTTTGGAAAAAATCTCTTTGCCTTTAGAATAAGAGCTCCCAAAACAAGCTCTAGCGATGACATCTGCTGAGAAGCCCCTTAAATCTTCATCCACTCTAATGTCCGCCACCAGACCACTTTGTGCCTCAATGCAGTCCTCCCATTTTTTTACAAGAGGTTGTATCGACTCCACCATTAGGCCCACCATCACCTGCTCAGTCAATTCATGTCCCAAAGCGTGTTTCTATTAGAAACGAACATGCCCAAGATTTTTAAATGCATTGAATCAATGTTGCAGTGGGTTTTGACTCACTACCTTGACCTTGTCCATGTAGAACTCAGGTGCAATGATTTTCCTCTGCTGTGCCCAAACGAGGCCATTGGATCTCAAAATGCCATTGCCGAGCATGGGTGCCAATCTCTTTGTTACATAAGAAGGCTTACCTAAGTCCAAACTAATGCATTGCTTCATTTCCTTCACTAGCTCTGGCTGGTTCACATATAAGTGTTGTCTCGTTCCTGTTGAATACGTGTATATTGGACCTGCATTTTTGCAAAAATACAAATTTAACTTGATTGATGTTCGTGCTAATCTTTAATCAACATGTAACAAAAATGATAAAGGAAAAGAAATTTCCTACCTGTTTACAAGCGTCACGTAAACATGTGGGCAAAAATTTGTAAAGGAAAAGAAAAAGAGAAGGCCGATAATGTTAGGCGGTTGCACTTGCAAATGCTTTGAACAAATACATGTGTTGGCTACTGAATTTAATAATTAAAATTAATGGGGACAGGTCTGAAACACAGTTGATTGAAAATCCGCGTCTGCCCCAGCGATTAATGCCATTGCCAGCTCTATTCTGGGCAGTTCGAGTTAGAGACGATTAAATGCTATTTGATCAGATTCATGGCTTTGTTGTTCGACCAATCATCATAGGTTCCTTTCAAAAACTGATATTGCAGAAAAGATTAAATATCTTGGATACCATCTCTAGGGTCTAGTCTCAGTCATAAAAAAATAACTTACTTCAAGTCCTTGTCACCCACCCTGCCTAACTCATTCATGTCGTGATAAACATAAAACAATTCGTTTTCTGTAATTCAAGTAACCGACTTTGATGTAGCCGAGGAAGTTGCTTGCCTGAAGTTGGTCATGGCTGCTATTTTCTTTCCACAATATAAAATTCAGAGATCCACTGGTGTTAGTTCTCAAAAGTGATATTCGTCAGAGAGAAAGCTTTTCATCAGATACTGTAGAGACTAGAGAGCAATAATCCCACAAGAAAAGAAAGATTTAAGGCACTGATGCGTCGAGCATATCACATCAGTAGCCTGTTTCTGTTCTATGTTCGCAAAGATTTTTGAAAATGAAATTGCAAAAGAGAAGGGAATGATCAATATTAAGTGGTAGCACGTGAAAAGTCAATGGTACAGTGATAAAAGAGAATGGGAGAGTAGTAAAAGGGGTGTCAAGTGTGAATATTTTGCAGAGGGATCCGAGTTCATTGATTCCCGGCTACAACAAAACCGCCAAAGACAAACAAATCAAGAGTTACCCAGTTAGTTGCCAACTGAATGATATATATAGGATAGACTTATGGAAGTTGCTGGTTTCAAAAGACTTAAGCCTGTAATATCTTTATTTGAAATAAAACTTAATTAAAAAAATCGAGAAAGGAGATTAAAGATGAATCAGAGATTTCAAAAGAAAATGGTTTGATTTCTTAGAATACGTCTATTTATTACGTATTCAGCATAGCAGTAGTAATATTGAAGAAATTAAGTTGTAGTAGTATATATGAAGAGTAACTTGAATAAAGATTATGAACATATATATATAATTATATATAATAATGAAGTAAAAGAAAGAACACGCGTGTTATGAAAAGAAGGGTGTACCATATTCCTTTCTCCACTGTACGAAATATGGGAAAAGAGAGGAAGTATAGTCGTGCGCAACAATTTCAGCATTATTTCGAGTCATCCTGACGGCTTTCAATTGGATCTTCTGCATCTCAGGGAGGTTGCCGTATATAAATGAAGGTGATGGACCTCTGATACCCTGCACCGAAAGCTTCCTTCTCAGCCTCTCGGACTTGAACCACATGGTGTTATAGAGATGAGCCAAGACGCAAACCACTCCCATAAGAGCAAGAAATGAGATCACTGTTGGAGTCGTAAAAAGGGTAAGGGAGTCTTCCATCTCCAGTTCTTTCTTTGTGGAAGTGGAATTTTTTTCAAGGTTTTTATTACTCAGAGGAGAAGGTGAGGGGAAGGAGACAGAGGGGACATGAATGAATGTGGCGGAAGCAGATGAGCCTCTATTTATAGCAAGCAACTAGATTAGTAGCAGCAGAAGACGACATTAAGCTGGAAACAAGGGCTTGAGGACGCGCATGACACTTGCACATTAATTCACACCTAATTATATTCTTCTGCTAAGATGATTGGACGCATTGGACTGACCTTTGAAAGACCGCGACACCAAGGTTATTGGGAGATTCAGGGAGGAGATAGGGACATGACCATTATTATAATATACATAAATACTCCATCAGCTTAATGCAATTATTTTTATTACTACTATTGTTTTCTTTTTTTTTATTGGTGAATGCTACTATTGTTTTCTACTCGTACAATTTTCCGCCCTCGAGTGACAGCAAAACAAGAGTTGAAGGATTCAGATGAAATTAATGGCAACATGCATGAATTTCTCTGAAATGTCTGGGGAATCGTAATGGGATGGAAACTGTGTAATGAGATTTACATTTGGAGAGTAGCTAAATATATCTTTTTTTTTTCTCACACCTATTTTTCTCCTAAATAAACAGTAATTTATTGTGTAAAATAAAATCTGGGAAGAAAGAAAATAGGTGTGTTTAGCACCACTCTTACATTTGTATTGGAAACCAAAAGAAAAAAACTGACCCACATGGGATAATGCAATGCCGACAATTGGGGTCAACACTCAACAGTCAACAGTGGGTGGATGGCCCGATTTTTCTTGTATAAGAAATTAAGAATTATCTTTCTTTCTCTTTCTCTGTACCTGTCCCGGGTTTAGTGAAAAACATAAATGAAATGATGAAATATACTAGTATGAAATTTGTGTGGTCCTCAGGCAGCGAAATTACGTGGGTGGTCAAATGAAACTGAAGAGATACTGGAAGGATGCTCTGGACTGGACAGGAGTGAAGTGGAGTGAGGACCACCACCACCTAATTAGCATAATAATTTCCTATTGTTACTCCAAGATTCTACAGTACGAATATATAGTAATAATCCTTGGCTACAAATACAATTAATGCTTTGCCTCAGGACTCAAGGACTTGGGAGTTAGGACCACCTCCACCTATGCCTTTTTTTTTTGATCTGTCCACCTCTGCCTTTGGTTTTTGTAAGATGTCTATTCTGGGATAGGTCACATCTCGCGTGGGCGTGGTTGATGCTCCGCTTATGCACTCCCTTGTGGGGCTTGGCCTTTGCTAGCAGGTTATCAAGTTATGTTTTTTTTTATGGAAGTTATAAAGTAATGTTTTAATTATCTTTAACAACTTACATTCAACTTAGGAGTAGAATTCAGGTTGTATGAATTTCATTATGAGTTAAAATCAATAATAATAATCTTAGCGACCGGGCCTTGGCCTTAGCCTAGGCCTTGGCGTTGCTCAGCCTCTGATTACCAAAGCGCCGCGTGGCTCGTTATAGTTCCGAGTGCTTCTGGGCCATGTGCTGATGCGTTGGTTTTGCACACGTCCTTCATTTTTAGCTTTTCTTTGCTTAAGTTATGACTCGTTTTGCTTATGCGGTAGCAAGACTATCCACAATTGTATAAGCAAATTTAATCAAACAATTGTATAAGCAAATTAATTAAGGAATGGGGGCCTGAATAAGTTTGTCAATGTTGGCAGTCCAAGTTGCCACATAAATCATTATGTGCACTTTCAATTCTTTGTTGAGTGAATGTTTTCCATCTTCATTCTTCGTCAATGCCTGTATAAACTTCTCTTTTTACCACAATATCCATGGAATTAATAAATTTTTATCAGTTCAATTTTTTTTGTATAAAATAAATTACAACTTAAGAATAGATAAAAATTATAAACTTATTAAAAATTAATAATTAATTAATCTTCTAAACCAAAACATATGAACTGTAATAAGAAAAGAAAATAATTATTAACAAACATTATATTAAATTTTGTATATAATAAAATTTATAGTACATATTAGATATTTATGAAATTAATACATAATTTATATCAAATAATACTTTTGGTATCGAAAATTTTAAAATTATTTTGTATATTTAAATGTTATTTAAAAATTAAAAATTATATTAAAAAATATATTTAGGATTTTCATTAAAAAAATAATAATTATATATTAATCTGTGTATATATATATATAACTTATTTATATTTTAAATAACTGCATAATTGAAAATCTCAAAATAAAAAATATAAAACATTAAAGATAAAAGAGAAAATGAGAGGATTAACAAAAATAAATAATTTAAAAACTTAAAATTATAATAAAATAAAAATTACTAAAAAATGGACAAATGATATTTTCATCTCATCATACCAGGACCTCGTGAATCATTGTCCTGGCGCGGCATTGCCTTCCAATTGCACCGCATGGGCATTCCAGTGCGCCCTGCGGTGCACTTAGTAAGGAATAAAGCTCTAGATTCCACTGTTACATGGGTGATAATTTTGGTTGGTTCTGCAAAGATTTGCGAGGAGCTTGAAGAGTGCTAAACCAAACATCTCAAAGAGCAAAGAAGGGTCAAGAGGCAGTGAAATTGTTGTTCCGAAAAATATTTTGGTACTATAAATTTTGCTCATCGAATATAAAGGGTAAAAGATTTAAGTTTGTGCTATTTTGAGTCTGAAATCATACGACATCAAATTTATCGTATTTATAAGATTTATGACAAGACTAGATTAGATAAGATAGGCCAATACTTATTTCAGTAGAGTGATGAATGATGAATCATGTTATAAGTTGATAATCTTTACTCTCATAATGGTAGATTATTCCTGATTAGTAAGCAACTAAGCATCCAATACGACACGATAAGGTTGTAAATTGGGCTAAGAAAATGGGTTAAGGTTAAGTGGGCCGAAGAGATGAAGTGCACATGGAAGAGAGAAGCCCAATTGCAGTATTAGAACGATAAACTTGTAACTTTTTTCAAGGGATAAAATGCATTTATAGTTCAAATTTTCACTTATACTACAGTTTAGTCCCTAATTTTTATATTATTTAATGACAATCCCAAATCTTTAAAAGGGTGTTATTAAGTTCTTGTCTCATAAAAATAAGAGAAAATTATAAAAGAGGACAATGAATCTATAATTATTATTTTTTATTACCATACTAAAATGTATTTATTAAAACAAGAATAAATTTTTTTTGAAATTTTAAGAAGGCTAAAATATTAAAAAAGCCATTGAACTTTATCACTTTATTTAAATAAGTCATTATACTTTTATTGTATTTAGACAAGTCTCTAAGGTTTAATGTGTATTCAAGTAAGCCTTTGTTTCAAATAAAATATTAAATGTGAATAAAAATTGATTAAATCAATTTACTTGATTAAAGTTTGATTAATTTGATTCAATTAAATCAATTTAGAGTTTAAGTTAGTTTTTTAGGTTGGTTTATTGGATTAAGTCTATGTCTAAAATTACAAATCAAACTAAATGACTTAATCGATATTTTTTAAAGAGTTTATATATAATGCATTGACAGTATATAGCTTTTATATCATATATAAACTCTTTTTTTAAATATATTATATAATATAAATAATTAAATATTATATAATATATTATGTATAATTGATTTTTTATACAATAAGTTGGGTTTTAAAACCAATTTGATTAAATCAATCGATTGCTCACCCTTATAAAAAACTGATATATGTTAAAGGTTTATTTAGGTACAAAGTAAAAGTTAAGAGCTTATTTGAACACTCAAATAAAAATTTAAGGGCTTCTATGAACGTAATAAAAATATTATGGCTTATTTAAATAAAGTGATAATGTTTAGTGGCTTTTTTTTTTTAATATTTTAGCCTTTTAATAATGAATTCAATAGACTTATTCAAGGGTCAGGTTACCCGTCTAAGCTCAAAGGTCAATTTAATTTTTTGGTAGGTATGGACAAAAATATTAAACCCTTTAAATGAATTGGGCTAAAATCAAGGCCTAATGAAAAATCAAGTTCGACTTGTGTTCACCGTTTTAAATCTACGCTCAATTTGGCTCGGTAATTATAATTTTTTTAATTTTTTAATACTAGTTCATATTTTAATTACTTTTAATTATTTTTGTGCAATTTAATTTGAACTTGTATTATTTTTTAGACTTTAGTTTAATATTTTACTCTTCTTGTAATCTTTTTGTAAGAATTTATTTTAGGATAAATATCCTTTATTTTAACACATTGTATTATATTTATTTACTAGTATTTATTTTAATATTTTTAAATAAATTTTTTAAATATTAATAATATTTGGACGAGTTTGGATGAGTTTGAGCTTATTCATTATATATTTGTATGTAAAAACGAGTTTAGGCTAAAACTTAAGCTCCAGAAGACGGGCCAGACCGAGCTTGAGCTTATTATAAATCCTTTATTACCTTACCTAAGCTTTGTACAACTAGGTCCAACCCGTTTCATTTATTTTAAGATAATTTTTAACTATTTATTTTAGGTTAGGCTTGATTGAGCCGAACAAAGGTAAGGTAATAAAGGATTTATATTAAGCCCAAACTCGGCTCGACTCTACTTTTCAAGCTTAAGATTTTGGATTTATATATGATGCACTGTCAGTGTATAATTTCTATACACTGTCAATGCATCAGAGGTTGACACCTCATCATTAGGCCCTTATATGCAAATATAAATAAATTTTTTTATTTGCCCATAAGGGCCTATTGATGAGGTGTCAACATCTGATGCATTGACAGTGTATAGAAATTATACACTGTCAATGCATCATATATAAACTCTAAGATTTTACCCAAACAAGTTTTTACATTCAAATATATAATGAATAATCCCAAGCTCAACCAAACCCGCTCAAATACTATTAAATTTTTAAAAAATTATAATAAAATATTAAAATATTAAATAATAATAGTTAATAAGTATAACACAGTATGTTAAAATAAGGATTTATATATGATGCACTGACAGTGTATAGTTTCTATACACTGTCAATGCACAAGAAATTGACACCTCATCAATAGGCCCTTATATGCAAATATAAATAAATTTTTTTAATTTGCCCATAAGGGCCAATTGATGAAGTGTCAACCTTTGATGCATTGACAGTGTATAGAAACTATACACTGTCAGTGCATCATATACAAACTCTTAAAATAAAAGATAATTATCCTAAAATAAATTCTTTAAAAAAGAATACAAGAAACATAAAAATTTAAACTAAAATTTAAAAAATAATACAAGTTAAAATTAAATTGCACAAAAATAATTAAAATTAATTAAAAAATGAATTAGTATAAAAATATTAAGAAAATTATAATTATTGGGCCGAATTGAGCCTGGACATGAAATAGGTAACTCAAGTTTAATCCAATTTTCACGAGGGCTTGATTTTCAAGTCTAGCCCTTTTAACAGGCTTAACATTTTTGTTCAAACTTACCAAAAATTTGGAATGACATTCAAGTTTGGACAAATAACCTAATTATTGAACAAGACTATTGAATTCATTGTTAAATTTTAAAAATATTTTTCTTATTTTAATAAATATATTTTAGTATTGTAGTAAAAAACAATAATTATAGATTTATTATCTTATTTTATAAATTTTTTTTTATTTTTATGAGAGATCTTTATGGGCACATTTTCAAAATACATTTAAAGACTTTCATGAAACAATTTAAAAACTATTAACCAAAATAAAAGTCAAATAAAAAGTTTAAAATTACAACTACACTTTACATACAAATACACTTTACCCCTTTTTCAAGTTTCAATTTCAAGAAAAAAAAAAGGGGGGGGGGGGGGGGGAATTGCAAAGTGCAAATGTAATATAATAAAATCCAAGAACACGTAATTTAATTGGCAGATGGTTGTTTTAGCTTAATCAGAGGTTTCGAGTTCGAGTTTCTGGATATGCAGCTGTGTTAAAACTCTTGAGGGAGAGCTTTGCCGCCCTTTGGGTCCTGCCATGCTCGAATCCGGATTAATTCTATACCAAAAGTATGAGGATACCGGATGTCTAAACAAAAAAAAAATGTAATATAATAAAGTAATATTCGAAACAGATACAATAGATAGATGGATATGAAAAATAATAATAATAACAACTGTTATTATTTATGTCAATTTGAATATTAAAAGGAGATCGGACAGCATTCTCATTTCGCACTGGAATCTGAACGAGAAGAGAAGAAAGAGAAGATATCATGTGCTGCAGAGTAGACTAGGAAAACTTGTTCTGTCCATTTCTTACTTTAAAGAAAAGGAAAGAAAACAGAAGAAAAAGTAGAGAGTATTTTGGTAGATAATCGCTCTTTCAGCATAGTAGCAGTAAGCAAGCCCTAGAATTGGAGGAGTAGGAAAAGGAGGCCGTTAATTTCATGGGAGCTGAAATCCAGCGCCACCACCAGCAGCGGCTATTGGGTATTTGCAGAGGTAGGGCTTTGGTTAGAGCTTAGTTAGATACAGAAGAAAAAGAAAACACAAAAGATATGGATGGTGGGCGGAGAATAGCGGTGAGCCCAAGGCCTTGCAGTGGACGGAGGATAGTCGCATCAAAGAAACGAGGGAGAACGGATGGCTTCGTTAACAGTGTCAAGAAGCTTGAGCGAAGAGAAATCTGTTCCAAGCGACACCGTGCTTTTTCCATCCCCGACGCCCAGGAGCGCTTTCGCAAAATCCGCTTGCAGGTTCTTTCTTTTACTTAACCTTACTTTTACTCCTTGAATTACTTTATAATTGCACAAATCTTCTTCTATATTGTAATTGCAATTAAAGTTTGAACGAGAATTCTACTTTCTAATATACGGTTTCGGTTGAGGTATCTACTCACTCATGTTTCGAAGTCCAAACCTTAGCTTAACGCTTCATCATTTTCCTTTATTCCAGATTACAATCATAGGAAATTTTAACATTTTAACCCGGTTTGAAAATTTTTGGAAGGGAACCATGGAAGTTCCAGCTTTGCGTCACTAATGTTCAAATTAGTTTGATAAATTTTATCTGTTTAATAGTTTCTACTCTAATCACAGCTTTGGTTTACAACACACAACTAGAGTGGAGCGCTTACCATTTTAGTTTTACCTTTTTGAGATATTGCTGCAAATCTGATCCACTTGTGTTGTTGAAAATTTGATGATTTTTAGATTTATGGCTGTTTAAGTCTTTAATTTGATTAATAGTAAAAGACAAGTTTGAAACGGTGGAATATTTGTGTTGAAAGATTCTTGATGTTGAATTTAATATTTCCATGAATGATAAAGCTTTATTTGAGAATTTTGAGTAAGAAATGTAGAGTCAGATGCCTAGGTTGATATCAAAACATAGATGCTTTATTTGCATTTTCTAGTATTCTGACAAACATGTTACATTCCTGCTATTTAAACCACTTCATCTTTGGTTGAACAGTATTCTGTGTATTTATTTCTGCGTTAAATAGGAGGGTATAGAAGGGCATTTCTTTCCTTTTCTTTAGTTGGAAGTTTAACAAATCGGTGCATTGCCTTGCTTATTAAATTCCTGTTGGTGATATGTTGCATAAATATATAGGAGGAATATGATACTCATGATCCAAAAGGACATTGTTCGATGGTATTACCATTTCTGAGGAAGAGATCAAAGATTATAGAGATTGTAGCTGCACGCGACATTGTTTTTGCTCTTGCCCAGTCTGGTGTATGTGCGGCATTTAGCCGAGGTAGGAACTTTGTTTCATATTTCTAAACTTATTTTGAGTGGCTTATCTATTTCTGTTTGCATCAAAAATTAGATCAGGAATCTTGACTTTTTATTGTTGTTGGATGCAGAGACCAATCAAAGAATATGCTTTCTAAATGTCACTGCTGATGAAGTTATACGAAGCTTGTTTTATAATAAAAACAATGACTCACTTATCACTGTCTCAGTTTACGCTTCAGACAATTTCAGCTCCTTGAAATGCAGAAGCACAAGGATTGAGTATGTCAATCTTTTGAACCTCTTTACAACCCTTACCTTATCCCAACTAGAGCTGAAAGGAGAAAAAGGGAGAAACAAAAGAAAAATGTGAAATACTGCATCTGGGCATTGTAATTTGTAATGTTCTGTTGTTTTCTTTCTGAAACTATTCTGTTTGATGGACAGATACATTCGGAGGGGTCAACCTGATGCTGGTTTTGCTCTTTTTGAATCTGAGTCACTGAAGTGGCCTGGTTTTGTAGAGTTTGATGATGTCAATGGGAAGGTACTCACATATTCTGCACAGGATAGGTAAGTACTTATCCATATGAATGTCCTTTTTTGCTAAACTATAACAATTGGATCGATAACTTCCATAATTAGATTCTTGAGTTTGATATGTACTGTTTTTGTCTTTTAATCAGCATATACAAGGTGTTTGACCTAAAAAATTATACGATGTTGTACTCCATATCAGATAAAAATGTTCAAGAGATCAAGATCAGGTGATGCTCCTTTCATGATGATTATATTTTCTTGCAGCAAAAGAAAAAAAAGGTTCATTCATTGATAGAAAAAGGGAAATTCTTTATTCATCTGTTTGTATTGATATTTTATAATTTAGGCCAGTGTTGTCAATAGCGGCCATAGCGGCCGCTATAGTGGCATAGCGTAGCGGAAATTTAACTACCGCTACGACAACATAAATAGCGTAGCGTTTTTGTAATAGCGGCCAATAGCGGCCAATAGCGGCCGCAATAGCGGATAGCGCATAGCGGCCAATAGCGGCGCTATTCTGCATTTTTGGTGAAATGTCCATTTAACCATATTTTTTGTTCTTGATTTAATTTCAGCCAATGATTTTATTGTATTTAAGGGTATTTAAGTCTTTTAAGCCTTTTTTTAAGATTAAATTTTTTTATTACAGCTCATTTTTTACTGTTAGCTTTAGAGCCAACATTTATCGTACATAAAATTGTTTTAAATGAACTTTTTTTTATTAAATATTAAACTAAAAAGCAAAAATCTTAAATTAAATTATCTTATGTGACTTAAATTTACTTCATTTTGGTTTTGCCTGATTTTTATTAACTAGGCATTGATTGTAGAGAGCATGACTGACCTTTGTTTTTTGTCTCTCTGATGTGAATTTCAGTAAAATATGGTCTTTTTGTCACCTTCATGACATTGAATTTGGATATATGGGAAACTGTAAAATCTAAAACATAGAATGTTGGAGAATGTTGGATTTCCAATATAGCTAGAAAATTCTTTTCTGGGTTTCTTGAACATGATCCTAATAGGACAGCCAAACAAGTAGTCTGCTTTCTTGGGATTTTGTTAGCTGAAAAGGATAAATAAAAGATAGTGGTTGAGTGGGAACTCCTGGGAGCCAACCTTGGTCTTAGCTCATCTATTTAGTGACTTATAGGCGGTTTTAAAATTGTCTTTTAGTTGATTGTATGTAGCCAGCTAAAATTAGTTCTACAGTTTAAAATTGGATTAAGAATTTTAAAGGGAGCTGATTGAGAGAGAAAAAAGCATTATAGTGAGTTAGAATTTGGGACTTCATTTGTGTTTATGCTTGAGTTTTATCATCTTATGTGACTTCACTTAGAGTTTTATCATCTTATGTGACTTGATAACTTGTTATTTGCAATGGTTTTATTGGCTTGAGAACATTATTTGAATGCTTTGTGTAATTTTTATGAGCTATTATGGTTATTATTTTGTTTTCTATTAAATTAGATATATTTTTTATAAAAAAAATTTATGGCCGCTATTGTGTCAATAGCGGCCGCTACGCTATCCGCTATGCATTCATAGCGGATTTTGGCCTCACCGCTATTGTCCACTATTCGCTATTGATAACACTGATTTAGGCTTCATTCGATTGTTGTTTTACTCTTCTTCCTAAAAGGTAAAAATCAAATGATAGATAGCAAAAATTGGTATGGATGTTAAAACAAAACAGTGATTGTAGCTAGAGGTTTAAATGAGACACTTGTGCTCGCAATTTACTCCAGCTCAACTTGGAGAAAACTCTAACTCAGTCGATTATTGTCAAGTTGAGCTTGAGTAGTCTGAGTTATAAAGCGAGCAAAGTTCAAGTTTCCTAATGCTGGGCACAAATAGCTTGCGAGTCCAATTGAGTTTTTCTATTTTAATATATATTTCTATTATTTTAATTAGTAATTTACAATTTTACCTGTAATAATTGTAAAAAATCTCAATCTGAGCTTGAACACAAATAATCGAGCCTTAAGTTGAGTATGAGAATCAAAATTGTTTTTACTTGATAAATGAGCCTAACTGAACAAGTTTGGTAGCTTCGTATCTATCTTGAATTGAGCTCGAGCTAGAAAAATTAAACTTGATCCAGCTCGAGCTGAATTTCGAGCATTGAGTTTGCAGTCGAGCTCAAGCTTTTCACTGTACCGACTTGGTTCAACTTGATTACATTCCTAATTGTAGCATAAGTGTTCTATACACAATGCATTGTTTTCTCCAAAAAGATTACAGTTTTTCTAATAATTTATAAGTATTGTTTAGTCCAAACAAGCTTTCGCCTTTCTCCTGGAAGCAAAAAAGTAAGCATTAAAAGTAACAATCAAGTGGAACCTTAATTTTTTTGCTTTTGATGGTGTCACTTTATGTAATTGAGTTTGTTTTCATCCTATTTTTTTTTTCACAGTCCAGGGATCATGTTGTTGATTTTCACTAAATTTGGTGGCCATGTTCCTCTTAAGATTCTCTCAATAGAGGATGGTACTGTTCTTAAATCTTTTAGGCATCTTCTTCACCGGAATAAGAAGGTGGATTTCATCGAACAGTTCAATGAAAAGCTTCTTGTTAAGCAGGAAAATGAAAACCTCCAGATTCTTGATGTAAGTATCTTTGTCAGTATATTGCAACCTTATTCATTTTATAAATCTCAAAAAACCTAAACTGTAATTGTGCAGGTCCGCAATTCTGAGCTAACAGAAGTTAGCAAAAATGAGTTTATGACCCCATCAGCATTTATATTTCTATATGAGAACCAGTTATTCCTGACATTTAGAAATCGGACAGTGGCCGTATGGAACTTCCGTGGAGAACTTGTAACTTCATTTGAGGATCATCTTTTGTGGCATCCTGACTGCAACACTAATAATATATACATCACAAGTGATCAGGATCTTATTATCTCTTACTGCAAGGCTGATTCTGATGATCCATTGTCTGAAGGAAACGGTTTGTATTTTCTTTCTGTGAACTTATTTTCTGCAAAATAAAACAGTAAACTCAGGTTAACTGCTTAACCTGTTTAGGGAGCAGGAGAATGAGTTGGCTTTATGTTCTTTCTTTCCTTCTGACAATCTTTCTTTCATATTCCATCTTACTGTTTTCTTATTAATCTCCTTCCCACTCTTCCTCCTTTAGATAAATATGGGCTGTAACTAGAATAAACAGCTGAAAAGCTACTGCAATTCAACTTAAATAGGGCTATAGCCTACTGTCAATTTGAAATTTTTATCAGGTTCAGATTTAGTTTGTGAGTTTGGTCAACTGCTTGCATAAAGGTTATAAAAATAAAAAGTAGAAAACAGCCGTTGCAAAAGCATATGACCGAATGAAAATTAAATTTTATACATCAGTGAAGGGTTTCTTTTATTATAACTTTCCCTGTGAAAGATGCTGTAATATTGCCTGGATATCTTAACAAGCTTTTCTTTTTAATTTGATTTAAAAGATCTTGTTGAGTTGACTTGTAGCTTTATTGTTTGTTGGCCTTTCTGGAAATTATGGATTTGGGTAGGTGAAGGGCATTTAGTTGTTCTTTTATGAGTTTTGTTGGGCTTGGCTAGCTTTTGTCAATTCGATTATGGAAGGTTTTTCATGGTATCCTTTGGTGGTTCAAAATTTTCCCTATAACTAAAGGGAGGGAAAGGGAAGAAAGGAGGAGGGGATCAGGAGGATATGATGGTATGGGTTCGTGGAAACACAGAAAGTAGAAAAAATCTCATCACCATTATGTGTGCATCTAACAGTTTTTTTGCATCCCTGGTGTGGCAGGATCCATTAATATCAGCAATATATTGACTGGGAAATGTCTTGCTAAAATAAGAGCAAGCAACAGTCTCCCTGTGGAAAAGGAATGCAGTTGCAGTGTGAAGTGTGGTTGCAGTTTGAAGAAGCAGAGCAATACGTCCAGAGTTAGAAGCACAGTTGCAGAAGCATTGGAAGATATCACTGCTCTTTTTTATGATGAAGAGCGCAATGAGATTTATACAGGGAATAGGCATGGTCTAGTTCACGTGTGGTCTAACTGATGGTTTGATTTCATTAGGATTTATGTAATTTACTTGCTGGAGGTCGAGTTGGTTGCGAATGGGAATTGAGTCACATGAAACTGTGGCATTATTAAGTGTTATTGTACCAATTTTTCATTTCGTTTATGTTTTTAGTTTAAACCTAGCCTCTCTCTTTTTCTTTTTTTTTTTTTTTTTGTTTTTGATTTTCGGTCCGGTGTTGGAGAGTGGTTTTTTTTTTTGCCCAACCTGTGTTGGAGATGTGAATGTTGTTTTAATATCTGTTATTATTATTGTTGAGTTGGAATATTTAGGGTAACGTTGCTGCTTAACGCTGATTAAAGGGGGATGGATGGAGCGGAGCATGTATAGAGTGTTGTGAATAAGGAAGAGAGGGAGTGAAGCATGTGTTTTGAATCCTTCAACTTCAACGTTGAGCAAAGCAAAGCGAAGGACGTGTAGAATACAAGGGCGAGCAGCAGCACAGGGAAGGAATGAAGGAGAGGGTATGAAAACGGTGCTTGTGTTGAGTGATGTTAACTGCTAGTGAGGGGAAACGGATAGTAATACTTAATAGAATGAAAGATGATGAGTTAACCTGATCGTGGAGGGTGTGTGTTGGGTGGGGGGCACGATGAAGGACAGAAATGGAAGAACAGGAATCCAATTCCATGGAGATGGAGTTGTAGTAAGTTGCAAGAGAGAGAGTGAGAAAGAGAGCGGATGCTTTACGAATGGGTACCCAGCTACAGCCAAGGTGTTGGGTGGTGGTGGTGGTGGTGGTGGGCACCATATTAGAATTATTATTGTTATTTTATAGGAAGTTATTAAAAAAAAAGTTTATATATGATGCACTGATAATGTATAGTTTTTATGCATTATCAATGTATCAGAAGTTGGTACTTCATCAATTGGTAAGTTAGAAGATATGTCAAGTCTTTAAAAGTAAATATAAATAAAATTTTTTAATTTGCTCATAAAGGCTTTTTGATAAAGTGTTAATATCTGATGCATTGACAATGTATGAAAATTATACACTGTCAATGCATCATATATAAATCCATAAAAAATTTAGAATCATAATTAAATATTATATTTAAAGAAAATATTACTTAAACAAATAAAGTAATATATAACTAGATAAAATATTACATAAACAAATAAATTAATATTACATAAACAAATAAATTAATCAAATTCACGTACATAAAAATTTCAAAGTTTAAAAAACTCAATCATGTATTCTCAAAAAAAAAAACTCAATTATGTCACTAAATTAAGGTCATATTGGCTTATTATTATTATTTTGTTTATAAGAAGTTATAATTTTTTTTTCAAATTTTAGATTTAATATTTTTTAAGGAAAATAACAATGGCCAAGCCTTGATTATTATTATTATTATTTAACTCCGGTTGTCTCTACACGCTTTGCCGCTTGCCAGACTTTGCATTGCCTACTAAATTAATTATGTTCCTTCATTCTCTGATTAATCTACACAGCACCGATCTTTTTCTTATTTCATCTTCTACACACCCTCGTATTCCTATATCCTGCGTTGTTTGCCTTATTTTTTTTAAATTAACTTTTTCACTTATTTATTCAAATCTGTTAACATTAGATTATTACCATTAAAATTTACGTGTACATTTATTTATCATTAAAAAAATGAAAAAACACACAACAGGAAGTAAGAGTAATTAATTTACTTTTTCTACATATAAAAGTAAAAAAGATCTAAATGATAAAAAGGGAAGAGAGAGAGAAAGAGAGAGGAGTGAGGAGCGCAGGTAGAGAATACATTCATCCATTTTCGATTAGTTTTTCATCCAACCATCCATCAAATACTGGTTGAGAGTGAGAGGCAGAGAAATTCTATTTGCAGCCCGCAAATGGCTAAACCTATCCCACCCCGTTGTTATACAGTAAATTGTGTTTATGAACTGGCGATTTTAGCCTTGAGATCACGCTGCCTTGCGCTAGGAAATTTGCGCTAACTTCATAATTCGCGAAAGTTGCGTTTGCCGCATGATCGCGCAAGCCAATTTGAGCGAACAGTCTAAAAAATAATTTTACTGCACGCATGAATATTTATAAAACTTTACTACACAAAATAATTTTTGTGATTTATTTATACTATAAAAAATAATTTTTATTTTATGAGTTTTATTTATACTACAAAAAAATAATTTTTATTACAAAACACTTATGAATAAAAAGTTATTTTTCCCTCAATTTTTTCTGTCGCTGCTTTTTTTCTTTTTATTCTGCTCTTGCTTTTTTCTTCTGTCATTTTTTTCTTCATTACTCTTACCTTTCGCATCTTATTTTCTTTCAAAAAAAATGAAAAATCTTAGTGAGGGTAGCTATTATGATAATTATGAAGAATACAGAAGCTTTTTTAAAAATGTAGAAACCGACGTAGTAAAAAAAGTAAAAATCTGAAATTGTGCTCTCGGTTTCGCTGCCCACAATCGGATTTGCGTATGCATAAGTTACATTTTCGCGCAAGCCAACTTATGCGAGCCTCAGCCCAGCACATGTGGCACATTTCCTTTTCCCTACAATAAAAAATTGGTAAAATTACCTGAGCAGTAGCTTCGACCAAGAAGGAGAAAGAGAAGTTCGGAGAAGGAGAAAGAAGAAGGAGATGCTACTGTAAGGTTAAAATTGTCTTTTAATAAATAGAGTTGTTTGAGTAGAATAGGAATAATAAAATGTAGGGTGAAAATAGAATTTCTCTTAGAGGCAGGGCAGGCAGGCAAAATTCAATATAGCCAACACCGAACATCTGCTTGTCATTATCTTTCACACTTATCACAGGCACAGCACATTTTGATGTTGTTAGTTTGAACTTTTAAAGTAAGAGGTGAGCTGAAAGTCGCTGCTGTGCTGAATCACTCTCTCCCTCCCTGTCCGGCCCACTCCTATAAAATTAAAAGGTACATTTTAACCTTTTTATTTTAATTTCCGTTTCATGGAAACCAAAGCACCGAATTTGAATTTCTCGATTCACTCTTTGAATTACTATCTTTTCTCTCTTCCTCGGGGACAGAGTTAGAATTACTACTACTACTACAACAAGGTCAAGTTCTCAAGGTCAAGGTGGGTGTATGTCGGTGCTCCCCTCTTTTTCTTTTTTTAAAAAGAGTGTAGGTAGGTAGTTAGTGTGCATTCATTCTTGTCTTCAGATCCGACTCCAATAATGCAGCAGCTGCAACTGGATTTTTTCCATTTCATTCTGGATTGAAGCTACGCTAAGCTGCATTTTCAATTCAATTCTTAATTTTTTTCTTTGATTTGTTATTAGAGAAGATAAAGAAAATAGAAGGACGGAGATGCGCCTTTAGAGTACGCCACCATTCAGATTCTGCCTTCTGAAAACAGGTTCTTCTCTTCTCTGTCTTTCTTCCTTCAAGCTGCTAACATACTGGAATAATGAATCTAATATATGCAATCTTCATTCAATTTCTCTATTTTTAGGTATGAGGCATACACATATCGTGACAACCAAGTAGAAAAACTGGCTGTTGGGCGTCTGGAAAAACTCTTGCCCCATTTACCCGGAGTAAACAACTTGTCCACCAAAGGATCCAATTCTAACTACAAACTCCAACCACCCGCAAATAGTGCCGCCTGGTTTACTAAATCTACTTTGACCAGGTTCTTATCTTCTTCTCATTCAAGTATTTCACATTTTCCAAGTTTTCATTATTGTCAGTATGTTGTTGCAAAGCACTGGGTGCCTACTTTCCATTCACCTTTCTACTTTATCAGATTCCTATATATTGTTGGTTCAACGGATTTAGTGAATACTGCTAAAGTCATTGGAGGTGAGATGTTTCAATTGGAGGAAGCCAGAAAATTTGATCTTTCTCTATATGCTCAGGTAAATATCCCGTGTCCTTAAGCGTGGGGATATTTAATTACGTTGTACTCCTCAGTGACAACAGTTTCATCTTCTCAGGGTCATGAAGATCATATTCAAAGAAGCAAAAATGGTAAATCTCATGTTCAAGGAAATTTAAACTAGGATACTGTTCATTACCTTGATATAATCTTTGTTTCGTAGTTTTTTTTTTTAAAGGTTACAAATTCTTAAATTCTTTGACATAAAGGGAGTACTATTCCTTATTTTACTGACTTCCTATCTATTCATATAGCAAATAGACTGAAGCTTGCAATTTTAATATTGTTTTCAGTAAGGTTTCTTCTTAAACTAATTGAGGACCTAAGTGGACCCCTTGTCTGTCTGGCCAATCTCCTTAATTTTGTGTTGCACAAATGGTATCTAGAGAGTTTTAATTGTTTTCTTTCCTTGTTCAACAGATATCCGTGACTCAGTAGACATGATCCTGACATCCGAAGTAACTTCCATTCTTTAAAACTTTCTTTTGTCGATTTTTCTTCTAGGTCCTTTAGGATTTGTTCTTATTATTCTACATAATATTTCACCATAATTTATTGTTGCCCCTAATATATGCATTTGACCTCAGCAGTTCGAAGTCCTGAATTCATCATCAGATACCTCAAAGTATGTTCACTCCATTAATTCTAATATAGTTAGTTAGTTAGTGTGTGCTAGTTTCTCCTGCGAATCCAACCAACCTTTCTTATTGCTAGGAATGAGCTCTCACATGCTATGGACTCAAGACTTACAGCTTTAAGAAGTGAGTTAGTTGCAGCTTTTAACCAGGCGGTTGGAGAAACCTGCTCCTACAAAGCAATCATTCATCTAGCAAAATTTTCTGAAAGTTTTGGAGCAAATGAAGTAAAGTAAGTTGCCTTCCAAAAGAAATCTGCATGGATCTTTTAAATTACTATTTGCCCAAAGAATTTGTAAATCCAATATTTTTTTACCAAAAGTTTTGGTTTCGTTGAAATGAATTACATGCAAAAAAAATAATATTTTTAATATTGACTGCAGGAATTTTTTGTGCATGTTTCTAGAGCTGAGCCAAAAGCATCAAGTTGCTAATCCGCCAGATGATGAAAAGCCTCCGTCCACTCGTGCTTCAATGAAAGACATCTTAAACAAGACTGATGGAAATGGTCAAATATCAAAGCCAATAAATTCAGAAACACCGGTTAAATATGGTGTTTCACCGGCAAAAGTTGCCCAGGTTGAACGTCAGAGCTCAACGGAAAGTGAGGAATCTTCTGACTCAAGTGACGAGAATCAGATATCCGCAGAAAGAAGTCGAGATCTTATAAGATCTGCATCACCTAGAAGGTCAGCATCTCCTATGAGAAGGGTTCAAATAGGGAGGAGTGGCTCGCGTAGAGCCCCTGTGCTGACCATAAAGAGCCTTAGTTACTTTCCTGCTAGAGAAAAGATATTGTCTCAAAGAGATGTAGCTTCAGATGATAGTGGAGAGGATGGATCTGGACACAGTAAGAAACCTGAGAATAATGCTCGGCGTATGAGTGTTCAAGATGCTATAAATCTTTTTGAAAGTAAACAAAGGGATCAGATTACAGATGTTCCAAAAAGGAACTCATTAACAAACATCTCTCTTGGTGCAAGCAAGTCTGTATTGAGAAGATGGAGTACAGGTATGGGTGAATCCTCCTCCCAATCCCAATCACTGAATGCTTCTGAAGATTTTGTTCCAGAGCCTCCTGACAATGTCATGGGTAGTGATATCATGAGTAGGTCAGCAGAAATTAGTTGGGAATCTGATACTAGAACTGGAGTACAAAACATCAATGAGACTGTTGATTTGAAGTTAGAGAAGCTGGAAGAGAGCCCATGTAGTCCAATAGTTGTTCAGGAGGTCAAAGTTATAAACCAAGAAGAAGAAGCTAATGAAAGGTCAAAAAGCTCAGCTGAATGGAGTGGACAGAAGGAAGTGGAGTTGAATCTACTATTCAAAAGAATGATGGATAATCAGCCTGTCAGCTGTAGGAAGCCTCAAACTAAAGTCAGACAAAATCTGCCTCCAGAGCAGAGAAGTGGTTTTTATGATCATTACAAGGAGAAGAGGGAGCAAAAACTTAGAGGAGAAAATGCTGGAAAACGTGCTGAAAAAGAAGCAAAGTTTAAAGCAACGCAGAAAATTCTTGATGAGAGGAAAGCGGAAATGGCTTCCAAAAATGTCCATAATTTTTGGAAGCCATTTTCCTCCAACAAAGACCCAAAAATCTGTTAAGAATTCCCGAAAGTTACATAAGGATCCTTCTCAGCCTGCTAATGCAAGGAAGGAAACCACAAAACCTTCAACTGCAAAGAAGGTTTCATCTAGAACATCCCCCTTGCCTGCTACTCGTAAGTCATGGCCTTCAACACCATCACTAAGAACAACAGGAACATCACCAGCTAAAACTTCTGGGGGAATCTCTTCTGCTGGCACTAAGCCAACACGTCTGAAACCTCAGTCAGCACAACCAGTATCTCGAGCAAGTCCTAAAGTGGAAAGTTCCCAGCCACAACAAAGAAATGTGAAGGAAACCCAGACTGATAAACGAGGTTTAATGGGTATGAAAGAGAAGCAGCAACAAAAATTGATGAAAAGCAGCAAAACAACAAATGCAAAAGTTGCAGCAGCACCTGGAGACTCTTCAAGTATGGTTCTAGGGAAGCCTAGTTTATATAACAAGCTGACAAAGAAAAGTAGTGTAGTGCCACTGCAATCAAAGCCATTTCTCCATAAAGGTTCAGGATTTACCTCTAGTGTTGGTTCTGTTAGCAAGATAAAAAATCCTTCTCAGTTGGAGGACTCTTTGAAAAACACTGAAAACTCTATTGCTACTCAAGAGAGTGATGCAATTGTTAATGCATATGTCTTGTTCAATGAGCATCAGGATCTGGATGTTTCATCACTGAATCATTGTGAGGATACTATTCAGTCAGAAACACTGCTAAATGGCCATCAGAAATGTGGTGTGAGTGAGAGTGTTGATGAACTTGCTCCTAACATTGATGATGGCTTAAAAAATATTGTGAGGTCTTCCCAATTTGAGGAAGAATCAACCATCTCACCAACTGCTTGGGTGGAAAAAGAAGAGCATCAAGACATGCCTAACCAATTTGACGAAAAAGTAGGTGAAATTACGTCTTCAGCCAGCATTGCACCTGTTGGATCATCAAGTCCACGTGTCCGTCACTCTCTGTCACAGATGCTGCAAGAAGAAAGTAGTGAAGCTGATACTACTGACTGGGGAAATGTTGAAAATCCACCTGCAATGGTCTATCAAAAAGATGCACCCAAGGGATTGAAGAGGCTTTTAAAGTTTGCTCGGAAGAGCAAGGGGGATGGAAATATAACTGGTTGGTCTAGCACATTAGTCTTTTCGGAAGGAGAGGATGACGCAGAAGAATCGAAAGTTATTAATATGAGAAATGCTGATAATCTACTGCGAAAGGCTGCCCATCATGGAAAGAACCATGGGCAACAAAAGACATTGTTGTCTGATGGGTATGGGAATCATTTGGATTCTGATGATCATTACATGCTTATTTTCTCTTTGCCATAATCATTACATGCTTATTTCTGTCAAACTGTTTCCGAGTTTCTCTTAAAGATAGAATCTAGATGGTTATAGGTCAAAAGCATAGAAGTAACTTTTTTCATGCTTGTGGCTCATTTCTCTGGTAAAGACCAAAATGCTTGCAAATATTAGCATATCCTGACTCTTCACTCAGTCTCATTACGAAAGTACTGTGGATTTTGTGAATGCAGCTCAATTAGGCATCAGCACGTTTGATGCGCACAAATTGCACAAGGGCAATGTCTCAGCTGCAGCCTCCACTACTAAAGGTTTATTTCCATCACCACTACTCTTGCAATTTCCTTAGATCCTTTCTCTTTTTATTTTCAGGAGTAAAAGTTTATTTTGTTTTCACTTTGTGCAATATGTTTTTTGTAGTTGCTAATACCAATATTTTTTTTTACCATGTTTTTTTTTCCAGGGACTAGGTCATTCTTCTCCCTTTCAGCCTTTAGGGGTAGTAAACCGAGTTAGATGATGGTTTGCTAAAACTAGGATGATTATGAAATCAAGGTTATTGACGTTTGATCTCTCCAATTCATAGGTTAACTGAGCTTTGTTGGAGGCCAGAATTTATCTTATCATTTTTTTTTGGTATGTTGTTTTGCAAGTCAGCAGTCTGGGATCATCTGTATGCTTGTATTTTGTCTTGGTGGGGTGTGCATGTAGATACAGTACGTTGCAGTATTAGGATTTCCATCCTGCTAAACATATTGTTATACCTTAACCACTATGTTGAGTATATAAAACAATGATGAATAAAATTTTTTTTTTGTTCATTACAATGATGAATTAATTGATTTTCTTTAGTATGAGCACACGTTATAACAGTATTCAAAAATTCCAATCCCTGTTCTGTGGTATCCCATAGACAACTCAGAGATAGATTCTTATTTCACTACATAGAAGCTTTGGGACACTAAACACATCCCAACTGCTGCGAATGGTGACTGGCAATTATATAGCTTTGGATTCCCATTTGTTGACACTTTCAGTTTCCTATGTTTGATAAAAGAATTTGCAGTTTGGTGTACTAAGTTTCGCACTTGGAATTGGATTGTCCACCTTTTTTTTTTCCTCAGACATTAGATTCTATGAATATCTCCACTTGTGTTGAGCATAACCGATCCCAAGCCCAGATAAAAAAAGAAAGTTGACGGTTGATTTAGATAACTAGTCACTTAAAACTTGTATAATTTTTATGAGATGAATTATTGTATGAAATTTTATTTTAGTATTAGAATAAAAGCTTTGATGATGATAATTAAATTGTATGAATGATGTCCTCTTCACAGCTACTGAGTTCTTAGACAAGAACTGGCAGAAAATGGAGAGGTGGAACATTAAAGGTTTTTTTTTTTTTTCAATGACTGAACTTATCACCAACATCAAAATCGATTAATTTGAATTGACGTGACAGTTCAATATAAACTGCTCACGCACCCAATTCCGTTTTTTCTTTAAACCTTTTTTTGGCCAAAGGCCCGTATCAACAATTAATAGCTAGTTGACTTGGAATCACTGTTAAATCTTTAAATAATAGATTAAAAACTCGTATATCGATATGGGATCAAAAGCAATTTGGGATAATTGAAAAGTGTTTATTACGCCAAAAGAGAAGCAGGATGTCCAGTTGCTACAAATCAGTAAACCAGGAAAAGAAAAAAGAAAAATATACAGCTTAGGCAAACATTTAATTTAGCATCATTGCTTGTATTATGAATTTAAGCACGACAGAGTGGGCATTAATTGGGCAGACTCTTTAGTTTTCTATGACAGGGTAGGCCCTTGATGTGGAGGAATGTATGGCAGGTATTCCTGTTTTTGTTTTAGAGCTTAAGAGTTGAGACATAGGGCCAATCAATGATCGCACCCAGGCCTTTTGTTGCTATTCTCAGGTCAAAAAAGGGCAATTGAGCAATAAGATGAACATCACAGTCCAGGATAGCAGCAAAGTAACTGAAAGCACTGCCTGCATGTTAGGAGAGGTAAGATTATCCAACAGAAGGCTTGGATCCAGGCTTTGTGCCTACCTTCTTAGAAGTTTTAATGGCCTTCTTAAAGTTCCCCAACTTGAAACACTTATTCACCATCATATTAAAAGTAACTAAATGCAGTACCTGCATGTTAGGAGAGGTATGATTATCCAACATATCACGCAACAAGGCCCAAAGTTCTTTTTACTTCCCATGTTTGCTAAACCTCCATAAGCATAATACAAGTCTATGGCCTCCTTATCCTTCCCCTGATTAAACCACCACACACCACTTTATAAACGTGGCATTGAAAACTCCATCATAAACCAAGCAACGCTCTGTCAATCGTCAAAAAGCTCATTGGCCTTGTCAACATTCCCCAAATTAAAAAATCCCGATACGAGGTTATTGAAAGCCAAAGAGTCGGCCCCGTGCCCTTTATTCAACATCTAAACCTGAACAAATCCACAGATTCCCCAATCCACCCAGCGTCAATCAAGCCCTTGGTCAAGTCCCATTAAGTGAAAAATGAAGGATTAAACGACGCCTTCTCCAAAATCTCGTGGCAAACATGGATAAGAGTATCAACATCATCCCTATCGCAAAAGGTATTAATCAAATTGTTGTAAGAAACAATATTTGGAACAATATCAGATTGCATAAAGAATAAGTGAAAGAGAACAGTTGCCTCGTTGAAGTCTTTGCTGTGGTAAATGGCAGCAATGATGGCGTTGCAGGTCGGAGTTGCGGATAAAGGACTGAAAACGGTAGTGCAGAGGCTAAGAAAATATTGCACAATCACCTAGTGTAATGATTCAGTAACTGTGACAATCTAGCCTAAAATTATTGGGTGACAATTTCCAAATTACTTGTATAAAACTCAAAGAGGCACACTGAAAATGAAATTTAGTGTCCTTATTTCTATACAATTATACGTTGAGGGCTTAATTGCATATTTTGATAAACGTTATAAAATAATAGAATTAAGGATATAGCCGTTAAATAGCTGTGATGTCCGTTTTTCTTGCCCAGGTGACATGCCACCTCAACGTTGGCATGAATTATAATGCCAGGTAGACCAATGACGTGGCATATTATTGCCACGTATCATGTTGACGTTGATATAAATTAAATTTTCTTTTTTTTTTCAAAATAAATATTTTTAAAAATTCATTTCTTTTCAAACTTACATTTTTCATAGTTTCATTTTTTTAATTACATATTTTTTAAAAATTACATTTTTTCATAACTTCATTTTTTAAAATTACATTTTTTCATAATTTTATTTTATTAAATTAAATTTTTTTATCATTTAATTTTTTAATAATTAGAATTTATTTTCATCATTTCATTTTTTTGTTGTACAATACCAATATTAGTAAAAAAATGTATGTGGTATTCAACCAAAAATACTGAAACGATGAAAAAGAAAGAATTAGTATAGTAGGAAAAAAATAAAGAAAAGAACCATACCACATGCATTTTTGTATTAATTTTGGTATTGTACAGAAGAGAAAAATGTAATTCTTAAAAAATAAAATGATGAAAAAAATGTAATATAAAAAAAATGAAATTATGAAAAAAATGTAATTTTAAAAAATGAAGTTATGAAAAAAAATGTAATTTTTAAAAAATATGTAATTAAAAAAATGAAACTATGAAAAATGTAAGTTTGAAAAGAAACGAACTTTTAAAAAATGTTAATTTGGAAAAAAAAAGAAAATTTAACTTATATCCATTTCAGCATGAGACGTGGCAATATTATGCCACGTCATTGGTCCACCTGACAGTATAATCCATGCCAACGTTGAGGTGGCATGCCATCCGGGCAAGAAAAACGAACATCACAGCTATTTAACGACTATATCCTTAATTATATTATTTTATAATTTTTAGGTTTAACATACTGAAAATGAAACTTAGTGTTCTTATTTCTATGCAATTATATGTTGAAGGCTTAATTGCATATTTTGATAAAACGTTGAGGATGTATTTGGGTATTAAACCTTGAAAAAAAAAGAAAATTAAAGTTATATCCACATCAGCATGACACGTGGTAATATTATGCCACGTCAGCAGGACACGTGGCATGCCACGTGAGCAAGACAAACGGAAATCACAGTTTTTAACAGCTATATATTTAATTCTATTATTTTATAACGTTTATGTTTAATATGCTGAAAATTAAACGTAATGTCCTTATTTCCATGCAATTATACGTTGAGGACTTAATTGCATATTGTGGTAAACGTTGGAGATGTATTTGGCTATTAAGCCAAAAAGAAGTAAAAAATTGTTTCTGAAAATTAAAGAAAAAATGTATATAACTAAAATATACATTTTAAAAAGAGACTAAAAATTATTTTCAAGAAAAGAAAATATAAGAAAAGAAATTAAAAAATAAAATTTCTTTATTATCAAAAACATTGAATGCATAACAATAAGAAAAAAGTTAAAAAAATTAAATTTTACAATTAAGAAAAAAGAAAGATGGGGAAAAAAGAAATAAAAAAAGTAAGAATGATTTATTATTCGAAAATTGAAACATAAGAAAAATTAAATAAAAAGAACATAAAATTTTATTATTGTTGAAAAAACTAAAATGTGAACAAAATTAAGAATGCATTAAATATAATAAGAAATAAAATTAGAACAGAAATTAGACTAAAAATTTATGAAAAAATAAAGATGAAAAAAAGAAAAAATTAAATAAACTTATTGAGATGCACAATCTTGCTTAAAATCCATACGATCCTTCTGTTACATGTGCATAAGATGTTTGAAATGCATTGGAAAGGGATAAAAGTAAGCTATAACGAATATATAGATAATAAAATAATTAATTTTTTTAATAAAATTAATCCTAAGATTATATAAACATAGAAATTTATACAAATGATTGCAGAAGATGATGTGACGCAAATTGGAGAAATTTAATTTGAAAATAGAATTTTTTTACTTTCTATTTTTACCACTACAAAAAAAGAGACTTTCAGCGACGGAATTAGCGACGGAATTTTCCGTCGCTAAAAGTCTTATTCCGTCGCTAAAGGGTTTTAGCGACGGATTAGCGACGGATTAGCGACGGAATAATTCCGTTGGAAAAATCAATGTCGCTGATGCTCATTCCGTCGCTGAAAGAAAATTCCGTCGCTAATTCCGTCGCTAATTAGCGACGGAATTTGTCCTTATCAGCGACGGATTTTTTGTTATCAGCGACGGAATTTTTCTGTCGCTAAAATGGAAATCGGTCACCTATTATCCGTAGCTAAAAATTTCAGCGACGGAATTTTCCGTCGCTAATTCCGTCGGTAATTTTTTTTTATTTTTTAAATTTTATGAAAATATTCCGTCGCTAAAAGTTTTACCGACGGAATATTCCGTCGCTAATAATAAAATTTTCCGTCGCTAAATAATTTTACCTACGGAATTTTCCGTCGCTAATAATAAATTTTTTCCGTCGCTAAATGTTATCAGCAACGGAATATTCCGTCGCTAATAATAAAAATTTTCCGTCGCTGAATGTTATCAGCAACGGAATATTCCGTCGCTAATGCTATTATTTCCGTCACTAATGCTATTATTTCCGTCACTAATTTTTTTGAATTCCGTCGCTAATAATATATTTTTTTATCATCATATATTATTTATGCATTTCGCTACCAAAATGTTAAATTCCAAAATTGTTTCCAAAAGTTTTCCGAAATATATTTAAATTTAAGGTTAAGCTTAAATTCATGTTAAAACCCTAAATTCATGACTATAGCAACATTTAAAAGACCTTAATACATAAACATAAATTTTTCCATAAAATTCATACATAATCATAAAACATGATTAAAATTAAACAAATTCATAACATCTCTCAACAACCATCAAATTCTTAAAACATAAAAAGAACAAAGTACTTAAATTTCTTACATTATAACAGAGATCTATGAAGAAGGCCCATCTCCGAGGTTCGGTGTCTGGCTATCATCGGGATTTGAAGGGCCTCCTTTGCTACTCTTCCATGCATTACTCATCTCAGCCATCCATTGGTGCATTTGCGGTAAATATTTGAGAACTTCATCAAGTTTCTCTTCTATAACATCGATGCGCTCATCCTGGCTTACTGTTGATTGAGAAACCGAGAATATTGGACTTGCTGAGGAGGCGGATGACTCAAGTATATCTCTGTTTTGTGAACTGCTTCCAAGGCCGTACACATGTGTGCGGGTTGTTTCCATTCCTCCAATACAGTCACACCAAGCAACAGGATCAAAGTGTGGTTGACTGCTAATATCCGTACCATACTTTTCAACCAATGAAGCATTATATTTTTCCTATAAAAAAAATTTATTATTATAAATATATCTATACTTAAAAAGTAATTAAATAATAATTAACATACATAAAACAAAATTATTTTAAATATACGTACACTGACAACTTTCGACTTATTGTCCACATATTCACCTTGGCCAGCATTTTTTTTGTGAGTGCGATCAAATACCTCCTTATATGTAGGTGTTCGATTATATTGATTCCTCTTCACAAGTAAAACAAAAAAAATATTCCGTTAGCTGTAAACAATATATATTTTAACTATAATATCATACATATGATTTAAAAAGTTACATACCAGTCTATGTGCATGCACAGGAAAAGAAATCGATCCACCTGTATGCTTGGTAACAGTTCCTTCTTTTATGGTCAATCGATTTTGCTTTCCTTTCTGTGACTTCGCCTCCCATTCCGATTTGCCCCATAAGTCATCAATCAAGGAGTCCCATATCTCAACTCTGATCCAGCTGGACATATACCCTTTACAGTCAGCAATTCGATCTGTGCCAAAATGTTGCATTGCTTTTTTTCTTTCAGCTTGCAACAAGTCACGGAATCGTGTTTTGCAAATGTTCTCCCAAATATTTTTCACAATAATCGTTTCTTCAGGAGGCCACGCAAAAATTTCCTAAATCAATTGTAATCATTAGTAAAAAATCATGTTAAGTAAAATAATAAAATAAAGTAATGTATTAATTATTTACGATTGACATACCGAAAATTTTTCCCATATTTGGGTTTTCACAGCAATTGGAACACTTTTCCATGTTGGCCAAGGATCAGTAAAATACTCTTTAATTAATGTTGTAATTGTCCGAACAGCTTGAGGCTCCAGAAAAGCGCTGCGACATAAATAAATTCAAATTTTTTATTAATATTAATTAAGTAACTTCATATAGCAAAATAGTATTTTTATTTTTATTACCCGTTATTCAGACAAGTAAGTCGTGCCCTTTGATCCGGATTACTTGGAGTCGAATATCCTTGATTGGGCCCTCTTGTTCGTTTTCTACCTCCACTGCCACTACCATCGGAACTCGCACCACTGCCTGTATTTGTCCAAGTATGATCGATGTTAAGCTGCTCAATCGGTATTCCGTCAGGGGATATACCCTCGGCAGATGATGAGGCTTGGCCAGATAGACCATGTGTGGATGGGCCTTGGTCAATTGGACTATCTCTCTGGTCAATCGGTTGGTCAGTGAGTGGGTCCATCTCATCAGTATCCACTTCTATTGATGGAAATAATTGTGCTTCAAGGTTAATTGCTGGGGTCTGAGATCGTGGAGTAGGCATGAAAAAAGACTTCCAACTCGATGTAGAAGATCCACCGGAGCGAGCCTTCTTACCAGATGATTTTTTTGATGATTTCATTATACCTACAATACATGAAAAAAATAATATATGTATTAGATAATGAACTTAATATACAAAATAAATTAACATTTTACAAAACATCTTACAAAATATCGTAAATAAAAGCAAACAAAAAAGTAATTAAGTTATTAACTTCACATAAACATTTAAAAAAAGAAATAAGAGCAATTAGCTAAAAAAGACCTCGTCCTCATCATCATCATCATTGTCGTCGTCGTTGTTGGTGTCGTCGTCGTCGTCGTCGTCATCATCATCATCATCATCATCATCATCATCATCATCATCATCATCATCATCATCATCTTCTTCTTCTTCTTCTTCTTCTTCTTCTTCTTCTTCTTCTTCTTCTTCTGCAATATTTACCTCTTCATAATCTCCGCGAACGAGAATAGTGGGATTGTCAAGGTCTTCTGAATATGTGATATTTATAGGATGTGGATTTTCAATTTCTTGATAAACCCCATCATTTAAATCCACTATGTCCACATCACAATTTTGAATATTAAATCTAGCTCTTGCTTTTGTCTTGAAAACAACCCACCAATCACGACGATCTCTTTTTCTAGATGGATAAGGACTAAAATACACTTGCTGACTCTGTTGAGCTAATATAAAAGGTTCATTGCTAGCAAGTATAGACTTATGTTTGATTTCAACAAGAGCATGTCTAGGATGAACACGATAACCTCTCTCAATGTCAAACCAATGGCACTTAAAGAGTATAACTTTATTTCCAATCCCAAAATATTCCAACTCCACTATATCTATCAATATACCATAAAAGTCACGATCAAAATCATTGTAACAATCACCTTTCACACAAACACCGCTGTTCATTGTTTTTCGAGTTTTTCCATATTCAAAGGTATGAAACTTAAATCCATTTACAAAATACCCTTGATAACAACTTGCCAAACGTGCTGGACCATGAGAGAGGTCAATGATACGTTTATCAATTGCATTTCCTTGTTCACGAACCTACATAATAGTGATTCTTGTGATGAGTGAAATGCAGTATCATCTATTAAAACAAAACGAATTATATTTAAATTACTTACATATTGTCTAAACCATTTCGTAAAATGCGCTTGACGTGTTTTCTCCAATTGTCCATCGTTCATCTCTGGTTCATTTCTTTTGACCATTTCATCAAATATCCTATAAAATCAATATATAGCAAGTATATATGAAAATGCTTAAGATCAAAAAGCCTTCGTTGTATTTATTGTATGATATGTAATGCTATATACTTACTCAATGTACGGGAGAACTTCTTCACAATTCATTAGCACGTATATCACCGCTGCATCAAACTCATCTTCTTCCAGATATCGACGATTGTTCTTTGCCCGCCCAAGTGGTCGTCCAGGATATTTGAAAATTGACAAACGTCCCATGGGATCTACGTCTCCTCCATCATCATTCCGTGGTGGACGAGTTAGCCTTGTTTGAATATTGGGATCAAAGTATAATGCACAAAATGTTGCAATTTCCTCCCTCATATATGCCTCACATATAGATCCCTCCACATGTGCACGATTTTTCACCTTCTTTTTTAGGCGATGCAAAAACCTAATTAAAGTATACAATACACATTTAGTGGCATATAATAAGCGCTCTATTTCTTATAGCACATTGAAAAATGCTCATAGCAAACAAATTATTACCTCTCAAATGGATACATCCATCGGTATTGAACGGGTCCGCCAACCTTGGCCTCGTAAGGTAAGTGAATGGGGAGATGTTCCATGCAGTCAAAAAAACTTGGTGGAAAAATTTTCTCTAATTTGCAAATTGTTTCTACAATGTTGCTCTGCAACTGTTCCATGTAATTCACATGTAATTCAGTTGAACATATATCTCGAAAAAAATGAGATAGCTCAGTAATAGCATCCCATATTGAATTAGGTATGAAATCACGAAAGGCAATCGAAATTAATCTTTGCATAAAAACATGACAGTCATGACTTTTCATTCCATAAAACTTGCCTTCCTCAATATTTACACACCGAGATATGTTTGATGCAAACCCATCAGGAAGCCTTAGCTCTTTCACCCATTTACACACTCTTCTCTGATCCTCTTTGCTTAAGGTAAACGATGCTTTAGGTGCGAAAGTTTTTCCATTACTTGTCACCAATTCCAATTCCTTTCGTTTACAAATCAGCGCCAAATCTAACCTTGCATTTGTGTTGTCCTTTGTTTTGCTTTTAACATCCATTAATGTATTGAATAAATTGTCAAACACATTTTTTTCAATATGCATGACATCTAAGTTGTGACGAATAAGGTTGGTATGCCAATAAGACAGCTCCCAAAAAATGCTTTTCTTCACCCAATTATGAGTTACCCCAAAACCTTGAGGTTTTTGTTGAGGACATTTTGTCCCAAATGTTAAGTCTTCCAAACTATCTATCCGAGACAACACTTCTTCACCTGACAATCTCATAACCGGAGGATCATAATCAACCCTTTTACTAAATTTATCCCTTTGCTTCCTAAAAGAATGATTAGGAGGTAAAAATTGACGATGACAATCAAAAAAACAAGGCTTTCGTCCATGTTGCAATCTAAAAGCTTTTGTATGTTCCATACAATAAGGACAAGATAATCTTCCATGTGTACTCCACCCAGACAACATTCCATATGCAGGAAAGTCATTAATTGTCCACATTAATGCAGCCCTTAACAAAAAAAGTTGATTTCTATAAGCATCATAAGTTTGAACACCCTCATCCCATAAGATTTTCAACTCATCTATCAAAGGCCTTAAAAAAACATCTATGTTTTGTGATGGATTGCTCCTTCCCGGAATTACCATATTCAATAACAAATATGGTTGTTTCATACACATCCAGGGAGGTAAATTGTAAACAGCAAGCATAACTGGCCAACAAGAATATGACCTCGTAGCTGGCCCAAACGGACAAAACCCATCTGCACATAAACCAATTCTAACATTACGAGGTTCCATAGCAAATGATGGATGAGTACAATTGAAATGTTGCCAAGCTTCACCATCAACTGGATGTCTAAGCACTCCTGAAGAACTTCGATTGTGCGCATGCCATGTCATAAACTTAGCAGTTGCAGCTGACATATAAAGCCTTTGAAGCCTAGGGATTAATGGCAAGTAGCGCAAAATCTTGTACGGTGTCTTCTTTCCTCTTACCCCACATTGTCTATATCTAGGATGCCCACATATCACACAATGCATTAACTCGGCATATTCTTTCCAAAATAAAATACAATTATTCTTGCAAGCATCTATCTTAACATAACCAAGACCGAATTTCTCCATTTTTTTATTCATTTCATAAAAGTTTTCCGGTAAATGATTATTCTCCGGAAGCATACCTCTCACAATCTGCAACATTCGATTAAAACATGCTTCACTAACATTGTGCTCCGACTTCCAATTACACAATTGTGACATAGCAGATAATGTCGTGTGCTTAGAACATTCTGTCCACAATGGTTCATTTGCATCATTTAACAGAGAAGCAAAGTTTTGTCTTGATGAATTTTGTTCATGCTCATCAAATCTTGACTGATTAGCATTCCCGTCAAAATTAATATGACAAGCATCCCTCACCATTCTATTATACGGGTTTTGTTCTGAATACATTTCATACATCAGATCACCAATCTCGTCTCTATTTCTTGAGGATTCTCCTTCAACAACTTCACCATGTTTTTCCCAAATAGTATAACCACCCATAAAACCTTTGTAAAACAAATGTTCCCGTACCTTATCACATTCTAAAAAGATTCTATTTTGACATTTGATGCAAGGACATTTTATTCTATCTCCACTGACAAACTGCCTATTTGAACATGCAAAATCGATAAACTCTTCAACTCCATTTAAAAACTCATTTGTAATATAACTATTACTATCTAACCGGTTGTACATCCAACTCCTATCCTTATTCATGATACGATCTGAATAAAAGATCTGTAATTTAATAAACAAAACCACACAAAATAAATAAAATATAGCAATCAAAGCAAATATCTCAACCAATTTAAAAACAAAATAAAAATTTTAAATCAAAATTAACAATTATTTATTATAAAATGCATAATAAAATAGTTAAAATATTACCTCACGATCACAATCCACCAAAGCACTCCTTATTTGCTGGTGATTAAATAACCTACAATAGCATAAAAACTACATATTAAAAATTAAATATTATTTTCTTTCTATTTTAAAATAAAAAAATAACGATTACAATACATACAACTTTCGTTATAATACATATTAAAACTATTAATACAACAATATATACATTTATGCAATGAAAAAAAATAATATATATAACAATGTATATATCTCACATTAATCCCAAAATTAATAATACTAATTCAATTAATTTATTAATATCATATAATTAGATACACTAAAACAATAATAAATATTCAGAATTAATAATATTATGACCAAATTAAATTTACATAAATAAATTTATATATTTAAAATGTAACAAAAATAACTTTAAACATTTAAATTCAAAATTTCTAGTAATATTATTATAAATACAGACAAACAAAAATAAACAACTAAAAACAAATTAACATTTTAAATATATATTTTAAATAAACAAATTAAACAAATAAATAAAAATTAATAATAGTAGTTCAATCAATCTATTACTATCATATAATTAGATACAATAAAACAACAATAAATTTTTATAATTAATAATATTATGACCAAATTAAATTGACATAAATAAATTTATATATTTCAAATCTAACAAAAATAATTTTTCCCAATAAATACAAAATTTCTACAAATATTATTATAAATACAAATAAATATATATTTTACATAAACAAACTACCAAACAAATAATTATATCTTTTAAATTTAAAAATAATACAACTACTATATACCAATAGTATGACCGGCGGTAAGGACGACCGGCGGCAGGTCAGCGGCGGCGGGCAGTGGGGCAGCAGCGGCGATGGCAGGGGCGGGCGGCAGCAGTGGCAAGCTTCAGAGGAGTGGGCTGTGTTGGTTTTCTTCTTTAAAAACCAGACGGCGCCGGCGGTGATGAGAGGAGAGAGGTGACCGGCGGCAGGTGGAGGTGTAACAGACCGGCGGCGCAGCTTCGGACCTTCGGTGGGGCAAGGGACGGCGGCGCAAAGGGGAGAGGAAGAGAAACACAAGCAGAAAATTTGACCATCACGGGCGGAAGAAGAAGAAAAAGAAAGTGAATCACGAATTTCGAGGTATTAGCGACGGAATTTCCGTCGGATTAGCGACGGAAAAATTCCGTCGCTAACTAGATCTAACACGCTATACGAGGAATTAGCGACGGAATTTTTCCGTCGGTAATTCCGTAGCTAATGATCTTTAGCTACGGAATTAGCGACGGAAATATTCCGTCGCTAATTTTTTGACCTTTTCTAAAATATTTTGGAGGGAATTTTGGAGGGAATTTAGCGACGGAATTTTTCCGTCGCTAATTCCGTAGCTAATGGGCTTTAGCTACGGAATTAGCGACGGAAAAATTCCGTCGCTAAATTCCAACATAATTTTTCGGTGGAAGAATTCATGGGACTTAGCGACGGAATTTTTCCGTCGCTAATTCCGTAGCTAATGGCTTTTAGCTACGGAATTAGCGACGGAAAAATTCCGTCGCTAAGTTCCCATGAATTTCTCAACCGAAAAATCATGTTGGAATTTAGCGACGGAATTTTTCCGTCGCTAATTCCGTAGCTAATGGGCTTTAGCTACGGAATTAGCGACGGAAAAATTCCGTCGCTAAATTCCCATGAATTTTCTTTCTAAAATGTTCATGGAAACTTAGCGACGGAATTTTTCCGTCGCTAATTCCGTAGCTAAAGCCCATTAGCTACGGAATTAGCGACGGAAAAATTCCGTCGCTAAGTTTCCATGAATTCTTCACCGAAAAATCATGTGGGAACTTAGCGACGGAATTTTTCCGTCGCTAATTCCGTAGCTAATGGGCTTTAGCTACGGAATTAGCGACGGAAAAATTCCGTCGCTAAGTTCCCATGAACATTTTAGAAAGAAAATTCTTGGGAATTTAGCGACGGAATTTTTCCGTCGCTAATTCCGTAGCTAAAGCCCATTAGCTACGGAATTAGCGACGGAAAAATTCCGTCGCTAAGTTCCCACATGATTTTTCGGTGAAGAATTCATGGGAATTTAGCGACGGAATTTTTCCGTCGCTAATTCCGTAGCTAAAGCCCATTAGCTACGGAATTAGCGACGGAAAAATTCCGTCGCTAAGTCCCATGAATTCTTCCACCGAA